>CP106734.1:36620440-37820440 GCA_025506655.1 Gossypium rotundifolium
TCATTGATAGCACACCTTTAACTAAATTGTTGAGGAAGGGAGTATCGTTTGTATGGACCGACAAATAGCAGGAGAGCTTTGAGAAGCTGAGGAGAATCTTGAAGGAAGCGCCAGTATTAATTCAGCCAGAGGCGAGAAAAGAATTTACCGTCTACTATGATGCATCACACACGGTCTCGGATGTGTGTTGATGCAAGATGGAAAAGTTGTTGCATATGCGTCTCGACAGTTAAGGCCGCATGAGTTGAACTACCCTACGCATGATTTGGAATTGGCGTGCGATAGTGTTTGCTCTGAAGATCTGGAGACACTACTTGTACGGGGAGAAGTCGATTATTTATCCGACCATAAGAGCTTGAAGTCTCTCCTTACTCAGAAGGAGTTGAACCTAAGGCAGAGAAGGTGGATCGAGCTATTAAAGGAATATGACTGTTTGATTGAGTACCACCCGGGCAAGGCTAACATAGTGGCGGATGCATTGAGTAGGAAGGTGATAGTAGATTTAAGGGCAATGTTCGCTCATCTTAGCCTGTATGAGGATGCCAGTTTGGTAGCTGAACTCTAAGTAAGACCTATGTGGACAAGTCAGGTCAAAGAGAAGCAACTTCTGGATGATGTCTTGAGTATTTGAATCCGGCAAGTGCAGAATGGTGAATGAGAGGACTATAGCTTGAATTGTGATGGAGTTCAATGTTTCCGTAAGAGAGTGTGTATGCCAAAGGATGTGGAGTTAAGGCAGATGATTCTTTGGGAGGTGCATAGTAGCCCATACGCTATGCATCCTAGAGGAGTTAAGATGTCCCAGGATTTGCGAGAGCAATTTTGGTGGCCAGGTCTGAAGCGAGAGGTAACGAAATTCATGGGTAAGTGTTTGACGTTCTAGCAGGTGAAAGCGGAACACCAGTTGCCTTCAGGGTTGTTGTAGCCAGTCAAGATTCTGCAGTGGAAGTGGGAAAGGATCACAATGGATTTTGTTAGTGGGTTACCCCTTACGCCCATTAAGAAGGATTCGATTTGGGTGATTGTGGATCATTTGACAAAGTAGGCCACTTCATACCGGTTCGGGTCGACTATTCTTTGCAAAAGTTGGCTAAGTTGTATGTGGCTGAGGTGGTGAGATTGTATGGTGTACCTGTGTCGATCATATCAGATAGGGACCCTAGGTTCACGTCACGATTCTGGAAGGCTCTTCATCAAGCAATGGGAACAAGGTTAGACTTTAGTACTGCTTTTCATCCACAGACTGATGGTCAGTCTGAGAGGGTAATTCAGATCTTGGAGGATATGCTAAGGGGTTGCGTCATTAATTTTAGGGGTAGTTGGGAGGAGTATTTACCTTTGGCGGAATTCGCATACAATAATAGTTATCAAGCTAGTATTCAAATGGTGCCTTATGAAGCGTTATATGGAAGGAGATGTCGTACCCCAACTTGTTGGACGGAGTTGGGTGAACGTCAGGTATTGGGTCCAGAGCTGGTTTCGAAAATGGATGAGAAAGTTAAGTCAATAAGGCTCGGTTGAAGGAGGCGTCTGATCGGTAGAAATCTTATGCGGATCTAAAGCGGAAGGAGGTGGAATTTGCAGTAGGAGACCAAGTCTTTTTAAAGGTATCTCCATGGAAGAAGGTAATGAGGTTTGGATGGAAGGGTAAGTTAAGTCCACGGTTTATTGGGCCGTATTGGGTACTAGAACGTGTGGGCCCAGTGGCTTATTATTTGGAGTTGCCTTCAGAGTTAGAACAGATACATGACGTGTTTCATGTCTCGATGCTAAGACATTATCGTTTTGATCTATCGCACGTAGTGCCGGTGGAAGAGATTGAAGTAAGGCCAGATTTGTCTTTTGAGGAGGAACCATTGCAAATCTTGGATCGAGACGTAAAAGTATTGAGAAAGAAGTCCGTCCCTTCGGCCAAAGTTTTGTGACTAAATCACGGTGCAGAGGAGGGAATGTGGGAGCCAGAGGATGTTATGCGACAGTAGTATCCCCATCTCTTTTGATCAGGTAAATTTCGAGGCCGAAATTTATTTTAAGGGGGTAGAACTGTAACATCACGAATTATTGGGCCTGTGCATTTTAGGTGTTGAATGCTTAAAATATTAACTTAAGGGTTAGGGGTCCAGATTGGGCTCAAGAACGGGCTGAGGCTTTGACTAAATTTCTCTATAGACACCTTAAAAGGGTAGTTATCTGTGTTTTAAATGACAAATTGGGCTTGTGGCCCAAAGGTAAGTTGCGCTATAAGGGAGCTATAATTGGCGTCACTAGTAGCTGGATAGGGCTAAGTTTTGGTTGCTTGGAGCCCAAGTTTGTGGGCCAATTCGGTACTTAAAGGGAGTAATAGGGGAGGGACGGCAACAAGGCTATATTTTAGAGATTTTTAGTGTTTAAATTAGGTGGATATTAAGCTAATAAAGGGGGAAGGAGTGGTGTGATGTAGGACTCTTTTGGATGTGATTTTTTATTAGGATAAGGGAAAAGATGAGAGCTTATCCAGGAGGCTAGAGTTGGCCAAAAATCAAACTCAGAGAAGGGGAAAGAATCGGCTCAGTATAGGCAGAAGGGTGTGCCGAATTTTTCATTTAGAATAACCTTTAGTTTCCTCTCTTTCGAATCATCTCTTCTCCTTTTTCTTTTCTGTCAAAAACCAAAACCCCTAAAGATTTATCCATTTCCGAAACCCTACTAATCACATTTTCTTTTCCTTAATACTCATTGGTCGAATCTCTCTTGACCATCTCTTCAATTTTTGTTCTTCCAAAAAGCCAAAACACATCAGTCCTCTCTTGTTCATCTTTTCGGGATTTCCTTTAAAAAGATGAAACTTCTAGATCTCTAATCTTCTACGGTTGCTGAATCTTTTTTAGGGGATAGTCAAAACTTTTAGAAGAGATAAGTACCAATTTGGGTTATCTTTCGATCCTTTTTCGGCTTTTGGGAGGCCATAGCCGAATGGCTATAAGGGACTAATCCTGTGTTTTTCTTTTGCGGCATTCTAGGATCTAAAGAAGAGTCAATCGTGTAGATCTCTAAGTTATAGTTCAGTAACACTCGAATAGTGTTACTTTCGGGATCTCAAGGTAAGGAGATTTACTAATTTTTAACGTGTAAATTTGGGTATTTATTAACCCTTGGCCGAATATAGGAGAGGCCTAATTTTCGTGTTCTTTCGGCTTTTAAGCAAGGTTGTAGACAAAGGGTAGTAGATCCGGATAGTGAGTATATTGGCTAAGGGAGTAGAACTACACAGAATCAGGTGTGTAACACTTCCACACCATTTAGATTACCTGTTAAAATATGTTTATAAATTCTGTTATATTCTGAT
The DNA here is from genome assembly GCA_025506655.1 of Gossypium rotundifolium. Classification (NCBI taxonomy): domain Eukaryota; kingdom Viridiplantae; phylum Streptophyta; class Magnoliopsida; order Malvales; family Malvaceae; genus Gossypium; species Gossypium rotundifolium. The sequence continues at coordinate 36,623,766 of CP106734.1, forward strand.
AAATGCCGAAATCCCGGCATAATGGTTGAGACCCAAGGAGGGTAAAAGCAAAACACCAGGTTAGTGATCCCTGTCATTCCTAAGTTAATGTTCCTGTTAAGATGACATATGTGATAAGTGTGCCGATTTCTGTGATTACATGGGGTTGGGTTTGATGAAAGGGGAAGTATTCTATTGTAGTGGCTTTTGCCGTGACCTGTTGTAGCAGTTTTTGCTGTGACCAGTTGTAGTGGCTTTTGCCGTGACCTGTTGTAGTGGCTACAACCATGATCTGATGATGAACAGCATGATTGCCATCCGTGGTGTGTAGCGGTGTGGGTTGATTGTAGAAATCCCCAATGGTGTGACTGGCAGGTAAGGGTGGTGTGTAGCGGATGGAAACCTAGGATTGGGTTGGGCTTTGCATATTTTCATATATATACTATGTTCTGTTATTCTGTTCTGTGGGGCTAAGGCCCAAATGTAATGGTACATGAGGGTTGCACACTGAGTCTCGTGACTCAACCCGTTATTTAACAATTTTCTAGTAGCACCTAGTGCATCGGACCGGGTTGGAGGGGAGCACAAGGTGGCCATGCGAGAGAGTATTGAGACTCAGCAAAGGACTTTACTTAATTTAGTTCTTTTAATATTTTAAATTAGCGGATTTTAAGTTTCATTGTAATAAGGCCATGGGCCACTAGACTTATATTTATTTTGGGGTTTTAAGTTGGGTTTTTATTATTAGGCATTTAAATTTTATGTTTAAATTAAGCTGAGACATGTATTAAATTTTGGTTTTATTTAAAAATCACCAAGGCATTTTATAACTTCATATCTTATATGAATTAATAAATTATTAAGTTTTCGATATAAATGTTTAAACCTGATAATTGTTTTCCAAAGTGCCACAAGTTTTATAAAATCTCCTTAGTGACATACCAGATCCGGTTGTAGTGTGCGGGCCGGGTTTGGGGTGTTACAGGAGTACTATTTTTGAGGCGAGAAACTCATCTATCTCCACCCTCACCACCAGTCCTGAGTCTAATTTGAATGTTTGCTGTCGAATGCTGCATTAAAATAGATGGTTGCTTTCGCATTTCTTATGATTTATCTCTTTCGTCTATTATCACTTGGGGTAGGTGGTTTTTCTTCCGATCCCTCAGTTTCTGCTATGTAACTTTGAACTCTTCTTGATAAATCTCTCCCTGTTCTTGTTTTCCCCTCATGAACAAACTGGTTTCTGGAGCTCCATAGAATCCATGCAGCACAGCAGAAAAGGCTACATTGTTTATTGTTACCTATGGTAAAACCCAGGTAAGCCAGTCCCATAGATCTGGAATAGCAGAATTTATGACCCATGAGATTAAGATTTTGCCATGTTTCTATTGTTGTAGGGCACTGTCTAAACACATGGTTGCTATCCTCTTCTGCGTTTCAACACCGAGAGCAAGAACAGTCAGAAGCCACTCTTCTAAGTCTTAAATTCTTTAGAGTAGGAATAAAGTTCCATGAAAGATGCCAAATAGTGATGATAATTTTTTATGGGAGGTATAAATTCCATAGTTTCCTATAGAAATTTTTTGTTTTGGTCTATATTAAAAAAACACTAGGATCCATAGTTGCCTCTTGTAATAGTTTATAGGCACTTCTGACTGTAAATTTGCCAGAATATTCTCCTTGCCAGACTTGAAAATCTTCATGTTCTTCTTTCACCACAGGGATTTGTAGAATCTTCTGTGTAGTATTTTCTGGAAAGGTATTTTCAATTAGATCAGCTTTCCATTCTCTTTTGTTTCTTCAATTAAGTCCGAAACTATCTCAATTTCTGTATTGTTGGTGTTGTCGCTGCTTCTATCAATGTCTACGCCTGGAATTCAACAATCATTCCAAATAGAGATTCGGTCTCCTTTTCCAATATGCCAACATAAACCATCTTGTAGTAACCCTTTTGCTGCCTAAACGCTTTTCTAGGTAAGAGAAGGTAAATTCCCTAACTACACATGTATGAAATCTGAATTTGGAAAATATTTAGCCTTTAAGACTTGTGCTAGTAATGAATTTGGGAAATTAATAAGGCGCCAACCTTGCTTGGCTAATAAAGCAATATTAAATTGATCAAGACTTCGAAAACCCAAACCACCCTGTTCTTTTGCAGTACATAGATCCTTCCAAGCACACCAATCAATGCCCCTTTTACCATGACCCTTTTACCACCAAAATTTCGTAATAATACTCTCAAGATTGGCACATAAAGTTTTAGGAAGTAAAAATAGGCTATTGTATACGTCGGGATAACTTGAAGAATAGCCTTAGTGAAAAATTCTTTCCCACCTTGTGAGAGATGCCGAACACTCTAATTGTCGGTTCTCTGTTTAAATCTATCTTTTAAGTTTTGAAATACCTCCTTTTCCTTCTGTCCACTATATTCGGTAATCCAAGGTAATGCTTTGGATCATTTGAAATTCATACACCGAGTATGCGAATAACTAGTCCCTTTCTTCCTCTCGGGTGTTAGAGTTAAAGAAAACCATAGACTTATCAAAATTGACTTGTTGTCCTGAACAGTTTCCATACTCACGTAAAATTTTTTTAAGAGACCAGCTCCCCTTTCAGTAGCTTCTACGAATAAAATGCAATCATCTGTGAATAGAAAATGTGATATTTGTGGACCTCTTCTACTCGCCTTAACCCCTTTTAAGTGCCCTTCTCGAAGTGTCAGTCTCATTAGGCTAGATAAGCCTTCTCCGCAAATCAAAAATAAAAATAGACTCAAAGGGTCCCCTTATCGTAATCCTCTCGTCGGATGAAATATATCCCCAGCCTGGCCGTTAAGTACCACTGAATAGGAAACAGTAGATAGATATTTCATAATAGAATTGATCTAATTTGGGTCAAAGCCCATTTCCTCATCATCTCCTGTACAAAAGTCCATTCAACTCTATCATATGCTTTACTCATATCCAGTTTAACTGCCATCAATCCCTTTTTCCCTATTGTTTTCCCTTTAGGGTATGTAGAATTTCATTTGCTAATAATATGTTATCTAAAATTAATCTACCTGGCACAAAAGCACTCGTGTGCGCCGTCAATGCACTTCTCTAAAACTCCTCTAAAATGATTAACAATAGTCTTTGCCATTATTTTATAAATGACATTACATAATCTAATTGGATAGAAATGAGAGAGGTTGGTTGGATTTACTTTTTTAGGAATAAGCACAATATGCATGGCATTAATTGGACTAACTTCCATGCCACTAGTCAGATGTTGAAGACAGAAAATTAAGACCTCGTCTCCAATAATATGCCAACATTTTTGAAAAAATATGACTGGAAAACCATTTTCACTTGGAGCTTTTGTAGCGCCAATATTTGTCAGTGCCTCCCAAATCTCCTCCTTTGTATATTGCACTGTGAGACATCGATTATCCTCTTCAGAGATACATCGTTCAATACCTATTAAGAGATGTTCATAATGGCCTTTTCACCAGTCTCGAATAATTCTTGGAAATAGGATCTAGCGATTTCTGCCATTTCTTGCAATTCCCCCTTCTCTCTTCCATTTGTATTCTGTAATTTTTGAATGTAATTTTTTCGTTGCCTTTGTGTTGCGAGGCTATGAAAAAACTATATTTCTATCCCCAAGTTTTAACCAGTTTACTCTAGCTCTTTGCTCCCAATATCTTTCATACTTGTCGATCTCAAAGTTCAATTGCAACTTTGTGTCAATCAGCTCTGCTAAGTTACCATTCCTCTCAACTTTCATCAAATCATAAAGATTTGAAGTCAAGAGTTCTTTTTTCTATTTTCTAGAAAGACAGATTCATTTAGCCCATTTCTCCAAGCCCTTTTTAAGATAATCCAACTTCTGTAAAAGATCACCTGATGTTGTTTCTTGCATGAGTTTAACTTCAGCTTCGAATGATTCTTCCAAGACCCACCAAGCTTTGAATTTAAAAGTTTTCCAACTCCTCCTATTATCTTCTTTTTTTGTGGAGATTAAAAGAGGACAATGATCAGAGATCGAGTGCACCAAATGTTGAATGGTAGCTTCTGGAAACATAAATATCCAATTTTCATTGGCTACGCCTCTATCCAAATGCTCTTGAATATTTTTTCTGGTAAATTCCCCCTTTCCCAAGTAAACTAATTCCCAAAATAGCCCACATCCATCAATAGGCAATCTTCTAAAGCGTTACGAAAAGCTTCCATTCTTCTTTCCTCTCAAGGAAGCCCTTCCTTTTTTTTTGAAACTGTACATAATTTCATTAAAATATCCGTAAACAAACCAAAGAAGTTCCTCATTACGTCGCAAACTCTTTAGTAGGTTCCATGATTCATCCCTATCTTATGCATAAGAAAAGTCGTAGAATCCTGTAAATCTCCAATGTTGTCCATTATTATGGTCATTAATGAGTACGTCAATATGCCTTTTTGAGTAACTCTGAAGCATAATAGAAACATCGCCTTTCCATGCCAAACATAAACCTCCTCTTGAACCATCGGTATCCATATCAGTGCCATTAATAAGACCACAACTTCTTCACACTCGTTCCATCTGTATTTTATTTATCTTCGTCTCCATGAATAAGACCATTTGAGGAATGTGTGTCTTCAGCGTTTGCCAAAGCCTTTTGGCAGTTGCCGATGATATAAGGTTATTTTCCAAAAATCTCCTACTTCTTGCTATTGCAATGTCGCATTCTTCTCTTATTGTTTGGTCTGCATTTTCTCCTCGATGTCATTTTTCCCTTCCTCCCCAATTAGCACCCTTTCCTCCAAATCATGTTCCATTGCTGAATGGGTCTGTTTGACCATTAAATTCTCCCCCCAATGTGATGAAGAGGGATGAATACCTTCCAAGTTAATACCCAAAATAGGATCTATTAAGACTCCAAATTCTGACTGAGTCCTCATTCCCTATGGCCTAGTTTTTAGGTTGCATTTGTGTAACATCCCGAAATTGGGCCTAGAAGAACTGGGCCCAATGGGCCTTAGGCGTAGGTGCGTTTAAAAATTTTTGAGAGCAAGAGAACGGCTTTAGTGCTAGTTGGACCTATTAGGTGAGTGATTTTGGAAGGTTAGAGGGTTTCTATGAAGTCCCGGGGTCAAACTTTAGCTTTAGGGAAATTTTGGTTTTAGGTGAATAAAACCCTGAGAGTTAGTAGTAGGCTTTAAGAATAAAATGTGAAGAAAAATGACACAACTGGAGTGTGTGGTGTAGTAGCAAAGTGATGCCACATAAGAGGCAAGGGGTTGACGCCAAAAAGGAAGGAAGGAGGTCCAAGGTTCAAGTCTTGGCTCTTGCATTTTGGATTTCTTTTTAAATGGACTCTAGAATTTTGCCATAGGGTTATATTTAGTTGCGCATGATTTTAGACACAAGAAAGTGAGTGGTCTAGTGGCAAGGCATCATTAAGGGTGAAATCGTATGACAAGCAAGGGAGTATTTATTTTGCGGATTGGACGAGAAGAGTTTGAGTTGGATTTAAACTCTGCTAACGGAGGGATCCCACATCGGAAAGATACAAAGAAGGAATGTGAGAAGCTAGCTATATATAGAGCATTCTATGAGGAGAGTTAATATACCTTGGTGTGCTTTTGGGTGCAGACCTAGAGGATAATCGCCAATAGTAGCGAAGGAAGGGCTACTAGAACGTGAGGTACACGGTAAGGTTACGGTGAGGTTTCGTTTTCGATAAGTGTATATTAAGTTATGATTAATCGTTAGGTGATGTCGATTGTAGGTTCGTGACTAATGGGTTTGCAGCGCGCGTGGTTACCAGGTGTGTACAAACACTAAACACACGATATCGGCAAAGTGAAAAGTCAAAGTGGCTAAATGGGCCCGGTGGGCCCTGAGGCTAAGTTTGATGAAATGGTTTCGTTGGTTATACAAATTGAATTAGTCTTGCATGATACATGAATTGGATTTTTTTTTTTGGGCCTAATAGGCCATATGATAAGATTTGGGCCTAAAGGATCGTAAGGGAGTGATTTGGGCTTGATGGGCTTATGGGAACGTAGACATGTTTGTTAGGATGTATGGACCTTAGGTCTAGTTTAAACAACTCTTAAATTTCATAAGACTTAATCTAATTAAACATGTCTGTGAACAAGTCGCTAGGTTAGGGTGTGGCAACGGGCATACGCATGTCTAATATTGGATCTAGGGAGAGCTTGGTACTTAAGCGGCCCTAGTGGCCCACCTCCTCTTTTCTGGAATCCTACCTGGTGTGTAGTGTCTGTTCACTTTAGCCGCAAAGACTTGTTGATGGGCCAAAGTTCATAACTGAAACCCGAAAGGGACCGAAATACCCCCAGTTTATGAAATTACCGAAGTACCCCTGATTTACGAAATTATCAAAATACCCCTAATTTAAGAAATTACCAAAATACCTTCGATTTGTGAAATTACCAAAATACCCCCGATTTGTAAAATTATCAAAATACCCCTAATTTGTGATATTATAAAATACCCTTAATTTGTAAAATTATCGAAATACCCTCGATTTATGAAATTACTAAAATACCCCTAATTTTTGAAATTACCAAAATACCCTCGATTTGTAAAATTATCTAAATACCCCCGATTTATGATATTACCAAAATACCCTCGGTTTATAAAATTATCAAAATACCTCTGATTTGTAAAATTACCAAAATACCCTCGATTTATAAAATTACCAAAATACCCCAATTTGTAAAATTACCAAAGTACCCCCAATTTGTGAAATTATCGGAATACCCTCGATTTGTAAAATTACCAAAATACCCTTAATTTGTGAAATTACTAAAATACCCCTAATTTGTGAAATTACCAAAATACCCTTGTAGGGTAGAATTACAAAAATACCCCAGGGTAGTGAAATGACGAAAATACCCCTATGTGACGAATATAAGTTTATGGATGTTACTTGTGTGTTTGATGCATTCATATGATATTCTGCTTAGGATGCATATGGGTGGGAATTATGGTACGGAGGAAGATTTGAGGATCGCATGGCCGTATGGTATGGATCCAGGATCGCATGGCCATATGGTATGGATCCACCGCAGGCTTTTAGCCACCGAAAGCGACCATCTTTGCACCGATAATGTTATCGAGGGTGTGTACCATTAATATGGGCTTCGTCTTGTAATTATGGTCTTTGTGCCAATCTAGAAGGCTTTGTCTTTGTTATTATGGCTTTGTGCCAATCATATTTACCGTGGCTATGTGCCTAACATATATATATATTGATGACTCTGTGTCAATATTTGAGGATCGCATGGCCGTATGGTATGGATCCAGGATCGCATGCCGTATGGTATGGATCCAAAGGAGGCTTTAAGCCCAATATTTGATTAGCGACTTTATTTGCAATGTTGATAATCATAACCCGCTACCCTTGGTGTGTAGCGGAGGGGTGGGTCGAGCTAGAATTCCCCGTAGGAGTCATAAGGTTGGAAGGTTAAATGGTGTGTGTAGCGGATGGATTTTGGGGTGGGTTTTGCATTATCTTGTGTGTATATGATGCGTTATGATATGATATGAGGTTATTGTGGGCTAAGGCCCAAGACCACCTATTTTGATAGGGCTTAGGCCCAACGTGGATATTTGTAAGTGATTTGTTTTCCAAGGGTTGTGCACACTGTGTTTCGAAACTCACACCCCTTTAATTTAATGTTTTAGGTAATCTCGAATAGACAACTCGACGTGGGAGAAGACTCGGAGATGGCCACACTACAAGAGGCTTGAATTTCCATTTATTTGTTTTAAAATACATGTTTTATTTACTTAATTTTTAGTGGACATAATAAGACCTTGTACTCCGTTTTGACTTCGGATTTAATTTGGGTTTTGAGATTAAATGTTTATTTAATTATTAAACCTAAGTAAACTCTTATGTTCAAACTTGGTTTACCAAATGCTTAAAATAATAAAATGGGTTTTTTATCTTTAATTAATAAGTCTATTAGATTTTGGGCTTTTGGGCCTTAATTTCTTAATTAGCAAAATCGCTTTGAATTGTGCCTTTAATGTGACATTCTAAATTCGAGCCTAACTTATAGGCCGGGTTTAGGGTGTTACAATTTGGTTATAAGACTTGCGTCTATTTCATCTTCTCCATCTTCACGTAACCAGATACTATTCATTTCCAACGCTCTTTTGGATTGCGCTCTCAAAGATAGATCCCAGCCCATAACTACCACTTCCACCCCTAATGACATTTTTTCTTCACAATAGGAATCACTATGACCTAGGCGACCACAATAGAAGCAGAAAAGAGTTAGCCTTTCATATTTGAATATGATGTATGAGCAATTCCATGCAAAAGACACCTATTTTTTCCTCTTTAATGATTGACGGACGTCCAATTGGACTCTAATTCTCATAAAATTCCTCCTACCTTTCCCCAGATCTGAACCATCATACTCTAAGAATTTTCCCAAAAAATACCCAATTGTCTTGCCTAATTTTTGAAAAAAACCCCATTGGAATATCATGGATCTGTACCCAAAAAGGCGTAAAGGTTAAAAGCATTTTCAATGGATCCTCTCCCCTTTGTAGTGTGTGAAGAACTAGGAGGTGATTATTGAAGGTCCATGGAGATCATTTTAAAACTTGTTCCATATCCATAACATGAAAAAATTGAAATAAAAACGTTTATCCCCAAGATCTCGGATTTGAACACCTCTAACTGGGTGCCATAGATTTGCCATGGTGCTTTTCATTGCTAGGAAGTGAATAATACTTGTTGTTAAAAAACAGCCCACCAAACGAAAATTTTGTTCTTCCCTTTCCAAACTCGGCTCAAATTGAACTTGTAAAATTGCTTCTTCTTCTTCATCTAGGGTTAATTCAGTGAATTCTCTTTCCATGATTGCAGATATTGACTAAGATCCCCTCTATGCGTATTGGTCTGACAGGTGAGAGGAGAATTCTAGCAAGCCACCACCATTAGGATTAACTTAAAACAGATGACAAATAAAAACCTAATTTCGTGCCAAAGAGGTAGACTTTTACGAAATCTTTCATCCACTAATTTTAGTTAAACATGATTAAGGATTAATTAATTAAAGTTTAATTTAATTAATTAAGGTTAATTAACTTATAATTAAAGTATAAAAGATAAAATAAAGAAAACAAAAATGACATTTTCTATCCATCTTCTAATTTTTTTCGTGGGAAGAAGAAACAAAAACCTTAAAGCTTCCAAACTTTCGGGCCTTTAATTGGTATGTTCAGTTAAGTCCTTTATTTGTAATTTTTATGTTTTTGAGGTCATGAAAGCTTGATTTAGCTAGTCTATGTATCAATTTTTGAAAGTCAAGTCCTTAAAGTTTTTGAAAGTTGTCATTGTTGATTTCTTGAAGATATTAGTGTTAAATTGATTTTAAGCTTAGATGTGAAAAAGGACTAGATTGTAATGTTTAATTGTTAGTTTTTTAACATAAGGAGTAAAGTGCATAAATTGTGAAGTTGATGTGAAATTTCTGTAATAATAGATAATAGAGGGTCATAGAAGGATGTGATTGAGATCAATTTTGAAATCGAAGCTCAAAATTGAAAGATATTATAATTTTGAATTTAAGGACTAAATTGAATAAATTGTAAAATTTTAGGGGTATTCAAAAAATGAAATTAAATTGGTTCATGTATAGTATGGGATGATGTTAAAAAATTATATTAATAAATTGAATTGAAACCAAACCAGAGATAGTCGAGGTTGTTGTTTTTCCAGGTAAGTTCATATGGAACTTGCTACTTTATTTTTTTTATGAATGAATTATATTTGTTAGAATTAAGTAGAATTACGAAATTTGGCACAATTGTTTATATTGGACTAAATTGTAAATTCATGAAAATTTTGGTTGTATGGAAATAATAGCAGTTGTTAATAGGATTATTTAATGGTTATGCCTTGTAAATGAAATATGAAATGTGAAATATCTACAAAACTCATTTTTGATATTTGTATAGAAATAATTCTTAAGTAGACTTAGTAATATGTTAGGATACGTACAACATGTCATTAGGATTATATGAGTGACAAATCAGGGATTTACATGTTAACACGAGATTTAGCATTTTCTATAGAATTTTATTATGCGTATCATAGGTTTAGCCCGGACGGAACCACAATTATAATGTCAACTTCTGTGAGCAATTCAATTGTAATGTCAGCTTGTTTAAGCAATTTGATTATAATGTCGGTTTGTGTGAGCAATTCAATTATAATGCCAACTTGTATGGGCAACTATAAAAATACTATCAGCTTGTGTAACATTAGATTCCCATGTATCCAAGTCCATTTTGCTACAGTAATATCGGACAATGTTCAATTGATTGAAAATGAAATTTAAATCGTGAATTAAAAATGAAATAGAATTGAAGATACGTGACATATAATTTGTTATTTGATTATGTTTTAAATGTTAATAGTATTACGATTTGAGAATGTAACTAATGTATTTGATTTCTAGTGATGTTACATGTATAAATATGTACTCAAGTGCCAAGGAAAGTTAATTTGGTAGCTAATAAAATAATTTGTTTATGCTTAAATGATCAAGGTAAGCTTTATTTTCCATATGAGTTTACTAAATATTTTATATCCTTACCTAGTTATTTTTCCCCTTTCCTTGTAAATTGTCACTTTGCGGAACGTGTCAAGCGAATCACCTTGAAGCTCACACTATCCTGTTTTGAATAAATAGCTTTTGATTATTTTAAGTCTGGAATTGTGGCATGTACATAGGTGTTTTGCAAATGTTAGCTTTGAATGTTGATAATAGTTGAAACTTGCCTAATGCATGATTTTGGCAATGTTAATGCCTTGTTGAAATGGTATGATTTAGAAAATGGTTTGAGATGTGTATGTGGAAATTGAATTGGCGTATTTGGAATTGAATTGGTATTGACAAGTTGGTATTTGGATGATTGATATATATATGAACTAGTTGTTGGTTTGCATATGGTATAAAATGCATGAATTGGCATTTGTGATGCCTAGTGAACGGATGTACTTTGATTAAGATGTTAAGACATGTATGACACATAAATTTGCATGTTTTGGAATGGTTTGGTATAGGTAAATGTTAGATGTTTGGATAGTTGATTGAAATGTATGCCATTGAAATGAAATGCCTAAGCTTAATTGGTGAGTTTGAATTGAATATTTTGTAAGGAAGTTAAGTTGAATGTTTAAGCTTATTTGGTATGGTTTTGAGTATGTTTTAGACCTATTGCATTTGGTGTTTGATGGATGTAATGTTAGGTGTGGTTGGAAGCATCAAAATAGGTACCAAATGGTTTATCTTTACCAAAAATAGAGTCCTCATCTAGACGACCATTCTTCCTCATTGTAATGTCGGCTGACAGTAAGCAGCATTACGACATTTAATGGCCTGACGCCATGACATGACAAACTGTTTGGTGACGTGGAAATGATGAAATCACAACGACAACGCTAAATTTTTGAAAACTTTGGAATTTGGTCATATTTCATGCTTGGGTTAATAAAAAAGCTTTCGTAAGCTCGATTAAGACTTGGTTTTGATTGTTTAACCATACATGGATATGATTGACATTATATTACATATGCATGTGAATATTTTAATGTATTTTAACTGTTGTAACACCCAAACCCGACCCAGACGTTATAGCCAAATCTGGCGATATCACATTGAAGTGTTTTTCAAAACCTCGTTTCTTTTGAAAATCCATGCTTATTATTAAACCTCGTTTATGTATCTTGAACAGAAATTTAAGGTAACTTGTTCTTTCCAAACTTAAGTTTATTTTATTTTGATCATATTAGTTTGTTACTAAATTTTAAAACCAAGTTTGATGCGGAAGCTTTTATTATAAATTACGAAAACGTGGTGTTTTGAAAACCAAATATCTTTTGGAAAATCACGTTCTACTACTAATCAAATGTAAATTAAAATAAGTAAAATCCCCAAATTAAAAGTTAAAAATTAAAGAGGCCTTATTACAAAAAAAAACCCAAATTAAATTTATAGGAAATAAACTCAAATATATAAATAACTGCCATTGTGTGGCCACCTCTGAATCCCTCGTAGCACCGATCTGCCTAAAACTGGGGATTACCTGTACAGATAAACAGAGAGGTGAGTTTACGAAAACTCAATGTGTATCCCAATGCAAATAAACAACTAATCATGCCTTTAGGCAAGTACAGTCTGGGCCAAAGCCCAAGTCAATAACAGTTCAGTTCAGTGTGGGCCTTAGCCCATTACAGTATCAGTATCATGTGGGCCTTAGCCCATAAAAGTATCAGTGTGGGCCTTAGCCCATAACAGTATCAGTAACAGTTTAAGCATGCAATCAAAAATCCTACCCATCCAGCCTCTACACTCCACTCCGTCTAGCCCAACACTCCATGTGGGGATAAAATCACCCACCCATTCCTACACTCCAAAAATTAGCACCAGTTGCGGCACTTAACAATATTTGCAGCAGAGCTACCAGTACAATACACTTCCTCCAATCATAATAATCCCATTCCATGCAACATATCACACATGAATGCAACATACATATATATCATGGCATGTTCATATACGGTCATACATAACATAAGGGCATAATAGTCATTTTTTAGTTTAGGGTCTAGGTGTACTTACCGACCCATTAGTAGGTTCACAGTCATCTCGGGTGACCCGTGCAACCTTAACAGTCAAACAGTGCAATTCAGCCCAAGACTTATAATGCAAGCCCATGTGGGCCCACACGCTCGTGTGGCCCACTTTGCCCAAAAAGGGCTCGACTAGGTAATTTACATAGCTTGGCCCAATATTCTCCACACATTTGTCCAGTTTACCCGTGTGGGGCCCACAAGCCCGTTGGGACCACACGAACCATTTTGGTCCAACATAGCCCAAAATGGCCCAAGACCACGAGATTGCTCATGGTGGCCTCGGTAGTCTAACGCCTACATTTTATGTGATCAGTTTACCACATGAGTGAGCGCACGCTCGTGTAGCGTCAATGTCATGCTTTTTTGGCTTTTGCCGGCTTACGATTTGGGCAATGTTTACACACTTTTCGGCATTTCACCGATACCATTTATTAGAGTACTGTTACACATCTGGATCCGAAAAGATGCGCAGACAGTCCTCGATCACTCTAGAACTTATGTTCGCCCATAACATTCGGTTACTCACATATCAATTGAATTTAAATCGAACCCAAATCAATATACACAACCATATAATCGCTAGCCACTTACCTCGATTGAACAATCGAATCCCTACACACTTCACTCATTAGAAAACGATAATCACTAGAACTCGGGTTTACTACTTGCAACCCAATCAAAACCACTTACTAACAAGTATCTACAAGCACAATTTAAGCCCAAAACAAGTATCAACTTACTGAAAGTACCAAACCGTAGACTAGTAATGAACACTAAATCTACAAAGATTAGAGAAAAACTCAACACAGTGGGGGTAGAGAAAGAGAGAATCAGCCAAGCAAAAATAACAGCAAGCGTCATAATTATTGGAAAAGAAATGAGGAAGAGGAAAAGAAATAAAGAAGGGGTATGCGGCCAACAGCAGGAAAAAAGAGAGAAGAAAAGATGAGAAGAAAAGAAAAGGGTATGTTCGGCCAACACAAGCAGGGTGTTAGGAGGAGCAGTCCAAAATGGCAGAAGAGACTAGGAGAATGTGGAGACAGAAAGGGAGAAAAAAAGAAAATGGTTTAGAGAGGTAAGGTTTCGGTAGAGGGAAAAGAAAGAAGAAAAAAAAGATGCAAAAGAGGAGGAGAGGTTTCGGCAAAGGGAAAACAAAGCAGAACTGAAAATGGGAAAGCACCCCTCTAGCCGAATTCTTGAGTGCCTCAGAGTCCCAATTAGGCACACCACTCCCTCTCCCCTCTCTTCTCTTGATTTTCTCCTAAAATCCCTCATCAAATCACTCCACCTGATCACACATTCCCTCAACCACTCAATTCGAATTCACCTCAACCACTTCAGTGTTTCAGTCAAACTCTATCACCTATTACAGCACAGCAGAAAAATAAATATTCCCTTGCCACTACAAAGATTCAAACCTCAGTCCTCTGGCCTAGGTAACACTCCACTTACCCCCTAGACCAGCAGGCTTTTTTATGTCTTGCTTTACCCACATTTATTTAAAAGCCTACTAACCAAAGGCAAGGGTTTTATTCACCAAAAACTAAAATTTTGCACAAGCCCAGGCTCAAATCCAGGACTTCTCAGATGCACCCAAATCACTCAACCACTAAAGCAATAGGTATTTTTGTTAAAAACATGCAAAAATAAATACCTAAGTTTTAGGGCGTTACAACTCTACCCCCCTAAAAGAAAATTTTGGCCTCAAAATTTACCTGTCAAAACAAATGAGGTTATTATTGACACATCGCCTCTTCGAGCACCCATGTGGCCTCTCCTGACTGTGATTGAGCCAAAGTACCTTAACCAGTGGGATAGACTTCTTCCTCAAGACTTTCACATCACGATCTAAGATCTGAACCAATCCCTCCTCAAATGTTAAGTCTGGTCTAACCTCAATCTCCTCAGTTGAAATCACGTGCGTGGGATCAGAGTGATAACGCCTTAGCATAGAGACGTGGAACACATCATGAATCCGATCCAAATCTAGAGGTAACTCAAGTTGATAGGCAACTGGTCCCACACGTTTTAGTATGCGATAAGGCCCAATAAACCTAGGGCTCAACTTGTCCTTCCATTCAAATCTCAGTACCTTCTTCCATGGTGAGACCTTAAGAAAGACGAAGTCCCCCATAGAATACTCAATCTCCTTGCGCTTTAAATTCGCAAAAGACTTCTATTTATCAAATGCCACCTTCAATCGATCACGAATTAATCTGACTTTGTCCTCAGTATTAGAAACCAATTCAGGGCCCAGAAAACACCGCTCGCCCAACTTAGTCCAACACAAGAGAGTACGACACCTACGACCATATAACGCCTTGTAAGGTGCCATCTGAATGCTAGACTGGTAGCTATTGTTATACGCAAACTCTTCCAATGGCAAATAATCTTCCCAACAGCCTAGAAAATCTATTACACAACACCTTAACATATCTTTTAGTATTTGAATCACCCTTTCTGATAGACCATCTGTTTGGGGGTGAAAGCAGTACCGAAGTCCAGTCTTGTACCCAAAGCCTCGTGTAACTTCTTCCAGAACTGAGATGTGAAACGAGGATCTCTATCTGATATGATGGAAATCGGTACCCCATGTAGTCTTACTATCTCAGCCACATACAGTTTAGCCAGCTTTTGCAAAGAATAATCAATACGAACTGGTATGAAATGGGTTGACTTGGTCAACCGATCCACTATGACCCATACTGCATCCTTCTTAGTAGGCGTTAGGGGCAGCCCACTAATGAAGTCCATAGTTACCCTCTCCCACTTCCAAAGTGGAATTTTATCTAGCTGAAGAAACCGTCAAGGTAACTGATGTTCAGCTTTAACCTATTGGCAAGTCAGACACTTACTCACAAAGTTGGTAACTTCATGCTTAAGACCTGGCCACCAATATAAGTCTCGAAGGTCTCGGTACATTTTATTCCCGCCGAGATGCATAGCATAAGTACTACGATGCACTTCTCGCAGGATAGACTGCCTCAAATCAGTATCTCTTGGTACACAGACTCTCTTATGGAAACACAATACCTCTTCACTATTCAATCCAAAACCTGAAGCACCCCATTCTCAATCTGTCAAAATCGAGGACCCAAAGACCAACCTCCAACTATTTACCCTTAATCTGTTCAATCCACGACGGTTTATGTAATATCCCGGATTAGGGCTTATGCACTATGGCTAAAATTACATGAAATAGTATGCCTTATGTGTTGTGAATGTGTTGTGTGCATTTTAGAACCTTGGAAATGTAAGGAAATGCTTTAGAAAATATTAAGTCTTAAGAGGAAGCTTGGAAATGTAAGGAAATATAAGGAAATGCTTTAGAAAAGATTAAGTCTTAAGAGGAAGCTTGGAAATGTAAGGAAATGTAAGGAAATGCTTTAGAAAATATTAAGTCTTAAGATTAAGCTTGGAAATGTAAGCTGTAAGGAAATGTAAGGAAATGTAAGGAAATGCTTTAGAAAATATTAAGTCTTAAGAGGAAGCTTGGAAATGTAAGGAAATGTAAGGAAATGCTTTAGAAAATATTAAGTCTTGAGAAAGCTTGGAAATGTAAGAAAATGCTTTAGAAAATATTAAGTCTTAAGAGGAAGCTTGTAAAATGTAAGGAAATGTAAGGAACCTTGGAAATGTGACAAAATTGGGCTTGGAAAAATGGCCCGGAGATGCCACTTAGGGCTCTGGAAATGACGCCATATGCTAGGATAACTTGGGCCTAGTATGGCCACATGAAGCCCAAAATAATGGGTTAAAATTTGGCACTCCTAAGGTAAGGAGATGGATGGCATAGGGAGACTAAGGTAGGAGTTTAAGTTGAAGTCAAATTCTTTTAGAATTTCGGCTAAGCTAGGAAAATAAAGATATGAGAGTGATGGCCAAGAAAGGGGACTCTCTAGGCTTAGTAATTTCGGTAAAAGGAGGAAAACTAAGGCCATTCAACATTCTTTCTTCTCTTTTTTAAATCTCTTGAATTCTCTCGCCATTATTCTTTTTTTTTCTTTAATTCTCCACAAAGTCGAAAACAAAATCCCTAGTCTTGCCGAATTTCTCTAAGTTCTATATCTTCCTTTTCTTTCCTTGTAAACCGAAATACCTGTGCTTCCCATCATCAATTCTTTTTCCTTTGCAAAACCAATCAAAAGCGAAGATAAGTTTCAAGCCTATAGCAGAAACTCTAAGCCTCAAAGTTGAATCTACAAGGGTGTTTTAATTTCCCGAAGGTGCACCATAGGCGCATGTTTTTTAGTGATTCGGTAAGTTTTAGGATTTCTTTTCCTCACGATTTCTTCCTTTCTTCTCATCAAGATCTAACACGAATCAATTGTCTATGCCTATCAATTTCTCTTCTTTAGCCCTAAAGCGAATCCTGCTTTATAATAAGCCGAAGTCTTGGATTTTGGAAAAGCCAAGGTGAGTAATTAATGGTAGATGGCGAATGGCCCTTTTCTATTCTTTTCTTTTGGCCCAATACCATATAGGCTAAGATAATTGAGAATTTTGATTTGTTGAATAAGTGGAGGATTGTCGAATGTAGGTAAAAATTAGGTGACTTGGTTTTAGGAGGAAGGCGACAGTAAAGTGAGGTTTAGAATTTAGATTCATAAAGGTAAGTGAATCGACATTCGCCAAGGCCCTATTGTGGTATTTAGATCTAATTCTTATTTGTTTAAAAAGCCAAAACTAACTAGTTCAATGATTAAGAGTATAGCCGATTGCAATAAAGAAGCATCACAAAGTTTGGGATTTAATTTTTAATCCAATCGGCACCAAGGTAAGAATTTGATTACAACAATCCTACTAGGATTGGGATTTATAATAGAATGGCTTTTACTAACATGTTAGGGTTGGTGAATATAGGAATTAAATATCTAAAGTGATAGAACGAGTTTTTGGGATTTCAATAAATTCGATAAGTATATCAGGTGTGTACCCCACACTATCTTTTAATAAGATTTATAGTTAAAATTTAATATGAGCCTGTTTATAAGAATGTGAATATGGCTAAAGTACCATTCTATGGTACAAAGTACTCAGTCGCTTTCCTACTCCTACTAGGATTATGTTAAATATCACATTACGACACACATATGACATTATAAGAATGTGAAATAAGAATTTGGCATGCTAATGCATGATATGTATGATATGAGGCATATGGGTTATATGAAAAGGGGAAGTGAATGTGGTGACCTAAGACCACGATAACTGAATGTGGTGACCTAAGACCACGATATCTGAATGTGGTGACCTAAGACCATGATATCCGAATGTGGTGACCTAAGACCACGAATTTTATAAGGGCGATGAGCACGTCGACTGCAGCGACTACCTTCAATGGTGTGTAGCGGATGGAGGTTGACTTAGTAGTCCCCACGGTGTGCGAGGATGGTGCGGGTGATGTGTAGCGGATGGCATATAGGTTTGGGTTTGGGTTGCATCATTATTTCCTATCATTATATGAATATGCATGTAATATGTGAACATATGCCTAAATTGTTAAATTTTAGTGTTGGTTACACATTGAGTCTGCTTTGACTCACCCCTTGTGGGATTATTTTTTAGTAACGATCGGTAATGGACCGGTCGGCGGGAGCTTAAAGGTGGTCATGCACACAAGGAATTTATTTAATTTGGATTTTATTTCATTAAGAACTTTGAATTTATTTTTTTGGGAATTATTTGATGTAATAAGGCCATAGTAGATCTACTTTACTTTGCTTTTATTTATTAAGCTTACAAACTTTTATTTATTAAAAGATTAAGTAAATTTATTTTAAAACAAAACCTAAACATTTTGTCACCTAAAGTAAAGGATTTTAATAATGAAATAAACTTGTTATCAACTCAAGCCCAACCCAAAACAATCTTTCTTTCAAAACACACAAGTTTTTCCTAAGTAACAAAAGAATTTGAAACGGTTTACACCGGGGAACATACCAGATCCGGTTAAGGCTCGTGGGCTGGGTTTAGGGTGTTTCAATTTGGTATCAGAGCCCAATTTTAAACTCTCGACCTTGGGTTTAAGGCCCAAAATGTTTTCAAAGTTAAGCCCAAAAAGAATTTTTGTGAATTAAGCAGGATTTTCTGGCATGGCCCACTAAGTCTCCGACCCAAAGTCCACCAGGTAAGTACTCCTAACCTCTTTGTGATTTGTATGTAGGGATATATAGGGACGTAGACTAGTGGATTAGGAATTAAACCCTAGGACTAGTTTACCCCAACAAATACATAAAACTCTAAGGCACAATTAAACAAACCTGTGTCTAAGTCGCTGAGTTAGGGTGTGGCAACCATTGTGCGCATGTCTATGATTGGTTTCGGTGGGAGCTTGGTATTTAAGCAGTTCATGTGACTCACCTCCTCTCCACTCAAACCCTACCTGGTGCGTAGCTTCGGTTCACCCTAACCAAGAGGACTTAGTCACGAGCTAAACCCAATAACTAATACCCGAAAGGGACTAGTCGTATTTTTATGGAAACCCTAGTTTTAAAAAGTCAATAAACTACCCTTTTGAAATTATGAAAATTATTATTTTGGAAAAACTTTCTAAGAATTTTTAATTTATAAATTACCTAAATACCCTTAGTGGTAAAAATTACTAAAATGCCCTTGATTTTCCAAAATTACCATACTACCCCCGATTTCAATAATAACTTCTGATTTTACAAAAATGTTCAAAAACTTTACAAGAATATCAAAGACACCCTAATTTGGAAAATTTACAAAAATATCCCTGATTTGCAAAATGACCAAATTACCCTTAACCTGTGCAAATG
The DNA here is from genome assembly GCA_025506655.1 of Gossypium rotundifolium. NCBI lineage: Eukaryota > Viridiplantae > Streptophyta > Magnoliopsida > Malvales > Malvaceae > Gossypium > Gossypium rotundifolium. The sequence continues at coordinate 36,643,179 of CP106734.1, forward strand.
ACCAAAACACCCTCAGCAAGGAAAATTACCAAAGTGCCCTCAATTTAGAAATATTTACAATGCCCTTATTTTGAAAGTCACCAGGTACCATATTTTCGCAAAAAAAAAAATTTACCGAAATGACCCTGGCTTGTGAAATTACAAAAATACCCCTAGTGTATAAATTACCATTTTACCCTTGAACTTTTTTCTAGCAAGAATTTTAATTTGGTAAAATATCAACAATCTCTATTTTGCAACATTTTCAAAATACCCTAATTTGAAAAATTACCAAAATACCCCTATAGGATAAAATTACAAAAATGCCCCTGGGTAGTGAAAAATAACAAACAACGACAATTACAACATTTCTCTGTAATGAACGCAAGTTCATGTGTGTAACTAAATGAATGATGTGAGACTGTATGTGTATGAATTGAAAGAATAACTTCTTAAAACTATTAAACATAAAACTGTTCGTGGATAATCAAGCGAGAACAAAACTAATTCATAAAATTCTTTAATCGATAAATGCAAGCGAAGTATGAATTCAAGGGGCGTGGTCGAACGATGCGTGGTCGTGGAAGAGGTTTGAATGACCGTGTCGAACCCCTTAGATCGGGTCAAGGATTTGAAAATGAAATGCCACCACCACCCCTAGCCACCGATGTGAATTTTTGTAGGAAATGTGTTAGTTTTAAGATCGAGTGTCTGCAAATGAGTGTAGTGTGGTGAGTTAGGATGTACGATTTTTTGTTAGTAAGTAATTTCGAGGACAAAATTATTTTAAGGGGGTAGAACTGTAATATCCCGGATTAAGGCTTATGCATTATGGCTAAAATTACATGAAATACTATGCCTTATGTGTTGTGAAAGTGTTGTGTGCATTTTAGAACCTTGGAAATGTAAGGAAATGCTTTAGAAAATATTAAGTCCTAAGAGGAAGCTTGGAAATGCAAGGAAATGTAAGGAAATGCTTTAGAAAATATTAAGTCTTAAGAGGAAGCTTGGAAATGTAAGGAAATGTAAGAAAATGCTTTAGAAAATATTAAGTCTTAAGAGGAAGCTTGGAAATGTAAGGAAATGTAAGGAAATGCTTTAGAAAATATTAAGTCTTAAGAGGAAGCTTGGAAATGTAAGGAAATGTAAGGAAATGTAAGGAACCTTGAAAATGTGACAAAATGTAAGGCTTGGAAAAATGGCTTGGAAAAATGGTCTGAGATGCCACTTAGGGCTTTGGAAATGACGCCATATGCTAGGATAACTTGGGCCTAGTATGGCCACATGAAGCCCAAAATAATGAGTTAAAATTCGACACTCCTAAGGTAAGGAGATGGACGACATAGGGAGACTAAGGTAGGAGTTTAAGTTAAAGTCAAATTCTTTTAGAATTTCGGCTAAGCTAGGAAAATAAAGATATGAGAGTGATGGCCAAGAAAGGGACTCTCTAGGCTTAGTAATTTCGGTAAAAGGAGGAAAACTAAGGCCATTCAACATTCTTTCTTCTCTTTTTAAATCTCTTGAATTCTCTCGCCATTATTCTTCTTTTTCTTTTCAATTTCCATAAAGCAAAAACAAAATCCCTAGTCTTCCTTTCTAAGTTCTATATCTTCCTTTTCTTTCCTTGTAAACCAAAATACCTATGCTTCCCATCATCAATTCTTTTCCTTTACAAAACCAATCAAAAGTCAAGATAAGTTTCAAGCCTATAGCGAATCTCTAAAAACCTCAAAGCCGGATCTATAAGGGTGTTTTAGTTTCCGAAGGTGCACCATAGGCCGCATGTTCTTTAGTGATTCGATAAGTTTGAGATTTCTTTTCCTCATGATTTCTTCCTCTCTTCTCATCAAGATCTAACCCGAATCAATTGTCTATGCCTATCAATTTCTCTTCTTTAGCCCTAGAAGTGAATCACGCTTTATAATAAGCGAAGTCTGGATTTTTGGAAAAGCCAAGGTGAGTAATTATTGGTAGGTGGCGAATGGCCCTTTTCTATTCTTTTCTTTTTGGCCGAACACCATATGGGCTAAGATAATTGAGAATTTTGGTTTGTTGAATAAGTGGAGGATTGTCGAATGTAGGTAAAAATTAGGTGACTTCGATTTTTAGGAGGAAGGCGATGAAGTAAGTCGAGGTTTCGAGAATTTAGATTCATAAAGGTAAGTGAATCGACATTCGCCAAGGCCCTATTGTGGTATTTAGATCTAATTCTTATTTGTTTAAAAAGCCGAAACTAACTAGTTCAATGATTAAGGCTATAGCCGATTGCAATAAAGAAGCATCACAAAGTTTCGAGATTTAATTTTTAATCCAATCGGCACCAAGGTAAGAATTTGATTACAACAATCCTACTAGGATTGGGATTTATAGCCGAATGGCTTTTTACTAACATGTTAGGGTTGGCCGAATATAGGAATTAAAGATCTAAAGCGATAGAACGAGTTTTCGGATTTCAGTAAATTCGATAAGTATATCAGGTGTGTACCCCACACTATCTTTTAATAAGATTTATGGTTAAAATTTAATATGAGCATGTTTATAAGAATGTGAATATGGCTAAAGTACCATGCTATGGTACAAAGTACTCAGGTCACGCTTCCTACTCCTACTAGGATTATGTTAAATATACATTACGACACACATATGACATTATAAGAAGTGAAATAAGAATTTGGCATGCTAATGCATGATATGTATGATATGAGGCATATAGGTTATATGAAAAGGGGAAGTGAATGTGGAGACCTAAAACCACGATAACTGAATGTGGTGACCTAAGACCACGATATCTGAATGTGGTGATCTAAGACCACGATATCTAAATGTGGTGACCTAAGACCACGAATTTCATAAGGGCGATGAGCACGTCAACTGCAGCGACTACCTTCAATGGTGTGTAGCGGATGGAGGGTTGACTTAGTAGTCCCCACGGTGTGCAGGATGGTACGGGTGATGTGTAGCGGATGGCATATAGGTTTGGGTTTGGGTTGCATCATTATTTCCTATCTGTTATATGAATATGCATGTAATATGTGAACATATGCCTAAATTGTTAAATTTTAGTGTTGGTTACACATTGAGTCTGTTTGACTCACCCCTTGTGGGATTATTTTTCAGGTAACGATCAGTAATGGACCGGGTCGGCAGGAGCTTAAAGGTGGCCATGCACAGCAAGGAATTTATTTAATTTGGATTTTATTTCATTAAGTACTTTGAATTTATTTTTTTGGGAATTATTTGATGTAATAAGGCCATAGCAGATCTACTTTACTTTGCTTTTATTTATTAAGCTTACAAACTTTTATTTATTAAAAGATTAAGTAAATTTATTTTAAAACAAAACCTAAACATTTTGTCACCTAAAGTAAAGGATTTTAATAATGAAATAAACTTGTTATCAACTCAAGCCTAACCCAAAAAAATCTTTCTTTCAAAACACACAAGTTTTTCCTAAGTAACAAAAGAATTTTAAATGGTTTACATCGGGGAACATACCAGATCCAATTAAGGCTCGTGGGCCGGGTTTGGGGTGTTTCAGTTTAACTTAAAGTTAGGCCAACAAACTACCATCATCAAATAAGATGAGGCGAGCAAACATTGCTCTCAGATCCGTCATAGCCCTGAGGCTCAGTACGTCAGCCATGATATTGGCCTTGTGATCTGTCTCTAACTAACTACGATCATAATAAAGGCAAGCACACCTATCGTTTAATAGTATAGTTTTCATAAGACCGAAAATATCGTATCCACAAGGACCAAGAGTACAAGTAATTACTATCTTCTTATTATTTAGCCTAAAAATTGGAGTGATTCATTTTAAACTAAAATTAATTAAAGCAAGACAGAGAATGAATCGGGAAAATACTTTTTAGACAACTTTTGAGAGAGGCAATACCCAAGGAAGAATCCACCTAGACTTCATTTATTACTTCTGATTCATACGATTTATTTACTTGACTTAATTCGTAGAAATCCCTGATTTATGTTTATATCTCTTTCAAGACTAAAAACAACTGACTCTAGGTTGATTAATTGAAATCTCTTTCTAATTAAAACCCCTATTGTCGCATTAATTCTATCTATGGATTCTCTTATTAGATTTGACTCTAATCCGGAAGATTTACGTCGTCCTATATCTAGGATTGCATTCAACTCCACTTAATTGTGTTGATCTACTCTTAAACAGGGACTTTTGCTCCTCTGAATAAGCATATTCGACTTGAATCAATAACCTGAATTATCAAAACAAGAATAATAACTCAAAATTGAGAATAAGAACAAGTATTTATCTTATAAATCAAATAGTAATAAGATCTGTCTTAGGTTTCATCCCCTTAAGTATTTAAGAGATTTAGTTCATACTGATAGAGGAAAACATCTTAAAATAAGGAAAACTACAAAACATAAGAAAACCCAAAACTTCAAGAGAAATTGATAGGAGATCTTCAGTCTTGATGGAGACCCTTCTTCCAAGCTATTCCCAATGTCTGTCTTTGAGTATTTTCTACTTTCTACTCCGTGTGTCTTCTTAGGCTCTCTCCTTAGGTGTTTTTATAGGCTTTGGAGCACCTTTCTTGGCCTACAAGTAACCTTTTCCGAATGAAATTAGACTTAGGTTCGGTAGGGACACACCCGTGTTCGATAGCTTAGGCCGTGCTTGATTCTACTCGCCACACACGGCCTTGTGATCTTCCCGTATGCTATAGTCCAGGCCGTGTTGATTTTTGAGGTAGGCCCTTTTTGTCCCTTTTTGGCCCATTTATCGTTCTTTTTGACTCCCTAAGCTCTCCTGAGTGTAAAACATGAAATTAAAGGATTAGGAGCATCGAATTCATCAAATCTAGTGAAAATTCATCCAAAAATAAGCTAAGCATGGGATAACAATATGTATAAATTATGGTTTATCAAATATCCCCACATTCAAGTGTTTGCTTGTCCTCAAGCAAAATCCTCAACTCACAATTAAAATTAACTTCCTTAACTCATAATTCTTATCAATAATTTTTCATCATAATTCACAGAAAATTCATACATTGATAATTTAACTAAAAGTGTCTTAAAGATTCAAGCAATCTAAGTCACAAATTTTTGTAGCATGGAAACATAGGTGTTTCCCCTTACCTAAATAATCACCTTTGATTCAAAATCAAAAGAGTTGACATCTTTACTAAAGATTCACTCAAATCACTCAAAGTGTTTAAGGTTCAAATTAAGCACTCAAAAGTCAAACATGAAAAGTTATTACCACAGGGTTGTATGAAAATCAAATCTCCACCACTATAAAATGAGATGATACACAAATCAAAAGGTCTTTAAAAAGAGTTGTAATGGGGCTTGCGTTAAAGATGTGGATAAGGTTGAAAAAGAAAGTTAAAATCGAGATCAAATTGACAATTTACCTAACTAGAAAAAATGAACTAATACTGAATAATTACATCGATTGAAAACTTATCACTAATAACATGAGCTTCTTCTCAAAATGTGAAATTAACTGCTTAAGCTCAAATAACATAAAGCTAGTAATAATAAATATTTCCACTCTTCTTTTTTTTAAGAATAATAATGAGACTAATTTGACAACTGAAATAAAGAACATAGTTAGGCAACTGAACAAATTAAATCTCGACAAAAAAGGGATTAATACAATAGGGAAAATTCTTAATGAATCAAAAAGAATGAGTTTTGGGTTAATATTAAGGGCATATAAAGAAACGGTTTATTAGGATCAAAGGGGTTCACTAGGGGTTAATTATGAAGGTAGGCTTTTGATGGAATAAGTGGGTTAAAACCTAGGTGCCTTTATCATCTCAGTATATCAAATCAAAGGTGTGGTCTCGACATGTATAATCGAAGCAAGTTCTAGAATAACAAATCAATATTGACACACTCATAACCAATAAAAAGTGAGCAAGAAAAAAATGTATGCTCTAAAAGGCTCAAAATCTCACAAAAATTATGGTTTTTGATGTCAACCTTGCAAATTTCAAACTTCAAAGTAATATTTAAATTTAGGGAAACAACCTAATAAATTTTTAATTCTGAAAATAAACTTATCATGCTTGATTCTCTAATGTCTTAAAGTTTAAACCATCAATGCACAATTACCCATGACTTAATCCAAAACATATCAATAAAAATCATAAGTTAATAGAAATTTTATTCTAATTAGTAATATGATAAAATTTACTTAAGAACAAGACATAATTCAGGGATTTTCTAATAATACTATAATTAATCTCCCCACACTTAAGATGTACATTGTCCTCAACGTACAAAGATATATAGTGACAATATAGTAAGAAAATCATAAAATAGGAAGAGAAGGGAAACTTCCTGAATTTTGGATGGAATTCATGAAAAGAAGCCTGATGAATTAAGCAAAGGTGAAGGTGGGGATGATACTTTGGTAGCACCTTGAACCTTTTGAAATTGAGTCAATGAAGCATCCAACATGAACTTATGAGAAAGTTGTAGTATATCTTCTGTAAAGTGGTCACACACGGGGAGACCGCGTCGGGATCCTTCCGCTTTTTCGAAGCGGGGATGGCAGCCCTGGTCTTGCCTCCAATATTAGTCATTGTGTATCTAAAAATGATTTGCAATAAATAATTCAAGCATCACCACAAGTAATATCAAAATATTTCTAAAGAACAGGACATTCCTAATATAGTGAATTTAAAGGTTAAGTAAAAAGCAGTAATTTTAAATTAACGATACTAACGTATGGTACCCTAAGCTAAATCTAAGTGAAATGGATAATAAAAAAAATAATAAAAAATAAAAATAAATAATGGAAAATAAATATGAATTCAAAATAAAGGGGAAAAAGAGTGACTAACGGTGGAAAGGATGGTGGCTGGTGTGGTGGCGGTGTAAAGACAGAATAAGAGAAAGGAGAAAGGGAAGGGAGAGAGAAAGAGGGAAAAAAAAGGGAAGAGTAAGAGTTTCGGTTTCAGGGAGAAAGAAAAAAGAAAAAGGAGGGAGGAGGTTTGGTCGGTGGTGGCTGGAGGTGGGAAGGGGGAACAGCTGCGGTGGCTAGGGTTGGGGGAAATTTGGGGGAGAAGGTGAACAGTAGAAGGGTTTAAATAGGGATTGGGCACACGATTGGGGGCCACACCCGTGCGCCCTTTTTTTAGCTCGTTTGTTTCGTAAATTTTGGTTTAGGGCGTGTCTGAGTCTTGTCCCACGCCCGTGTGCCCTGAGCGTGTTAGGTCACACGGCCAAATCGCATGGCCGTGTGATGCTTCGTTCGTTTCACCCACGCCCGTGTAGAGGTTTTCACGCCCATGTTAGTTAATCAGTATCAACCACGGCTTCAGGCATGTGTGTGTTGCACGCCCGTGTCATTTACTCAGTATCACCCATGGTCTTAAGGCACGCCCGTGTGGATTTATCGCTTCCCGTGTTCTTTAGTCAGTGTTGACCACGGTAGCATCGCACGGCAGTGGCATTTTTCGCAGCCCGTGTTTTGGGGGAAATTTTCATCCTATTCCCGCATGATCTCTGCCACACAGGTGTACCTACTCGTGGTTTCCACACGGCCATGGCCACGCCCGTGTGCAAGGCTGTGTGGGTAGGAAAACCTGCGCCTATTAATCTGGTTAGTTTTTAGTTAGGTTCTATAAATCGAAAATATGGACATTAATGAGGTTAGTTGTAACACCCCTAACCTGTATCTGTCGTCGGATTAGGGTTATGGGCATTACTAAACCATTACAAGTTAATGGTCTCTATCAGAATTAATACTTGGTAAAATACATATCAATAAGCAAATCACTACTCATATAGCCATGTATAATGCAATGATCGAATATATATTTGGCACTTAATCATTTCATGAACACATCTACTATCCACCAAACATATATCTTTAAATCATTATTAAACATATATCTCATCCCACATTTGTTCAAACCACAAATACAAAGCTCAAATCCATTTGTTTATCGCATAAGTGTCTTATTCCATTAGGCATTGTTCATTATATATATATATATATATATATATAAATATACCTTATCTAATTAATTCATCATTGATTTAACCATTTGTGACACATAGCCGAACATGTTTTATCACTCAATGAGATAATTTAAACTCTATGCAAAAACAAACCATTTCCAAATGCATACGAATAACACACATAAATTTTGCTCTTTACTATGTCACCTATGGTATGGGCATGCACAAGGTGAAATATATATATCATCTATATTTAATCACATTGATACATTCAAATAGACATATCGAAACAAATCATCATCATCCCAATGTCATATATATATATATACACCATATTTAATCCATTTCTAAAATCTCAAACTAGAATACTCATATATCATTACAATAAACCTTTAATATAAACATATATCACAATGAATATTTACATCATTAACACCATTACCAATATTACAAATCATACACATGCATATAACATATGGATAATTATCAGCCAAAATGCATTATAGACCTTATTTAAAACATCAAGTTTATGTATTCAACTATCACACATAGCATAGTATTGAATAAATTTTCAAAATAAGCTTATATTAAATTCAAACATACATAATAATGACACCAAATTCAAACATGACTAACTATACTGAAACACAAAAGCATAGCCATTTTCGCATGGCATATACATATATAATACTATCATTCGAACACAACCCAAGAAATATTGCCTATACATGCCATATGTTTCAAAGGGTACAAATTATAAAATATCAAAGATAGATGATAGTGCAAATGACTTTGACGAAGATCCCCGAATATGAGCTAACTTTCAAGATCTATATCATAGTCAAACAAACACACATACTGTAAGCTAATATAGCTTAGTAAGTTTTAAGCAATGGTAAAAACTATGCAACTAATCAATAACAATTTAATTAAACCAATATGATCAATATCGAATTCATAAATACAAAATGCAATTTAAGCTACCATTCATCATCCACCGTATCCAACATATAGCTCAAAGTTTAATAATCACATCTTAGTTCTAAATTCACTTAACAATTATAACATACCTCACTATTACCTGACCATTAAGTTACCTTGTATCACATACCCATGTTTCGTTTCTCATTATTCTCTTTTCAACAGTTCATGCCTTCCAAAGTCTCTGTAACTCTACACACATAGTGCTAATTTCATAACGTATTGCACACATAGTGCCTTTTAGCAATAATGTATCACATACATAGTGCCATTACTATTTAATCCGCACACATAGTGCCTTTTAGCAGTAATGTATCGCACACATAGTGCCATTACTATTTAATCCACACACATAGTGCCTTTTAGCAGTAATGTATTGCACACATAGTGCCATTACTATTTAATCCGCACACATAGTACCTTTTAGCAGTAATGTATCGCACACATAGTGCCATTACTGTTTAATCCGCACACATAGTGCCCTTTTACGAGACCTTTTTTTAATCTTTAATACCCTTGTAATTCCATTAACATTCATACATTCTCAATTTATCTCATTCAAATACTAAAACATTCGGCATTTACTCAATTTACATAATTCTGTTCATAATTACATATATCTATCAACAACTCAATTTCATCTTCCATTACCATTACATTCGGCAAATTCAACCCTTTTCATTCACAAATATACAATTCTTTAATCATCATCACTTCACATTTTCTATTTCCATTTATATACGTAGTTATTCCTTAATACAAACGCATATATTAAACCCATTCATAAATTCAATAATTTCACATATTTACTCATATGTGCTAACTCATATTTGAATGATATATATATCCCACTTATTTCAAGCTGCATTCGGCAATTAGGAATTTATAATGTTTACATTTTATAATCAAATGTACAATAGTATACGATTGAATTCAATTCATCCAACTACTTAAAACTTACCTTGGAAATTGACGAATTAAGCTTCCCGGCTAATCGTTTAACTTTACTTTTCCCCTCAACTATTTAATTTTGTAATTTAATCCCTAATACTCAATTTAATCAAAATCTCCATCCAATCCGTTTCCTTTTGTTCTTGATCTTAATTTAACATGCAATAGCTGAATAATGAAAAGCCTTATTTTCTTCTTCTTCCTTTAAGTTTTGGCAATGAAGAACAAGAACAAAGATGGACATCCACTTATTCTTTTATGTTTCTTTATTTTAATCATATTATAATATATTATTCATATATTAATATAACATCACTTATAAAATCAAATAATAAAATACATTATGTAAACATCATGCCGTCCACTTATTATTATTTGGTTAATTTACCATGCAAGTCCACCCATAAAAGAAAACAAGTAAATTCAACCTCACAATTTAAATAAAGGCTACTTTTACCACTTAAGCAATTTAATCCTTTTTCTTAAATTGGACCCCCAAACAGACAAATTTACCCACAATATTTTAACACATGTTCAAACATATATCATAGATATCGAATATAATATTAAAATATTTTTCTAACTCGGATTCGTGGTCCCGAAACCACCGTTCCAATTAGGGTCATAATCGGGCTATTACAACTCTCCCCCCTTAAAGGATTTTCGTCCTCGAAAATCTTACCGTTAAATAATTGTGGGTAGCGTTCTTTCATTGATTCTTCGTTTCCCAAGTCGCTTCCTCAACCCCGTGCTTACGCCATATAATTTTAACCAACAAAATTTTCTTGTTTCGCAACTCTTTCACTTCACGAGCTAAGATGCAAATCAATTCTTCCTCATAAGTCAAGTCGGGTTGAATTTCAATCTCTGATGGACTGATCACATGCGAAGGGTCGGATCGGTATCGTCTAAGCATCGATACATAGAAGACATTATGAATCTTGTTTAATTCAGGTGGCAACATAAGTGTATACACAACCGACCCAATACGTTCAATAACTTCATACGGCCCTATGAAGCGCAGACTTAACTTTCCCTTACGACCAAATCTAAGTATCTTTTTCCACGGCGATACTTTCAAGAACACTCGATCACCCACTTGAAACTCTATATCCTTTCATTTCAAATCCGCATACGACTTCTGACGATCTGCGATATGTACAACTCAGCTAACTTATCAAGTGAGAAATCCGTACGTACCGAAATAAAATGAGCCGATTTCGTCAATCTATCAACAATAACCCAGATTGAATCTTTCTTACTCGACGTCAACGATAGACCCGCTATGAAATCCATCGTAACTCGATCCCATTTCCACTCAGGTACCATAATCGGTTGGAGTAGTCCCGATGGCACCTGATGCTCGGCTTTCACTTGTTGGCATACTAAACACTTTGACACATTGTCCGAGATGTCTCGTTTCATACCATGCCACCAATAATGTTGTTTCAGGACGTTATACATTTTCGTGCTACCGGATGAATCGACAATCTACTATTATGAGCTTTATCACAAATCATTCGAATGAAATCGAAGTTCTTAGGCTCACATATCCGATTCTTGAACCGTAAACATCCTTCGGCATCTATCTGAAAATCTAAATCTGCACACAAGCCACCTTGACTCCTTTTTGCTTTTAAATCATTATGAACCTCTTGAGCTTCTCAAATCTATTGTACGAACAATGGTCTCGCTTTCAACTTGGCAATGATCACACCATCATCGGTCATAGCTAAATCCGCATTCATTGCGCGTAGAGAAAATAGTGACTTTTGGCTAAGTGCATCGGCAACTATGTTAGCCTTTCCCGTGTGATGATCAATCACAAGATCATAATCTTTCAACAGTTCTAACCATCGTCGCTATCTCAAATTCATATCCTTCTAAGTTATTAAATACTTTAGACTCTTATGATCCGAATAGACGTGGCACTTTTCACTGAATAAATAGTGACGCCATAATTTCAAAGCAAAAACTATAGCGGGCAACTCAAGGTCGTGCGTCGGATAGTTCCTCTCGTGCGACTTCAACTATCTCGAGGCATAGGCTAAAACTTTACCCTCCTATCAAAACACAACCCAGCCCATTTAAGGATGCATCACTGAAAATAACGAACTCCTCACCCGACTCTGGCTGAACCAACACTAGAGCGTCCATTTCCTAAGTCTTTAGTTGATCAAAGCTCTTCTGACACCTATATGACCACTCAAATTTTATGTCTTTCCGCAACAGCTTTGTCATCAGGGCTTCTATCATAGAAGATCCTTTTACAAAGCATCTATAATATCTGGCAAGCCCTAGAAAGCTACATACCTCAAAAACGTTTCGCGGAGGTTTCCACTCCAATATAGTCGAGATTTTTTAATCGGGTCAACCCGAATACCCGATGTTGAAATAACATGCCCCTAAAAGATGACTTCATTCAACCAAAACTCACATTTACTGAATTTCGCATACAACTGCTTCTTACGTAAAATTTGCAACACCAGCCTCAAATGCTCAGCATGCTCAGTTTTGTCTCGTAAGTAGATCAGTATGTCATCAATGAATACAACCACAAATCGATCTAAATACGGTCTAAATACCCGATTCATCAGATCCATAAATACAGCAGGGGCATTAGTGAGTCCAAACGGCATCACCAAGAACTCGTAATGGCCGTATTTCGTCCGAAAAGTAGTCTTTGGTATGTCCGATTCCCTAACTCGCAGTTGATAATATCCTGACCTCAGATCAATTTTCGAGAACACCGAGACTCCCTTAAGCTGATCAAATAAATCGTCGATACGTGGCAACAGATATTTATTCTTTACCATCACTTTATTAAGTTGTTGATAATCGATGCACTTCCTCAAAGTTCCGTCCTTCTTTTTAAAAATAGGACTGGTGCACCCCAAGGAGAGAAACTCGGTCGAGCAAAATCTCTATCTGTCAATTCTTGCAACTGAGCCTTCAATTCATTTAATTCGGTCGGTGCCATTCTATAGGGAGCTATCGAAATCGGAGTTGTCCCTGGCATTAACTCAATACCAAACTCTACCTCTCGAACAAGCGACAATCCCAATAATTCCTCTGGAAACACATTCGGATACTCACCAACAACCGATACAGATTCAATCTTCTTTTCAGTTACCTTGCTATCAATCACGTATGCAAGATAAGCTTCGCAACCCTTCCTCAAATATTGCCGAGCCATCATCGAAGATATCATAGCCGGTAGCCCATTCAAATTCGCAGACTCAATTCAAATTATCTCGTTGTTCTGGCATCTCAAATCAATAGTCTTTCATCTACAATTCACTACCGCGTTGTGAACTATTAACCAATCCATACCGAGGATAATATTGAACTCGTCGAAAGGTAATAGTATCAAATCGGCCCGAAAACATAAGTCTCGAACCATCAAAGGGCAATTCTTGCACACTTTATCAACTAGTACACATCGACCCAAGGGTTTGAAACTCGAATCACAAACTCAGTGGACTCAACAGGTAGAGTCTTACTGGATACTAATGTTTCACACATATGAATGAGTTGAGCCGGGATCAATCAAAGCAATTACACTAGTATCAAAGAGAGTAAAAATACCGGTAATAACGTCTAGAGATGAAGCCTCCTCTCTAGCATGGATAGCATAAGCTCTAGCCGGTGCATGGGCCTCTGATCGAATAGTCGCATCTGAAGCCCCTTTGAGCACCACTCCTACTTCCCACATTACGAGATGGTCTACCTCTAGCTGCAGTGTTTCTCGGTCACACACTCTGAACTATACCCTTATCAGCGATCTTCGAGCAATCCCGAACAAAATGATCCTGCGAACCACACTTGTAACAAGTGCAATTATTATATTTACCCCAACACTCGCCAAAATGCCATCTACCGCACTGTTGACACTCAGACCTATTCGGCCGGGTATTGCCAACACTAGCAACTGATGTAACCCGAGAACTTACTGGTAGTCATTCTCGTATAGAGATCCCTGTGTTAGGTTTGGACCGGCTACCTTCATTCTTGAACTTCTTTGTTGACATTTGAGAAAATTTACCCGTAGATCTCTTTCGAAAGTCTCTAGCTTCTGTCTCGGCCTTTCGCTTTTCTTTCCCTAGCTCATCGACTTTACAAGCTCGCTCAACCAGTACTACGAACTCGTTCATTTCAAGTATGCCAACCAAAAGCTTTACATTCTCGTTTAGACCATCTTCGAATCTCCGGCACATAGCAACCTCAGATGAAACACATTCACAAGTGTAGCGACTAAGTCTCACAAACTTGCGCTCGTTTTCGGATACAGTCATACGACCCTACTTGAGCTCGAGAAATTCTTTACGTTTAGAGCCTATGAAGTGCTGACTTATATATTTCTTACGAATTCCGTCTGAAAGAAATCCGGGTAACTCTCTCATTCAGAACAACTGATACAAGAGTATTCCACCAATAGTAAACAGAATCCCGCAATAAGGATATGGCACACTTTAGGCACTCATCGGGTGTGCAAGACAGCTCTTCAAAAACACGAATAGTATTATCGAGCTAAAATTTAGCTCGCTCTGCGTAATCATCATCTTTGGTTCTAAATTCTTGAGCCCCATGCTTTCTGATGCGATCAACCGGAGGCTTGGTTGCTCTCTCTCAGGATTTATAATCGAGGGTACCAATGGTACAATAGGGGGAGTATTCGGATTCAAGGGTTGTTGAACAGTCGAATTGGTTCGTATATACTAACTGAACCAATCATTCATCATGCTATAGAAGACTTGTCTAGCCCCCTCTTCGGGATTACTCGCAGCTGGTCGAGATTCCTCTGGCGCGGTCCCTTGCACGGGAGCAGGCGCCACACTCTCAACATCGTCAGCTATGGCTCGCTCGGGATCAGGATCCATTTACTATACGAAAGAAGAAAACATGTTTCACTGTCAAAAGTCATCACACTATCACATTATAAAATATGGCATGTACAGCTAGACTCACACGCGCTATGTTAGTCCGAGAATCGACTAAACCGTAGCTCTGATACCAATCAAATGTAACACCCCTAACCCGTATCTGTCGTCGAATTAGGGTTATGGGCATTACTGAACCATTACAAGTTAATGGTCTATAGCAGAATTAATACTTGGTAAAATACATATCAATAAGCAAATCATTACTCATATAGCCATGTATAATACAATGATCGAATAGATATTTGGCACTTAATCATGTCATGAACACATCTACTATCCACCAAACATACATCTTTAAATCATTATTAAACATATATCTCATCCCACATTCGTTCAAACCAAAAATACAAAGCTCAAATCCATTTGTTTATCGCATAAGTGCCTTATTCCATTCGGCATTGTTCATTATATATATATTATAAATATACCTTATCTAATTAATTCATCATTGATTTAACCATTTGTGACACATAGTCGAACATGTTTTATCACTCAATGAGATAATTTAAACTCCATGCAAAAACAAACCATTTCCAAATGCATACGAATAATACACATAAATTTTGCTCTTTACTATGTCACCTATGGTATGGGCATGCACAAGGTGAAATATATATATCATCTATATTTAATCACATTGAAACATTCAAATAGACATATCGAAACAAATCATCATCATCCCAATGTCATATATATATATATACCATATTTAATCCATTTCTAAAATCTCAAACTAGCATACTCATATATCATTAAAATAAACCTTTAATATAAACATATATCACAACCTAATATTTACATCATTAACACCATTACCAATATTACAAATCATACACATGCATATAACATATGGATAATTATCGGCCAAAATGCATTATAGACCTTATTTAAAACATCAAGTTTATGTATTCAACTATCACACATAGCATAGTATTGAATAAATTTTCAAAATAAGCTTATATTAAATTCAAACATACATAATAATGAGACCAAATTCAAACATGACTAACTATACTAACAAAAGCATAGCCATTTTCGCATGGCATATACATATATAATACTATCATTCAAACACAACCCAAGAAATATTGCCTATACATGCCATATGTTTCAAAGGGTACAAATTATAAAATATCGAAGATAGGTGATAGTGAGAATGACTTTGACGAAGATCCTCTAATATGAGCTAACTTTCAAGATCTATATCATAGTCAAACAAACACACATACGGTAAGCTAATATAGCTTAGTAAGTTTTAAGCAATGGTAAAAACTATGCAACTAATCAATAACAATTTAATTAAACCAATATGATCAATATTGAATTCATAAATACAAAATGCAATTTAAGCTACCATTCATCACCCACCGTATCCAACATATAGCTCAAAGTTTAATAATCACATCTTAGTTCTAAATTCACTTAACAATTATAATATACCTCACTAATACCTGACCATTAAGTTACCTTGTATCACATACTCATGTTTCGTTTCTCATTATTCTCTTTTCAATAGTTTATGTCTTCCAAAGTCTCTGTAACTCTGCACACACAGTGCTAATTTCATAACGTATCGCACACATAGTGCCTTTTAGCAGTAATGTATCGCACACATAGTGCCATTACTATTTAATCCGCACACATAGTGCCTTTTAGCAGTAATGTATCGTACACATAGTGCCATTACTATTTAATTCGCACACATAGTGCCTTTTAGCAGTAATGTATCGCACACATAGTGCCATTACTATTTAATCCACACATATAGTGCCTTTTAGCAATAATGTATCGCACACATAGTGCCATTACTGTTTAATCCGCACATATAGTGCCTTTTAGCAATAATGTATCGCACACATAGTGCCATTACTGTTTAATCCGCACACATAGTGCCCTTTTACGAGACCTTTTTTTTAATCTTTAATACCCTTGTAATTCCATTAACATTCATACATTCTCAATTTATCTCATTCAAATACTAAAACATTCGGCATTTACTCAATTTACATAATTCTGTTCATAATTACATATATCTATCAACAACTCAATTTCATCTTCCATTACCATTACATTCGGCAAGTTTAACCCTTTTCATTCACAAATATACAATTCTTTAATCATCATCACTTCACATTTTCTATTTCCATTTATATACGTAGTTATTCCTTAATACAAATGCATATATTAAACCCATTCATAAATTCAATAATTTCACTTATTTACTCATATGTGCTAACTCATATTCGAATGATATATATATATCCCACTTATTTCAAGCTGCATTCGGCAATTAGGAATTTATAATGTTTACATTTTATAATCAAATGTACAATAGTATACGATTGAATTCAATTCATCCAACTACTTAAAACTTACCTCAAAAATTGACAAATTAAGCTTCCCGGCTAATCGTTTAACTTTACTTTTCCCTGTCCCAATCCCGTTTCCTTTTGTTCTTGATCTTAATTCAACATGCAATGGTCGAATGATGAAAAGCTTTATTTTCTTCTTCTTTCTTTAAGTTTCGGCAATGAAGAACAAGAACAAAGATGGACATCCACTTATTCTTTTATGTTTCTTTATTTTAATCATATTATAATATATTATTCATATATTAATATAACATCACTTATAAAATCAAATAATAAAATACATTATGTAAACATCATCCCTTCCACTTATTATTATTTGGTTAATTTACCATGCAAGTCCACCCATAAAAGAAAACAAGTAAATTCAACCTCACAATTTAAATAAAGGCTACTTTTACCACTTAAGCAATTTAATCCTTTTTCTTAAATTGGACCCCCAAACAGACAAATTTACCCACAATATTTTAACACATGTTCAAACATATATCATAGATATCAAATATAATATTAAAATATTTTTCTAACTCAGATTCTTGGTCCCAAAACCATCGTTCTGATTAGGGTCATAATCAGGCTGTTACATTAGTGCTCGGGTTGCCTCCCAAGAAGCGCTTATTTAGAGTATAAGCTCTGTAACACCCCAAACCCGGCCTAAATGTTACGACCGAATCTGGCATGTTACGGGGTAAAAATGTTTGAATAAATCAGTTCTGGTTAAATTTTATTTGAAACTCTTTTGTCGTTCTTAAAGTTTAGAAAAACCTTATACAAGGTGATGTTAAAAACGTTATTGTGTTGCTTTAAAATCCGTAGAAACCCAAATTAATACTTAGCGGCCTTATTACAAAACCAAAACCAAATTAAAGGAAATAAATAAAATCGAAAACATAGTGCATGGCCACCTCAAGTCCACCAGGCTCTACATCCGCGATCTATGCCTCATACGCAAATGTAAGGAAAGGGTGAGTCACCGAGACTTCGATGTGTAAATCCCCATCCCGATAATAACAAGGCACTTACACATTTGATATGTCAATATGCAAATCATGCAAACCCAACCTAACCAACCGAACTCCTGTGTCTACCCCGTGTGGTCAAAACCACTGGTGGTCAAAACCATTGGTGACCGTAGTCACAAATCATATAAGTGTGGTCAAAACCACTGGTGACCGTAGTCACAAATCATATGGTTGGGCCAACCCACCGTGTGGTCAAAACCACTGATGACAATCCCGTAATCAACATGTGGGGCCAACCCACTGTGGTACCAAACCACTGGGACCAGTCACAATAATCCATGTGTGGTCAAAACCACTGGTGACCGTAGTCACAAATATTAACCGTGTGGTCAAAACCACTGGTTGTCAAAACCACTAAGACTAGTCACAAATAATAAGGAAAGCGAGGCCAACCCACTGTGTGGTCAAAACCACTGGTGACAGTCTGAAATACCTTCCCCCTCCTCTCATCATACCCATGCGATATGGCATAATAATTACGTGTATGCGGTATGTCATGTATCTGAAACATATATTAGATGTAACGTGTGAAACGACACCATCATAATCAAAATAACCAAAATACAACATAATCAAGCTAATCAACCCTAAGGGTATAATAGTAATTTATCTATCAGGGGTATTTTGGTAATTTACCCACCAAGGGTATTCTCATAATTTACCCACCAAGGGTATTTTCTTAATTTACCTACCAGGGGTATTTTGATAATTTACCCATCAAGGGTATTTTTGTAATTTACCTACCAAGGGTATTTTTGTAATTTACCCACCAAGGGTATTTTCATAATTTACCCATCAAGGGCATTTTTGTAATTTACTCACCAAGGGTATTTTCGTAATTTCGGACACAAATGGCCCTCCCGAAGGTCTAATGTTACCCTAGCGACTTCATACTATTTAGGTCGTCACTAGACTATTGGGCCTAAAACCCGATTTCGACCATTCAGGCCCACACGCTCGTGTCGCCCACCTAACACAAATCTAGCCACGTATATAGGTTCCACCTAGTCTAGTTCACTATATACTATATCATCATACAATTTATTCCAATTGAGCCCACAGGCCCATTGGGCCCACTTCGGCCCATCGTGGCCCAAGCAGCCCCAACCCACAAGAATACTACTGATGGCCTCAACTATCGCGTCGAAGCCCCACACGTGCTCTCGCACGCTCGTGTAACTACTATTGCCGTGACCAAGCACTTGGCATTTGCCGCTTCTACAAGCGGAGTAGAGAGTTACACACGATAGGACTCGGTGCTAAATCAGCCATGCGACCACTCCTGTTCCCAAACGCCCACCAAGGTATCTTAACTCTCCTCCTGGAATGCTCTTTATATAGCTAGCTCTTCACCTTCATTCCTTGTATCTTTCCGATGTGGGATCCCTTCGTCAGTAGAGTTTAAATTCAACTGAAACTCTTACCATCCAATCCGTAAAATAAATACTCCCTTGCTTTCCATGAGATTCGAACCCAAGCTCTCTTGTAGCATAATCCATGCCGCTAGCCACTTTACCAACTAGCTACTTGTGTCTTAAACCATGCAACTAAATATAACCCTATGGCCAAGGTCTAAATTCATTTAATAAAATAATCTAAAAGGAATGCAAGCGCTACAACTAGAACCTTGGACCTCCTTCCTTCCTTGTGGTGTCATTCCCTTGTCCTTAAGTGGCGTCACTTTGCCACTACACCACACACTCCACTTGTGTCATTTTCCTCTACATTTTATTCTTAAGGCCTACACCCAACCTCGGGGTTTTTTCACCTAAAACCAAAATTTTTCCTAAGGCCTAACTTGAACCCGGGACTTCATAGAAGCCCCCTAACCTTCTAAAATCACTTATCTAAAAGGTCCAACTTGCACTTAAACCGATCTCCTGTTCTCCAAAAATTTTAAACGCTACTACGCCTATGGCCCATTGGGCTCAATTCTCTTAGGCCCAATTTGAGGATCTTACAAATCTACCCTCCTTAAAGAAATTTCATCCTCGAAATTTCCAACTACTAACATCACATATCCTAACCCACCACACTACGCTCTTCTTTGCTTTCTCGATCTTAATAAAACTAATATACTTTCTAACTAAATCTTGGAACCCCTTCACATAACCAACTATCTACCAAAGCAGCAGATATTTTCACACATACATACAATTCCTATATTCAAGCATCACATCCACACATCGCAGAATAAATACAATCATTCGCATATACGAATATAGTAAAAAGGAAACTTACGGTTTGGTGCCGAGACTGGTGCCATACTTACGAAAAGATATATATATTTTCTAAACCATCATTTGAAAGCATTTTTGAACCCAAACCCACAGCCGAGTTTTTAAACTTTGGCTCTGATACCATAATTGTAACACCCCAAACCCGGCCTAAATGTTACGACCGAATCTGGCATGTTACGGGGTAAAAATGTTTGAATAAATCGATTACGTTAAATTTTACAGGTAATCATTAGATCACGAATTTGGGAGCTGAGGTGGACTCGTGGAGGCCATACATATGTTTAATTGTAAATTTGTTTCTTTTATTTGAACTTATTATTATTTGGGTTTTTGTTATGTAATAAAGCCTTGGGTATTTTATTTGGTTTTAGCTTTCAATTTGGTTACTTCTTATTAGTAAATGATCAATATGGGATTTTCCTAAAATGATAATAAACCGTTTCTTATTCAAAATTACTTAAACTCGATTTTTCACAACAACTATAAAGAACACGAACTTTTTAACGAACGCACAGTTTTTAGACATTCCTTTCATGTGACATGCCAGATCCGGTCGTAACGTTTAGGCCGGGTTTGGGGTGTTAAACTCTTTTATCGTTCTTAAAGTTCAGAAAAACCCTATACAAGGTGATGTTAAAAACGTTGTTGTGTTGCTTTAAAAATCCAGAGAACTCATGCTTGAGAATCCGTTTGTTGTTACTAGTTGGTTTGAAAATTTAGGTTTGAAATCCTCTTCGATAACTTTGTCATTATCTTGTGAATAATGTCACCCGATGGTAACGTTGGAAAACCCAATATAAAGTATAATTTTGTAAACTTCGATTTAATTTCAGTTAATAAAGCAAATCAAGTTATAAAACATATGCATAAAATAATTAAAATATAACTTAGAAATAGAAACCCAAATTAATACTTAGCGGCCTTATTACAAAACCAAAACCAAATTAAAGGAAATAAATAAAATCGAAAACATAGTGCATGGCCACCTCAAGTCCACCCCGACTCCACATCCGCGATCTATGCCTCATCTGCAAATGTAAGGGAAAGGGGTGAGTCACCGAGACTCGGTGTGTAAATCCCCATCCCGATAATAACAAGGCACTTACACATTTGCTATGTCAATATGCAAATCATGCAAACCCAACCTAACCAACCGAACTCCTGTATCTACCCCGTGTGGTCAAAACCACTGGTGGTCAAAACCACTGGTGACCGTAGTCACAAATCATATAAGTGTGGTCAAAATCGCTGGTGACCATAGTCACAAATCATATGGTCGGGCCAACCCACCGTGTGGTCAAAACCACTGATAACAATCCCGTAATCAACATGTGGGGCCAACCCAATGTGGTACCAAACCACTGGGACCAGTCACAATAATCTATGTGTGGTCAAAACCAATCTATGTGTGGTCAAAACCACTGGTGACCGTAGTCACAAATATTAACCGTGTGGTCAAAACCACTGGTGGTCAAAACCACTAAGACTAGTCACAAATAATAAGGAAAGCGAGGCCAACCCACTGTGTGGTCAAAATCACTGGTGACAGTCTGAAATACCTTCCCCCTCCTCTCATCATACCCATGCGATATGGCATAATAATTCGTGTATGCGGTATGTCATGTATGCAGAACATATATTAGATGTAACGTATGAAACGGCTTACCATCATAATCAAAATAACCAAAATACAACATAATCAAGCTAATCAACCCTAAGGGTATAATAGTAATTTATCTATCAGGGGTATTTTGGTTATTTACCCACCAAGGGTATTCTCGTAATTTACCTACCAAGGGTATTTTCGTAATTTACCCACCAAGGGTATTTTCGTAATTTACCCACCAAGGGTATTTTCGTAATTTACCTACGAGGGTATTTTGATAATTTACCCACCAAGGGTATTTTCGTAATTTACCTACCTAGGGTATTTTCGTAATTTACCCACCAAGGGTATTTTCGTAATTTACCCATCAAGGGCATTTTTGTAATTTACTCACCAAGGGTATTTTCGTAATTTTGGACTGCAATGGCCCTCCAAGGTCTAATCTTACCTGAGCGACTTCGCTACTATTTTCGATTAGTCACTTTAGACTATTGGGCCTAAAACCCGATTTACGCCCATTCAGCCCACACGCTTCGTGTCGCCCACCTAACACAAATCTAGCCACGTATATAGTTCCACCTAGTCTAGTTCACTATATACTATATCATCATACAATTTATTCCAATTGAGCCCAGGGCCCATTGGGCCCACTTGACCATCATGCCCAAGCATTGACCACAGAATACTCTTGATGGCCTCAACTATCGCGTCGAAGCCCCACGTGCGCTTTCGCCGCGCTCGTGTAACTACTATTGCGTGGCCAAGCGCTTGGCATTCTTGCTCTACAACCGGAGTAGAGAGTTACACACGATGGGACTACGGTGCTAAACAGCATTGCGACCACTCCTGTGCTAAACGCCCACCAAGGTATCTTAACTCTCCTCTGGAATGCTCTTTATATAGCTAGCTCTTCACCTTCATTCCTTGTATCTTTACGATGTGGGATCCTTCGTCGATGAGTTTAAATTCAATGAAACTCTTACCGTCAATCCACAAAATAAATACTCCCTTACTTTCCATGAGATTCGAACCCAAGCTCTCTTGTAGCATAATCCATGCCGCTAGCCACTTTACCAACTATCTACTTGTGTCTTAAACCATGCGCAACTAAATATATCCCTATGGCCAAGGTCTAAATTCATTTAATAAAAATAATCTAAAAGGAATGCAAACGCTACAACTAGAACCTTGGACCTCCTTCCTTCCTTGTGGCGTCATTCCCTTGTCCTTAAGTGGCGTCACTTTGCCACTACACTACACATTCCACTTGTGTCATTTTCCTCCACATTTTATTCTTACGGCCTACCCACCAACCTCCAAGGTTTTTTTCACCTAAAACCAAAATTTTTCCTAAGGCCTAACTTGAACCCGGGACTTCATAGAAGCCCCCCTAACCTTCCAAAATCACTTATCTAAAAGGTCCAACTTGCACTTAAACCGATCTCCTGTTCTCCAAAAATTTTAAACGCTACTATGCCTAAGGCCCATTGAGCTCAATTCTCTTAGGCCCAATTTCAGGATGTTACAAGCTCGACTCACCTTTCATTCGTATAATCATGGTGGTTCGAAGAGTTGAAACTCCTCATTCCTACTATCAATTTTGTTAAAATAAGGTTTTAGACGAGAACTATTTACCTTGAAGGTGAAAATTTTGGAATGAGTTACCTCGACTGTACCGTATGGGAAAATATTAAGTACCGTGAAAGGGGTTGTTCCATTAGGTTCAGAAGTGGCAACACGAGGATCTGCATTATCCATTAGAACTTGGTCTCCAACCTTAATTTGACTTCTTTTATTTTTAGGCTCGTGTGGCTCTATTTTGGTTCATCGTGTACTCTCGATTTCTCCTTAACGTGTGCCGCCATTCATCTAGTTCATCGATCTGGACTCTTCGTTCCTCATGAACAGTTCTGTTCTCAATATGAGAGCTAGACCATGGCTCTGTCATCTTTTCTCGAGGGATTTCCTGCAATGAAGATTGAACATTATGTTCACTTACATTAACAGGACTTGTATCATCTTGATCACTAAATATTCTGTCAGAATCACGTGCTTGGAGTTTAATCATGTCATCACCTACACGAAGTATTAATTCCCTTGTATCAACATCAATAATGGTCCTAGCAATTGCTAAAAAGAGTCGTCCTAAAATTAAGGGAATTTCACTATCCTCATCCATGTCTAAAGCAAAAAAGTCTACTAGGAATATGAATTTATCAATTTTGACTAGCACATATTCAATTATACCCCTAGGAAATCTAATGGTTTTATCAGCCAATTGAATGCTCATCTTAGTTTGTTTTGGTTTCCCAAGACCTAGCTGTTTAAACATTTTATAAGGCATAACATTGATACTTTCCCCTAAATCAGCTAAGGCATTATTAATAGATAAACCACCAATTAAGCAAGGAATCGTAAAACTCCCTGGATCTTTTAATTTAAGGGGTAGTTTATTTTGTAAAATTGCTGAGCAAACTGCATTTAACTCTACATGTGACGCATCATCTAACTTCCGTTTGTTTGCCAAAAACTCTTTAAAAAATTGTACTGAATTGGGCATCTGCGAAAGAGCTTCAATAAATGATAAGTTAATATGTAATTTCTTTAAAAGTTTAAGAAATTAACTAAATTGTTCATCTGTGCGGTCTTTCTTCATCGCGTTGGGGTATGGTATACGAGGTTTGTACTCTGTACTTACTAGTTTTGGTTTATTATGGCTTACCTCAACCTTACCTTTATCTACCATGTTATCTTGCCTCAGGTTTGGTTCGTCTAACCTTTCACTATCGTGAGCAGTAATGGTGTAACACCCCATACCCGAATCCAAGGCTAGGACCGGATCTGAAACTTTACTATGCTTAAACTTTCTTAAACATATACTTACGAGCTGTAAAAATTTCATTCTGAATTAAAAACTTCTTTTTCTTAGTCAGGTCATACGTTTCATAGGCCTACGAGGCCTCAGACTTACGTCCTGTAACTTTCAAAACTCATCTGGAAACTTTCTCTCAAAACAGGGTCGCACACCCATGTGACTTGGGACACGCCCATGTACCATTATTACATGCCCGTGACTACCACCCGTGGTCGACACTGACTAAACACACACGACCTTGACACGCCCGTGGACTCAGACTGTGTGTTATACCCTGATAAACTAACTTGTTCACACGGCTTGGGGCACACGCCCGTATTCTAACCGTGTCTCACCCACGGTCTACACAAACGACCGTGGATTTTGCCTGTGGTCTATCCTAATTTAAAACACTAAGGTGTAGGGTACGCACGGCCTAGACACATGCCCATGTGTCTACCCGTGTCGGCACATGAAGGCTATTTTCCAAGCCAATTGCCACTCTCATTTGAATACATTCATTCATCATCACATAACTTCACATAGCATCAATATAACTCTTGAAATAAGTGCATCTAATCACAAAAGAGATAAATTCTTCTTCCCATGCACTAGGGAGAACTATTCCCAATACAATTACAAACGACTTAAGCCTTCATCTATGGCTATACACAACCAAACTCTAAGATCTCTTAGGCCAACACAATTTGGCTACACCAATTAGAACTTAATCAACTTTAAAAGAATCCCTATACATGCCATGACTCAAAAGAACTTGAAACACCACACCAGGAGTCTACTCAATAGTTTGAAAACATCTCACGCAGCCTCCAACCCGAGCTAGTTAAAAATAACCTATAAGAGATAGGAAAAGAAAATGAGTAAGCAATATACTTAGTAAGTTCATCTATATATAACTGAAAATTTCTAATATTCATTGAATATCCATGACTACAAGATATTATAATGAATTTTCTCATAAACTCATGGTTACTTACTCAACCACTTTTGAAACTTACTCATTCTTACCATGCCACAAGCCAATTGCTCATTTAATTAGCATACATTCCTGCACTGATCACCATATGATCATATAAAACAGCATGTTATGCATTTTCAATAAGTCACTCATGCTACTAATTTCTCAATGGTTCCGCACTTAGCCCACTATTGAATCTCTATTAGGGTGGTATCGCACACAGCCTACCAATCATTTATAAGCGATGGTATCGCACACAGCCCATCGATTACTAATTAATCAGGTGGTAATGCACATAGCCCATCGATAATGATATAATTGATGGTATCGCACTTAGCCCATCATTAACATCAATAAGGTGATATCGCACATAGCTCACCGTTATTTTACATTCATGGATAGTAATCCACATGTATATCTCTGTTTCAAATGTTCAACCGAAAACATCCTCACACATTTCTATTTTTACTTAACTTTCTACGATTCTCATTCACATTCACACAATGCATTAATAAATCTATCTCATACAACTAAAGTGTATCGATTACACATAATCCACTAGAGGTTCATCATATACCGAATTCATCTAGAATTGTTAAATAACACTATTGAATCTCATACACATAGTGTCACATTGACATCATACCCTAATAGGGTCTTACTTACATTAACATATCGATGCCATGTCCCTGACATTGTCTTATACGAATTCTTACACCAATGCCATATTCTGATATGGTCTTTCACGTATTAACATATCGATGCCATGTCCCTAACATGGTCTTATACGAATTCTTACATCATTTCCATGTCCTTGACATGGTCTTATTTAATATCTCTCACCGAGGCCATATTCTAATATGGTCTTACACGAAACCTTAACTATCATCATTTCATACTATTTACATTTCCCTTTACTTTTAGATTCAATTCTCTTGACATCTCATCAAAAGATAATTCATGAATTCATAGAGTAATTATACATTCCATACAGCATTAGAATATTAAATGAAGTCATACATAATTGCAACTTTTGCACATGAACTTATCTCGATGATGAAAAGGCCGAAAAGGACTTTTTGCCCATATTTCTCTTTCCACCCGTTCTAGGTCCGAAACTCATTTTCTTTGATCTAGAACAATGGAATTTAGTGATTTAATCACTTATAAATCATAATTCACCATAAACTACACTTTAGGCAAAAATGACTATTTTGCCCCTACACTTTGGAAAAATTACAATTTTGCCCCTAGGCTCGTAAATAAATTTTCATCGCATTTTCTTATTAAACAAGCCTAGCTGATCTTTTAATCCTCTTACAAATATCCACAATTCCAACTATTTGATGCCTTAATGAACAATTTACAACTTTTGCATTTTAACCCAAATTAGGTGTTTTCATAACAACACCTTTCACAAAAGTTGTTTTTCATCATCCTATCATTCATTTTCTTCCATAAAAACTCATCAAAACATAAACTCTATCATGGTAAGTCCTTAGACTTTCAACCATGCTCCAAATTAGTCCCCCCATTAGCTATTTTAAGCCTCAAGGACTCCAAAAATACATTTTTCATCAAAAATAAACATCAAATGGACTTACTTGAATGGATTAAAGCTTGCTGAAATTTTAAGCTTTCAAACCCCTCCCATGGTTGATATTTTTGATTGGAGAAGAAAGATAAATAAAAAGATGATAACTTTTGCTTATATCATCTTATTTTATTTATTTTTCCAACTAATATCACCAACTATTCATCATAATAAATGTTCTTGTCCCCTTTGTGTTTTATGGCTGGGAAACCCACTTAAACAATGCCAAATTTTACATTTGGGACCTCCAATTAATAATCCATAGCTATTTGGTACCTCTAGGAAATAAAATAAAACTTTTGCACTTTATGCGATTTAGTCCTTTTTCACAATTTAGCTAGAAATCGCTAAAATTAAGGCACCAAAATTTTCATGCATCCTTATAAACATGTTATAACACATAAATTTGTTATAAATGGCATGAAGTTGCTCATTTGGATTAGTTTCAGTGTTGCCTGGCAAGCTACATTGTGGTCATTCTGAGATCAACTTGGCAATCTGACCTATTTGGTTCTCGAGTCCTTGAATCAACGCTTGCTGATTTTTGAGTGCTGTTTTGGTGTTTTGAAAATGGGTTTTTGACACCGAGATGAATTTTGTTAGCATCTCCTCAAGGTTTGGCTTCTTCTATTGTGGGTAGGGTTGCTGTTAAAATCCTGGTGGGGGTTGTTGTTTCTGATTTCCTAGATCGCCCCATGAGAAGTTTGGGTGGTTCTTCCAACTTGGATTGTAAGTGTTACTATAGGGATTATTATGAGGTCTAGAATTATTACCCATATAATTCATCTGTTCGCTTCCTATGCCAGGGTTGTAGGGTGGATATTCTGTATTGTTCATTCCTCCTCCATTCGTATCGCACTGCATCACTGGATGTACCTGCGAAGAACCACACAAACCATTAATCTTTTTATTTATAAGCTCTACTTGGTTTGATAACATGGTGACTGCGTCAAGGTTGAAAACACTAGCTGCTTTTTCAGATTTATTCTCATGACTTGCCACTAATAGTTATTCAGTGACATCTCCTTTATAAACTCATAAGCTGCTTCAGGGGTTTTGTTATTTAGTTTACCACCGGCGGTTGCATTAATCAATTGCCTAGTTGAGGGGTTCACACCATTGTAAAAGATTTGAACCTGTAGCCATAATGGTAACCCATGGTGAGGGCATCTTCTCAGTAAATCCTTGTATCTCTCTCATGCATCGTAAAATGTTTTTAAACCCATCTGCACAAAAGAAGAGATATCATTCCTCAACTTAGCCATTTTAGCCGGCAGAAAATATTTAAGTGAAAATTTTTCAGTCATTTGTTCCCATGTAGTGATTGATCCTCGTGGTAACAAGTTCAACCACGTTTAGCTTTGTTCCTTAACGAGAAGGGAAACAACCAAAGGCGAATGGAATCATCAAACGCCATTAATTTTGAAAGTATCACAAAACTCTAAAAAGTTGGCTAAATGAGTATTTGGGTCCTCATCCTGCAAACCATCAAACTGAATAGACTGTTGAATCATTTGAATAGTGTTAGGTTTCAGTTCAAAATTATTTGCAGCAATAGCAAGTCTAACAATACTCGATTCAGCACCAGTTAAATTAGGCTTAGCATAATCATACATAGTACGAGGAGCAGGATTTTGATTCACCAAATTTGTGGCAACCACAGGAGGTAACGGATTATTATCAGCCATCTCCTCGGTAGTATTAGTATCGTCCACTTGCTCTTCCTCTATAAACTGTAGGCTTCTCCTTATTTCCCTATGATTTCTGTGAGTGGTACTTTCTATTTCACTATCAAAAAGTAATGGTCCTGACGGGTTTCTTCTAGTCATAAACTAAAAAAAATACTTTCCAGAAGCAAAGAATGAGCAAAAATAGAGAAGTAACAATAAAATAAAATAAAAATAAATTGAAATAAAATAAAATTGGCTAAAGTAATAAAAATTTAGTGTTCCTAATATCATAGTCCCAGGCAACGGCGCCAAAAACTTGATGTGTCTCTAACTAACTACGATCACAATAAAGGCAAGCACACCTACTGTTTAATAGTATAGTTTTCATAAGACCGAAAATATCGTATCCACAAGGACCAAGAGTACTAGTAATTACTATCTTCTTATTATCTAGTCTAAAAATTAGAGTGATTCCTTTTAAACTAAAATTAATTAAAAGCACGATAGAGAATGAATTGGGAAAATACTTTTTAGACAACTTTATGAGAGAGGCAATACCCAAGGAAGAATCCACCTAGACTTCATTTATTACTTTTGATTCATACGATTTATTCACATGACTTAATCCGTAGAAATCCCTGATTTATGTTTATATCTCTTTCATGACTAAAAACAACTGAATCTAGGTTGATTAATTGAAATATCTTTGTAACAGCCCGAATGTGACCCTAATCGGAATGGTGGTTTCGGGGACCACGAATCCGAGTTGGGAGTATATATTAATGCTAATTTCGATGTTTATTATGTGTGAATCAGTAAGTGTGAAATTTTAGTATTGAATTTTAGTCGGTTAATGCTTGAATTTCTATAAAGGGGTAAAATGTATAAAAGAGAAGCTTGGTAGTTGAATGTGTAAGTAGTAATTGAAGGTAGCTCCTTTAGTTGAGGTACTAGAAGTGAAATTTTGCCAAAAGCATAAGGTGAGTGGCCGGCCATCATTGTGCATGTAATAGTGCTTTGAATTTTTAATTGGTTTTAATTATTTATTATTATTTTTATACTTTGATAAAATGTACCTATGGTACGCATAAATGCATGTAAATTATGTTTGATTCATGCATATCATATATTTAAGAATTGGATGAACATAGGTACCATTATTTGCATGTACTGTATGTTAAATGCATAAATAAAATACTAGGTTATGAGTTGATCTTGTTTGGAGTTTAGGTTACATTTGAATGCTAACTATATTCGGTTATGTGAAATGAGTATTAAGGTATGATTATGAGGTTATAATTACATAAGTATATATATATATATATACGTAAGTAATGGTCATTCTTGAATGGGATGAATGAAAATGTGAATTGATGAATCGATTGATATTTATGTACATGTTATGCTATAATGCAAAATGGTTACATATGCAAGGTTGATTGTTGAAAAGAGTAAACCGATTATTCTTGTAGTATGCTTATTTAGTCTTTGATGGTGAATGATTCAATGAGTAATGAGTCACTAGTTGTTAATGATTTTATTTGTGAAATGTTACTAAATGTCTTGATATTTGACTAGGGATACGACTTTATTTTCGATAGTATGAGTTGGTATATTATATTTAAGTGGTAACATGTATAAAAGTGCATTTGATGAGTGTTTAGGTCAGGTAATACCTTGTAACCCTATTTTGATGACGGATAAGGGTTAGGGGTGTTACATTTGATTGGTATCAGAGCTACAGTTTAGTCGGTTCTTGGACAAACGTAGCGCTTAAGAGTTTAGCTATACATGCCATGTTTTGTGTTGAGATAATATGATTGACTTCTGACAGTGAAATGTATTCGTTTCTTTTATATTAGTAATGAATCCTGATCCTGAGTGAGTTGTAGCGGATGACGTTGAGAGCGTGGTGCTTGTCCTCGCGCAAGGGACTGCGCTAGAGAAATTTCGATCGACTATGAGTAACTTGATAAGGGGGCTAAATAGGCCTTCTATAGCATGATGAATGATTGGTTCAGTCAGTACGTACGAACCAACCCGACTGTTCAACCACCCCTGAATCCAAATAATTCCCCTGTAGTACCGATGGTACCCTCGAACGTAAATCTTGAGAGAGTAAGCAAGCCTTTAGTTGATCGTATCAGAAAATACGGGTTCAAGAAATTAGAGCTGAGGATGATGATGATGTTGAGTGAGCCAAACTTTGGCTCGACAACACTGTTCGTGTTTTCGACGAACTGTCCTACACACCCGATGAGTGTTTGAAATGTGCCATATCATTGTTACGAGATTCTACCTATTACTGGTGGAATACGCTTGTGTCAGTTGTCCCGAAAGAAAGGGTTACTTGGGACTTCTTCCAAATAGAATTCGTAAGAAGTATATAAGCCAGCGCTTTATTGACTCTAAGCGTAAAGAATTTCTCGAGCTCAAACAGGGTCGTATGACCGTATCCGAATACGAGTGCAAGTTTGTGCAACTTAGTCGTTACACTCGTGAGTGTGTTTCGTCAGAGGCTGTTATGTGCTGGAAATTTGAAGATGGTTTAAATGAAGATATAAATCTTTTGGTTGGTATTCTTAAATTTAATGAATTTGTCGTGTTAGTTGAAAGAGCTTGTAAAGTAGAAGAATTGGGGAAAGAAAAACGAAAGGTTGAGTTAGAATCTAGGGATTTTCAGAAGAGATTGGCGGTAAACATTCACAAAAGGTAACAAAGAAGTTTAAAAATGATGGTAGTCGATCCAAACCCAACACTGGGATTTCTATACGAGAGCGACCCCAGTGAGCTCTCGACTTACATCCGTTGCTAGTGTTGATAATGAGAGATCAAGTAAACCCGAGTGTCAGCAGTGTGGTAGACGGCATTTCAGAGAGTGTTGGGGTAAATCCATTTCTTGCACTTGTTCCAAGTGTGGCTCACAGGACTATTTTATTCGGGATTGCCCGAAACTACTGGAAAGGGGTGCTACTCAGAATGTGAGACCGAGTGGCACTACAGCTCGAGGTATACCATTTCATTTTGGGGGTAGGAGTGGTGCACAAAGAGAGACTACAGATGCAATTGTTAGATCAGATACTCGTGTACTGGCTAGGGCTTACATCATCGTACCCGAGAGGAGGCCTCATCCCCAGATGTCATTACTGGTATTTTCACTCTCTTTGATACTAGTGTAATTGCTTTGATTGACCCCGGTTCAACACATTCATATGTGTGCGAGAAATTAGTATCCAGTAAGACTCTACCTATTGAGTCTACTAAATTCATGATTCGAATTTCGAACCCTTGGGTCGGTGTGTGCTTGTTGATAGGATATGTAAGAGTTGTCCTTTAATGATTCGAGACTCGTGTTTACCGGCTGATTTGATGCTGTTACCATTTGATGAGTATGATATCATCCTCGGTATGGATTGGTTAACTATACACGATGCAGTAGTAAATTAAAGATGAAAAACCATTGATTTGAGGTGTCAAAATAACGAGGTTCTTCAGATTGAATCTGCGGATTTAAGTGGGTTACCGACTGTGATATCATCAATGTTAGCTCGACAGTATTTGAGAAAGGGTTGTGCAGCTTATCTTGCGTATGTGATTGATAGCAAAGTATCAGAAAAGAAGATTGAATCTGTGCTAGTTGTTTGTGAGTATTCGGACGTGTTTTCGGAGGAATTGCTGGGATTACCACCTATTCGAAAATAGAGTTTGGGATCGAGCTAGTGCTAGAAACCACCCTAATATCAATAGCCCCGTATAGAATGGCACCGATTGAGTTAAAAGAATTGAAAGCTCAGTTGCAAGAATTGACAGATAAAGGCTTCGCCAGACCGAGTTTCTCTCCCTGGAGTGCACCCATATTTTAAAAAAATTTCGAACCCTTGAGAATGTGTATTAACTATCGACAGCTCAATAAGGTGACGATAAAGAATAAATATTCGTTGCCACGTATTGATGATTTGTTCGGTCAACTCAAAAGAGCTTCAGTGTCCTCAAAAAAATTGATTTGAGATCAGGCTATTATTAGCTACGAGTTAGAGAGTCGGATATACCAAAGACTGCCTTTTGAACGAGATATGATCACTACGAATTTTTGGTGATGCTGTTTGGGCTCACTAACGACCCAGCAATTTTTATGGACTTGATGAATTGGGTATTCAGGCAGTATCTAGATCTGTTTGTGGTTGTTTTTATAAACGACATACTGATCTACTCCCGTGATGAAGCCGAGCATGTTGAGCATTTGAGGTTGGTGTTGCAGATTTTACGGAAAATAAATTATTCGCGAAATTCAGTAAATGTGAGTTTTCGTTGAAAGAAGTTAGCTTTTTGGGGCATGTCATTTCAGCATCGGGTATTCGGGCTGATCCAAACAAAGTATCAGCTATACTTGATTGGAAACCTCTGCGGAATGTTTCTGAGATTCGTAGCTTTCTGGGACTTGCCAGATATTATAGACGTTCCGTGAAAGAGTTTTTAATGATAGCATCTCTGATGACAAAACTACTACAGAAAGATGTGAAATTTGAGTGGTCTGAAAGGTGTTAGAAGAGTTTTGATCAACTGAAGATCTTGTTAACGGAGACTCCGGTACTTGTTCAGCCAAAATTGGGTAAGGACTTTATTGTTTTCAGTGATGAATCTTTAAAGGGGTTGGGTTGTGTATTGATGCAAGAAGGTAAAGTCATAGTCTATGCCTCGAGACAATTGAAACCACACGAGAGAAATTACCCGACTCATGATCTTGAATTGGCCGCTATAGTCTTTGTTTTGAAGATATAGCGTCACTATTTATTGGTGAAAAATGTCACATCTATTCGGATCATAAGAGTTTAAAGTATTTAATGACTCAGAGGGACTTGAATTTGAGACAGCGACGATGGTTAGAGTTGTTGAAAGATTACGAGCTCGTGATTGATTATCACCCGGGAAAGGCTCACGTTGTTACAGATGCTTTAAGTCAGAAGTCATTATTTGCTCTTCGTGCGTTGAACGCACATATGGCTAAGCCTGGTGATGGTTCGATAGTAGCCGAATTAAAAGCAAGACCGTTGTTATTCAACAAGTTAGCGATGCCCAGAAAGTTGACAAAGATTCGTTGGCAAGACGAGTTCAGTGTGAAAATAACGTCGAATCAGAGTTTTGAATTGATGAAATGACTGTCTGGAGTTCAAAGGCCGGTTATGTATTCCGAGGAATATGATATTGATTCAGATGATATTGAATGAGGCTCATAATAGTCGATTATCAATACATCCGGGTAACACGAAAATGTATAATGATTTGAAACAGTTCTATTGGTGGCTTGGCATGAAACGGGACATATCTAAATTTGTATCGAAGTGTTTAGTTTGTCAGCAAGTGAAAGCCAAGCATCAAGTTCCATTAGGACTACTTCAGCCGAATATGATACCAGAATGGAAGTGGGAACATGTTACGATGGATTTTGTATCGGGTTTGCCTTTGACATCATGCTAGAAAGAATCAATATGGGTTATAGTAGATAGATTGACAAAATCGACCCATTTCATCCCAGTACGTACGAATTTCTCACTCGATAAATTGGCCGAGCTGTACTTATCACAAATTGTATGGTTACATGGAGTACCTGTTTCTATTGTGTCGGATAGAGATCCGAGATTCACATTGCGATTTTGAAAGAAACTGCAAGATGCTTTAGGTACTAAGTTACATTTGAAAAAAAAAAGAAGAAGAAAAGAAAAGATAATGAGATTTGGTCGTAAAGGAAAGCTGAGTCTGCGTTTCATAGGGCCGTATGAAGTTAGTGAGCGTATTGGATCGGTTGCATACAGATTGAGGTTGCCATCTGAGTTGGACAAGATTCATAATGTTTTCCATGTGTCGATGCTTTGACGATACAGATCTGGCCCTTCTCATATGATCTGTCCATTAGAAATTGAAATTCAGCCCTATTTGACCTATGAAGAAGAACCGATGTGCATCTTAGCTCGTGAAGTGAAAGAGTTACGAAATAAGAAAATATCGTCGGTTAAAGTATTATGGTTTAAGCACGGAATAGAAGAAGCAACATGGGAACTGAAGAATCAATGAAAGAATGTTACCACACTTATTTACGAGTAAGATTTTCGGGGACGAAATTTTTTTTAGGGGGGAGAGCTGTAACAGCCCGAATGTGACCCTAATCGGAATGGTGGTTTCGGGGACCACGAATCCGAGTTGGGATTATATATTAATGCTAATTTTAATGTTTATTATGTGTGAATCAGTAAGTGTGAAATTTTAGTATTGAATTTTAGTCGGTTAATGCTTGAATTTCTATAAAGGGGTAAAATGTATAAAAGAGAAGCTTGGTAGTTGAATGTGTAAGTAGTAATTGAAGGTAGCTCCTTTAGTTGAGGTACTAGAAGTGAAATTTTGCCAAAAGCATAAGGTGAGTGGCCGGCCATCATTGTGCATGTAATAGTGCTTTGAATTTTTAATTGGTTTTAATTGTTTATTATTATTTTTATACTTTAATAATAAAACAAGAGATGAAAGGGGGTGTTCATCTTTCTTCCTTGTGATTGCCGTAAGTTGCTAAAGAAAAAGAGAGGAGAGCTTAGCTCCATTCGGCTTTGTTGGAGCTTAATTAAAGTGAGTATTTAGCTTAATTTCTCATGATTTTTATATTTTTGGTATAGTTGTTTTAAGTTATTAGTAGCCCATGTGAAAATTTTGTATATAGAGCATGTATGTGTGTGGTACCATTGTTAACAATTTGAGCTTTGAGATGATTTTAACATTTAGATGAAAGACTTGTATTAGATAAATATAAGTTGTTTTGGGGTTGTTGATGAATGTGGGTAAATTAGGATTTTTTTTAAAGGAAAGAATATAGAGTTAGATTGTTAAAGAAATGAATTAGATAGATTGGTAATAGAGGAATGAACATTCGATCCTTGTTGAATGTAGTCAAATTCTTAATATTATGAGTTTTGAGTTACAAGGACTAGTTTGTAAACATTGAATTCGATGGGGGTAAAATGGTAAATCGTAATATTGTGAATTTATAGATTAAATTGAATGGAAATTTATTAAAATGAATTTAATTTGAACCTAATTAGATCAAGATCCAAAGGAGACGGGATTGGACTGGGGAAAAACAAAGTTACACGAATAGTCGGGATACTCAATTTCATCGACTTTCGAAGTAAGTTTTTAAGCTATTTTGGTTGAATTAAATTCTTATTTTTATGGAATATTAATGTGTATATGGTTTATTGAATAAAGCTTATTAAATTAGGTAAGGCCGAATGTAACATTAGGGCAAGTTATATGTGGCCGAATGTATGGTTGAATTATGCAACAAATTTCCTATATATATTTGAAATAGATGAACATTTATGTATTAAGTAGTAGACATGTGTGGACCTTGAATATGTGATGATATAATCAAATGAACAACTTTTTGTATGTATGGGTGTGACCGAATTGATGGTCAGCCATAAGAAGAATGGTTGGGTTTGAAAATATACTTTATGTGCTTTAGAGATTGCCAAAACTGATGGGATGGAATTGTATGAATAATTTATGATGAATATGTGTTTTGAAATGGTGTATAGTTGATAATATTGATAGTGAAATTATATATGTTTATGTGATTGAGGAAATGATCGCTCTGAACACTATGTGTGTGAATTATTCACCAAGCACTGTGTGTGCGAGATCGGTTAAATGGCACTGTGTGTACGGAATTATTCACCGAGCATTGTATGTGCGAGATCAGTTGAATGGAACTATGTGTGCGAATTAAATTACCGAGCACTGTGTGTGCAAAATCGATCGATGGGCATGAAATGTGCGAGAATTACGCAATGGCACTAAGTGTGAGATACATTGCAAGCAATGGCACTAAGTGTGCGATACATTGCAAGTAATGGCACTAAGTGTGCGATACGTTACGTAATGATTTGTCCAGCTTGTACAGGTGGTTAAATTGTCTAGAAATCTTACCAATTGAGTGGAAGTGTTTGAGAAATGGTATACAAGTAATTCAAATGTGACAATCAAATAATTAGTACTATTGAGGTGATACACTTACAAAAATGTAATAGAATTACTTATATGTGAGCTTGATTCAAATTTACATAAAGTTTATGAAGGTTAGGTTTGAAGTCTATTTGAAGTGGTGAATTACTGAACGGTAATAAACCATGCTCAATTGTGTACATGGAATGGATAATGATCATATTATTTGATCAAGATTTTTTTATATCGATTAGTTGTATATATTTTTATATATATAAGCTTAAAACTTACAAAGCTATAATAGCTTACTTGGTGTGTTTGATGCATTGTTCATTAGATTTGAAGCGAAGCTTGAGCTCAGGGATCGTCGTCGAAGTTGATTACATTATCAACTCTTTTGGTACCCTTTTGTTTTCCAAACCCAAGGTTCATGGCATGTATCAACTAAGCTACTTGTTGAGATGTTTCTTATAAAGGAGTAAATGTGAATGTACAAGGATGCCATGTGAAAATGGCTATCTTATTTTGTTTTAGTGACTTTTTTATGCATGGTAAAATGTATATATTTATACTTGTAATGTCATTTGATAATGCTTAAATATGTATGGCTTTGTGGTAAGCATTTAGAGTAAAATTTTATACTTTGATAAAATGTACCTATGGTACACATAAATGCATGTAAATTATGTTTGATTCATGCATATCATATATTTAAGAATTGGATGAACATAGGTACCATTATTTGCATGTACTGTATGTTAAATGCATAAATAAAATACTAGGTTATGAGTTGATCTTGTTTGGAGTTTAGGTTACATTTGAATGCTAACTATATTCGGTTATGTGAAATGAGTATTAAGGTATGATTATGAGGTTATAATTACATAAGTATATATATATATATATGTACGTAAGTAATGGTCATTGCTGAATGGGATGAATGAAAATGTGAATTGATGAATCGGTTGATATTTATGTACATGTTATGCTATAATGCAAAATGGTTACATATGCAAGGTTGATTGTAGAAAAGGAGTAAACTGATTATTACTGTATGCTTATTTAGTCTTTGATGGTGAATGATTCAATGAGTAATGAGTCACTAGTTGTTAATGATTTTATTTGTGAAATGTTACTAAATGTCTTGATATTTGACTAGGGATACGACTTTATTTTCGATAGTATGAGTTGGTATACTATATTTAAGTGGTAACATGTATAAAAGTGCATTCGATGAGTGTTTAGGTCGGGTAATACCTCGTAACCCTATTCCGGCGACGGATAAGGGTTAGGGGTGTTACAATCTTTCGAATTAAAACCCCTATTGTCGCATTAACTCGATCTATGGATTCCCTTATTAGATTTGACTCTAATCCGATAGATTTACGTCGTCCTATATCTAGGATTGCATTCAACTCCGCTTAATTGTGTTGATCTACTCTTAAACAGGACTTTTGCTCCTCTAAATAAGCACATTTGACTTGAATCAATAACCTGAATTATCAAAACAAGAATAATAACTCACAATTAAGAATAAGAACAAGTATTTATCTTATAAATCAAATAGTAATAAGATCTATCTTAGGTTTCATCCCCTTAGGTATTTAAGAGATTTAGTTCATACTGATAGAGGAAAACTACAAAACATAAGAAAACCCAAAAACTTTAAGAGAAATTGATAGGAGATCTTTAGTCTTGATGGAGACCCTTCTTCCAAGCTGCTTCCAATGGCTGTCTTTGAGTATTTTTTGCTTTCTACTCCATGTGTCTCCTTAGGCTCTCGCCTTAGGTGTTTTTATAGGCTTTGGAGTGCCTTTCTTGGCCTACAAGTAACCTTTTCCGAATGAAATTAGACTTAGGTTCAGTAGGGACACGCCCATGTTCGATAGCTTAGGCCGTGCTTGATCCTGCTCTCCACACACGGCCGTGTAATCTTTTCGTGTGCTATAGTCTAGGCCCATTTTGTCCCTTTTTGGCCCATTTATAGTTCTTTTCGACTCCCTAAGCTCTCCTGAGTGTAAAACATGAAATTAAAGGATTAGAGCATCGAATTCATCAAATTTAATGAAAATTCATCCAAAAATATGCCAACCATGGGATAAAAATATGTATAAATTATGGTTTATCACCTTTCCATGATGGTATTTAATCGAACAGTCATAATCCTTAAGTAGCTCAACCCATCTACGCTGCCTAAGATTTGGCTCCTTCTGAGTGAGGAGATATTTGAGGCTCGTGTGATTTATGTAAATGATACACTTCTCACCGTATAGGTAATGCCTCCAAATTTTTAATGCGAATACCACCGCGGCCAACTCCAAGTCATTCGTTGGATAATTTGCCTCATGAGACTTAAGCTGGCGAGATGCATGTGCCACTACCTTACCCTCTTGCATCAACACACATCCCAAACCGACATGTGATGCATTACTATAGACAGTGAATTCTTTCCCAGACTCTTGTTGTATCAAGACAGGGGCCTTTGTCAGAACCTTCTAAAGTTTCTCAAAACTCTCTTGCTGCTTATCAGTCCAGACAAACGATACCCCTTTATGCAAGAATTTAGTTAGAGGTCTAGCAATCAATGAAAACCCCTCAACAAAATGTCTATAATGCGCTGCCAGACCTAGAAAACTTCGAATCTTAGATACCGTCTTAGGTGGCTTCCAATCCAAAATAGCTTTAATTTTTCGAACATCCACTCTAATGCCTTCAGTAGATACCACATGACCCAGAAATGTTACCTCTTGTAGCTAGAATTCACACTTGCTAAACTTAGCGTATAATTGTTTCTCCCTTAGAATCTGCAGAACAACTCGAAGATGTGCGTCATGTTCATCCTCAGTTCTCGAATACACCAAGGTGTCATCTATAAACACCACTACGAACCGATCCAAATAAGACTAAAGACTCGGCTCATTAGATCCATAAATGCTTCTAGTGCATTCGTCAGTCCAAACGGTATCATAAGGAACTCGTAATGACCATAACGAGTCCTAAACATTGTCTTCTGAACATCAGCTTCTTTGACTCTCAGTTGATGGCACCCCGATCGGAGGTCAATCTTAGAGAAGACTGAGCTCCTCGAAACTGGTCGAATAGATCATCAATCCTTGGCAGGGGTACTTATTCTTAATAGTTAGTTTATTCAGTTTCCAGTAATTAATGCACATATGCATGGATCCATCCTTCTTTTTCACAAATAACATCGGTGCTCTCGATGGAGACACACTAGGGCGGATGAACCCTTGATCCAATAACTCTTGAATCTGAGCCTTAAGCTCCATTAGCTCCTTCGATGCCATTCTATAGGGAGCAATGGACACGGAGCTGTACCCAATAGGAGCTCAATCCCAAATTCAACTTCACGGTTTGGGGGCAATCCAGGTAGTTTATCAGGAAAAACATTTGAAAAATCTCTGACTGTTCTGATATCTTTAACAGAAAGAATCTCAGAATCAACACCACTGATATAGGCTAAATACGCCTCACAACCCTTACGAACCAACTTCTACCCTCAGGGCAGAAATCACATTTGACAAATAATTCTAACGTTCCCCTATTACCACCATTTCATCACCCTCCACAGTTTTCAGTACCACCCACTTAGCAGCACAATCCAAATTCACTTAATGCTTAACCAGCCAATCCATGCCCAATATTAAGTCGAATTCACCGAAAGGTAGTTCCATTAAGTCCGCCAAAAAGATGGCTCCTTGCACCTCTAAAGGTATATCTTTGAACAACTTATTTATTTTAACTGACTACCCTAAAGGACTCAAAACAGTAATTTGACTCGCAGAGGTTTCAACCATGATACCCAAAGTATCAGACACAGAACATGCTATATATGAATGCGTAGACCCAACATCAATCAGTGCAGTATAAGGTACATTATGGATAAAGAATGTACCAGTAATAACATCTGAGGCATCTCCATCCTCTCGACGACATGCAGCATAAACTAGAGTGGCCTGCCTTGCCTCAATATGACCAGTACCTTTGCCCGGTGCTCCACGACAATGACTCATACCATTTCTATCTCTGGCTAGGCCACGGCCTCTCGGTGGCTATTGAACACCTCTCTGTAGCTGGACGCAACCCGGCCCGGTAGCTTGCATCTGATTGGGCCTCCGTGGATAATTTTGATATAGTGCTTTAGTGATCCCACCTCAAACATGCCCCAATCCTTTTCCAACATTCACCTTAATGGCGTCTACCACAGTCAATAATGGTTGCGCTCAAGTAGCAGCAATAGGGGCCCTAACTCTGATCGGCTAATCCACTCTGGCCTTTTTT
Organism: Gossypium rotundifolium; assembly: GCA_025506655.1. NCBI lineage: Eukaryota > Viridiplantae > Streptophyta > Magnoliopsida > Malvales > Malvaceae > Gossypium > Gossypium rotundifolium. The sequence goes on from CP106734.1 coordinate 36,684,614, forward strand.
AGCCTCTGAACGAAACTTGAGGGCTCCGAATCCCTCTTATTCCTACCCTTTTCTCTGTTCAGACGCTCAATACGCTTCACCTCCTCGGCGATCTTTGCCTTATCAACCAGTGTGGAAAAATCTTGCTCCCTCTGTGAAGCTATCAACACTCTCAGACTATCCCTGAGGTCATCCTCAAAATGAACACACCGCTCATAATCAGTTGCCACCATCCCACGTGCATAACAGCTTAATCGTAAAAATTCTACCTCATATTCAACCACCGACTTATCCCCCTGAGTCAAATTTAGAAATTCCCTCCTCTGGGCATCCACATAACTAGCGTCCACATACTTCCCTTGGAAGGAAATCTTGATGAATTCTCATGTCAATTGGTTAGCCTGATTACCCTTTTTAACTATAAGCCACCACTGATAGGCTTTGTCTTGCAGCAAGGACACTGCAACTTTTAATTTCTGTTCAGGGGTGCAGTCGAGGTCATCCATGATTCTCTCTGTGGCCTCACTCTAATATTCAGCCACGCTAGGGGCAACTCCTGCGATGCCCCTAAAGATCTCAGCCCAATTAAACTGAAGTCATTTTGTGACCGACCCACGACCCACAGTACCAGTATTAGGCCCAGCAACCCTCTCCAGAATTTGCAACATAGCTTGGAACAATGCGTCATCCCCAACTTCTCAATTTTGTAAGACCAGTCTCGATCACAGTGAAGCCACGCCTCTCTAGCTTGACATTAGGCATGTGGCCCGATGATTAAGACCAGCCCAAAACACCTCTACGGCCTCACCACGGCCTCTTATACCCTTCCACGAGCACCCTGGTGCTCATTATCTATTTGTGTATTATCTATTTTTAATAATTTTATGCATCAGTTTACAATTCCAGTGTTTGTTTAACAGATATTTTATGTAAAATAGTATCAGTATTTAAGAATTTGTTTTCGCAGAATACATTCTTACCACAGTCTCAGTTTTCCCTAAACAGAATATTTCAGTATAGTCTACTATTGATAATAGTATCCATATTTCACTTTAAGCAAACAGAGGTTTTCAAGGACTTACAATATCGGCGCCAGAGATTCAATGTACCACACATCAGTAAAAATACTGCCAAATTTCTTGGAACAGTTCTTTTAAAAATTTTGAGTTTTTTTGAAGAATCCCAAAACCACAATCGAGTTTTTGTAATATGGCTCTGATACCACTAAATGTAACACCCCAAACCCGGCCCAGACGTTATGGTTGAATCTGGCGATATCACATTGAAGTGTTTTTTGAAAACCTCATTTCTTTAGAAAATCCATACTTATTATTAAATCTTATTTTTGTATCTTGAATAGAAATTTAGGGTCACTTGTTCTTTCAAAACTTAAGTTTATTTTAGTAGAACGTTGATCATATTAGTTTGTTACTATATTTTAAAACTAAGTTTTATGCGGAAGCTTTTATTATAAATTACGAAAACGTGGTGTTTTGAAAACCAATTATCTTTTGGAAAACCACGTTCTACTACTAATCAAATGTAAATTAAAATAAGTAAAATCTCCAAATTAAAAGTTAAAAATTAAAGAGGCCTTATTACATAATGAAAACCCAAATTAAATTTATAGGAAATAAACTCAAATATATAAATAGGTGCGGTTGTGTGGTCACCTCTGAATCCCTCACAGCACCAATTTGCCTAAGATTGGGATTACCTGTATAGATAAATAGAGAGGTGAGTTTACGAAAAATCAGTGTGTAACCCTATGCAAATAAACACCAATCATGCCTTTAGGCAGAAATGCAGTCTGAGCCTAAGCCCAAGTCAATAATGATTCGATTCGATTGGGCCTTAGCCCATTCTGATATCACTATCGGTGTGGGCTTTAGCCCATTCTGATATCGATGTCGATGTAGGCCCTAGCCCATAATAGTATCGATATGATTTAAGCATGCAATCGAAATCCTACCCATCCGACCTCTACACTCCACTCGTCCACTTAACACTCCATGTGGGGATAAAATCACCCACCCGTCCCTACACTTCAAAAATTAGCACCAATTGCAGCACTTAACAGTATTTGCAGCAGAGCTGCCAGTACAGTACACTTCCTCCAATCATAATAATCCCATCTCATACAACATATCACACATGAATGCAACATATATATATATCATGGCATGCTCATATACGGCCATACATAACATAATGACATAAAAGTCATTTTACCATAGGGACATAACAGTCATTTTACCATAGGGGCATAATAGTCATTTCATCAGTTTGGGGTCTAGGTGTACTTACCGACCCATCAGTAGGTCTCACAGTCGTCTCGGGCAACCCGTGCAACCTTAACAGTCAAATAGTGCAAATGGGCCCAATACCCATAATCTGGGCCCATATGGGCCCACACGCTCGTGTGGCCCACTTTGCCCAAAAATGGACTTGGCCATGTAATTTACACAGCTTAGCCCAATATTCTCCACATGTTTTTGCGGTTTATCGGTGTGGGGCCCACACGACCCATTTTGGTCCAACATAGCCCAAAACGGCCCAAGACCACGAGATCGCTCACGGTGGCCCCGGTAGTCTAACGCCTACATTTTATGCATTCAGTTTACCACATGAGCGAGCGCACGCTCGTGTAGCGTCAATGTCATACTTTTTCTACTTTTTTCGACTTACGATTTAGGTAATGTTTACACACTTTTCGATATTTCACCGATACCGTTTATTAGAGTACTATTACACACCTAGATCTGAAAAGATGCATTGACAGTCCTTGATCACTCCATAACCTATATTCACCCATAACATTCGGTTACGCACATATCAATTTAATTTAAAACGAACCCAAATCAATATACATATCCAATTAATCGCCGGCCACTTACCTTGATTGAACAATCGAACCCTACACACTTCTCTCACTAGAAAATGATGATCACTAGAACTTGGGGTTATTACCTACAATCCAATCAAAACCCTTTATTAACAAGTATCTACAAGCACGATTTAAGCCCAAAACGAATATCAACTTACTGAAAGTACCAAACCGTAGATTATCAATGAACACTAAATCGGCAGAGATTAGAGAAAAAATTGGCACAGTGGGGGTAGAGGAAGAGAGAATCAGCCAAGCAAAAATAATAGCAAGTTTCATAATTATTGGAAAAGAAACGATGAAGAGTCAAAGAAAGGAAGAAGGGGTATTCAACCAACAGTAGGAAAAAATAGAGAAGGGTATGTTCGGCCAACACAAGTAGGGTGTTAGGAGGAGCAATCCAAAAGCAGTAGAGAGACTAGGAGAATGTGGCGACAGAAAGGGAGAAAAAAAAGAAAATGGTTTAGGGGATGTGAGGTTTTGGCAGAGGGAAAAGAAAGAAGAAGAAAAAGATACAAAAAGGGGAGGAGAGGTTTTGGCAGAGGGAAAACAAAGCAGAACCGAAAATGGGAAAGCACTCCTCTAGTTGAATTCTTGAGTGCCTCAGAGTCCCAACTCGGCACACCACTCCCTCTCCCTTCTATTCCCTTGATTTTCTCCTAAAATCCCTCCTCAAATCACTCCACTTGATCACACCTTTCCTCAACCACTCAATTCGAATTCACCTCTACCACTTCAGTGTTTCAGTTAAACTCCATCACCTCCCACAGCACAACAACAAAATAAATATTCCCTTGCCACTACAAAGATTCGAACCTCAGTCCTCTGGCCTAGGTAACACGCCACTTACCCCCTAGACCAGTAGGTTTTTTTATGTCCTGCTTTACCCATATTTATTTAAAAGCCTACTAACCAAAGGCAAGGGTTCTATTCCCTAAAAACCAAAATTTTGCACAATCCTAGGTTCAAACCCAGGACTTCTCAGACACACCCAAATCACTCAACCACTGAAGCAACAGGTATTTGTGTTAAAAACATACAAAAATAAATACCTAATTTTTGGGGTGTTACAACTGTAGTTGCTACGACAACGAATGTAACATCTTATAGTTCAAACTCGATGATTGGGTCAAGTGAGGGGTGTTACAGTTACACTCAAAAGGATGGCATTGATTATAAAGAGACTTTCCCATCCATCTATGAGAAAGACTCTTCAAGAATTATTATGGTGTTGGTGGATTGTTGTGATTTAGAGTCACATCAAATAGATTTGAAAAACTCTCTGAATGGAGATCTTACAGAAGAAGTTTATATTGACCAATTTGAACTTTTTCAACTGAAGGAAAATTTCAAAAGTTATGTAAACCAAAACGTCAATATATAGACTTAAACAAGCTTCACGACAACGCTACATCAAATTTAATGATACCATAAAGTCTTTTGATTTTCAAGAAAATTTCTTTGATCAATGTATATATCAAAAGATTGGTAGGAACAAGTTCAGTTTTTAGTTCTATCTGTTGACAATATTTTTCTTAATACAAATGATTTTAGTATATTGTGTGAGACAAAAAGTTTTTTCTCGAATTACTTTCAAATGAAGATATGAGAGAGGCTTCATATGCAACAGGAGTTGAAATATTTTGTGATAAATCACAAGGATTGTTAGGATTGTCTCAAAAAAATATATGTCGAAAGAGTTCTAAATTGATTTAATATGAATAGATGTTCAACATGAATTGTTCCTAAAAAAAGGGACAAATTTAATCTTATGCAACATTCAAAGAATGATGTGAAACGAAAAGGAATGGAATCAAGTTCTCATCCTTCTATTGTGAGCAGTTTGATGTATGTTCAGACATGCAGAAGATTGGGTATTAGTTTTGCAGTTGGAATGCCTGAAAAATATCAAATTGATCCTGGAATTGACCATTGAAAGGCTGCAAAAAAATTTTCACAGTACCTACAAGGAATAAATAGTTGCATGCTCATGTATAATAGATATAATCAATTAGAAGTGTTTGAAGATTAAGATTAAGATTTTGTTAGGCGTATTGGTAGTAGAAAATCTACTTATGGATATTTATCTTTTACTTGCTAAAAGAGTCTTGTTATGGAAAAGTGCTAAATAGTTTATCCTCATCTACAATGGAATTAGAGTTTGTAACATGTTTTGACGTCATTATTAATGGATTATGGTTACAAAACTTTATTTGAGGACTTGAAATAGTCGACACCATTACCAAATTGCTAAAATTTATTGTGATAATTTTGTAGCAATATTTTTTTCCAAGAATGATAAATATTTAAAGGTGCAAAATATATAGAATTAAAATATTTTTCTATTAATGAGGACTTCTAGAAACAAATGATTTATACTGAGCACGTTAGAATTGATCTTATGATTGCAGATCCATTAACTTATGGTTTACAATCAAATGCATTCAAAGAATGTCTACATAGAATAATTCTTGGTTATTTTATAATAATGTGACAAGATAAAATATCACAACTATGCATAAACTTTTATTTATCAGGGGTATAGGGGAAGAGGATGTTGAGGTTCAGACCCTCAATCTAGTGCCACGGGCCAAAGTGTAAAGCTCGTGACCATGGCACAGGATGCGCCCCATAGAGGTCTATCGATTAGATGGGAATCATTTAGCCCACGAAAATTGGCCCGATTCCAAGAACTGTTGGAGAAGCCTGGTTGGCCCGATAATGAAGATATGGAAACATAGGCTATTTTTAGTAAATATGGGAATCATATATTATAGATTTGATTTGATATGATGTAATCTTGTAAATCAATGATTTAAGGGATAAGCTAATCTCGTCCGTCGATGTAACTTGATCTTAACCATCAGATTTGGGGGAGTTTAATTATAAATAAAGAGCCTCCCCCTCATTTGTATCTCATCCATTGTAAGTTGAATTCTTAAGAGTAATAGAATTTTTGAGCATTTACTCAAACACTTTATGTGCGTTCTTTCTGTGGCTTTTTTTTTGTTCTTTTGAAGCTTCTTTTGGCACAATTGCTTCTGCTATACAAATTGGTGCCTTAGAGAAATTCTAAAAGAATCCTCACTTTTGAGAGTAAAGGTAGACTTAGGCGAGTTTGGAGCGAACGGATCACCTAAGGTCGCACGGATCGCTAGAAAAATGATCTAGCCCCTTGATAAGTGGTACCCGAACTATTGGTTCGAAGGCACTATTGGGATGTTGAAGGAAGTTGTTGATCAGAATGAGCCAATGCAAACCCGTGGGAGGGCCAAAAAAGTAAGTCGCTCGAGGACATGCTGAAAGCTTTAGAAAATCGAGTGGGTAATCTCGAAGAGTCCGTAGGGAACATGAAGGACACACTTGAGTTGGTCGAGGGACGTACAGATGGGTTTGACTCAATTGAAGAGTAACTCAACGAATTTGTGTTGGATTCTCTTGGAGCCAATGCGAAAAAGATAAACAGATTAGTCAATTACACTACGGAAAAGCTAGCAAAGAAGGATGATACTCTCGAGGATATGGTGCTAGCCATGAAGAAGAAAATCGAAGAGCTTAAAGTGGAGCTCATGATTTACAAAGCTTCTTTGAGTAATAGGATGTTATCTTCAAGACTGAAGCAACAAGCAATGGATGTTCCCAAACCGGAGAAGTTCAAGGGTGCAAGGTCCGCAAGGGATGTGGACAACTTCTTGTGGGAAATCGAGCAATACTTTTGAGTGATAGATATTGAGAATGATGCCATTAAGGTAAACACTGCTTCAATCTATTTTACTGATGTGGTTCTCTTATGGTGGCATCGTAGGTCCATGGATGAAAAACATGGTGGGAATGCAATTAGGACTTGGGAGGAGTTCAAAGAGATTTGAAGAAGCAGTTTTACCCACAGTATGCCGAGAAGGAGGCTCGAGCTAAGTTGCATCGTCTCACACAACAAAGCACTGTTCGGGAGTATGTTTGAGCATTTAGCGAGTTGATGCTTCAAATCTCTGACTTGAGCGAGAAAGAAGTGTTCTACTGGTTCGAGGATGGGTTAAAGCCGTAGGCAAATAATGAGCTGTGTAGGCAAGGAATCACCAAACTTACTGTAGCCATGGCCGAAGCAAAGTTCTTTGTTGATCTTGGTCCAACGAAAGACAAGTTCAAGTCGTCTAAGCCCAATGGAAAGGGCAATGGTAAGAGAAACCATGAAGAAGATGGAGAGAGAGATAGCGATGATGGCAACAATACCGATAGCACAAGTGGCAATGAGAAACCACGAGATGCGAAGTGGGGATCCAACAACCCAAGGGAAAAGGGGAAGAGGATAAAATACTTCCTTTGTCAAGGACCACACATGGCGTGAAAATGTCCGAAGAAATCGATAATTTCGACTATCGAAAAGAAAGATGAGCTGAAGGAAGTGAAGCATATTGAGAAAAAGACATTGAGGGTCAATTCGATGGTACTCTTTCGTAAGAACAAGGATGGTGAAGAAGGGTTGATGTTTGTGTACATCAACATTGCGGGTCAAAAGCAGAGTGCTCTTGTTGATACAGGAGCATTGGACTTATTCATATCGAAAAGGCTGCGAAGAAACTTGGTTTCTCGATTAGGAAATTGAATAAGAAGATCAAGACGGTAAATTCTAAGGAGGCCCCAACTTTGAAGGTAGTTCAAAATGTGGAACTACAAATTGGCGAATGGAAAGGCAAGGAAGAATTTGAGGTAATCTACTTTGATGATTACGATTATGTGCTTGGCTTAAATTTCCTTGACAGGATTCAGACAGTTTTGTATCCATGGGCTGATCAAATTCATATTGTCATTGGTCTATTATAAAAAATTATTGTGCAGGTGCATCGGGATATGAAGGTTGAGACTAATGTGTTTTCGTCAATCCAACTAGTCAAAGATGTTTTGTTTGGGAGAAACATTAACTCGATAGAACAAAATGCTACGAAAGTCCTTTCAAAAAGTTAGTGGAGCATGAGACCGATATAAGGCCTGTGAAGTTGACCGTGGAGCCTCCACCTTTGGGAAAGGTGGGTTGTCTATCGAACTTTGAGGGGAAAGAAGCAATGCAAAAGCAGTCGAAAAGAGTAAATGCTGTGAGTAAGGTACATTGCGAACACTCTGATAATGTTTTGAATTCTGACTTGTTGGCTTGGCAAGGTCGTAGGGGACCTTTCAAAGTTCTTAAGCAAGGAGGCCAATGGACTATGGGAGGTACGATGCCAAGATGCGAGAATCAAAGGGATTCCAATGGGAACAAGTCAAATTTAGGGAAAGTTAGAGCGGAGACTTCTTGCCAACGGGATGTACCAACGAGTGCAACGGTTCAAGTTAAGAGGCGACAAAAGCTGAGGCAAAGGTTCCGAATGAAGGGATAGCCTGATCGCAAGACAAGTCGAGAAGAAGCCAAGGCAACGAGAGAGTTCCAAGGTGAATCAAGTCAGTGTCATTCAAAAGTCGTAATGAGGGCGTTGCGAGAACGGGTGGGAGAGAGTGTCACGAGCCAAAGTGTAAAGCCTGTGACCATGGCATAGTATGCGCCTATGGAGTTCTATCGATTAGGTGGGGATCATTTAGCCCACAAGAACTGGCCCGATTCCAAGAACTGTTGGAGAAGCCTGTCAAATTGAAGCCTGGTTGGCCCAATAATAAAGATATGGCAACATAGGCTATTTTTAGTAAATATGGGAATCATATCTTGTAGATTTGATTTGATATGATGTAATCTTGTAAATCCCTAAAATCAAAGGATAGACTAATCTCGTCCGTCAATGTAATTTGATCTTGACCGATGGTTTTTAGGGAGCTCAACTATAAATAGAGAGCCTCCCCCTCATTTGTATCTCATCCATTGTAAGTTGAATTCTTAAGAGTAATAGAATTCTTTGAGCATTTACTCAAACACTTTGTGTGCATTCTTTCTGTGGCTTTCTGTTGTTGGCTTCTTTTGGCACAATTGCTTCCGCTTATACAAATTGGTGCCTTAGAGGAATTCTAAAAGAATCCTCACTTTTAGGAGTAAAGGCTGACTTAGGCGAGTTTGGAGCGAACGGATCGCCGAAGGCCGCACGGATCGTGAGACAAAAGATCTAGCCCCGTGACACTAGTACCAACTAGAACTTCATTACAATGAAAGTTCTTTACCATTGCACCATAGGTTTGGTTGATAAGAGTATGTGACTTAAACTATATACAATCATCATATCTCACATTTGCAAATTCACTATAATAAGATAATAATGATGGATACTATATTTTATTACGTGCACTTAATGTTTGTCAGTGGCAAAGCTAGGGGACTAGTAGGGGCCTCAATTCCCCCTAAAATGAAAAATTTTCCATTTAAACTTCTTTATAATTCATAAAATTTTAAATTAGTAATAGTAAAAATGCACTTTAACCCCCAAAATGATAAAAATTTGGTATGATCCTTAAAAATTATAAATATATAGCCTATTAAAAGAATGAAATTACATTTATACTATCGTAAAATATACAATTTAATACCCCAAAATGATTTTCTAGCTTCGCTTGTGCTATTAAAATTCAATTAAGTCTAAAACAAAGTATCCCAAGGTAATTAAATTATGTCCATTTATTCGGTTACTTAATAGATATATCAAATTAAAAGTTGAATCATGTATAAATTAAAAAAATATTAGAAAGAAATCAATGTGGAATTTAATTCCCCATTAGGTAACTTAATAAATATTAGGACTATAATTGCTCGTAAAGTTGTCCATAGGTCGGGTTGGCCTAAAAAAATTTTAGACTTAATTGATAGGCCTGAGTTGGGCTCGACCATAACAATGGGCCTAAAATTTTTCTCAAGCCCAACCTAGATAAAAATGTTAAAACCCGGGCTTAGTTTGGCCCCGACGTATTAAAATTATTTTATTTTATTTTTATATAATTTTTTTAAAATATAATACATCAAATATACTAAAACATTAAAATAAAAATGTTCTCCAATAAATTGAAAATAAATTTAAAAATCTTTATATATAAACAACACTAAGATAGATGTAACTTAACAAGTAAACACTTCTAAAATAGTAACAGAATTGATAATAAAATAAGAGTTATACAATACTCAAATAATAATAATAAAATAATAACAACATAATTATGAAATGGTAGTAAAACAATAAAAAATAATAATTTTTTTATAAATTTGGGCCAAATTAGGCCAAACTCGGGCCCTTTTTTACGTAGACCCATTTCTCAAGTCTATAATTTTTTCTATATCATCTCACTTTTCGGGCCACTAGGCCCATGAAAACTCTAATCACGCGTTACAAAGGCATACAAAAATGATGATAAATGATAAAAACAGCAATACATTAATATTTGCCAACCAAGAGTCAATCATCTTCCTCTACAAAAGACAAGCTTTTTTCTGAAATCTACCATCTTTTGATCAAAGCAAAAACAACCAGAATTCAATGGGGAAGAAAGCTGTGTTGATTGGAATCAACTATCCAGGCACAAAGGCTGAACTGAAAGGCTGCATAAACGATGTGAAGAGAATGTACAAATGCCTTATAGAACGCTATGGATTCTCTGAAGAAGACATCACGGTATTGATAGACACCGATAATTCTTATGATCAGCCCACAGGGAAGAACATCAGAAGGGCTTTGAATGATCTTGTGAGATCGGCTGAGCCTGGGGATTTTCTGTTTGTGCACTACAGTGGCCATGGGACTAGGCTTCCTGCTGAGACTGGGGACGATGATGATACTGGTTACGATGAGTGCATCGTCCCCTGCGATATGAATCTCATCACTGGTTTTCTCTCTCTCTCTCTCTCTCTCTCTCTCTCTTTACTATGCATGCCATAGGTTATAGATCTGTAGTTCTCATCATCAGATTTAGTTTTGTTCTAGTTTAGGGTGTCCTCGTTAGACTCAGGCATTCGAGTTCTTCTATTACTGATACTTTTGGAAATGAAAATAGAAGAAAAGAAAGAGTAATATGTATGATCCATACTTTTTGCGGTTTTGACTGAATTTGTGGATACGATCGTGGGCTTGACTCTGGTTAACAACCACGCACTACTCCATTGCGTTGCTAAAGAAACATAAATGCTTTGGATTATAGGGTCTGAGTTCTGAGTTCTGGAATTCTGTGTTATCTGACTGATTGGCTTGTAAAACCTGCTTTGGTCGATCTAGATAGATATTATTCCCATGGTTTGTCTATGGTGTGGTTAATGAGTTGATAAAAGGTCGATGGTGATGTTTGATTGTGAACAGATGATGATTTCAGAGAGTTGGTGGATAAAGTCCCAAAAGGTAGCCGCATTACAATCGTATCAGATTCATGCCACAGTGGGGGATTGATTGATGAGGCCAAAGAGCAAATTGGTGATAGCTCTAAGCCCGAAGATTCGGAACCAGAATCAGAATCAGGTTCAGGTGGGTTCAGGAGCTTCTTGCACCACACTGTACAAGATGCATTTGAATCTCGTGGAATTCATGTTCCTTCTAGATTACGCCACCGCGACCACCACCATGATAAGGAAGAGGCGGATGACAGGGGAGTGAATGAAGACTATGATGACAGTGGCTACGTCAAAAGCAGATCTCTGCCCCTCTCAACTCTAATTGAAATGCTCAAGCAGAAAACTGGCAAAGATGATATTGATGTTGGGAAGCTAAGGCCAACCCTTTTTGATATGTTTGGCGAAGATGCAAGCCCCAAAGTGAAGAAGTTTATGAACATCATTATGACCAAACTGCAGGGGAGTGGCAATGACGGTGAAGGGGGTGGTTTCATGGGGAAGGTTGGGAATCTGGCACTACAGTTTCTTAAACAAAAGCTGGATGATGACGAAGGATACGGGAAACCGGCACTTGAGACTGAAGTGAGTAGCAAGCAAGAGGCTTATGCAGGAGCTGGTAAGCACTCTCTTCCTGACAGTGGAATTCTTATCAGCGGCTGCCAGACCGACCAAACTTCAGCGGATGCCAGCCCATCAGGGAATGCAAGCAAAGCTTATGGAGCACTTAGCAATGCTATTCAAACCATAATTGCCGACTCAGATGGCTCAGTTACTAATAAAGAGCTTGTTCTGAAGGCCAGGCAGATGCTCAAAAAACAGGGCTTCACTCAGCAACCCGGCCTTTACTGCTGCGACCATCATGTCAGAGCTCCATTTGTCTGCGAATACTAATCTTTTATCTGCAAGCTTCAGAAACAAATAAAGTCTATGATTTGGTGAGAGAATTGTTGTTGATGAGATTGTACTGCTTGTCATTCACTCTTCGATTTATCCATATATTTACAGTTTGTGTGCTTCTGGACAATGAATGGATTTTGAACAAAAATGATTTATCTATTGCAGCTATAACTTGAACAAACATTTAGTTACAAGTTAGCTCTCAAGTTATTTCAGGTTTTGCTACAATGAATACACAACCTAGGGAGCTATTCAGTCTGTTTGCCCTCGGCGAAAATATTGATATACAAAATTATAGCAAAAAATAATCAGTATGAATAAGGCTGCACGATTCCAAATAATGGTGCTTCTTCCACTATGAAGCTTAGCATAGGATTCCTCTTTGTCCCTTTGACTAAATTTCCTTTTATGCTTCAAAAACCTGTCACAAAACTCAACAAAAGCCGTCTCAAAACTCACACTTAGGAGAAGAATGGCCGCTACTTGCTTTTAATCTTCAATATCTTGAACCCACGTCAAATCTGCATCCAAAGAGTTACAGAGATCTCAGTATGAGATATATATATATATATATATATATATATGCATGTCATTTAAAAGATTTGAAGATTTGTCAACTCACTTCACTTTCTTCTAGGAAGAACATAGAACTAAGAGCTTTCAACAGTGAAATAAAAGAATAATAAGCCCAAATAAAATCAACACAATCTCAAGAATTATATAATATATCAGATTTAGTATGCATGCATCAAGCATGTGCCCGGAAATAGAACTGGAGGATTAGGAGGATCATGGCTCCCATGGCTTTTACAAGTTTATTGCTTAACCACCAAGGTTTTCTTCATTTTTCTTATCAGCCCTTTACTCATTTTTATCAGAAGTAAGGTCAACAGACAAGAACTGCAGGAATAAATGTTCCCACTCAAATATGAAGACTCGATGAAATTTACAAAATCACAAAGATTAAACAACATCCTCGACTTTGTCCTTTTGCATGCCCGTCTGCATGCATATTCTGAATGCAGAGATAAAGCAAAGGGCACCAGGATTATGATGCCCCCAGGTTTTTCAAGTCTGCAAGTTATCTTTAATTTTCTTATTAACTCTTGTTTCACAGCCCCAACAGCTTTATAAAAAAATTAATTAGCATTTAAGCTTTTCAATGTCTACTGGAAGAAACCCCTTGCAAACCAAAACATATTATTCATATCAATTCTCACTTTTAACATTTACTTCTCTAGTTGCCTGCATGATCATTTCTTTGCAAAGTACTAGACCATCAAATACAATACAATGGTTTCTATGCAAATAATTTTAAACTAAGTTAATTGTTTTTAGAAGTAGAAAATTTAATTCTTAAGAGAAACCATCCCCCTTAACTCCAAATGTTGACACTAGCCCTTTCTGCATGTGTGAAGGTGTACTTTATAGAAGAGTGTCTGTACTGCAAGCAAATGCTCACAAGTGTATGACAAAGGTGAATGATTGAGAAAGAACCTTGGAGTACAGTTTCAACTCCTGCATTCGGAACAAGAAGACCAACAATTCGCCGGTTATCTGCAGTGGTTTCTAGCCGTACAACACGAAGTCGCCTATGGCTGAGACGGGCCTGAAAAGATAACAACAAGTTTTAGTTCTTGGAAAGTAATTAACAAAATAAAATCACAAAATTGAACATCAGAAAACTTGAGTCTTCCACAAGATCTTAAAAAATTTTACTATTTTAAATAAGGCATATAATTTAAACAAAAGAAAATCTCTAGTCATCAAACTAAACCGTGAAGCAAAATTAGTTAGACAACAGAGAATGCAGATCTCAATTCTCAAACAAGTATATGGATGGCCAGATAACTGACAAGACTCAAGACATATATCAAATAGATATCGAAAATCCTCAATCCTAACACTAAATTTCTTGAGTGCTCTTTCCTAAATTACAATAATATAATATCCCCAAACGACATTGCCTCCTACAACTGATTGATTCTAAAACTACGACATTCTTTATGAGCTCTATCTTTTGAACTGTGGGCAGCAGATTTTGCAGATAAAAGTACACATGGCTTGCCCCACACAACAAATAGCTGCACGAAGTGATTTCTAGGAATGAACAAAGAAAGAAAAAGAAAAATTGTAATTTTGGTAAATGGCAGTTATTCAACGACTGATTTACTAAAATACAAATACTGCATTTATCTTAAAAGATACCAAATTCATGTATTTATTATTCAACATGTTTTCAGAACAAAGGACACAAAATTCAGATTGGAAAACAAAATTCTTCATTATGCAACTTCCAATGAATTATTACTAAGAGCAGACTACACATGAAGTTACCTGCTTAGAAAGGGCTTTCTCAATTGTGCCCCAAACCGGAAGAATGAGACCACCCAAAACATTAACTTCCTGGATTCTTCTGCCGACTGTACAGAAATTGCCAAGCTTACAATTGGGGCCATGCATGCACTGCACACAAATGAAACAACAATCCATGGGAAGGTCATGTTGTCAGCAAATTTGGGTTTAGCAAAATAACTAAAAAAAATACAGACCTGTTGATAAAGATGAACCAATTTTACAATGGCGAGAAACCTTTTACACTAAATTATTTTGATTAATCAGACTACAGTAAATTTATAATATAAAAGTCATGTCAACTGGTCTTTAAAATGTTATCAATTGAAAAACTATTATTTTCATTATTCAGAAAAACTTGGTTGTTTCTTTTCATGTTCTAAGAGTCTAAAAAACCAAATTTACAACAATTGAGAAACCTTTTACACTATATTATTTCATCAAACGGGTTATGCTGAATTTATACGTCATGTTTGAAAGATTATCAATTGGGTTTTTTTTTTTGGGTTATTTATAAAAAATTAGAAGTTTTGCATCATATCAAAATAAAATATTTTAAGACAGTGAAATTTGATATTTTCTAAATACCCGTAAGCTATAAACCAACTTAGGTGCTTATACCCTAACCATCCTAGCTAAAATCCTTAGGCTGATTATTATTGAAATAGATTATCAAGAGCCATTAACTGAAGATTTTCCTAATCACTGCATCCCTAGATAACCAAGCAATTTTCTTTATATAATAGATTTTATCCAAGAAAAGAAGGATATTGATATTAGGTATTCTAAGAGAAAGATTTCAGTACTTTGGATACAACAGAGACCAATAAATATAAACAGTCAACATTCCAAAAAAGAAACCATCTAGGAAGCTTTGACAAGAACCCACAACACAGGTGAAAGGATATGACATGATATTTCTATAACTTTGGACTTTGCGATGAAGAAGTAGAAACAAAGAATCTTTTTTATATTTATTTTATAATTAATATAATATAAACATTGATAATTTTCATATAAATTTCTTCACAGAACTTTCTAATTATTAAATTTCTTTTCCCCAAATTCTGTAGTGTAAAAAATCGGAGGTAAAATGCCCAATCCAAATAAAGCCAAAATTATCTCAATCCATATTCAGAAGCCTGCAATGCATGTGATCTAAAACATGCCAGTGCTTATAAATCTTTATATCAGGCAGAGAATAAATTTAAAAAGTTAAAAACATAAAAGGAAAAAGTTTCAAAGAGGAACTTCTATGAAGTCGAAACTGATTTAATATGTTTTTGAGTTAAATATTGATTTTAATGATGGATTGTTCGGTTTGCACTCATTGTGGTTCCTCCCATTTTTGCCCAAAATTGTAGATTCCACATTTGGAAGACCAAATGTGGAACCTCCAGCCTTATCCCTTCCACGCTGGAGATCAATTGACCTATTTTTTGCAGGATCGATGCATATCATGTATGTACTCTGCTGTGTCAGGCACAAAATCTGACACCGGTATGATGAGGTAAATGGCAAATCAATGCTTCATAGCAGACCATTTAATAGCAATTGTTTCTTGTTCTTATTTTAATTATAATGGCATTTAAACATACCTGTTTGGAAGAAACTTCATATTCATCTTCCCACCCGCGACGAGCTTTCTCTAGCAATGAGATTCTTCTGTATTTGTTCTTCAGTTCTGCCAAAGTCATTTCCCTGGAAAGTTGAAGTCAAAGTGGTTAAGTATACAGATTCTAATACAAGTTCAATCTGAGACTCGGTTACAATTTAGCTTTAACGTAATACCTTACTGACTCTCCAACGGCTGGACGGACTATCTTAAACATTCCAGAAGCGGAACTGAAATAGATTTTAGTGCGAAAAAGTTATTTGTAACTGAAGTGGAAAGTTCAATCAATGTTTACAACAAAATACAGTTAAAAAAACTGTAATAATTATACTATTTTAAAGACCTGCACATAATTCCTATGACTTGTGTTATTAGTAATTCTAACTCCTTATGCTACAAGATCAAGTCTTGCACGAAGGAAAACGAATACCTCTCAAATGCTAGAACAAAATGACGTCTTCCTAACCATTCCCTTTTAGACTCATAGAATCCATCATTGGCTGAACCAAGTCCATCCTTCTTCTTTTCATCGAGCATGGTACTTGCAGACTACCACACAATTAAATCACAGAGCTATGAGCATTAAACTTGTCCTAATAAAACAAACCAGTCACAAAGTCAAGTGCATAAAAGAAAGAAATACCTCCCATGTGATTCCACGGTCCAATGTGAAAGTAAACAGCACAGTTGATGCCCCAGACATTTGATCAACGTGGACAGTCTGTTGGAAGGCAATAGTTAGCTTAATCTAATTACACAAAGTAAATCACTAAATCTGGCAAGAATTAACCTTTGGGTTTCCTTGTAATTCAATTATGTTAGCTTTCATGTCAACAATTCCAGAATCAAGATTTCCTTCAATTCTTGCATTCTGAATCAGGACATCCAAGATACTAATGAACAATTCGAATAGCCTGCATTTCAATTGCATGTAGTCAGCATACTAAATGCAACCTAACAACAACCAAGAATGTGTTTTAGTCAACAAGATACCTATTCTGAATATCAGGTGGCAGTCCTAATAGACGATTTAGGAAACGACCAACGTCATGCATGTCTGAATCAACTATTCGGCCAGAGAATTTTCCGTTATCCTTCCCATTACCTATAGCAGATAAATGGTAATAAAACAAATAAATAGGCCATTAGAAGTCAATGATTAATGGTCTATTTTCTAGAGGTCAACAGAAAATGACATAAATGATTAAAAAATGTTTTACTCATTTGAATTGCAATAAGATTGTTACCAAGAACAGTATCCCTAACAATTCCAACAGAAACAAGGGCAGCTTTTGCCTTTGTGATAAAATCTTGAACTGTTTCTGGTTTTTCCGATGAACATCCAGGAGGCACAACAGGCAGATTATCCTGGAAACCACAACTAAAGTTATTCCCCCCCATCATTTTTCTTTGTACATGTACTACTACTGAAAAAACATTACAAGAACCTGGTCCATAATCCCTCTATACATCACCATCAATGCCTTTTTACCATAAGAACTATCATAGTTGTAAGCACTCAATGACGGACCCGCCCTGCAAATTATCAGTCATATTATAAGAAAAAAAAAAAAATCAAAGAAACCGCAATTATAAAAGTTAACCAGCCATTCATATAGATGTTTAGGTTATAGAATGATTAAGGAATCTAATAGCATAAATTTGAGCAGAAAGAACTTTAAAAAGATTCAAGTTGATAAACCACCGAAAATGAAAACTTCTGATGGTTTAATATTTCCAATGTGTTTGGTAACTTATTTTTAAAACAACTTAAATGTAAATTTTCAATGAGAATGTGTTTAAAATCTTTAGCTAAAATGCTATAAAATAAATTCAATCATGCTTATTAGGAAACTTGTCATCTAATTACATTAATCTTTGCGTTCTTTCCTCTTTTTTTAAACTTTTTTAACTTTTTTACATTCTACATTTGATTTATATAAAGGATCAACAAAGGAAAATAATTATTTTCAGTAGAATACCAAACAATTTTTTAATAACGTTTTTATTTTTTCCAAAATTAAAGATTAAATACTTGATTCTATTTTATCAAACACCACTAAAGTTAAATTCCTCCTGAAAGTTTAAACACAGTCGAATTTCCAAAAGTTCTTTGATTATGTGAAATGCGATTTGAATACTGAAGTGAATGAACTTAGCATGTCAATTTATTAAAATATTAGTTTTTAACTGATGTATGGGGGAAGCCAAACCAGTGACCATATATGTCCATGGCTTAACCCTAGGTTTGGATAAATAATTATAAAGGAAAGGAAAAGAAAGGCTATTATGCATGTTTATTCTGTTTGGATAGCTAAAATTACTAAAGTAAAGTAATATTTACAATCTTTGTTTTGGTTCAACTATGGAAAGTAAAGGAAATGATTGATTCTAATGTTCTTTTTTTCCCAATTATGTCCTTTTGTAAAATAACTTACGTAAAAAATTGATATGATAAAAAAGTAATTTACATCTTAAAGTAACCTCACTTTTCTTTCCCTAACTCCCCCAAAAAATCTGGGGTAGTTAAAAAGCTAAGTAACCCAAGGGAAAGAAAGGGAAATACAACTCCCTTGCTAAAATAGAAGAAACTATCCAAACAAAGCTAAGGATGTTACTTTCCTTTCCTTTCCCTAGTCTTAATGCAATCCAAAACATAGTGTAAGTTCTTTTGATGAAAAATGTCTCTGAGAACATATTTGCAAAAACAAAATTGAACTAACCTGCGATCTCCCTGTGTCAAGGCTCCAAGAGATTCTAGCCTCTTGGCAACAATCGATGCAAACCGCCGTTCTCCACCAAGATTGGTAAAAAGCAGCCTGCAAAGCAAATCTAGTCAAATAATAAATTGCCAAAACATACATGTATAGTCCCCATTATGAACTTTCCAACCAACTGCATTTTTGTACTAACATATGCCTTTTGACTAGTCAAGTTTGACAGCACTTTTAATATTTGTGTTACTCAATGCATGAGAAAAGAAAGAGTGCCATCAAAGAATAATCCAACAGATCAATTCAACTCCTACTGATTTCCTGTAGGCATACAAAAATTCCACTCATATAACTTCACTAAATTGCAGACTAAACAAGACCAACTATAGTCAATGAAGTCCTACCCAGCAATATGAACGTAGGTAAACTACCATTTTCACAATATATTTGAGATCATAAATTTACATTACCTGTGATCCACAATCTAATATAAACATTTTTCCTTCCAACCCTCAATTCCTTGTTTTTAACTCCTTAATACATATCATGCAAACCCTTATATTTATGCATTCATTAAACCTTCTAAAGCAACTTTGTCCATCTTCCTAACCATGACCCTTAAAATAATCCATGACCATTCATCTTTTAAACATCTACATTCCAATCATGCTAAAAAGCCAATTTCTTGACATCATTTCCATGCCACCATAATGATGTGATTCTAGAATGCACAGAAAAGCCATTAAGAAAAGATAATACAGAGAGCAACGTCTGATTTACAAATTAAAAGATGAAAAAGTTGACATACAATGCTAAATTCAAGACAAACAAGTTGATGCTATAATAGCCTACTTTTCACATTCGACAGATCAATAAGCCCACCTGTATTCAGGTGCAGAAGCTTGATTGGAGCGATGAGTTCTTCCAAACTGTTGAATTGCTCGGTCAGCACTCCAAGGAAGCTCCAATGTTAAATGAACCCTTCTTTTCTGCAGAAATATATCACTTAGCGGCAATGGGAAAGGAGACTAAACCACATGTTACATGACATTTCTTAAAGTTCACTCGAGTCTATAGGTCATCTCTCAGAAATGAAGTGCATTACAGTATGAAAAACTGGTAAGATTATTTTTACAAGCAATACCTGATTCAGTGCTCTTCTATCTGCCTGCAATGATACACCAGCTGATCCAGCTTCAGATATGATGGCAACCAACTTTTTACCATCCATAAAGAGCTGCTTCTCATGCATATTGACCATTTCCATTGTCACTTCCTTCCTAAAAATAGGTGGGAGGAATGACACCTTAGGTAACCTTCAGTATAAGGTCAACTAAAGCTGAGAGAAATAATTACTAAACTCACGTGTTCCGTGCCTGGTAAGTCACACCTTTCCCACTTGAAGCCCTCACAAGCATGCCGCGCCTCCCTGTCATTTCCGCAACCTTATCAGGACCTCCAAGCTGCAAACTCATTGAATACATAGTTAAAAAGGACAAAAATATAATGAAAACATAGATGCAATAGTTTATTGATGACAAATTATCACCAATGAACAGATATCATGAACCCAAAGCAGACAACCAGAATAAGCAATAACATGCAAAAGCGACAACCGAGACTAAAACTTCTCTCCTGCTTCCTTGTTTAATTTCTTTTATTTTCAAGTGCGAATGATTTACCACAGGCTAAGCTTGTCAAAGAAGGATCTTCCCTCCCTCATCTATTATTTGGAGCAAAGGGATTTAGTTAAAGCCATAGTTTGGTTCAAAACACAGAGAAGAACAAAGATGGGTTAATCAGTTTACTGTTCATTTGACCTTTTTCTTAAAGATATGAATTTCTCTAAAAGATATGAGTCAAATGAGTAGAAATTAAGAATGCATTGGAACATAAAAAAAATGAACATGCACCTTGTGTCAGCATAGTAGTAGAAATTAATATGATATTATAGTTGACAAATTACAGCGCATTCATCTAGTCTTCTCTCAACAGGATGTTTTGGTCAGAACCCTAACTGACAAATCATCCAAATTCAAATAAATTTCCACCATTTCTTTTTTCAGGAAAAAAATTTTCCACTATGAAAAGAAGGGGGGAAGAAGGAGACTAATCTCTAACAAATTAAAAAGGTCTGCAATAAGACTCCTATTTACATTGCATTGAAGAGACCAAAATCAAACAAAACTTCAGAAATTTGGCAGAACTAGCACTTCTTGGCCATATATCCCTCAGCCTTTAGTCAATTTTCTTTGGAAGGTAACAAAATGTATCACAATACTTTAAGTTGCAATATCAAAATATTTAAACAGGTTGTTCAGGAGATAACTACACAGGTTGTTCAGGAGATAACTACAAATAAACAGCATTCATTCACTAAATCCTTGGGAAAGAAAAACAAGTATGCAATCTTAATGTCTAGCATTATCCGCTGACCTGCATGGCTGTTACATGAACCCCCAATAATTTCTAGATAGGAAATTACTTTATAGAAAGAGACTCCGTTGAACTTGTAATCACTCATAACTGTTCTCTATTGGGGTCCATAGAAACTAGCAATTTGCAGGTCTAGGTAACTTGACTTTTTAAGTAAATGCCACTCCAGCATTGTACCAAAGAGACATGATAAATGTTACACTGCAGTAAAAGTCCCTTATCGAATTAACAATTTTCCATGAACAAAAACATATCATGAAAGTTACAGAATGCACTGTAGTGGAAATCCCTAATCAAATTAACCATCCTCCAAGAATTAGAACATATCATGAAATTTTACGAGCATCTAAAGGTCACAACAATTTATGTAACATGGGTAAAGGCTGACTCAGGTAAAAATTGTTTCAGAAAGCCTCCAGAACATTAAACGAAACTGATTAAGCAGAACAAAACCATTCTTTGAAAAGAGAAAGTACAGGTAGAAAATAAAGCCCACAGAAAATTTCAAAGTATTTTGCAAGTAAAGCAGGCTATGCCTTGGCCCTGAATCTCACATAGTCAATGACAAGCAAAAGAATTCAAAAGGTAAAAGATCACCCAAAACATATAAATTATTAGCAATCTTAAACACCATTGTAGACTTTTGAGAAGAGAACAAGAACTGTGACCAACCTGATCAATAATGTCATCCAAGGGATTGTTTGGAAGATTCAAAGAGCGAATTATATCCAAAATTTTTGATTTGCGCTGCAAAGCTTGTTCATACCTGAGCCAAAGTTTATAGGAAATTTGTTAATTCATCTCCAAATAAAATGAAAACAACACAATAACCCTCATCCACACTACTTTGAGAATCTCATGAGGAGAATGGAAGAACGTATTTACGAAAGAAACAACATGCAAACTACAAAAACCTCTTTAAAAGTTCCTCTATATATGCACGCCTTGCTTGCATGTATTCATCTGTTTTCTCCTTGCAGGAATAACATGACCACTTCTCAGGGACTAAGTCTGTAATAGGAGGAACTAAACAAGCAGGATGCACAAGTTTCCCACAACAGGAACATTGGAGCAATTTCTTCCTCTCCTGGATTAATGATAGCATAGCAGATGTAAAGAATTGCAGATAGTCAATGCATAATCAAGAAAAAAAACAAATTACCTCTTCACTACTGCATATCTCACAAATCTGAAACTCATCATCAGATTCAGTAGACTCATGCCCAGAATCAGCTGCATTGATGAAGCAGAGACTTAGCTATGAAAACACCTAATTAGCAGTTTTTTTATATCATTGAGTACAAAAATTAGAATATAAGCAATGAATAGAGTAACAATTTCAGCTCTAATCACCATGCAAGAAAAGAAATCAAAATTACAAATCACATTATAATTTCAAAAAAGGTGCGTTCAAATTATGCTATAAAAAACAATGAATGACCTGTACTGTGAGTGTAACTAGAAATGGAATTGAAACTAATTATTAAACAGGTATAAAAGGAAATATAAATATAAATGGGTAAATCCTCTTCTTCACTTTTTCTTTTCTCCTTCAGACTAGCAGAGGTGTTTGTCATTTAAGACATAAGGTCCCTAAATTGCAGATTCAATACAATTGAGCTTATCCTGGTGTAGAAAAACTTACTATCAGATTCTTCATCACTTTCACCGTCACTAGCAGGTTTCCATTTTGCAACTTTCCTAACTCTTCCTTTTAGTGAAACACCAGGCGTTGCAGAGTGCCGCTTTCGTTGAAGTTCCTTTACACTTTCATCTCCTAATAGAAGATCAGCAAATTACCAATAATCCAATCAGCACCGAGTGTGAAACAAGCCAGCCTAGAAACACAGATGCATCAAACCTTGGAGAGGTTCGGGCTTTTCAGGTAATGGATAGTTTTCGTCCACAAATTTCAGCAATAATTCTCGGGGTCCCGAAACAAAATCATCAAGTTCAAGACCCTATTTCATGAAAAAAGAAAAGATGAATAATTAAAGACTGCTTAACAAAAAGAAAAACAAATAAAAACATACATCACTAGATAGAAAATAAGCAGAAGACATACATATTTGGTCACGGCTTCCTCAGTCCGTGCCTCCCCAGTACTCTGAAGGCCTATTACCACACACTTATCTTCCTTTAGTGCTTGCTTAGCAAGCCTCACCGTAGCAGGCACCTTAGCTGACATACACATGTGTCTAAAAAAGCGCTACAACACCAAATAGGGAACAGTTGCAACTAAATGAAAAAAATACATATATGATAGGTTGCGATTGACAAAGAATACCGAAATGAGAACGCTTAGCTTGCCATGCACAAAAACCCAGAAAATTTCATACCTGATGGCTTGACCAATACATTCTCCATAATTGACTGGGGTTAGGCTTCTCATTACTATGAAAAGCACTTGCTGACAGCAATTCAACTCGAAGCTCTGCCCAAAGCTCTGCTGCTTTTTTATACATTGCCTAGGGAAAAAATATATAATCAGAAACAAAGAAGACCATCAGTCATCTTTTTGCCCAAGTGAGCAAGAACGAGGAAGAATTTGAATGCTGTCAGCCCATTCCCACCCACTTGTTGTCAGATTCTAAAAGAAAATTAAAGATAAAAAATCTAGTAGCAAATAGGTGGGAGATTATAATTGATAACAGTCGCAGCTTTACGACAAACACTTCACAACAATACTAGCTCAAAAAGCAGCAAAAGAGAAGAAAGCAGAAAATATTCAGAACAACATATAAAATGAGAACCACAGTTCTGATGTTGCTCATAAACACCATTAGTCCTTTTCCATCAATATTCATGATGTGCCCTTATGTGAATCTTTTCAAAGAACAAAATTATGACATTGGATTTTCAAAACTACATCAAGCAAGTTGAATCAAGTACAATAATGTTTTTCAAAGAGAAAATTTTGACAAGGTACAACATATTTTAAGAGGGGAAAGTCTAGATAAATAAACCAACAAAGCAATCCTTTGTACTGTGTATAAATGAAATTCAAAGCACTTACATAATTCCATATCTATGAAGAAACCGCAAAGCAACAAAATATATGAAACTGATAAAAAGAATCCATGAATTATCATCAAACAATTCAATATTAAGCTGAGAGTTTAGAAGCAAATGAAGGATAACATTGAAAGACCACGCATGACACTTAATCCTCTTGAGCAGCATCATAGATGAGTCAGGTTAAGTTTTACCTTCAAAGGTTAGAAGTAACATAATTGAGAACGGAGAGATAGGTTTGCAAGAAAAGAATCCAGTTTAAAGAAAGGTTATGACTGGAAAGGAACCGAATTCTTTTCTTTTCTTTTTTTATATATTCTACATATGTTCAACTTGAAGGAAAATATCAGAAAGCTGTTCTTTATGCACACTCTTTGAGTGAATCTAACATCCTAGGTGGCCATCTTGCAGAAATGGATGTTAACAGAGTTGAAATTCTTTCAATGTGGATCTATCTGGTTTTCTTGTGGGGCCTTTGCTTCATTTCTTTTAATTTCATATCTATATGTCATTTTATGTCTTGTATTGTCAACCTCTTCACGGCTTTCATTTGGATTAATAAACATATTTTGCCCACTAGTTAATTGTTTTAAGAAATTTGACTATACAATGAGTGGTTTGTGGCCAAAAGGGCATAATGCTCCATGCATGCAGTTGACTACTTTGGTCATAGGAACTCCATGCCACATTCTAACTTATAGCAAAACATTCACATAAGTACATATAATAAGTACTAATGGTTGAAAACAAATGCTGTTATTAGTTGTCCTTGATTGCAAAAATGTCAAAAGCAGAGCCCGATCTGAGAAATTTGTAGAGACTAAATGCACATTATAGCTTATCACAGAGATTCCCAGAAAATTTCAATGTAATATACACTATAGTCATAGATAACTGGATATTGATTTAACTATATCTGGCTTACTTATTTGGAAAGAGGTGGTATAATTCAAAAAACAATTTCATTAGGAAGCAAATGAAATAAACTTACATACCTCCATTTCAGCTTCTAACGGTGCTTCAATAACCTCAAACTCTGCTCCCTTATAACTCAGGGTACGACATACATACATTCCCCTGAAATTTGGAAGAAGATTGTGTAAGAAACAAAGAATTTATCCAGTAACTACTTTACAGAGACATTCTAACCATTTTACCTTGCTTTCATGTCCATTGCAACAAGTTCCAATGCCCCAACACCTCCTTTCTCTAAAGCAACTGTGAAAATATTCATTTTACAGAAAGTTTCAGCCAAAATTCTAACTAGTGGGAAACAATTTAAGAAGTACATAACCAAAAGAGACCAGATCTCAAGCAGGCACATATGACGTGAAAAGTCATAAACTGAGATTGGAGAAAACTAGATATTTACAATTATTAAGGAATACATCTCAGTATTGACTTGTGATTCGATTGCAGCTTATTAATAACAATGCCAAAAACTTATTTCTACAAATAAATAAGCTAGGATTTTCTTAGTATAGGCTTCTTTGAAGGTTACATGGAGCAAAAATGACTTTAAATTGCAGAAGGCAATTTTTTTTCTTCTTTCATAAATAAATTGAGATGACTTTGCGAAAGAAAAAGGTGCCTAAAATAATCTCAATTTTAGAACGCAAAACAGAAATAATATACACAGTCATTAATGCAATCATTAAAAGAATTTGAAAATTAAGGATAAAAACATAAAATTTTAATTTGACAGGGAATTCAGAAATAGGGAAAAAAAAATGTGTGATGGTACATATTCAAAATAATACTTGCGAACCCAACAGAGGAAAAGAGAAAGGGCAGAG
The DNA here is from genome assembly GCA_025506655.1 of Gossypium rotundifolium. NCBI lineage: Eukaryota > Viridiplantae > Streptophyta > Magnoliopsida > Malvales > Malvaceae > Gossypium > Gossypium rotundifolium. The sequence goes on from CP106734.1 coordinate 36,710,589, forward strand.
ATTGGAAATCCAATTAATCATATGCAAAAACAAGGACAAAAGTGAAATACATAGAGAGTCGGAAAAATTTATCAATATTGTTGCACCATGCGAATAGAATTGTAGTAAAGCAACTAGCATAACAAAGTTTTTTTTCATTATTTTGTCTAATTGCAATGTTAGATATGGTATTTATTAAGTGATTTCTAGTGCTTAAAATTCAATGTTCAGCAATGTTACATGGACTCTTGACTTTAACATCATGTATAATGTACCTGTGGCAAAGACTCTTGAGCACTTCAATATCATACAGCTGTGACATTGATCAACAAAATTAAGAGTGAAAACCAGAAACCCCCCCTCTCAAGAACCCTAAAAGACACTAACCACCTGGTTGGTTCTAAATGTTCACTTTTCCCTCCTGACTTTTTTTCATATTCACTAAAATGCCCCCTTCTCACTAACCACTGAAGAAAAAAACCAGAGTCATATAATATTAAGAATGAAAATGACAGACAATAATTTAGAAACATCAACTTAGTCTAAATATGTTCATGATATCTTTTGCCATATATTTTACACTTTCATCTTCCATTCAAAGTCACACCTATCCACTTCAGCTATTTAAATCTGATTTTGCATTGCATTTTTCAAACTTTCCCAGGGAAAATAAAATACTAGATAGCAATTCTAGAATAATGAATTCAAGTAAAAAACAAATCCGATTATAGAAACAAAAAATCTAAAACCTGAAAAAGACAACTAGGGAAAATGAGAGATATTGCTGTAGATTTAGCACTTAGTAGGAGACACTTAAAAGGGATTTTTAAAAAATTATGGAGAGAGAGAGAGAAGCTAATGTGTACTGAAAGAATGAAAAGAGAAAATGGGGAATTTGAAAAAGAATATAGGTAAATAAAATTAATAAAATGTCAATCTTAAGAACAAGAATGCAATGGTGCACAAATTCACATTTTCCAACAACAAACATGCTTTTAAAAAAAACTTTAATTTGCACTAAAAACAAATTTCAATGCAGTAATAAGCAAAATTTTTCAAAATATTAATGAATTAGTTTTCTGGCTGTAAATAAAGAAAACCCCTTCTTAACAAGTATATATGGAATAAAACATCTGTACTTTTTCTTGTTTCACATCTTTGTTTTCAGCAGCAAAGAAAGAATCAGCTAAATACATTCATAACCAATTTCTATCTACGGACTACAAATGCAAAACCGAGATGAAAGAACAGCAATAGAAAAAAAAAACATCTTAGACAACAAAACCACCTACAAAAGTAAGGATTTGAAGACCACCATTCATACAAAATTCTAAGAGCCAATAATACAAGATCTAAAAGTTTCTAACCAATATAAGACAATGTTCACAGCCAGACAATCCTGTAAATGGTCGATGAATCATCATGCTTCCTCACACAGAAAATAATGCCAAAGCTACATGCAAGGTCCCATCAAGAACCATAGTCATTCCATATGCCAAGCTAAAGTCATTATTATTACTTGAAATACCTTTGATCAAATTTCTTGATGTATCTACTGCACTCAGCAGTCAATTTGCAATTATGAAAGACAAACTAAAATCAATTCAGACATAATAAAAAAACACAGGGATAATTGATTCAAATATAAAGAATCAATTTACCAAGTCCAAAGACACAGTAGCACAAGTATCATCAGGCATTTGCATAGCTCAGTTAAATTCCATAATTTGTCTTGCTAAATGATGCTACTTGATATTGCATAATATCATTGGCAGGTGGTGAGTAGAGTTTCCAACCGAAAGTATTTGATGTGCTAAGGTTCAGTAGTTTAATATTTGACATGCCCTCGAGGTTTAAAATCAACAGATTCACTTAAAATGTAAAGAATCATGAATATCTACTTCTGAATTTTTTTTTTTTTTTTTGGGGGGGGGGAGGGTTATAAGTATATTGAAAACTACAGATGAAATATGATGAAAACAGAATAAGAGATAAATTAATTCCCATTCAACAGATAACCTAAATGTAATATGAGCAAAAAACAATCTAGTTATCACTGTACTTTCTTCCTCACCATAACCCTTAATTTTATTCTTTTTTTCCCCTTGCTGACAAACCATAACCTTAATTAATTGTACTAATTTTCTTGGTTGTACAAAATATTTGACTGGAATATGACAAGGTATAAAAAAATGGAATATGGAACAAAAAAAACTGTCACTAGAGGGCATAAAGATTAAACCTAAAAAACTCTGGAAATCAGGGAAACTTGTTCCAGCTCCCCAAAGACCAAGCCTGATCATATACCCCATATTGCGTGGTTCAGATGCCCCAGTTGCAGAGCAATAAATAACCCGTGCTTCAGGAAGTCGAGCCTGTAATTTTAGCAAATGCAAAGCACCAGTTAAGGAATTTCTAGGAAGACAATTTTCCATTATTGGAAGCTCATGCATATGCCTATGGTCCAGCATGAGGGTATATGAACACTTTTTCCAACGCAATCATATTAGCTAGAAAGTATTATCTTTAAGACTTCTTCATGGCTAATTATAGAGCCAGATGTTAAATATTTTAGGAGCTAGAGATATCCTACATAACAAGATTTCAAAAGCTTTAGCTAATATGGAACTCCACATCACAATCATATCCCAACGATATTCACAACGTCCTTTCTAGTTGTTTATTCCTCATAATGATCATCCAATATTAAACCAATTGCTCTTAGTTAAAAAAATTAAGCATCCAACATAAACTATTTGGATAAATGTAAAGAATCTAAACTTGAAAATAAAGCTATACAACACATCTTAATTAGATAACACCACTTACCACATCCCTCTTTGTGCAAACCCAATCTGAACTAAAACAAACAGGCCTACTGTAGAAAATTAGAGATTATTCTCTTATATTATTCTGCTAGTTAGCTTACACATTTATAGAGAGAAGTTATCATAAGGTAGGAAATAATCCTAAGAAAATAATTACAGCCTAAGAATCAGTAATTAGGACTAGTTTCTATTTACATAAGATCTCCTAGTAATCTATCCTTAATTTTAGGGATTCCAACACTCCCCCTCAAGCTGTAGTGTATTTGTTTATCAAACCAAGCTTGCCAACAAGTTCTTCAAACATATTCTGTTCAAGCTTTTTGTTAACACATCAAGCTTTGTTGCTGGTAGGTAGATAGGTAACACACTTCTCCTAAGTGAATCTTCTCCTTTATGAAGTTATCATAAGGTAGAAATAATACTAAAATAATTACAGCCTAAGAATCTTCTAGTTTCTATTTACATAAGATCTCCTAGTAATCTATCTTAATTTTAGGGATTCCAACACTCCCCTCAAGTCGTAGTGTAGATGTTTATCAAACCAAGCTTGCCAACAAGTTCTTCAAACATATTCTGTTCAAGCTTTTGTTAACACATCAACATCATGGTAGGTAGATAGGTAACACGACTTCTCTAAGTGAATCTTCTCCTTTATGAAGTGACGATCTATCTCAACATGTTTGATACGATCATGATGCAGGTTGTGAGCTATATCACTTGGTTATCAAATAATCTGCATAGGCATATTATAAGGAACTTTTAGTTCCTTCATTAGTCTTTATACCCAAACTCCTCCGCAAATACCATGCGCTAGAGCTCGATACTGCTTTTTGCCTTTGCTGCTGCGTGCTACCACACATCGCTTTTTACTCCTCCATGTCACTAGGTTACCCCAAACATAGCTACAATAGCCACTGGTAGAGCATCATCATTGGTAGAACACCTTGAGCAAAGATCCGTATAAACCTCCACATTCCTATTGTCATTTTTCTTGAAGTATAGGCTTTTTCCAGGAGTCCCTTTTAAATACCTTAGTATTTGATATGCAGCTTCTAGGTGTTTCTCTCTTGGGGTATGCATATATTGACTTATAACACTCACACTAAAAGCAATATCTGGACGAGTGTGAGCTAGGTAGATAAGTCTACCTACCAGTCGTTGATATCTCCCCCTATCAACTTCTTCTCCATCGGCATCAGTACCCAACTTGAGTTTAAACTCCATAAGAGTTTCGGCTGGTTTGCAACCCATCAAGCCAACTTCAGATAGCAAATCGAGGACATATTTCCTTTGGGAGATGGAAATACCTCTTTTAGACCTTGCAACCTCCATGCCAAGAAAGTACTTAAGATTCCCCAAGTCTTTAAGTTCAAATTCTGTTCCAAGAAATTCTTTCAATCTGTGAATTTCACTGGTATCATCTCCTGTCACGATAATATCATCCACATAGATAATGAGAATGCAACATTTCCCTTGCTCCGAGTGCTTGTAGAACATAGTGTGGTCTGCCTGTCCTTGAGTATAATGTCTGCTCACCATAGCCTTTGTAAATCGACTGAACCACGCCCTTGGAGATTGTTTCAGCCCGTACAAAGACTTTTTCAATTTACACACTTGGTTCTTACTTTCTTCAAATCCCGGAGGAAAATCCATGTAAACTTTTTCACTTAACTCCCCATTGAGGAAAGCGTTTTTAACATCCAATTGAGTCAATTGCCAATTAAGATTGACAGCCAGAGATAAGAGAACTCGAATGGTGTTAAGTTTGGCAACCGGTGCAAATATCTCTTCATAGTCAAGCCCATAAGTTTGGGTGAAACCCTTAGCCACAAGTCGAGCCTTGCATCTATCAATATGTCCATCAGGTTTAAATTTAGTAGTAAAGATCCATTTGCAGCCTACTGTTTTCTTCCCTTTAGGTAGATCCGAAACTTCCCAAGTTCCATTTTTCTTGAGAGTCTTCATTTCTTCCATTACAGCTTGTCTCCATTCATCTGACTCAAGTGCTTCGTCTATAGTTTTTGGAGTTTTCACAGAATCAACATTAGTCACAAATGCTTTATAGGACTTAGATAAGTTACCATAGGAAACAAACCGAGAGATAGGGTGTTGAGTGCAGCTCCTTGTGCCCTTTCTCATTGCGATTGGAAGATAGATGGACGGTGATGGAGGTGAGACTTCAATTGCAGACGGTGATGGAAGTGAGACTTCAGTTGCAGTAGTTTCAGAACAGTCCTCGGGTGGAGATGGAATAGGCAATCTTGTGACGCTTTTAGGATGGCGATTTAAATCGAGTAAACCGCAATTTAGGCACTGTTCTTCTTGTTTTCCTTGATTAGAAGCGGTCCCAATTCGGTATTAAGATCGGTAGGATTGTGCTAACTGGTTGGTTTATAGGAGAAGGAGAAAGCAGATCTATATTTAGTGTAGCGGTGGTAGGATCTTGAGGGGTATGATAAGAAGGGTATTAAGGGTTTCATCTTCATTTAAGGTCTCCCCCTGAAGATGAGAGCCTCCAAAATAAGGTTCATTTTCAAAAAAGGTCACATCCCGAGAGAAACATTCGGCGTAAAAATGGTGAATAACACTTATAGCCCTTTTGAGTGGAAGAATAACCAATGAATATGCAGGTGTGAGCTCGAGGGTCAAGTTTTGACTGATTTGGTTGATGGTTATGAACAAAGGCTTTGCAACCAAATATTCTGGCTGGAAGGTTAGTAACACGGAATAAGGGAAAGGATTTTAGAAGGGTATTTAGTGGTGTTTGAAAGTTTAATACCTTTGAGGGCATTCGGTTGATGAGGTAGCAAGCAAGTGAGAATGACCTCTCCCAAAGGTATGTAGGGACATTCATAGTGAACATTATGGCTCGAGCTACAGCAAGGAGGTGCCGATTTTTTCTCTCGGGAATCCCATTTTGTTGAGGAGTGTCTGGACAAGAACTTTGGTGTATGATGCCATGGTCAGAAAGGTATTGACTCAGGACAGAGTTAAAGTATTCTCTGCCATTGTCAGTGTGAAAGGTATGTATAGTGGAGTTGAATTGGGTTCGAACCATTGAGTGAAAATTTTTAAAAACTTTAGGTGTTTCGGTTTTTCTTTTAATAGATAGACCTAACAAACTCTAGTATGATCGTCAATAAATGTTATAAACCACTTACCACCAGTAATGTTTTTCACTCGACTAGCTCCCCATAAGTCACTGTGGATTAATGAAAAAGGTTGAGATTGGGTATATGGTTTTAAATGTTTTGATAATTCACAAATTTCACACTTCAAAGAATTTATTCTTTTATTTCTAAATAACAGCGGAAGATGTCTTTTTAGATACAAGAGATTTGGATGTCTTAACCCACGGTGCCATAGCATGATAGTGTCCTCCTTTGAAGTAGATAGAGCCAATCCCCCTTGTGTGTTGTTTTTATTCCAAACATATAATCCATCATCAACTTTAGCAGTGCCAATCATCTTCCCCGATTTATGTTCCTGTATTACACAACCAATTTCAAAAAATTCAGCAAACATTTTTCCACCTTTTGGAAGTTTACTTATTGAAAGTAAATTACAGGACAAGTTTGGGACATGTAGAACATTATCAAGGGAAAAATTTTCTGCTATTTTTACTTTCCTATTCCAGCCACAGGTGAGTATGAACCACCAGCTATACGGATTCTGGAATTGTTATGACAAGTGGTGTAGGTTTGAAACATAGTGAAGTTACCTATCATGTGATCCGAGGCACCCGAATCTAGTATTCAAGAGGATTGGTTATTAGATTCAAGAGCACTATTAAAAGTAGTACCTTGAGTGGCTAGAGTCCCATGTCCAGTGGAAATACTAAGTATCTTATGGAGATTTTCAAGCTGAGTTTTGGTTAGGCGAACATCAAGTACTTCATCTGCAGCATTGGAGGAAACCAGGGCAATTTTCTTCTCTTTCTGTTTTTTATCTGGATAACCACGAAGCTTAAAACATTTTTCCTTAGTGTGACCAACACGGTTGCAGTGGCTACATATCGGTCTGTTAGATCCTGAATCACTTCCAGCACGTGGTTTTTGAGTTGATGGACCTTTGGAGACGAGAGCAGAAGATTCAGTAGGCTGGTTTTCAGAAGGGATCATTGGTTTAGGTTCTTCCATCATGACAAGACGTTTTTCCTCTAGTCTCACTTCGGCAAAAGCTTCACCAATGGTTGGAAGGGGTGATCTACCTGCACTCGCCGAACTTCATCTAATTCATTCTTTAGTCCCGCTAGAAACTCATAGAGCCGTTCTTTGTTGAGGTGAGTCATGAATTTAGAGTGTTCTAAGCCTTCACCCCAATATGCCTCGTAGTACATGTCTAACTCCTGCCACAAGATTTTCAGATTGTTGTAGTAGTGAGTTACCTCGAGTGCCCCTTGTCGAATGTCTTTTAACTTGAGTTTGATCTCAAACACTTGAGAAGCGTTTCCAAGATCATAATAGTTCTCTTTAACTGCATCCCACGTCCTTTGCAGTCTTGAAGAGGAGATAGGTCCGACTTATATGGCCTTCCATCGAGTTAACCACCATGCCATAACAATGGAGTTGTTGAGTTCCCAAGTAGCATAAGTTGGGTCACTACATTCGGACGTGGAGGTCTCCATTAATATACCCTAACTTGCCACGACCACGAATCACCATAAGAACAGATTGAGACCATTGTAGGAAGTTTTTCCATCTAGTCGATGACTAGTGATTATCGATGAAGAATTGAGGTCACTTTGATTGATCCTCGATTGACATCGAGATATTTGTGAGATCTCGGTTTGGACATGGTGTCATTGAGGTCACCCATGGAAAAAATCGGAGGAAATTTTAGGAAGGGATTTTTCGAGAAGAAAGAAAGATCGAATGATTTCTAAGGCTCTGATACCATGTAGAAAATTAAAAATAATTCTCTTATATTATTCTGCTAGTTAGCTTACACATATATAGAGAGTAGTTATCCTAAGGTAGGAAATAATCCTAAGAAAATAATTACAGCCTAAGAATCAGTAATTAGGATTAGTTTCTATTTACAGAAGATCTCCTAGTAATCTATCCTTAATTTTAGGGATTCCAACACCTACCATGTGGCCAACGATTATGGGCTTCAATCTTACAAGCAAATAATAATATAAACAAAAACTCAATACCATGTTAACCTAAAACTAACCTTTGATAATGCAAACTAGAGACATAATGTAAGTATAAGGTCACAACTAACTCTAAACTTAATCAAGACAAGACACACCACTAAGCAACAAGCATCACTTTTCAATTCCCTCCCCATATTTTACATATTTTCTTTTTCTATGTTTAAAATAGTGGAATTATAATCTAAAATTTTGTTTCTCCTACCCAATCAAAAAATACAAAATATTATAATATAGTCAGGCATAACTTTGAATATTTCCAGAAGCCTATCCATTAGTAGTATTAAATAAATATGCCAAAAGCAACCTGTATATTTTTCTTTATGAAACTCCGTTCTAAAAATATGGAGCACAAACTTCTCTTGTAGTTGTTTTTATAGGAATTTCAATACCAATGGTTGCCTCCAAGCTTACCAATGAGCTTTTTGGCTAAGCTTTCCAAACATAAGAGGATAACAAAGGAAAGAAAGCATTGGTCGAGAAAAGCATGTCAGTTGAGGGATTAAGTTACCTACCGTTATTTTATATTTTATGGGTTTGACCATACAAGTGTAATATTTTCATATTATTACACTATTTTAGATTATATAGGCTATTGTATATTGATCAGTATTTTACTTATTTTCCAAGCATTAAGATTTTAATGTTATATTAGGTATTTTGTGTTTTAGAAGGGTTTGGGGTTTAATTAAAAATAATTATGTTATTTTAAGGAGATAGCTTTCAAATGATGGATATTTGAGACTTTGGGATGAGATCATCATTTTCTCCATCTATTGATTCCTTCTAGTTTTCTCCCCACATTTCATCTATTCACCTAAACTGCTATCTATCTACAATTTTCACTTCAAACTTCTATGTTATTGCTTTCTCCTTGTAAATTAAAGACTGGAAAATGCCATGATTTTCCTTCCAAAATGCTCAGGTTTTTCCGTACTCTAGGTCAAGTGTTCTCCAATCAACGGAGAATGACAATGGAAAAACATTGTTTAGGGATTTGTTACCTAGAACTTTATTTTAAAATTTACAGGCTCAATTATATTCATTAAATATATTGAGGCTATTCTAGATCATTTGCAACACGTTTTGAATAAGTATTATAATTTTAACGCAGCTGTTAATACACCAGTTTAAAATAACCCACTATTGGTTTCAAAAAATTAATAAACCTCTTAATACTGAATATCATCAATTGATTTCAAAAAGTGTTTATCTGTATTTTTTTTCAATATATAAAATTTTATATCTTGCTTTTGGTAATTATAGAATATGAGATATTTTTTGATTATACAAAAGTTGACACAGGCATTGTTTTATTTATGATTGATTCCACTGTTTTATGGGATAATTTTTTTACTAATAAATAGTAATTCAGGTCGAAGGTCAATTCGAGATCAAATTTATCTTGTCTAAGTCTAATCCGAGCTAGTTAGGGTCTATCGAACTTAGTAATAGCCCCACCCTTGGATAGATCTAATTAAAGTTGATGATAGTGTTATAAATTTTGCTAAGTTTGATTTATTGAGCTTTTTTATTAATGGAAAATATATATTTCATAGGATAATTATTTGTCCAACACCTTAACCGAACAAAGTAAAATGAGTATATACATAGTTTTCAATTTATCTACCAAATATTAGACTATTTATTCCTTTATGTTATTAGAACTCATTTTAATACATGTGTATTAAATAACATCTTACATATTATATTACATAAGCAACCAAACAAGACACAGATGTCATCTTACAGTACTTATTATTCTACTTTCACCAAGTATTATGGGCTTTAGGTTATATTTAGTGCTTTGCATGTATCAAGCATTTAGATTTAGTTTTAGATAGTTTAGTTTCAATTAGCTTTTGAATGATGAATATTTGAGATTTGAGATGTTGAAAATCATGATTTTCTCCCAGAACTGATTCTTTTGGGTTTTCTCACCCAACTCTTATGCTTCTCCCCTCATTTCCTATATTTACCCTAATTGTTTTTGTCTATCTGTGGTTACCTCTAAATTTTAATTTGCCATCTCTTTCTTCTACTTGTTCTAAGTAAGAAATGTTCCTCGAGCCTACTTAAATTCTACAAACATGTGAAAGAACCATAATAAAAATCAATAATAATCTACAATGAAAGGAGTAGTAAACAACCCCGCCCCCCAAAAAAAAAAAAAAAAGACTAACCTGAATTTCTAGAACTGCTTCACCTGTGCGAGTTGGCTGACTTCCAGCTTCTGGCACCAAGTTTTTGGCTTTGTGGCACTACAATGAAGCCATTGACCCTTAGCAATAAAAATAGAAAAATATATTGAAACCGCAGAACACTATCTCATTATGAAATCGACAAAAGAAAAAAATTATAGAAGAAACTACAGAAGCAACAAGGGAGATTTCATAACAGTTCCAAAGGAAATAGTGTACCTCATCAAATATGATAAGTCCATCAAATCCTGATCCACACCACTGCACAAGCTGCTGCAGACGAGAACGACCTTTCTCAGAAGATGCAATGAGACTACTATATGTCAAAAATACAACTCCCTGATTGATCCCAACAGACTTCGAATCAAGCTTTGAATAAGGCAACTTGTTCAAAGCATGAACTGCATAAAGAAACAAATATTTACACCTCACATAAGGCAAATCCAACCCGTGTAACCACACCGCTAAACTTTTTTCTTTTTTATTCAACAACCAAATTTTGAACCAAAACATTGATTTAGGTAGATATTGCTGAATATATTGTGCACACACAGTACTATTGCTCTTTCTTGATATAAGACTGACATAGCCTCTCCTAATGATGAATGTGCTAACAAACTCAATTCATGCAGCCCTAAGTTACAAACTACCTAATGCAATTTAACCAGAAGAACTTTCAACCAGTAAGCAGACAGCCAGAAGGATGAATACTCATAAACAGATGCTTGATGAAAGAAGGAAAACTTGATTTAGAAAAGATAAAAAAAAAAAAAAAACCTCTGAGACTACGATAATTTCATATACCTATGCTGATAGGTTGAGAAAGAGACAGAGTTGAGCTAAGTACCCCACATAGGGTTAAATCTCAGAACTTATCATTTACATCTATAGCATTGATCTTGAGTAAGGATAAGCTATAATGAATTTTAAGTAGTAAACATTTGATGAAAAATAGAAAAACAAAAAAGCAGATAATTTTAGTTTCATGAGTCCTACATAATCACTTTTGTGTAGCTACACACATGTTCTAGATCTTCCCACCAGATAAACCACAACATTAAAATAGCTTGATCATTAAAAAGGTGTTTTTGTAAAATATATACCCCTTTACAACTCATTTGCTAGGATCATGATTACCCCCATTTATTGTAAGTTTTGCAAATCAAAATGATAAATAAGACGTTATTAGAATAAAACTACAAAAAAAGGAAAAGATATTTTACTGAAGCAGCAAGCATACACACAGGAGTATAACAATATAACCAAAAAAAAACAAAACTAGGTAAATATTCAAAATTCCAAAGGAAACAAATATACAGATAACAGAAAGAAAGCATTTCTATCTGTTCAACCCATTCATTAAATCCCTTCACTCCATATTTATGTCATAAGCAGTAGTGCAACAATTTAATGGGCACTCAAACCTGTTAAAGGATATATTCAAGAGAGCAATTGTAACATATATTAGCTTCTAATATTTCTACACTTTAGGTATTTACCTTCAATGCATGCTGCTCCAACATCATCCAAGTCTCTTCTTGCATCAAACTTCAAGTCAGAACCAACAGAAATCCATCTGTATAAGATCATCATAGTGAAGACAAGGAAGAAATGTGTTGTGGAACATGAGATAAATTACAATACAACCAGAATGCCGTAAAAACTATAGTGGAAGCAGTCAGCATGACTACACATGTTGCAAACTAAAACTTACATAGCTTTCCTCCTTGCATGATGCCAATTCTCCCATATTAACCCTGCAATTGTCCGACCTTTACCAACACCAGCTCCATCTCCAACAAAGAATCCTGCCCTAGCACCACTTGGTAGGTGCTGCAGGTGTCTCTGTCAAGGATATCAAAAACTAGGTTACAACGGAAGAATATATTTACAATTGTTAACCATATTTCTGTCATAGAAGAGACCTGACAAGCATAGACCAATGTCTCAATCTGCAAGCATGACAAGGCCTTTGAATTTTCCAAGTCATCCTTGATTCTTAGATCATAAGTAGGCTCAGGTGGCTGCACTGCAGATAAGGAAGATGTCTCCACAATAGGATCTGGATGAGGAGGGCCAATAGATAGTTTTGGAGGGCGCTGCCACATCAAATTCATATGAGTTAACAATTCCAAAGGCTTCAAATGAAAAGTCATGAAAAAAAGAAAGAAATGGAAAGATGGTAAAAGAAAACTTGTTTAATCCTCTATAATGAATCTCACATAGTCAGTAAAAGTTTCTCCCACTGGCCCACCTTCATCTTCTTCTCTCTCCACTTCAATTGCTACCTGAAAAGTTTTAATATCATATAGAAATTTGAAGCACGGGAATAAGGACAGGGATATCCTCATAAGTGCAGCACATACTGAAAGAAGAACCACTAGAAGGGGAATGTACTACCGTTTCCTTTTAGTCTGAAGGAAAGAGGTGATAAAAGTGGTTGGTATATCCATATCTAAAAACAAAAGGAAATTTTTTGGGCATGGATGCACCAATCCCACAATGAAGACCAACTAAAAGCCGGTATCTTGGCACTTAAAAAGGCATAGTAATTCATTATGGTATCCAATTCCTTCAAACTGTTCCCTTCAATCAGTTAATTTTTCCTGAAATATTTCAGAGTTCTTTTTCTCTCATGAAGAAGCTTTCTTCCTAGGTTACACTTTCTATAATATTATTTTGTCTTACTAAATACAGATGCCCTCAATATGCTCAGCAGGCAAATTTGTTGCACTTGCAATCTTATGGAAGCAAACAAATACAAAAGAGTGAGTAACATCATCTATTCTTATCTTCAGTGACTCCCAAGATACACCTACATGCTACAAGTAGAATGTCAATACCATTATTTCTAGCATGCATTTGGTTGACATGAAACAGCTCAAGCTTATAAATTGACATCAATGCAACGATTAGAACTTAAAAGAACTATTTACAACAATTTGTTCAAGACACGTCATCTGTATATGGAAATAATTTTTGGTTTTAATATTTCAGGCAATGAGTTTAAATTGTCACTGAATATCCTAAGATTACTAGACTGTGGTCCTAATGGAAAACATTTATTTAATTGTCTAAACTAAAACAAATGAAATGGCTCACAATCAAGGGGCGTGTTTCATGCAAACTTCAATAACTAGGTCATGTTTTCACATGTCTAATTACAATTAACATCACTTGTAGCAAAAGTATCAGCATAGTTATTGTTAGCTGGCAAACTTACAATAGCATGAAAAAATAACACGGTAAAGTTAGAATTGGACAACATATATAACTGTAAGCACATAACCACGCACAGAGAGACAAAAAGAATAGCAGTGAAAAAAAACAATTCAAACAACTAAACTAACAAACACTATTAGTACAGTCATATTACGGTTCTGTCTTTTTTCTGTTTGATTTCGCTTCCTAAAAATATTTCTAAAAAGAACACGCAAATTCTAAAAAGAAAAATCACAAAGAAATTAAAAACAAGAAATGACTAACTTGCTATACTATAAAATAATTGCTCTAAATAAAAGTACGATCATTTAGTTCAAAACAGAATATCACAATTTACATTTTTAAATATTCAAAAGTGACATTCATTTTGCATTGAAAAACACTTTCTGATTTCTATTTCCAGAAGCTAAAAGCAAGAAGCAAAAGTAGCAATCAAACTCAACCTAGCTTAAACGATTCAATAAGCAACAGTGAACAATCATATTAAGACAATTTTTTGAAATGAAAAAAAAAAAACCTCGTTGACTTCCTCAGGAGGAAGAGGTGGACGGGGCTGCGGAGGAGGAAAGAGTTGTTTCATCTTGTTCAAATCGACAGCCAAATCGACTCCACACTGAGGGCAAGAAAACCTAGCCAGGCCATAAGGGACGTTGAGGATAGCCTTGCAATTAGCGCAGGGTAGTTGGATCTTGGTCGGATCGATTCCATGTGCGGGCACCGATGACTGGTTAGGCGGTGGATTATTAATGCGAGCCCTAGTCATGAGCTCCGGCGGCAGCATTTGGGGCAGCTGGCAAGTGGGACAAACGAATTCGGTGACGCCAGGGCCCACAGAGAGGATCATTCGACATCCGGCGCAGCGCACTTGGACACCAGGTGCGGCTGGCCCGGCGGTGGGGGCTGGGGGTGGTTGTTGAGCGAGAGGCAGAGGAGGGATTGACGGTTGGGGCATGATCAAAAAGGTGTTTGAAAATTGTTGATGGAAGGATTGAGTAATTGACAGTTTGGGTTTCTGAGAGAGAAAATTGAAATTAGGGCGCCAACAGCCAACAGCAGCCGAAGAGCCCAGCCACTTTACTCTAAACAACGAACCCGACTAGGGATTGGAGTTTTTGGGAATTTTCTTCTGTTTTTAAATAATTACTTCTTTTTATTTAATTTCACTGAAAATGTTCTACTTCAAAGCCTCCCTTCCTCGTCTCGCCTCTTCGGTTGCCAATTGCTCGCCTTGCCTTCCAACTTTATTTGTTATATATACCAAACATGGTCATGGCGCACGGTGTACACTTTGTTTAATGCATGCTGGGGAGAAGTCGGTAAAGCCAATTAAGAATAAAAAGTTTTTAGGATGTACTTGAATATGTTTAAGGTATTTCATAGATTTTATGCATTTAACTTTTAGATATTATATTTTTAATTCTTATAATTAGTGTAAAATAATTTTTATTTGAATTGTTAAATATAATTAAAATATATTAATTTATTCAACCATTCAAATATTATAATTAAAATATTCAAATCATAATTAAAGTATTTTAACATATTCAATATCTATAGTATTATTTAAATCACTGACTAACTTTGTGTCATTGGACAACCATTCATTAATTTTGTAAAAAATTACTAAAATAACTTTTGTCTATAAATTAGTTATATTATCAGAATGGTACTTTTGCCTTTTATACTTTTAATTAAACAAAACAAATTACATATGATGATATTTAAACACATGTCACTAACATTCATTAAATTTTCTTTTTATCGCTTCAGTCAAAACTTTATTTTGATATTTTGATATTTTTTAATTTTATTGCATAAATTATTTTACTCATATTGTTTGTATATATTAATAATGTCATTTATTGAGTTTGTGTCACAAATAAACTCAATAGCAACTAAAGAAAAATAGCAATACCACAATAAACAATTAGAGTATAATTGATATTATTAATATGACGTATTTAACTATTTAAATTTCCTTTTACACATAATTTAAACTGTTATTTATTTCAATTCGACACATATTGCACATATATTATTATTATTTCAAACCGTACATTTTGTTATTCATTGTATACTAGTTTTAAACAAAGATATATTCTATTACGAGATTTTTAATACTTATGCATGTAATAGAATTTCTAGTACAATATAATTTTGCCTCATGTAATTAAATTAAACTTAAGTAAAGTAAAATTATTCAAAATGACTAATTAACATATATAAATTATTTTGTAAACTCAAATATAGTGCGAATAAAAATTTTATAACCGTTATTAAAGCATTTGAAATAAAAATTTAATATATATTACAAATTAAACTTTTAACAATTTAATTTTTTTCTTTAAACAACCAATAAATTGATCATAACAATTTGTAGATAATATATAATTAGTAAAAATATAATATATTAGATTATATCATAAAAATATATTATTTATAAAATTTTATATAAGAAATATAAAAATACTTGTTAGAGAATTAATTAAATTTTATTGTTTACAATAAAAGTAATTTTTTTCTTTTCTAATGAAAACATGATAATTTAAATATAAAACCATTTAATATAACAATTGAATTTTTATTTATTATATAAATTCATTTAATAGAAGTCTTTTAATAGAATCGGGTTTCTTTTGACAAGTCAAAACAAATTCTTTTTAACTAATTATTTTAGTAAAATTAAACTTATATTTATAATTATGATAAATCTTATAAATAATAAAAATTACTTAAAATAACAAAGTTAGTAACATAATGAACAACAAAAGTTATATTGGTTAGTTCAAAATTTCTCTAAACTTGTGATTTTATATTATACTAGTTTTTGATATTTCGTGTGTTATACGTGAGTATACCCATTTATGTTTTTTATTCTTTATTAAAATATTTTTATTTCATATAATTAACATATGTAACCATTATTAAAATGATAAAATTATATCATATTAATAATAAAATAATTTAAAATAATAATTAAGTAATTTTACAATATTAAAAATATATATCTATATGATGCTTAAAAGATGAAGATACTACAGAAATAGGTGATTATGGGTTGGGCTGGCTCATAACAAAATTTCAAGTCCATTTAATAGGCTAGGGCTTGGATCGAAAAATGGGGTTAAAATTTTACTAAAGCTTGGTCTAGATAAAAAAGTTAAAACTTGAGTCCGGCCTGGTCAACCCATGTTAATTTTTTATATCATTTTATAAATAAATTTAAAAAATATAATACATCAAATACACTAAAAACATAAAAATAAATGTTTCCTACAAATTGAAAATAAATTTAAAAAAGTCTTTATACTTGAATAACAGTGCAACTTAATAAACAAATGCCTCTAAAATAGTAGAAAATTAAAAATAAAACAAGAGTTATACAATTTACAAATAATAACAATAAAATAGTAGCAATATGCTAGTGAAATGATATCAAAATAGTGAAAAAATAATAGCAAAATAGTAGCAGCTTTTTTTCAATATTGGGCCGAGCCCGAGCAAAAAAGTCTTACTCGAGGCTCAACTCATTTTCTAAATGAGCATCTTTTGTTTAAACCCATTTTTTGAGTTTATATTTTTGCCCAAACCCTTCCGCTTTTTCAAACAGACCTTCAAGTGAGCATGATCAAATCTAACAACATATATAGATATTATTTTATTATTCCATCTTTATTTTTTGATCACTACAAAATCAATGTAAATAAATTAATGATATTATCAATGTATTAAATAATAATTTTATTTTCAGTTATAAATAAATTATTCATATGTGCTTTTCTCATTATAACACCTCTCTATACTCTGCATTTTCGTGTATACATCATTTTGTGTTTTGTGTTTTTGTTATCTAATAACAGAATTATTTTAGTTTAAATAAAAATAATTTAAAACAATAAGATACTACTTATTCATTAAATTGAATAATTTAAATTATAATGAAAATGAAACTTTTATTAGTTTGAATAAAGGTAAGTGTGCAATTTTATCTTGAAAATTTACATAAATATCCTAAAATTAAATTTCAAAAATGAAAAGTATTTTAAGAATTGATATTAGAATTGATATTAGAATTTGATTTCACTCGCATGTGTATAATGATAATATATAACAATAATAATGACTTTAATGTATTAAAATTGCCAAGTTAACTATTAATTCTTATATGTAATTTTAAAACACTAATTTTTTAATTTTGATTGTTAAAATCTATTTTTAACATGTTATATTTTATTCTTTTTAATTTCAAACCAAAATGACATTAATTAAAAAGTAAATTCGAATGGTATAAAATATAATTAAATTAATTTGTTCAAAATCAACTTATCTAATTGGGATTGTCACATCTTGTTGCCATCTTTGTTATCAGAGTGACTAATATCAAATTACATTCAGTTTAAAACCATTAAAGATTCAAATATATAACATATATGTATAAAACGGTACATAATCGTTTTCGGGTCTCATACAAGCTTACGAAAGCTCTTTTGCTAACCCGAGATCAAAATAAGACCAAACTGTAAATATTTCAAAACTCTGGGTTGACGTCGCGACATTGGGGGTTCCTCGTCGCGACGTAATTCTCTGACCTAGGCTTATTGTGACTTCAAGTACACATCGTCGCGATGTGAATCCTAAGTTGTTCCTCTTCGTGACGTTGGGGTTACATCGTGATGTGACATATTGTTTCCACAAAAATCAACCTAGTACAAGTTTGGGTGACCTGGAATCATACACAACTATTTCCATACAGCCAATTTAACAACATACCAATTGCAACCAAGCCAAAATACATAACAACCCGTTTTCAATGGTATCGAAAATGGTGATTTTGAGACCTCGTTTTTCGATGATCGAGTTAGTAAATATTGTTTATTAATATTTATTAGTCTATTATATAGTTAAATTAAATTTTGGTCTGATAATTTTGTTGATTGAATGGTTAATATGGTACAAGGATTAAATTGTAAAAACAAAAAAAGTCAATCGCTATTGATTTTTATTAGTTAGAAGGGTTTAAAGGGTAAATGTTTAAGAATTTAAAAGGAAATTATGCCATAATGTATTATAGTGGACGGTTAGTATATGGTTTTAAATTAAAAATTATGTTAATTATAATATTAGATTATAATTAAAAATTGCTAAAACATAAAAACAACTAAGTGGCCACTATCTTCATCTTTTTCTTTTCTTCTCCATCGTCCCCTACATTGAATGAAACCAATGTTGAAGCTTAAGATTCGACCAAGCTTTTTGTTCTTGCATGTAAGTCTAATTTATGTCCATTTTTTGTAAATTTTATATTTTTGAGATCGGTGTAACTTAATCTAGCTAGCCTAGGGACTATTTCACAAAATTTTTAAAGTTTTGAAATGTTTCCATGGATGAGTTTTGAAGCTTTTGGTGTTAAATGGTTTGATTGAAAGCTTAAATGTGATATAGGTCTAATTTGTAAAGTAAATTTTGTTAGTTTTGAGAATAAGGACTAAAATGTAAATATATCAATTTTGATATATGATTTCTATAATTATTTTTCTAGAGGGTTATATAAGGATTAATTGAAAACAAATTAAAAATGGAGCTTAAATGTGAAAGATATGATACTTTCGATTTTAAAGACTAAATTGAATAAAATGTGAAATTCTGAAAATTGTAAAAATTAAAATTTAGTTGTCATATACATTGAATAAGATGATTTAGGTAACTGATACTGATAATTTGAAATGAATTATTGTATAGATCAAAAATTGAACCGACCGATAGATAATCAAGGAAAAGAGAAAATTACAGATTAGTCCCTGACACTTCTGCTATTGTTGTTTGTACCTAGTAAGTTCATGGGATATATTTTTATACCTAAATGTGATTTTTTATTGAATTAAATATTTTATGTTTATTTAGTATACTTTGGGTTTGTATGCAATTGGAACAAAAGTGATAAATGATTGAATTGTAAAGAATTATTCTAATATGTGTATTAAGCCCGGATGAACATAGGATAGGATATATTGGCATGCCAATAGGTTTATTTGCACGCTTGTATATGATTTGCACTACAGTATTTACTGCTCTGCAGTTCGGTACCTACTGATTCGCGCTTTAGTGCCTACTATTAAAGCACTTCGGTGCCTACTGGTGTGGTTTAGTTACCCGCATATCCGTTGATAAACCGTAAAAGTAACATATTTTAACCCCATATTTAGTATGCTTTTGGATGATTTAGCCCTTGGTTTATGTAAAAAGGTGCTTTTAATCCTTTCTTTTCATGTTTATACTCAGGAAAGCACTCGAGGACGAAAAGAACGAGAAACGGGCTTAAAAAGGGCCAATTTGGGCCAAAGAGAAAATCGACACGGCCTGGACTTCAAGCCACATGGTCGTGTCTCATCAAATTACGAGACACAGCCTGAATCCTAATCTACACAGGTGTGCTTAAAACAATAGAATCGAAACAGGGCCCAACTACGACTTACACGGACGTGTGCCATGGCCGTGCCCCTGTTACGGGAGAGAGCAATTTCACTCGATTTGGATACTTAGAGCCAAAGAAACACTTTCCAAAGCTTATTCAAACATCGAGTAGGAAGCAGACTTAAATTAGGACACTTAGGGACCAAGTAAGGGATTCTAAAAGTCTACATAAACACCCTAAGTGCATCCTAAAAGGGGTGCGGTGAGCAAGGCCAAGGAGCCGAGCCAGGAAGATCGCGTTTTGTGGAATCACTCGAAGATAGCCAAGTGGATCCATCTTGAAGAGCTGGAATTCTACTCAAGAAGGCGAATTTCTCCTTCAATTCCTTCAGAGGGTTTTAGGGGTTTTCTATGTTTTGTTTTATTTTTTCTCTTGAGATGTTTTATTTATTTATTATGAACTAAACCCCTCAGATACTTGAAGGGGATGAAACCTAGATGAATTTTGTTATTAATTTCTAAATTATATGATAATACTTAGTTTGTTCTTAATTATGCATGCTTAATCCAAATCTAATGTGCTAAGGTGGAGGAGGAATAGACCCTGCTTAAGAATAGATTGAGCATAATTAAGCGGAGTTGATCGCACGCCTAGAGATAGGGTGACGAGATTTTACCGGATTAGGGTGAAACCTAATATGGGAATCTATAGATCGATTTACTGCTATTCTAGGGGGTTATAATAAGTGAATGAGAGTTCCACTAATTAACCTAGGGTTAGACGTTATTCGCCTCGAGAGAGGGTTTAATATACGTTAGGGAGTCTTACGGATCAAACTAAGTAAATAAATCATATGGTTCAGTATTAAATAACAAGTGAAGTCTAGGTGGATTCTTCCTGAGGGTATCGTTGTGATAAATTGAGTTTTCTTCGATTATTTCCCTATTCGTTCTTTTTGTCTTTGCCTTTAGCTTAGAAATCGTTAAACTAGATTAAATCAACCAATCACTCCATATTTTAGGCTAAATAATAAAAAGAAAGTAAGTATTAGTACTTTAGTTCCTTTGGGTTCAATAATCCGATCTTGCCTAAGCTATACTGCTGTTCGATAGGTACACTTGCCTTTAATTGTTGTCAGAGTTAGTCTCAAGGTTCGATCTCATTCATTATAAATTTTAAAGCTCTGATTTCATGATCATCCGTATATGTTATTATAGTTCATCGGGCTAATGATTTTTAGAAGGAAATGTATTAACTAAATCAGTTTAGTGATTGGAAATGAATGTGTTCATATAGTTATATGTGTTTATATGTTTTGGTTGAGCAAATGGCATATTTCATTTGATAGTTCTAATGAAACCATATTAAATTGAATGGTATGAATGAATTGATGGATTATATGACTATATATGAAACACTCACCTGACGGTTATTATATGTTGTGACAAGAAACTTAGTTAAACTTGTTATTTTGATAGATATAATTATGAAATGAGGTAAGTTACTGTTTGAACACTTATGAACTTACTAAGCATATTATGTTTTCCTGTCTTGTAGTTGTCTTTTACAGAATGTGAAGATCGGATCAACTCGGAGCTCACACTATCCAGTTTTAGTCTCAGTAAAATTTTAATTGTTCAACTCGGTTATGTGGCATGTAAATAGGATTTGAATTGTATATTTATGTTTTTGTTGGAAGCTAAATTTTGAATGACAACTTTTGAATATGGTTGACCAAACTTATATATGGATATTGTTGTGGTAATTTAGTATGGAAATGTGGTGGAACCATATGAGTTAATGGTATGTTTTAATGTTCCATGAGATTTTCAAATAGGTGATGTTTTGGTAAAAAATAAAGGCATGGTAATTTGGATGATATAAACATGATACAAGGAATTCTTTTGGTGCCAAATATATACATTGTTAGTTGCAGAAATATTGTAAATTATAGGAGGTTGTAATTTGGTGTTTTGGTTGCATATAGGGCATATGTATATGGTTATAATCTAAAATGGCATAAGATAGATTTTATCATTTGAGTTTATTCATGTTGTGTGATGGTGCCATTGAGGCACATTGGTTAGATGTTTAGGATATTGATTTGTAATATGCTTTGGTATGATATTGCACATTTTAGACAGGTCTAAAAGTTGTTAGTTGTATATGCATGGCTTATTTGATAGATTGATTTTAGTTGCTTGCATTAAAAGGCATATTTTTGTATACATGGGCTAACACACGACTGTGTGTCACACACAAGCAAGTGACACGATCTTGTGCTTATTGGTAATTAGAAGGCCTTTGTATCAGACGGTTTCTGATTGTCACACTGGCTAGCCTATGATAAATAGTTGGAGTTATGATTGTTTGATTTATTAAATTTGTGAATATTGAGATTGAAACACCCCACACCCGGCCCACAAGCCCTGACCGAATCTGGCATGCTTCTTGGAAAAACCATTCAAATCTTATTTGAAACTTTGCTAAAATTTTTCGTGTTTTTGAAAACAGTTGATTTGGGTTGGGCTCAAATTTTAAAACTCGTGTTGATTATGTGTCAAAACGTTTAAATATATATACTTAAGAAAAATAGACTTTAACTTTGAATTATTAAAATTGAGTCATGCTTAGATAATTAAATGTGCATGCATAACAGTTCAAACCAAGGCCGTATTACATCAAATCAAAACCCAAATTAAATCCAAAATACTTAAAATATAACAAGTCCAAAATAAAAATAAAATCCCGAACTGTGCATGGCCACCACTGAGCTTCTGTCGACCCGGTCCATCACTGAGTGTCACCTGAAAAATAGTCCCACAAAGGGGTGAGTCAAACAGACTTAATGTGTACAACCAACACAAGTCTCAAATTAAATTCAGGCATATCAAATCATAATAAACACATATAAATCATGATGCAACCCGAACCCAAGCCTAGATAACCATCCGCTACACATCACCCGTACCAACCATCACACCGTGGGGACTGCTAAGTCAACCCTCCATCCGCTACACACCATCAAGGCGATCATTGCAATGTCGTGTGCTCATCGCCCTTATAAAATTCGTGACATAAGTCACCACATTCATATATTGTGACAGAAGTCACCACATTCTTATATTGTGACATAAGTCACCACATTCTTATATTGTGACATAAGTCACCACATTCTTATATTGGGGTATAAAACCACCAATTCACTTCCCATTTACATATCACCCATATGCCCATGTCATACAAAACATGCAAATATTATGCCTTATACTTATTCATATTCTTATATTTGCACTTATGTGCCTTAACAGATATTTTTCACAATATACTAATAGTAGGGGTAGGAAAACGTACCTGAGTATTTCGTTCGTACCATTGCATGGTACATTTAGCCATTTCATTTATTAACGCATATATTAACGCATAACCATAATTTAATTGAAGCTTAGTGTGGTACACACCTGATTCTCCTAACAAGTTTACTGCAGATCCTGAAAATCCCGATCTAGCGTCCTAGATCCCTAGCCCCTACATTCGGTCAACATATAGTATTTTAGCTAAAGGCCATTCGGCCAAATGATCAAATCCGAATCCTTACCTTCATTGTCGTTTTGATCCCTAAACAAATCCCGAAACTTTGTGAGTTTCTTCCTTGCAATCGACTAACACTAGATCAATTGACTAAGTTAGTTTCGGCTTTCGAATAAGTAAAGTATAGATCTACATCATTGTTTATAGCCTTGGCCGAATATTAGATTCACTTACCTTGCGAATCCCGAAAAGTGCTACTTGATTA
The DNA here is from genome assembly GCA_025506655.1 of Gossypium rotundifolium. Lineage (NCBI taxonomy): Eukaryota > Viridiplantae > Streptophyta > Magnoliopsida > Malvales > Malvaceae > Gossypium > Gossypium rotundifolium. Next base: position 36,734,185 of record CP106734.1, read on the forward strand.
TGAAGGTGTCAAAATACCTATAGGCATAGGTTAGATTTAATTCTAATCTTTAAGTCACATAGGAATGGCCTATGGCCGAATATCACATAACCTACCTTGGATGTTGAAATCCCGAATAATCCTCCTTATGGTTGACCACACTGAAAATCCCGAAAAATCCTTCCAAATTTCGGCAAACAAGAATATTGATGGGATTAGCTCTAAATTTCGACAAATCTAAAAGAAAAGAATGAAAATCAAACGATAATTGGCCCTTACCCTTAATACAAAAGTCGATAGCACCTTGCCTAACACCTCAGAGGGATTCGGCTTTGGAGAATACTTAGGGAGATTTGGCTTTTGATTGAATTGGAAAAAGAAGAAAAGAAAAGGTTTGATGAGATTCGGCCTATGGAGATGAATAGCAAAAAGGAAGAAAATAAAAAAAAACGAGCTGATTTCTTTGAGAATTTCAGCACAAAAGAAAAGATGAGAAGAGAATGAATTTTTCGGCACAAATCCCCCCTTAGTATGGCCGAATGCCTTACTTACTTCCCCTCCTAAATTCGGCTAGCATTCAAACACTAGCTATTCCTTGATTTTCTTCATTTAAAATAAATCCTTAATTATCTTATGCTTTAGCCGAAATTTCCTAGGAATTTAAGCACATCTTAAACTCCTCTTAGAGACTCCCCATGCCGTCCATCTCTTCCTCATATTACCGAAAAAATAAAAGCTTTATTTAGCTTCCCATGCGACTCGATCCTAGGTTCTTCCTCATAACCCATGGCGTCATTTCCAGAGGCCCTAAGTGGCGCCTCCAAGCCACTTTTCCAAGCCCGTTTGTATGTCATACTTTTCCTTCATTTTCTCTTAAGACCACCTTGCTTCAGTTCTCCCCTTTTAACTTAAAACGTAATATTTTCTAAGGCATTTCCCTATATTCCAAGGTTCCAAAAATTCACATAACATATTCATAATACATAAGACATGCTATTTCATATAATTAAGCATAAATGCACAAGCCATAATTCGGGATATTACAGAGATACCTAGGGATGACCTAAGGCATGGTTTGGTAAATACTAGAGCCAAAAAGCTAACCCTATTTATCAATTCTTAGTACTTATTTTGAGCCAGAAAACTCTTCTTGACGAACCTTCATGTAAAACCCTAGCTAAAAACATTAATTTGTACTTACCCTTTTTCTTTGGTCCCAAATTGCATGAATATAGACACCTGGCTATATGTATTGAAGGTTAAGTAGATACATTATGGCTAATTTTTTAAAAACAGAGTGAAATAGGAGGAAGTAGTGTGATATAGTGATTATAGGTTAGCTAATATATGTAAAACAAAAGAAAAATTCAGAAAGAAAATAAGAAAAGCGAGTAGAAGATGTACATGAAAAAAAATCAAAAGTATTATGAGTGAAATGCGTAAAAAAGAAAAATGTGACAAACTCACAAAAATAGAAAACCTCAGTCAATAGTAGGCAAATACTCGTGAGCTAACTGTAGTTGATGTATTATGTTGTGACTTCCTATGTGGAGAAATAATGAAGGTGAGAGGAGGAGAAATAAAGTGGTAAGAGGGCAAAGGTTACTAAGGGGGAATAATAGGGAACAATACGATGGGCTAAACTATTTCATGCTTGAAACCATTTTGATGCTTCCTGTTCTTGAATTCCATATATGTCCTAAGCCTAAGAACATTACAAGCCAAAAAACCCTATGTGACATAAGTAAACTTATTTATGAATTGATATTATATTAAGTAATTACATTAACGACTGTTTGTATTTTGCCAATATAATCAAATTACCTGTACGATTTGTTGATGGATGCATATATTTGAAAACCTTAATGCCTGTATACTTTGTGATACATTAAACTTAGGTGTTTGAAATTGAAACTGGTAAGTAGTTTATATATCATGCCAATATTATGTGTAAATATGAAAATGCCTAGTTATGTACTCCAAAATTGATCTTTATACCATACTTGCTCAAGGGTCGTCTTTTAATTTTTCTATTTTACCTTGCTTGAGGACAAGCAATAACTTAAGTATGGGGGAGTTTGATCTATCGTAATTCGGTGTAGCAGATTAAACTAGTTTTCATACTTAAAGAGCTTGAATATGAGCAATTTTAATATGTTTTAGTTATGTTTTCTTAGTTTAGTTTAAATTTAATAAAAAGTGTATTTTGAGTCTTTTATTCACCTTAGGGGCTGAATGAGGCCCAAAGACGAGCTAACATACTTAGTAAGTGTGCAACAGACCATTCAAAGGTGTAGGAACTCAAAGTTGGTCATTGTGTTGCAACACGGGGAGTTTTATGTTGCAACATTATGAGCATAATACAAGAATTCCAAGTCTGCCTTAGGTGTTGCAACATAACTATGGGATGTTGCGACACACCCCTTAAGTTACCCCTGAACTATGCATATTGCCTTTGAAATCGAGCCACAGACACTAGGGTGTCACGACACCGACCTTGTATGAGATTAATTACGAGTTAGTGGCATTTTAGTTCGCACAATGGAAATTAAACACAAAAATGTTAGCTAAGCAAGGGTTGAGGACGATAACTACCTTAATTCTATAAATATGCTCATTTAGCACTTGTTTAGGGACAACTTTTCATATTCTAAGTTTTTTTTTGTAATTTAGTTTTCAGTTTTCCGTTCCTTTATGTTTTAGATTTCTTTTCAATTTTTTTCATTTGTGTTCTTCGGAGACTTGATTTGTAAACGTGATCAAACGTTAGTGGATTTCAACACTTCATCATTCAAATACAATCAAGATTCTCTAAACTTTATTCTTGATTTATTCTTTATGCATATTTTTATTATCAAGTTTATTATGTTTATGGATTCCACTAGGAACTGGGGATTAGCGAGTAGAGGTGTGATTGACTAATTGTTATGTAGGATTTTCTTAACGGATCAGCTGTTTGGGAGAGGAAGAACTTAAACCTTAGGCTTGACGACCTTAGGAAGTCATTTCGATGGGAATTAACCCAAAATTGGTATGACCCATCCGTGAAAACCTTAGCCCCAAATCAGTCTAGATTGTAAGGTCGAGAGATAAGTAATTCTTGTTGACTTGTTAGTTTAGTGGAAGATCAAGAGATCCAACTAGGGTAGCGACTAGTTGATTGAATAGAAGCCCGAAATATGAATTAGTTATGATCACCAATGCGAGCTAATCACACATGTCTACAATTGATTAAGTTTAGAAATTAGTTTTCCGAAATCCCTTTTTTATTTCTACAAGTTTTATTTATTTATTTATAAAAACCTAAAAATCTTTCCTTTATATTTTTTCGTAATATAATTATTCAAACTACTAATTAGTTCTATTTGTGTTTAGGTTAACTTTAATTTAGTACTCGCCTCCCTTGGGTACGATCCTTGGAATACTCACATATTCCATTGTAAAAACTATATTACAATTTGACTCATATACTTACGGACATCGCCTCAAATCTATATTTTTAGTTGCATTATTCACACTCTGGACGTTGGTTTGTCCGGAGATGATCAACATGCAACAACATTACGATATTGCTCACACACTTACACATACCAGTTACTTGTGATGACATCAATATATGAAGTTCCTTTGTAAATTATCGTACATGAGTCAGGATAAAGACTCACTTGAAACTCACATATACTATAGCTTAGAGTTCAAACCCGATCGTCCTTCCTAAATCAGTAGCAGCAACTGATTAAAAGAACATAGAATAACCATTAAAAACCCATTTACAACCAATTTACTATCATCTCAATTACAGATGCCCTCTATGCAGGGCCTTTTATTCATATATTACTGTTTATCTACTTCTTAACATCCTTACTTATTCAAAATCCTAACATATCGAGATACCATATTTACCAGGAGGTTGAAACATCCACTAATGACCCTAGAAACCTTAGCTTCCAGTTTAACGAAGAAGAAAAGAATATTTAATCTTAAGAAAACTAAAGTGTAGAATGGAAAGAAGAAAAACCATCTAAACGTTCCCTTCTTACCATATATATATACCCAATACCTCTTAGTGGATTTTTACAAGTGTCAAATACATACATAAATTGTCCCTTTAATGACCTACAAAAATCGAAGAAAATATAAAAGAAAATCCAATTCCAATGCTTTTTAACCGGCCAATCCATTCAGCTAGCTCTCAACCAACTATGCTGAGAACCCATCTTCAACATCTTTCAATCAAGCTTGGCGTATACCTATGGCAATAACTCATATATGGCATGGTCTTAAAGACATTTTAACCTCTTATAGCTTTAACATATACTTAGTAGATGCGTCATTGACTTGCCGTAATTTGATGTTGTAGATTAAGCTAGTTTTCATACTTAAGAAGCTTGAATACAAGCATTTTTTTATGTTTTAGTTAAGTTTTTATATTTTTGATGAATTCAATAAAAACTGTAAAATGAGTCTTTTATGGCATTAGAGAGGCCTAAAGGTGAGCTAACGTACTTAGTAAGTGTGTAGGATACAATTCAAAGGTATAGGAACTAATTGCAACACGGGAAGTTCAATGTCACAACATAGGGAGCAAAATACAATAATTGCAAGACAGCCTTTGGTGTCACAACACAACCATGGGATGTCGTGACACACTCCTAAAGCCAAACCTAAATCATGCATACTGCCTTCAGTTTCACGACACAGGCACTAGGGTGTCATGACATCGGCCTTGTACCAGAAGAATTACTAGCGAGGGGTGTTTTGGTCAGCATAATGAAAATTAACAAGGAAATGTCATCAAAGTTAGGGTTAAGGATGATGACTAACCTAGTCTCTATAAATAGGCTCATTTAGCACCTGGTAAAGGATAATTTTTAGATTCTCAATTTTTCCTTATAATTTAGTTTTCAAATTTTCTTTCTTTTGGGGTTTAGATTTCTTTTCAAGTTATTTCCATTCATATCCTTTGGAGAACTTGATTTGTAGACGCAATCAAACTATTGTGGATTTCTATGCTTTTATCAATAAAATACAGTAAGGATTCTCTTAAACCTTATTCTTGATCTATTCTTTATGCATATATTATTTATCAATTTTATTGTGTTTATGGATTCCATGAGGAACTAATCCTCTTATGGGGGTTAGTGAGAGGAGATGTAATTAACTAATTGTTATGTAGGGTTTTTTTCACAGATCAGCTATTTGAGAGAGGAAGAATGATCGTGTCAAAAGTTGAGTTTTAATATTTGTAAAAGAGTGATCGAACCTGTAGACTAACTGTGACAACGATAGAGGCAAGTGCACTTATCAAACAGTAGTATAGCTCAGGCAAGAATATCTTATCGAGCCCAAGGGAACCTAAAAGTACTACTACTCACTTTCTTTCTATTATTTAGCCTGAAATATAGAGTGATTGATTTATTAAAACTAATGAAATACTAGACTAAATGCAAAGACAAAAGAATGAATAGGAGAAAGAATTTAGGAAAACTCAGTTGATAAAGACGATACCCTCAGGAAGAATCCACCTATGACTTCACTTATTATTTAACCCTAAACCATATGATTTCTTTACTTAGCTTGATCCGTGAGACTCCCTAACCTATACTAAACCCTCTCTCGAGGCAAATAATGTCTAACCTTAGGTTAATTAGTGGAACTCTCGTTCTCTTATAATAACCCCCTAAGGAAGCAGTAAATCGATCAATGGATTCCCATATTAGGTTTCACCCTAATCTGGCAAAATCTCATAACCCTATCTCTAGGCGCCCGATCAACTCCACTCAATTATGCTAGATCTACTCTTAGGTAGGGTCTATTCCTCCTCCACCTAAGCACATCAGATTAAATTAAGCAACATAATTAAGAACAAACTAAGTACTTCTCATATAAATTTGGAAATCAAATAACAAAATCCATCATAGGTTTCATCCCCTTCAGGTATCTGAAGGGTTTAGTTCATAACTAAATACGAAAACATCTCAAGAGAAAAGAATAAACAAAACATAAGAAATCCTTAAAACCCCCTAAAGGAATTAAATGAGAGATCCCCAGTCTTGAGTGGAGTTCCGGCTTCTTGAGATGGATCAACTAGCTATCTTCAAGTGACTCCCTAAAAGATGAAAGCTTCGGCCAAAAGCCTCTGTGAAAAGCTCCCCCTTTATGTCTGCCTTAGGTTGTTTATTTAGGCTTTGGAATGCTATACTTGGCTCCTAAGTATCTCATTCAAGTAGAATTACTATTAGGGTGTTGGAGTAGACTTAGGAGTATGTTTCTTTGGCTTCAAGCATCCAAATTCGAGTGAAATTGCTCTCTCTCGCGGTAGGGGCACGGCCATGGCACACGCCTGTGTAAATCATGGTTGGGCCGTGTCTCGATTTTATCGTTTTGGGCTCGGCTGTGTAAGTTTGGATTCAGGTCGTGCTTCAGGTCTGTCGATTTAGACGCGGCCATGTAGATCACCAGGCACGTCCATGTGAGAAATGGATGATGCACAGCCGTGTGGGCTTTGGGCCAGGCCGTGTTGATTTCCCACTAAGGCCCAATTACTCTGTTTTAAGCCCGTTTTGTGTTCTTTTTATCCTCGGGTGCTTTCCTGAGTATAAACATGAAAAGAAAGGATTAAAAACACCTTTTTTTACATAAAATCAAAGGCTAAATCATCCAAAAGCCTATTAAATATGGGATTAAAATATGTTACTTTTACGGTTTATCAATACCCCCACACTTAAGCTTTTGCTTGTCCTCAAGCAAAATTCTCAACTTACAATTAAAATGAACTTCCCATAATTCATAATTCCTATCGACAATGTCTCATCATAATTCATAGATAATTTATACATGGATAATTCAACTCAAAGAACTCTAAAGATTCAATTACGATAAGTCATACCTTTATAGCACAAAAACATAGGTGTCTTCCCTTATCTAAGTGATTACCTTTAATTCAAAATCGACAAGAACTGACATCCTCACTAAAGATTCACTCAAGCCACTCAAAGTTGTTTAAGGTTCAAGAATAAGCACTCTAAGTCGAACCTGAAAAGTTGATCCTATAGGCTTGCCTGAAAATCAAGTCTCTACCACTATATATGAGATGATACACAAATCAAAAGGTTTTTAATTAGGGTTGTAACGGGGCTTGGGTTAAAAGGTATGGATAAAGGCTGAATTAGAGGTTATAATCGAGATTGAATTGACTAGTTACCTAATCTAAAAATAATGAACGAAATATGAATATTTACATCGAATGAAAACTAACAATATCTACTATTGATAATTACTCTATAACAAGAGTATTTTTATCACTTAAAATTTGATAATACATTAATACGAGCTTTTTCTTCAACAATTGGAGTTTAAATGCTCTAAGCTCTTTTATATACTACTAATATTGAATATACTTGGGTTTTTTTTAGAACAAACTAAAATAAACATAATAGAAGGAACTTTGATGATTGAAATAGCCTAATTCGAAAATTGATCAAATCAATTCTCGATAGAGGGGTAGTTAAAGGAATGTTGATAACAAATACAAAGGGATTTTGGGTTAATATTAGACGGTGAGTCAATAAAAAGGTTGTTAGGATTCAACGGGGTTCACTAGGGGTTAATTTGTATGGGTAGGCTTTTTAGTGTATTGAACAGGTTAAAACCTAGGTGCCTTTATCATCTCAGTATATCAAATCATTAATGTGGTCTCGATATGCATAAACGAGGAAAGTTCTAGAATAACAGTTCAAAGTTGACACACTCATAATCAATAAAGTGAGCACGAAAAAGAATATATGCTCTATAAGGCTCAAAATCTCACAAAAATTATGGGTGTTTTGACATCAATCTGTATAAATCTTGAACTTCAAGGTGATACTCAAATTCAGTTCAACGACCTATCAATTTTAAATTTTAGAAAGTAGACTTATCATGCTCGATTCTCTAGTATTCTTCAAATTTAATCATCAATGCACAATTAACTATGACTCATTCAAAGACATATCAATAAAAATCATAAATCATTAGAAATTTCACCCTAATTAATAATATGAGAAAATACTTAAGATCAAGACTAAATTGTGGTTTTGAGAATTATGCAAAAAGTTAGGCACTATTACCCCTATACTTAAGATGTACATTGCCCTCAATGTACAAAGATAGATAATGATAATTAGATGCCAAGTCAAAAAGATAAGTGGGAAAGTAATACTCTTTGAAATCTGGATGATCCCTGGCGTCTTTGGTGGTGGTGATGGTGTTTTCTATGGGCCTGGTGGTGTGGCTACCGAAAAGCAACTTGCTAGATGAAGAAATTGGGTAGCCTGCGAAGATATAGCCAAGAGCTCTAGAGAAATAAAAATAATATACTAATAATATATTTAATGATTATGGAAATAAAAAGAAGGTGACTAAGAAGAAAACTGAAATTGAAAGAAAAGACTAATGGACTTCGGAGTCCTTATTATTGGATGGTTCGCAGGTGGGTATGACCTCGAAGGCTGTGCAGCCTTTAGAACCGAAAAGGTTTCAGAGACCCTTGGCGTGTCAATTAGCTGAAGCTGCCGGCATAAACTCATGTTGAGGTCTCCTTTGAGAAGACGATGCTTACCTTCTTACGTTTCTTCGGCATGATTTTTATGTTGCTCAAGAGTCTTGGACCTTTTCTATGAACAGAGAAAAATTTAAAAGAAAAGAGAAAGAAGAAAGAAGATGGGGAAAAAAAAGAAATGGCTGTGGGGATTTAAATAAGGTTTCAAATTGGGCAAGTTCCCACGCCCGTGTGCCGAGGGTGTGTCGATTTACACGGCTTCCTCGCACGGCCGTGTTTTGGAGTGTGTTGTTCTTCTACACCCGTTTATCGATTAGCACGCCCGTTTCTAAAAAACCAGTATGTGAGCACGGTTGGAATGCACGGGCATGGTCTGTCCGTGCTCAATAAGTCAGTATCTTAGCACGGTCGTGAGGCACGACCGTGCTATTTTTGTCGATGCCCATACTATGGGTGGTTGGATCCGTGACGTTGGGGGTGGGTGGACTAACTTGCACGGCTCTACTCTTTAGTGTGATGGTTCCGATGGTCTACACGACCACGGGCACGGCCGTGTGTAAGGCCATGTGGCCTGGAAATCTACATTTTTGCGTTTTAAATTTTGAGAGAAGAGAGTGAAGGAAAGAAAAGAAAATAAATTTTAAAGTAAATAGTGTTAGTGCTCGGGTTGCCTCTCGAGAAGCGCTCGTTTATAGTCTTAAGCTAGACTGTCCTTGACTTTGAAAGTTTTAGGAAGGTTTAAAAGTTTGAATATTTTCCCTCTTACTGTCACTTTTATTTTCGTGACAAAGTTTAGGTCGAGAAGCGTTTACCTTGAAATTGCTGAATATTGGATTGCTTACCTCGACTATTTCGTGTGGGAGAATATCGTGTACCTGAAGGAGTATTTCTTCCTTTTTGTTCATGACTATTCAAGTGATGTGAGGATTGCTTTTGTCTAACAGCACCTAGTCTTCTATTTTAAAGTGATTTGATGTCCCTATGAGCTCTTCTGGTGGTTCATTTGGTTTTACTTCGTGTGGGTCTGGCTTTTCTTTGATATGTATCTTCTGCTCTTCTAAATTGTCAATCTTACGGTTTAGTTTGTGGTGTGATTCTTCTGTGACGACTTGGTGGCTATAAGTTGGCTCAGGTTTGATGCATTGTGATGTTTCTGCGATGAAGGTTGAACAATTTGGTTATCTATTGAAATGACGTTCTTACCTTCATCTTACATTGTTTTACGTGAGTCGAGAGCTTGAAGATTGACCAATTCTTCTCCTACGCAAGTATGAGTTCACCGTGGCAACATCAATTTTAGTTCTAGCGATTGCTAGAAAGGTCTTCCTAAATTAAGGAATTGAATTATCCTCATCCATGTCTAAAACAACAAAATCTATTGGGAAAACAAATTTATCGATTTTTACAAGCACATATTCAATAATGCCCCTAGGAATTATAATAGTTTTATCAGCTAGTTGAATACTCATCCTAGTTTGTTTGGGCTTCCCTAGACCTAGTCGTTTAAACAATGTATAAGGCATGTCATTTATACTTGCCCCTAGATCGGCTAACGCATTATCAATAGTTAAACTACCAATTAAACATGGAATCGTAAAACTCCCTGGATCTTTTAGTTTCTGTGGTAGTACGTTACGTAGCATTCTTTGAGCATGTTGCGTTCAATTTCACATGGTGCTCTTCATCTATTTTGTGTTTGTTCGTTGAGAGTTATCTTAAGAATTTCCTTGAATCGGGCATCTGAAAAAGAGCTTCAAGAAGAGGTAAGTTAATATGTAGTTTCTTTAAAAGTTTTAGAAACTTACCAAATTGTTCCTCTCAGTCCTCTTTTTTCAATGCTTCGGGATAAAGTATGCGAGGTTGGTATTCTTTGATTATCGGTTTTGGCTTTTCGTGAGCTAGCTCTGTTTTACTTTTTTCTTCCTTAGTTTCTTATGCTGATATGGGCTTGTTTACCTTTGTACCCTCTTAAGATGTGATGGCTTGGATTTGTTCTTTTGGGTTTATTTCTATGTTGCTTGGTAGACGTCCTTGTTGACGTTTAGAAATCAGCTTTGTAAGATGTCCCACTGACTTAGTAAGTTCTCCAACTTGATTCTCGATCCCTTTGATCAATTTTTGTTGTTCATCACGTGTTGCTTCAGCCTTTTGGAGACGAGAATCTGTAGCTGCAATGAATTTTGTCAGCATCTCTTCAAGGTTTGATTCTTTTCTTGTGGATAGGGCTAGTTTTGGTAATTTGGAGTAGGTTGCTACCTTTGATTTCCTTGATTTCCTTGTCCTCCCCACAAAAAATTTGGGTGGTTCCTCCAACCTGCATTATAAGTGTTACTATAAGGATTATTATTAGATCAAAATTGTTACCTATATAGTTTATGCGCTTTCGGTTTTGTTCTGGTTGGTAGGGTGGGTACTCAGAATTCGCCACATTCCCATTTGCTTCGCATTGTATGACTGGATGTACCTGTGAAGAACATAAATTATCAAGCTTTTTATTCATTAACTCCACCTGTGTTGACAGCATTGTCACTGCGTCTATGTTAAAAACTCTGGCTAATTTTGTCGGTTTAGCTCTTGTAATCTGCCATTGATAGGTGTTCAATGACATCTCCTCAATAAAATCGTAAGTCGCTTCAGGAGTTGTATTATTCAAAGTTCCACCGGCTAATGATTCAATCATTTGCCTAGTTGGAGAATTCACACCATTGTAAAAAGTTTGGACTTGAAGCCACAAAGGTAATCCGTGGTGTGGGCATCTCCTTAGGAGATCCTTATATCTTTCACATGCATCATATAATGTTTCTGTGTCATTCTGCATAAAAAGAAGATATGTCATTCCTAAATTTAGCCATTTTGGCTGGTGGAAAATATTTTAAAAGAAATTTTTCGGTCATTTGATCCCATGTGGTGATTGACCCTCGTGGTAACGAGTTCAACCACTGCTTTGCTTTGTTCCTTAATGAAAAAGGAAATAACCGAAGACGTATGGCATCGTCAGAAACGCCATTTATTTTGAAGGTATCACAAAATTCTAAAAAATTAAATATATGAGTGTTTGGATCTTCATCCTACAAACCATCAAATTGAACAAACTGTTGAATCATTTGTATTGTGTTTGGCTTTAATTCAAAATTATTAGCAGCTATAGCGGGCCTAACAATACTAGATTCTGCTCCTGTCAAATTAGGTTTAGCATAATCATACATAGTATGCGGAGCATTCTATTCTTGCACATTTGGTGGATTGTTCTCATCCATCCCTTCAGTAGGATTGGATCTTTGATGTTCTTCTCATTGATAGTCTAGGGCTCGTCTAATTTCTCTGCGATTTCTGCGAGCGGTAGCCTCAATGTCACTTTCGTATTCTAAGGGTCCTCTCGGATTTCTTCTATTCATAAACTAGAGGCACCTGATATGCAAAGAAAGAAAGAAATTTAGAAAAACAAAAACAAAAATATATGTATAAAAGAGAAATTTAAAAATAAAAATAATGGCTAAAGTAATAGAAATAGAGCTTTCTTAATATTTTAGTGTTCCCCGGCAACGACGCCAAAAACTTGATCGTGTCAAACAGTCGAATTTTAATATTTATAAAAGAGTGATCGAACCTGTAGACTAACTGTGACAACGATAAAGGCAAGTGCACCTATCGAACAGTAGTATAGCTCAGGCAAGAATATCTTATCGAACCCAATGGAACCTAAAAGTACTACTACTCACTTTCTTTCTATTATTTAGCCTGAAATATAGAGTGATTGATTTATTAAAACTAATGAAATACTAGAATAAATGCAAAGACAAAAGAATGAATGGGAGAAAGACTTTAGGAAAATTTAGTTGATAAAGACAATACCCTCAGGAAGAATCCACCTATGACTTCACTTATTATTTAACCCTAAACCATATGATTTCTTTACTTAGCTTGATCTGTGAGACTTCCTAGCCTATATTAAACCCTCTCTCGAGGCGAATAACGTCTAACCTTAGGTTAATTAGTGGAACTTTCATTCTCTTATAATAACGCCCTAAGGAAGCAGTAAATCGATCAATGGATTCCCATATTAGGTTTCACCCTAATCTGGCAAAATCTCGTAACCCTATCTCTAGGCACCCGATCAACTCCGCTCAATTATGCTAGATCTACTCTTAGGTAGGGTCTATTCCTCCTCCACCTAAGCACATCAGATTAAATTAAGCAACATAATTAAGAACAAACTAAACACTTCTCATATAAATTTAGAAATCAAGTAACAAAATCCATCATAGGTTTCATCCCCTTCAGGTATCTGAAGGGTTTAGTTCATAACTAAATACGAAAACATCTCAAGAGAAAAGAATAAACAAAACATAAGAAATCCCTAAAACCCTCTGAAGGAATTAAAGGAGAGATCCTCCGTCTTGAATGGAGTTCTGGCTTCTTGAGATGGATCAACTAGCTATCTTTAAGTGACTCCCTAAAAGATGAAAGCTTGACCAAAAGCCTCTGCGAAAAGCTCCCCCTTTATGTCTGCCTTGGGTTGTTTATATAGGCTTTGGAATGCTATACTTGGCTCCTAAGTATCTCATTCAAGTAGAATTACTATTAGGGTGTTGGAGTAGACTTAGAAGTATGTTTCTTTGGCTTCAAGCATCCAAATTCGAGTGAAATTGCTCTCACCCGCGATAGGGGCACGGCAATGGCACATGCCCGTGTAAATCTTGGTTGGGCCGTGTCTCGCTTCTATCGTTTTGGGCATGGCCGTGTAAGTCTGGATTCAGGCCGTGCTTCAGGTCTGTCGATTTGGACACGGCCATATAGATCACCAGGCACGTCCGTGTGAGAAATGGATGATGCACGACCGTGTGGGCTTTGGGCTAGGCCGTGTTGATTTCCCGTTAAGGCCCAATTACTCCGTTTAAGCCCGTTTTGTGTTCTTTTTATCCTCGGGTGCTTTCCTGAGTATAAACATGAAAAGAAAGGATTAAAAGCACCTTTTTTTTTACATAAAATCAAGGGCTAAATCATCCAAAAGCCTATTAAATATGGGGTTAAAATATGTTACTTTTGCGATTTATCAAAGAACGTAAAACCTAGGCTTGACAACCCTAGGAAGTCATTTAGGTGGGAATTAACCCAAAATTGGTATGGCCTATCCATGAACACCTTAGCCCCGATCTGTTTAGATTGTGAGGTCGAGAGATAAGTAGTTCTTGTTGACTTGTTAGTTTAGTGGAAGATCGAGAGATCCTGCTAGGATAATGACTAGTTGATTGAATCGAAACTCAAAATAGGAATTAGTTATGATCATCGAAGCAAGCTAATCTCCCATGCTTAGATTTTATTGAGTTTAGATATAAGTTTTCTCAAGTTGACTCTTTTATGCAACTTTTATTTCTTTATTTATAAAAACCTAAAAAACTCTTTTTATGTTCAATCGCAACATAATTTATTTAGATTACTAATTAATTCTATTTACATTTATGTTAACATTAATTTAGTACTCGCCTCCCTTGGGTACAATCCTCGAAGTACTCACCTACTTCGTCGTAACTATATCACAACTTAACCTATATACTTGCAAATACTGTCTCATTATTACATCTTTAGTTACAATTTTCACACTCTAGATGTTGGTACGTTCGGAGGCGGTCAAGAATCGATTGTATATTGTGTTAGATTTGCTCATTCGTTTACATTATTCTATGTACATAGCTCCGATCTAGTCCTTGTATATGACCTGCTCAAGCACAATTTTATTTTATTTTCTTGTGTGTGCATGTTTTTATTTTATTGCTCGAAGACAAGCAACGGCTTAAGTGTGGGAGAGTTTGATCTGCCACAATTCATTATGGCAAATTAAGGTCTTTCTTGCACTTAACGAGCTTGTTTTCTAGCGTTTTTATATGTTTCTAGTTCATTTTTATTTATTGCTTTGTGTTTAAATTATGCAAAATAAGCATTTTACGCAATTTTGAGCTATACAATACCCTAATGGGCCATTATGGGCCTAAAGATGATCTAACGACTCTATTTAGTGTTTAGGACACTGTTTTCGGGCTTAGAAGGCAAATGATGACTGCAGCATCGCGACATTGGGGAGTGGTGTTGCAACATTGAACTTCAAAGCCAAAATACCCAAAAAATAAAGGCAGTGTCGCGACATCCGTCATATGATGTCACAACGTCGAGTGACGTACTGGAATTTTAATTAAGGGTATTTTAGTCCACACAATGAACCTTAATAAGATTTTTTGGCTGTTTAATAACACTAATTAGGTTTGAGCATAAACTCTATAAATAAGATCTAAAGTCTCATTTAAGGAGGCTATAAGTAAGTCGTTTTTGTATTTTTGGGTTTTTAGTTTAGTTTTTATTTCTTTTCAATTTAGTCCTTTTTATACTTTTGTTATTGTTTTAACTTGGATACGATTTCGATCCAAGGCTTTAATATATTAGTTTTTCATTATTTCGGTGTTGATCCCAATTGCAATCAAGGTGATCTTCGTAACTGTTAAAAGGGAGTTCGCTTCCGAGCTCAAATTGATAAAAAACATGAGTTATTTCTCTACTCCTTACTTTTATTTAATTTGTTGTTTTGAATGTTAAATATGAGTTTAGGAATTATTGTATTTAGATTCATGAGGAGCTAATTTCCTTAGGGAGATTAACGAATGGATGTGTGAATAATTAACGTATGAACGAGGCTTGAAATTCGGGTTAGTTGGTTTAAATTATGGGTGATTAAATCTTAAGGAGTGACGCCCTTAGAAACTAATTTCGGATAAATGAGATTGAGAGATAAGTTTACCAAGTAAATCGTAATTTATCCCGGTCAAGAAAATAAGGTCGAGAGGTAAGCCTATATTGGTTGATTAGTTCATTAGTTAGAGGCCGAGAGGTAATAACTAGTTAATTAATAGCTAATTTGATAAAACTCAAGTTTTGAAGTTAATTTGGATCACTGAAGTGAGTTGATCTCCTGTCTATTTTATTGGATTTATTTCGATTGTTAAATTGGTTGATTTTTAGTTTAAATAATCTTTAGGTTGATTCAATTAATTGATGTTATTTTGATTTTTTGTAATATAACTTTTAATCGGTAATATTTAGACTTATTAGTGTAGAGAGTTAATTTGGGTTTATTCAACCTCCCATGGGTACGATCCTTGGAATTCTTCCCAAAATGTTTCATTGTAACACTAATCTATTTTATCTATTTTGTTGTAGTATTTCCAGTCCAAACGTTCACATGTCTGGCAACAGTCATGGTGCAAATAAGAAATCCGCCAAGATGAGTATGAAATAATCCTTGAGTAGTTAACTACCTTTTATAGAATAGAAGTTTAGGATGAAAATTATAAGTCTTGGGGGCAGCATTGTGATAATTTGAGATAGTAGAGAAGTCCACCTCTAGATATGCAATGAACTATTAAGGAAAAAGGGAAACTTCTATTGAAGGTCGCTCTAAGTTAAGGTAAGAAAGGAAATTTTGAGGACAAAATTTTCTTTAAGGGTAGGAGAGTTGTAACACTCAGGTATCTTATTTACCTGAAATCTAGGACTAAATTTAAAGGATTAGTGAATCGTTGGACCCCACTAGGAAAATTCAGGCATCTTAGTGGTCAAATTGCAATTAGTTAGATCTCAATCCTGGTTAGGTTTGGATGAAATGACTGGTTCCATAGTGGGAGAAAAATGATTAAGGATGAATAGTTGTGACGGTCGGTGAAGATCATGCCATAAGAGTATATATAGGTGTGTGGAGATGAAATTCCTCAATTCTGTTTACGTTGTTTTCTTTCCACAACATCATCTTCTTCAATCACTTTGAAGAAAAAGTGGATGTAGCTAAAAGAAGCTCTGCATGATGCAACAGTTGTGTGCATTAAAGTCTGGTAGTAGAGAAATTGAGGAACTGGTAAGCTTCTTTGCCTCTCTATTATTGTGGATTGAAAAAAGAAGTAAAGTAAGAATTCTTAAAAGCTTCTGTATAATGATGAATTCTAGATTTTAAGGGCTGAACACCATTAGTTTAATCGAGAAATGGTTGTCATGCTTAGCTACCAGGACAAAGGAGGCTCTGGCATTCGGTCAAGCTAAGTTGATAAGGATAAGAAAATAAGGTGAGTTTCTGTACCTTGCTTTTGGATGATAGATGATGTTGTATGAATTGAATGTATCATATTGATGATGTACTAAGGTTGCCTAAGATATGGTGTGTATATGCTTGAAGAAAGAGAAGGTTGTGTATGTGCACAATACTATATGAGCTTTTGTTAGTTGACTGCTGATTATTTTATGGTAGATAATGATAGATAATATGGCCTAATGTTTGTTTAATGATAAATTATATGATATGTTTGAGTAATGTATGTGTAGTGTGGTGAAAAGTGTTGACGGGATAGATGAAGTTAGGACTTGGGAATGAGAATTTTTGTTAGATACCGCCATACGATGTTGCTGAGTGCAAACCGTGATGTACGAAGCTTCGGGTCTTTTGGAGGGGACACTACGATGTTTGAGCATCAAGTTTGGGAATGATGAAATCCAGGAATTGGCGAAAAATAGGAAAAATGGAATTCAATTAAGATATCGCCATATGGTAGTGCTAAGTGTAAACTGTGATGTGCAAAGCTCCGGGCCTTGCCGGGGGGACACTTTGATGTTTGAGCATTAAGATGAAATGTGAAACATGTTCTTTGGGATGACATCGGGATGATGTTTATTAGGTTCCATAGAAAAACATTATAACAACGGCTAGTAGGCTCTATGGGGCGACACTATGATGGCTATAAAGTCCTACGGGACGGCACCTCAAAAAAGGTCTAATGTGTAAGACCATAGATCGACTTTAGCAACTGGTATAGTCTGCTAGGATAGTAAACACGGGGTTGTCCATCGTGACAATAAACATGAGGTAGCCCGTCGAGACAATAAACTCAGGGAAGTCCTCTAAGACGTAAAACATGGGGGTCACAATCAGAAAGTCTGTACATTAGGAGGGATGCCAAGGATTGAAGTAGAGTTCACTATGTGATTGGGCGATAAGTCAGGAGAATGAATAAGCTTGGTAGGTCTGAGGAACATAGACCATTGGGATAGTGAGAGATTTCACCAAAGTTGATAATGAATGGGGCCAGGGAAACGTCTCAACCCTAATCAAGATGAAAAGAAGAATAGGCTTCTTAGATAATGAGGTATACATAGTATACGTCAATAGTAGTCCGCCAGGGAAGCTGTGGATCCCATATGGTTTAAACAAACATGGAATAGTCTCTACTAAGATGTAGTTATGAGTCATAAGTCGGCAAAAAGGTCCACCAAAAAATTAAATAGGCAGATAAAGGCCTTCATGGGGGGAAACGATTGCTCAAGGATGAATGGCTAGTAAAACCTGTTAGAGAATAGTGGAAAGTGGAGGTCTTTTGGGACCATGAAAAATAGTAGAGCTATTGTTGATCCACCAAATGAGGGAACTACACGATTAATGAAGCCTTTTTAAGGAATGGGCTGAGTACTTTGGTGCTGTGTGATGGGCACCAGTACTCCAAGGCGGTGAGGATATCATAACCTGGTAAAGACCCCAGATATAGCAATTACTTGGGCAGTCTCTAAGTGGCACCTGTCAAAAATAATGAATGCGAGAATCAGGGAGATGGAACATTAAGAAAAAGGAATGAGTGAGACAAATAGTGAACATGGTCAAAATCGGACCAAGGTTTAAGTCCGCCGATAAATGGCTCAGAGTGCATAAGGCATGGGCTTTGTCAACTAAGTTCATGAAATCTCATATGAAATTCAGGGAGTTTAATTCTGAGCAAAAAACTCCAATTTTCTTAAATTCTACATGCCAATCTCACTATGTTATTTTGAACTTATAAAATTTCTATTTGAATGCAATCTAGTTAAAGGTTTCGAAAATCGAGAGGACCAAGCCGGACTTCATGAACTAGAATGAGCATGGGTGAGCCACTGACTACTACCAAGGCCCACTAAAAATGGGAGGTTCGGTAAAATATAGGCCCAAAAATGGGCTTAAGTAAAATGAGGCTGCTTAAAAATGGGTCGGGCCTCGTAAGAATTTCTTGGCTTTACCTACCGAATCATTAAAGGCAAAAAAATATTTTTAAATATTATTTTCTTATTGTTTTCTCTTTATTTTGCTACCATTTTACTATTATGTTTCTATTATTTTGTTATTATTGTTTAGATATTATATAAAACTTATTTTATTGTTAATTTTGTTATTATTTTAAAGACATTTGTTAATTTTGTTATTATTTTGAGGCATTTCCTTGTTAAGTTGCATCTATTTTAGTGTTATTTAAGTCTACATATTTTTAAAATTTATTTTCAATTTGTTGAAAAATATTTATTTTGATTTTTTAATATTTTGATGTATTATATATATTTAAAATTATATAAAATAATATAAAAATTAATATTGGTATGGTAAGTCTTGATTTTAGTATTTTATATGGTAGGGCTTGGGCAAAATTTTAGGCCCATTTTTGGGCCTACCGCCTGAGCCCAATGAACTGCCTAAATTTTAGTTGGGCCCGACTTAACCTTACCTACCATGCTCACCTCTCTGGGAACCAAGTAAAGCGTGATAGCTGTTTATGTGTATTGAGGGGCACCCATAGAGGCCTTACCTTAGGGTTTAAGTTGTCTATATGTATTATTGAGCATCAGTCAAAATTTGTAACATCAGGTTGAATCAAAGTCTTAAAGATTTATCACCTGTTTAGTATGAGTTGTAATTATAGTTAGATTTTCAAATTCAAGTCGTTTAAGTATGTAATTAAATTAGAAACAAAAATTTTTGTAAAGTCATTTTGGTTAGTGTAGCATTTGGTACCTGAACCTAGCGATCGAGTCGAGTAAAGGGTGTTACAGGAGAGGCCCAAAACCCCTCTATCTCCTAGTTCAACTAGGGGATTGTTTTTCTATTAAATAGGCATTAATTGCATTCTACTAATTCAAATAGGGTTTCACTTGCTCTCCTTATAAATAAATGGCACCGGTAAGGCTAAATACATAACTTTGATAAATTGTTATTTTGCTAGAAAATTGTCAGAATTTATTTTTAAGTATAAATTATTTTTTCGGGAATAACAATTCTTTCGGTTTCTATAAGAAAGAGAAAATTACTTTCCTACTGAAAGTAAGAAAATTATTCCTAGTTTTGTATTTGATTCATAATTGTTCAAGCCCACACTCGAAGCAGATTTTGGTATGAGAGCAATTGAGAAGGTTGTTCGATTGAAAGTTGGGAACGTCAAGGATCTATCTTGCACAAAGCACAGTTACTTTTTAAGAAAACTTTATTACTATAAATATCGCATACTAGCTCTATTTTCAAATATTTTATTTTTTACGCTGTGCAAAAAAAAACCATTTTCGAATTGGATTTTTTCCAACAGTAATCACTAGATCCTCAATTAGAAATACTTTTAATTATGTAGCTTTTTCCTTGCATAGAACCTAAGTAAATTGGTGATGCTTTAAATGATGAGTATTGAATCTTAGCTACGTAAGAAAACTTGAATCAATTTGAGAGAAGTCAAGTGTGGAATCTAGTTGAAAGACCCAATAACCATCCCATTTTAGGAATCAATTGGGTATTTAGAAACAAACGAGATGAGAGTGGTAATATTATTGGAAACAAAGCTATATTAGTTGCTCAAAGATATAGTCAAGAGGAAATATTTGATTAGAAACTAGTGAGCGGTAGCTAGGTTAGAAGGCTTTACGATGCTTTTAGCATTTGTATGTTTCATAATTTCAAAAATTTTCAAATGGATGTTAAAAGTTCTTTCTTAAATGGTTTTATAAATAAGGAGGTATATGTTGAACAGCCTCCTAGTTTTTAAATTCACATTTTCCTTATCATGTGTTTAAATTATCCAAAGTTTTTATATAGTTTAAAACAAGTTTCTAGTGTCACGGACTTAGATTTTTTGCCTCACAATCCGTGTGGCATTAGGTGATTTATTTGCTCCAAAAACACCTAAGTCAGCCTAACTCCAACAATTGAAGATCAAACATAATTCCTTTAAGGCACCAACGAAGAACAAAGATGAACGAACTTGAAATATATGAACAAAGCCATAACAAGCTAAGAACACAAGAGAGAGTTTGAGAGAATGCTCTCAGGAATTCTATTACTCAATGGATGATTTAAAATGAGGGGGAGAGGCCTCTATTTAGAGTTGAACCTTCCCAAAATCAATGGTACGGATTAAAGTACATCAATGGCTAGGATTAAAAATTATCTACAAATCAAATCTCTAAGATTACATTATCATATCTTCTAAGATTACAAGTTATCTCTAAGATTGCATATATTTGAAGATTATTTTCCATATTTTCCATGCTTTGTAGATGAACCTTTAACCTCTCCAAGCAACGGGCCAATCTAGTTGGGCCAAATAACATCACTTGAACATGATGGATCACACAATTGTGCCATGGTTGGGGGCTCCCATGCTCAACCCATGACGTTCTCCCTCACCTATTCTAGTGACGACCTCATCGCTTCCTCCGTATGGAACTGGTCTATTTTTCCTTGGAACTAACATAAGGCCTCATCAGGTTCCCAACTTGCTTCATTGTCGGGAATTCCCTTCCATCGCACTAAGTACTCATGCCTTGGCCTATAGTACTGTCTTGATGCTTTCAACTTCATGATCGTAGGTGATCGAGTCCAAACTAACAATGACAACAAATAAGGAAAGAGTACCTATCGTTTGATAGTATAGCTATGGCCAGACCGAAAATATCGTATCCTCAACGACCAAGAGTATTAGTAATTACTATCTTTCTATTATTTAGCCTAAGAATTAAAGGAATTGATGTTTAATCTAAAACTAACTAATTACTAAGCTAAAGATGCTAAGACACAGAGAATGAATTGGGGAAATACTTTTGGAAAAACCAATTGATCGAGATAATACCTGAGGAAGAATCCACCAAGACTTCACTTGTTATCTAACTCGAACCGCATTTATTTATTCACTTGACTTGATCCGTAGGATTTCTAATTTATATTAATACCTCTCTCGAAGCTACTAACGTCTAACCCTAGGTTGATTAGTTGAAATCTTTTTCTAATTAAAACCCCTAGAGTTGCATTAACTCGATCTATGGACTCCCATATTAGGTTTGACCCTAATCCAGCAGATTTTCGTTATCCTATCTCTAGGAGTGCGATCAACTCCGCTTAACTATGCTAGATCTACTCTTAAACAGGGACTTTTGCTCCACTGCCTAAGCACATCAATACTTGAATCAATATCCTGAAATATCAAAACAAGAATAAATGAAACATAATTAAGAACAAATCAAATATTTATCATATAGTTTAGAAAACAATAACAAGATCCCTCTTAGGTTTCATCCCCCTTAGGTATTTAAGGGGTTTAGTTCATGTTTATAAAAGAATACATCTCAGAAGAAAGTATAAAACAAAACATAAGAAAAACCCTAAAGCCCCTTGATGGAAATTGAAGGGAAGATCTTTCGTCTTAAGTATGATCCTGACTTCTTGAGATGAATCAACTGGCTGTCTTCAAGTAAATCCCACAATTCGGCCCTCTCTGGCTTTTTTTCACGGCCTCCCCCTTTTAGGATACACTTAGGGTGTTTATATAGGCTTTCAAAATGTCTTTCTTTGCCTCTAAGTATCCTTTTTTGAGTGGGATTAAAATAGGTCACGGCAAGGACACGCTCGTGGCGCACGTCCGTGTGAATCGAGCCCAGGACCGTGTTCATGTCTGCTAAAGTGGCACGGCCGTATGGTGAGCTCCAGGCCGTGTGGATTTCTTACTTTGACCCATTTTCTCTGTTTTTGGCCTGTTTCTCGTTCTTTTCATCCTTCTGTGCTCTCCTAAGTATAAAACATGAAATTAAAGGATTAGGAGCATCAAATTCCACATTTCAATGGATAAATAATCCAAAAGTATGCTAAATGCAGGATTAAAATATGTATATATTACGGTTTATCAGTAAGAGACCTTTACCCCCATTTGTGCTCGTTCTGACTTGCCTCGATTTGGATCCTCTTGATCCTCTTAGAATGAATTAAGCATACTCACATGATACACTAGGTGGACTTTGAGCTTTGCTGGCAACTTAAGCTTGTAGGCCACCTTGCCTACTCTTTTCAAAACACGAAAGGGCCCCTCATACCGTCGCACAAGCCTGCAACCAATTATATCGCAAAATCAAATGTAGTTTAGCAAGGATTGAATCACCAACCTGAAATTACACATCCCTTCAATTTTGATCTGCCCACTTCTTGTTGCGCTTGCTTGCCTTGTGTAGACAAGCTCTGGCAAAGTCATTTTTCTCTTTCCAATCCTTCGCAAATCGATAAGATGCTGGATTTGGTCTAGCATAATTGGTCACAACAACATTGGGTGTGAGTGGCTACTGTCCTGTCACTATCTCGAACGGACTTTGATTCGTAGCCCCACTTCACTGCAAGTTGTATGAAAATTGTGCCACATCCAACAACATTGGCCAGTCCCTTTGTGTGGCACTTACAAAGTGTCGAAGATACGTTTCAAATAATGCATTCACTCGTTCAGTCTACCCATCAGTTTGTAGATGCATGCTAGTGAAAAAGTTCAAGTATGAGCCCATCAACTTGAATTGAACACCCCAAACCCACCCAGTCGTTGTGGCTGAATTTGGAAAGCTACATTGGCTATCGGAATGGCCTAGAAAAACTTTTGTAATTTCAAACGTACTTTTTAAAACCATTTGTGCAGTTCGTTAGAAACTAGTAAAATCGAATGTTAAACTTTATTTTCAATCACATTTCAAATCCATTTGTCCATGAAAATGGTCGAAATAATCTTTCAGAATTTTGAAAAAAAAATATTTTAAATCTATTGGCTTATCAATTCAAAACAAATAAAATAAAGTGTTTATTTTAATTTCGTAAAAATCGTGCAAATTTCGTGAATTGAAATAATTAATATCTCAATCATAGACATTCAATATTTTATTCAAAACTATTTCAATTTTCAATCATACTTCTAAATCATTTGTATAATAACTTCGTAAATCAAATGCCTTTAGAATTCTCATTTGTAAACATTTATAATTTTGAAAACTACGCCTAATTTTGTTAAAAACTCATTTTTTTCAGAAATGCAATAAAAAATATATTATTGATAGATTTTATTTTAAAAACCGAGTTTTATACGAAATCTTATCAAACACTAACTTATGCCTTTTAAAAACTTAATGTCTGAAATCAAGTCATGCAAATCAAAATAAAATCCCCAAAGTAAAGTCCCATGCCACATTACTAAAATTAAACATAAAAAAGTCCCAAATAGCAATAAAGTCCATAAAAATCCAAATCATAAATAACTTTCCATATTTATTTAAAACCACTCTCCAAGAGCATCTTTGATGATCAAATCCGAGTCCTAACCACGAGGATTATCTGAAACACATAAGTAAAGTGGGTGAGCTTTAAAGAGACCACTGTGAGATCAACATAAGCATAATCACATACATAACAAAATATCAATCTCAACATATCAATCATCGTAATATTCATAAATGATAACATTGATACTTATGCATGAACGTGTCGATGCATATTTTAAAACGATGCACATTTTATAAAATTTCCTACCCATCTTCACTACACACCAACATCGAGTTCCCCATAACTCATCCATCCGAAATGCCATTTGTGGACAAGCCACCATTGATTTGCAGATAAACTACCACTGCTAACTCTTTTGTGGACAAGACACCACTGATATGCAGATATACTGCCGCTGATAAATTTTGTGGACAAGCCACCACAGATTTGCATATATATTGCCACTGATAAATTTTTTAGACAAGCTACCACTAATTTGTAGATATATTGCCACTGATAAATTTTTTGTGGACAAGCCACCACTGATTTGCAGATATACTGCCATTGCTTCCACCTTTCACAATTACCCACCATATGCATGTGATATGGCAAATTCACTTTTTAACACATATAGATCACTTTTACACTTGTGCTCTCATAATCACATATCACATGAAAATCACTTTTAACATATTAAACATGCTTTTCACATTAGATCATGGATCTCAATATTTTTAACATTCACATATATAAATCTGACATGTTTAAAATATCACATACAACACATAAGCCATACATCACATATCATGAGGATAAGATCTACACATATATCATAGTCACAATCATAATCACATCGATTATCATGTGTTTCATGGAATCACTCGGTTAGAGTCATTTACTTGGTGTACATCGTGATAATTTTTTCAACTCTTGAATATTTAGTGTGCTCATGATTTATTATAATTAAGTTATTAATATAATAAAATAACTGTATCACATACAAGGAATAGTAATGATCCCACCACTTTTATCGAAGACCTAATTTGCCACAATCCTTATTAATGATTTCACTTTGATCTAATTTGCAAGACGAATCTAACACATGAGTAACATTTATTAGTTAAGATCCTTTGAAAATAATTTATCACTTAAAGATTGATTACTAATAGTCTCACCAACACTTACCCCACGATTTTGGACTCTCGAAAAGATAATTTCTAATGCGAACTTAGGGGTTCCCCGATAATTATTGTTTGGTCCTTCAAAGAGCGTAAATGATAGTATTAATATGATAATAAATAATAAATAATAAAATGTAACATTGTCTCTATGTATACTATACCATTTGACCATGATATGAAATCACCAAGAGAAGGATTTTATGATCCAAATAACCCACACTTACAACTTGGTTAAACCGGGATGGATGATGAATCGAGAAAGGAATGAGATCGATATGTTGAGTGATCTAAAATAACCTTTAGAGCAAAGTGAGTATAAGCTTAATCAATATGTGGAACAAAAAAAAAAGATAAGGATGATAAATGAAGAAATTTAACCACCAGCGGCGACGGACCTGTGACGAGAGAGCGGTGGTTCGATGATGGTTGAAGAAAATGAACTATATGGGTTTTGGTGCAACAATCTTGGAGAAGAAAATAAAAAAGGGAGGAGAAAACAGAGGAGCAAAGAGACCTGTGGTGGCGCGCGGCAGTGATCACGGCGGCGATAGGAGGAGAAAAAAAGAGGACAGGATGTGCGGTGGGTACGAGACACGATGGTCGATGGTAAAGGGTTTGGTCATGGTAGGGATAGGAGCAAAAACTAAAAGAAATGGTGGTGGTCATTTTGCAAAATGGTGAGAAAATAGATGAGAAAAGAAATGAAAAAGAAGGAAAATGAGTAAGAGGGGGTAGGGACAATAAATGGGTGGTGAGAGCTTGGTCAACCATGACTAGGTTCAATGAACCTCAACTAAAGGTAAGGTAAGAAGTTTTGGTAAGAAAAGGGAGACATGGAGTGAAAAAGAGGATCATGCTCCCTCAACTTAAGGTAAATTTGACCTATATTGAAGGAAAGAAATCCTCCTATTTATGGTTAAAATGGGGTGGACGAAAAGCACTAAAAGCACTTGGAAAAATGTTTAAAAATTAAATAAAATGAGTGTGAACATGGGGCTTGAGCTTAGGACTACTAGGCTAGGTAAAGAGTTATTAAACCACTAGACTACTTCACTTATTTGTTTTTTTTAATAGAAAATATTTAAAAACACGGGATAACATTTGCTAAGGGTTTAAAATAAATTTGCTCCAAAAAAAATTAATGAGAGGGAAGTGATTCGAATTGAAATCGTCAAGGGCAGCTCTACCACCACTCAATCACTATAATTAATATTTATTTATTATCAAATGAGTAAAAGATTATCTAAATAAAAGTTTGGTCGTGACCACTCTTTGTTCATTAACCCGATTTCTACTAACCTAGTTTTTGGGATGTGACATAAATACCTCCGTCTAGAATCGTCCTATGAATCGCCCGTCTCGATCACTAATGATAGACTATGGCACTTCCTAATATTTCACCACATGTCTAAGGAACAAATGAGCTACCTCCTTAGCAGGACACTTCTTGTTTGTTGGAATGAACGTTCCATACTTGGTAAACTTGTCCACCACAACAAGAATACTTTCAAACCTATCAGACTTAGGCAAACCAACAATAAAGCCCATGGGTACAGTCCTATTGTCGTTCTAGAATGGGCAAGAGTTGTAACAACATGGTAAGAGCCTTCAACTCAACCTTGTCTTGTTGACTTATTAGACAAGTTGTCACATAGGTTTCAACATCATCACCCATGTGAGGCCAATAGTAGCGATCCTCCAAAAGAGCCATAGTGTGATGCATACCTAGATGGCTGACCCATCTTGAGTCATGGCACTCTTTCATGTCTTCCTTGCATAAATTCCTATGTTGAGGCACATAAAGGCGATGCCCTCGAGTAAATAACAAGTCTCCCTCAAGCCAAAATCTCCTTGTTTTTCCCTCATTGGCAAGTTCGATGAAGTTTTTGGCTGTGGGATCATGGGAATATCCCTCTCGAATGTGCTCCAATAGAAAGTTATCAGGTTGGCTGATTGTCGCAAACTCCATCTTTCAGCTAAGTGCATCAGCCACAGTGTTGGCACTCCTCGATTTATACTTCATAGGTAAATCAAATTCTACTAGGAAAATTTGCCAACGAGCCTGTTTGGGAGACAACTTTTTCTGGGTTAGAAAATAATTGTTTGCAACTATCGAAACCATTTTTATATTTAAAAAAAACGGGAGTCAACTTTAAAAAAACGAAAATGGAGTCGCCACCAATCTTTTTAAGGTGTGATCTGGTCACCTTGAGATTGATCAAAAAACCATTTTGATTTATTAAAATAATGATTTTGGTCTACAAAATTTGAGAAAATGGGTTCGGGAGTCGATTACGCATGAGGAAGGATTAGTACCCTTGTAACGCCCAAAAATTGGTATCTAATTGATTAATTAATGTCCTAATGTCAAAAATTTTGAAAAGATTTTAAAATACGATCCTTTTGATTTTTAAAACTTATGTCCTTTAATTTTAAATGGACATTTAGTTATTTGGATTTTAAATGAAAAATCAAAACTCAGTAAGTTAGAGCACGATCTTTTGAATTTTCCAAACACTGAATATCCTTTGCTTTTCAGAAATCTTTGCCTCGAGATGACAAAACGTTGCATCCAATGATTTAGGACTAGAGCTGTACATGGGTCAGGCTACCCGGCCCGGCCAGAAGGCCCGCCCTAAAAATGGGCTTGGGCAAAAAATTAGGCCCGTTTAAAAGATGAGCCGGGCTTCGAGTATGAGTTTTTTGGCCTGGGCCGGGCCTAAAAATTTTAATTTTAATTTTTTATTAATAAAATTTTAACTTAAATAAATTATAAACATATTTTCACTTGACTTTTTCTTCCCATCTTACTCCCCTTTTTCCCCTTTCTAAAATCAAAATCCCTAACCTTCCTCTTCAGTCTTTATCTTTCTCCTCCACCCGATCTGTTTCAATTTGTGGGTCGCTTATATGTATAATCGAACCACATTACAGTGTTTGCTACTTGTTTATATGCTTTCTTCTATATTTGGTTATTTAACCGGGTTTCTCTTAGATTTCTTTTTATGTATGAACAAAATGATAAAGGCGATACTTGTTTGTTGGGGTTTATAATCGTTTCCTTTAAGATAAAGTATAATCATCACTCATCAAGACAAATCTTCTACGAGATTCCAAGTTTTCACCTTATCTTAAATTGAAGTAGTCAGATACAAATCCTTTATAGCCTTTTTTTTGTTCTTCAAAGTTTAAGTTTGTAATTTAGATTGCTTGTTGGGTTTCTAATTTGCTATTGTTCAATCCAACGTCCTCAATTTTTACATTTAAGTTTCAATCGACAATATTCTCTTTTATAATCCTTAAAGTTACTATTTATGTAATTCTTCTCAACTTATACAGTAAATTTTTGCAAAGTTTTTTTCCTTCTGTATTTCTTAAATCTTCAATTGGATCTCTGAGTTTGTTGATGTAATATTCGGAATTAGGGCTTGTGCATTATTGCTTAATTGTATGAAGTAGCATGCCTATTTGTGTTTGAATGTGTTGTATGAATTTTTGAGAACATCAAAGTGTAGGTAAATGCCCTAAAGATATTGTATTTTAAGCCTTAAAGGGGGAGCTAGGCAAATAAGGCCTTAAGGGAAATTGTGAGGGAATTTAGAGACAAGTTAAGCCTTGGTAAAGTGGCAAGGGACGCCACCTAGGGTGCTGTGGAGTTTGCGTCAAAGGGAGCTTCAGGAGGGAGGAGGTTCGAGTTGAAGAGGGAGCACACGGGAGCTTTTATTTTTGTATCAAGGAGGAGAGGAGTTAGGCGGCAATTGGACTTCAAAAAGATGAGGATAAGCCTGGTTTTTCTTTTAAAATTCATCTGGGATGAATGGATGAAGGTTGGACTCATTCAAACTTTTTGAATGAGAGGCGAGAGGGAAAATAGGAGAAAATTTTGGGATTGAGAGGGGATGAGAAGTGGCCGCCAAGGGTCTCTTTGGTTGGCAAAATTCGGTCATGTAGAGGGATAAGTGCCAAAATTATTTTCTTTCATCTTTAGTGTTGCTTGTCAAATTGTTAGTCAAGGAAATTCCTCTCTTTTTCTCTCTTTTCTTGGAAGCAGAAACCGAATATTGAAGTGACCATTTGAGCACCTTGTGCATTTTAGGCCATTACCAAATTCTCCTAAGTCTCTTCCATTCTTCTTTTCTTTCTTACAACTTTGACTCCATACTTGTTCTTTTGATAGCTGGATATTTCACCTTTATTTGAGGGCCATAGCCAAACCTTATAGCCTCATTCTTTACTCTTTGTCTCTTCACCATTAAAGTGCCAAACACCATCTCTACCTTGAAGTCAATCTCAATCTTATTGTGGGCCTATTCTTTGTTAAAGTCAAGGACCTATTTTTAAGGTAAGGTTGCGGCAACTCCTCTTCGCTTAAGATTTATGTCATGGCCGAATGGCCCTTTGATTCTTTAAAATGTGTTAAGGCCAATTGTAGGGGAGGTACTGACCTAACGCAGAGATCTTCGAAGTTGGTCATTATTGGTAAGCAGCATAGTGGTAAGTATTTCTCTCCTAGCAATCGATTATGGGTTCCTTTCTTCATGGGTGTGCCGGAATCAAGTGTTTAAACCTTGGTCTAAGGTTGGCCGAATGTTCTTTAAGGCCATAGTAATGTGTTCTTTTGTGTGTAGCCGAGGGAAGGAAGCATTAAGGATTCTTTCGGGATTCGAATCATCAAGGGATTTCGATAACTTCAGGAGCAAGTGACAGTTTCGGGATTTCTAATCTAAGGTAAGCAAATAAGATCTTAGGCTGAAGGCCATTTTATTGTGAATAAATGTTAGAATTGGATCTAACATATGCCCATAGTGATTTCGACAGATACCACAACCAAGTAGCACTTTTTGGGATTTAAGATTCACAAGGTAAGTAAATATGATATTCGGCCAAGGTCATGATTTGTGATTCGGATATGTTTCTTAATTGTTCAAAAGCCGAAACTAACCAGATAGGTGATCTAGTGTTAGCCGATTGCCAGGGGGAACACTACAAAGTTTCGAGACTTGATTAGTAATCAAATCGGCAGCAAGGTAAAGATTTAAGTTATGATAATCCTTCGGGATTTGATTATTTAGCCGAATGGCTTCTTGCTAAATGCTAAGTGTTGGCCGAATGTAGGAACTAAGGATCTAGAGTATTAGATCGAAATTTTCAGGATTTTAGTAAACTCGTTAAGTAAACCAGGTGTGTAGCCCCACACTAAATCTTAATAGATTTATGGTAACGTTTTAATATATGTGTTAATGAAAGTATGTGAACGTGGCTAAAGGTACCATACAATGGTACAGAATATTTAGGTACGTAATCTTTAATATTACGTCAATAAATGTTATGAACATGTGAAATATGGCACATAAGTGAATATTGATAAGAATGTGAAATAAGGCATAAAACATGATATTGGTATGATTTGTATGGCATGGGGCATATGGGTGTTATTTTAAGGGGAAGTGATCTGGTGGTTTTTACCACGAAATCTGGTGACTCATGTCACGTAATCTGAATGTGGTGACTTATGTCACAAAATATTATTTGGTGGCTATGCCACAATTTATAAGGGCGATGTGCTAGTCGTCTACAGCGACTGCCTTCGATGATGTGTAGTGGATGGAGGGTCGACTTAGTAGTCCCTACGGTGTGATGGTTGGTACGGTGATGTGTAGCGGATGGTTATCTAGGTTTGGGTTCGGGTTTGCATTATTGACTATATATGTTTTATATGTATGATTTGACATGCCTAAATTGATTGAGAGTATGTGTGATGGTTACACATTGAGTCCATTTGACTCACCCCGTTGTGGGATATTTTTAGGTGACACTCAAGAATGGACCTGCCTGGCGGGAGCTCGATGGTGGCCATGCTCACTTCGAGTTATTCTATTTTCATTGTTTTTTTTATTTAAGTATTTGATTTATTTTGGGGTTTTGCTTTGATGTAATTATGGCCATTATTATTAACTGCTTTTAAGTAAGCGTTTAAAATTGGTTTATTATGATAAGGTTATTATTAAATTAAGACTAAATAATTTTTCTTAAAAATGTAAACAAATATTTAAATGTTTTGACACATAAACAACATCATTTTCAGTTTGAACCCAACACCAAATCAAGTGTTATTCAAAAACACACAAATTTTACCAAAGTAGTAAACAAGAATTGAACTGATTTCCTCAAGGAACATACCAGATCCGGTCAAGGCTCGTGGGCCAAGTTTGGGGTGTTTCAGTTTGGTATCAAAGCCCGATTCAAAACTCGGCCTTGAGGGCTTTTAGGGCCCAAAACGTTTTCTTTCTTTTGAAATGGGATTTTATCTAAGAAATGAGCAGGTTTTCTGGCATGGCACCTGAGTCTCTGACCCGAAGTCCACCAGGTAAGTACTCCTAACCCTTTTGTGATTTGTATGTAAGAAATTATAGGGACGTAGATTAGTAAATTAGGAATTAAACCCTAGGGTTAGCCTACTCCAACACCAAGATACATAAAACTTAAAGTCTAACCAAACAAACTCGTGTCTCGAGTCGTCGGGTTAAAGGTGTGGCAACTGCAGTGCGCATGTCTAGGATTGGATTCGGGGAGCTTAGTATTTAAGCAGCCTAGTGACTCACCTCCTCACCGCCGAATCCCGCGCTCAAGTGCGTAGTGACGGTTCACCCTAACTAAGAGGACTCACCACAAAGCTAAACCCAATAATTAAAACCCAAAAGGGACCGTCACCTTGTTTTGAGAAACTCAAAATTCAAACCATGATTTTAAAATTCCAAGTGCCCTTGATTTAAAAATAACCAAAATGCCCCTGGTTTGTAAATTAACAAAAATACCCTCAGTGGGGAAAGTTATCAAGTACCCCCAAAATAAAATTTTTTTCCTAAAATACCCTTATTTTGGAAAATCACCAGGAACCATATTTTTGTGAAAAATTATCGAAATGCCCCTGGTTTGAAAAATTACAAAAATACCCTTAGTTTATAAAATTACCCTATTACCCTTGAAATTTTCTTACCATGTATTTCAATTTTGAAAAAAATATATATAACAAAAATCTCTACCTTGTGAAATTTTCAAATACCCTAATTTGGAAAATTACCAAAATACCCCTATAGGATAAAATTACGGAAATACCACTGGGTAGTGGAAAACAACAAACAATGACAACTACAACATTTTTCTGTAATGAACGCAAGTTCATAAATGTGATTGAATGAATGAATTGAGACTGTATGTGTATGAAATCGAAAGAACTATTCCTTAGAATTATTGAACATAAGACTGTTCGTGATAAATCAGTGAAACAAAAGCTAATCCATAAAATTCTTTAATCAGATAAACGCGATTTAGAAGTATGAACTCTAGGGGACGTGGTCGTAATGTGCGTGGCCGTGGTAGAGGCTGAATGACCGTGTCGGAGCCCGTTAGGCTAGGACAAGGGTCCGAAAATGAAATTCCACCACCACCAGCCGCTGATATGGAATATCGTGATCGACGAGGAAGATGCGATATCACAAGCATGTCTGCGAGTTTTGGAAAGGGTGGCTGGAGCAGGTGGAGGCATGTGAGCTCTGAAGTCGGTACCTGAGCGACTTTGAGCTAATAGAGCTGAATTTTTTCGTGGCGTATCTGGTGTGGCACCCAATATGGCTGAGTATTGGTTAGAGGCGATGGAACGAATTATGGATGATTTGGACCTGACTGCCGAGGAGAAACTGAAAGGGGTAGTGTCGCTACTCCGTGATGAGTCATATCAATGGTGGCTCACGGTTCGGGATGGTGTTGCCACAGACGATCTTACTTGGGAATACTTTAAGGTGGCATATCAGAAGAAGTACATTGGAACTAGTTATGTAGATGTGCAGAGGAAGGCATTTTTGAGGTTGGTTCAGGGAAATAAGTCCGTAGCGGAATACGAGGCAGAATTTCTAAGGTTGAGCCGATATGCTCGAGGAATTGTGTCAACAAAGTATGAACGGTGTGTTCGGTTTGAGGACGAACTGAGGGATGACCTGAGGTTGTTGATAGCTCCACAATAGGAGCGAGAATTTGTCGTATTGGTGGAGAAGGCTAAGGTAGCCGAAGGGATTAAGGACTCGGTGAGGCAGAATACGGACCGAAATAGGCAAAAGAGAGGTTTTGGATCATCAGGGTCATCAGGGAATGTGCAAAAAAGGTCTAGAAGTGATGGGCCATGAGGTCAGTAGGCTGCTACGGGAGCACAATATCGTACATGTGCTCAATGTGGAAAGATGCATCTAGAGAGTGTTGGAAGAAGATGGGGATGCTTTAAGTGTGGGTCCAAGGACCACATGATTAAGGACCGCCCTATGAGAATGTAAGGGGTACCAATAAGTCAAGGTCTTAATCAGCCGAAGAGGAGGACAATGACCACGAGGTCGTGGTTTGGCTGGCAGAGGTAATGGTTTTGGTAGAGGATGGGGAACACCGGGTAGAGGTGTTGGTAATACAGAGGCGAGATAGCTAGGTCTGGTATATGCAGTTCGTCGAAGGGAAGATGGAGATGCACCGGACGTCATAACCGGTATGTTCCTTATAGCTGACAAACCTTACTTTGCTCTAATTAATGTTGGCTCTACCCACTCTTATGTTGCATGTAGAGTAGTTGAAACACTAGGCATAGCCTCTGAACTATCTAATAGGGAGATGATTGTAGTAAGGCCATTAGGTTAAACTATAGTGGTGAATAAGATATTTCGGAGTGTACCTCTAAACCTTCAGGGAGTGGTATTTCCTGCTGACTTGATGGAACTACCCTTCAAGAATTTAATCTCATCCTTGGCATGGACTGGCTAATGGAACATCGGGCTGTATTGGATTGCGCAGCTAAGCGAATGGAGTTAAGGACACCGGAGGATAAGGCGGTAGTTATGATAGGGGAAAGAATAAACTACTTGTCTAATGTAGTTTCTGCTTTAAAGGCTAATAAGATGGTTTAGAAAGGGTGCGAGGCATTTTTGATCTTTGTTAGTGCGTTGGATGTAAAGGAAGGGGAAGTTAGTGGGGTTAGAATAGTAAGAGAATTTGTGGATGTTTTTCCGGAGGAGTTACCTGGAATACCCCCGGATAGGGAAGTGGAGTTCGAATTGACTTGTTCCCTGCATGACTCTGTGTCAATTGCCCGCATGAATGGCACCAAAAGAGTTGGTTGAGCTCAAGGCTCAGATTCAAGAACTGCTAGACCGTGGGTTTATTCGACCCAGTGTGTCTCCATGGGGAGCACCAGTGTTGTTTGTGAAGAAGAAGGATGGAACTATACGCATGTGCATAGATTATCGTCAGTTGAATAAGCTGACCATCAAGAACAAGTACCTTTTGCTAAGAATAGACGACTTGTTCGATCAGCTTAAGGGGGCCGTGGTATTCTCAAAGATAGATCTAAGGTCAAGATATCATCAGCTTAAGGTGAAGGAGGTTGATATCCATAAGACAGCTTTCCGGACAAGGTACGGGCATTATGAGTTCTTGGTAATGCCATTCGGATTGACAAATGCCCTAGTCGCATTCATGGACATGATAAATGGATTTTTTAACCCTATCTAGACCGGTTTGTTATTGTGTTCATAGACGATATTTTGGTGTATTCGAAGTCTGAGGAAGAACATGATGAGCACCTCCGAGTTGTGTTGCAAGTGTTAAGGGAGGAAAAGCTATATGCCAAGTTCAACAAGTGCAAATTTTGGCTGAAAGAAGTTACGTTCTTTGGACATGTGGTGTCTGCAGAAGGGATAAGGGTGGATCCTCGGAAGATTGAGGCAGTGTTGGATTGGAAACCCCCTAAGTCTGTGGCAGATGTTCGTAGTTTCTTGGGACTGGTAGGCTATTACAGAAGGTTCGTAGAAGGGTTCTTGTCGATCGCAGCACCTTTGACAAAGTTACTAAGGAAGGAGGTACCTTTCGTATGGACTGATAAGCAACATGAGAGCTTTGAGAGGCTTAAGAGAGTCTTGACTGAAGCTTCAGTTTTAATTCAGCCTGAGGCAGGGAAGGATTTTATGGTATATTGTGATGCTTCCCATACAGGATTGGGAGGTGTTCTTATGCAAGACGGGAAGGTAGTTACTTATGCGTCTCGAAAATTAAAGCTACATGAGGTTAACTACCCGACGCATGATTTGGAATTGGCGGCAGCGGTCTTTGCTCTTAAGGTATGGAGGCACTATTTATATGGAGAAAAGTCAATGATTTACACAGACCACAAAAGCCTTAAGTATCTGCTGACTCAGAAAGATTGAACCTGAGGCAGTGAAGGTGGGTTGAATTATTGAAAGACTACGATTGTTCCATAGAATATCACCCGGGCAAGGCGAATGTGGTGGCAGATGCCCTAAGTCAGAAAGTAGTGACAGAGTTAAGGGCAATGTTCGCACATTTAAGCCTCTATGATGATGGAAGTTTGTCGGCGAGTTGCGAGTTAAGCCGTCATGGCTGAATGAGGTGAAAAAGGGACAGTTGGATGATGATGATTTAAGGGCTAGGCTACGGCAAGTGCAGATTGGGGAGTTGAAGGATTATGGTATTAATGGCGATGGAGTATTGTATTTTAAGGGTAAGGTTTGTATGCCAAAGAACGAGGAGTTAAGGCGGAGAATTCTTCGAGAATCGCATAGTAGCCCTTATGCTATGCATCCTGGAGGTAGTAAGTTATACAGAGACCTAAGAGAACAGTTTTGGTGCCTGGTCTTAAGCGAGAAGTTATGGAATTTGTTGGCAAGTGCTTGACGTGTCAGCAAGTCAAGACTGAACACCAAGTTTCGTCAGGGTTACTTCAGCCAATACCGATTCGCAGTGGAAATGGGAGAGAATCACCATGGACTTCGTTAGTGGGCTTCCCTTACGTCTACTAAAAAGGACTCGGTATGGGTGATCGTGGATCGGTTGAGCAAGTTCGTACATTTCATACCGGTGCGGGTTGACTATTCTCTACAAAAATTGACAAAGTTGTATGTAGCCGAGATTGTGAGCCTACACAGAGTGCCGGTGTCGATTATCTTAGATAGGGATCCGAGGTTTACATCTCGGCTCTGGAAAGCGCTACATCAAGCTTTGGGCACTAGATTAGACTTCAGTATGGCATTTCATCTGCAGTCAGACGGTCAGTCTGAGCGAGTGATTCAAGTGTTAGAGGATATGCTGAGGGGCTGTGTAATAGACTTCAGAGGAAGTTGGGAAGAATATTTGCCTTTAGCGGAATTTGCGTACAACAATAGCTATCAAGCAAGTATTCGGATGGCACCGTCTGAAGTTACTGTCTCAGACTCAAGTGTCGCACTCCTACATGTTGGACAGAATTGGGAGAACGTCAGATTTTGGGTCTAGAAATTGTGGCAGAATCGAAAGAAAAGGTTAAGGTGATTCGAACACGGTTAAAGGAGGCATCTGATCGGTAAAAGTCATACACAGATCTTAAATGGAAGGAGATTGAGTTTGCTGTGGGAGATTATGTGTTTCTTAAATTTTCGCCTTGGAAAAAGGTAATGAGATTTGGTCACAAAGGGAAGTTAAGCCCAAGGTTTATAGGACCTTATCGGGTGTTGAAGTAAGTAGGAACGGTGGCATACCAGTTAGAGTTGCCTTCAGAATTGCAGCAGATGCACGATGTATTCCATGTCTCGATGCTAAGTCGTTATCACTCGGATCCATCTCATATAATACCGGTTGAGGAGGTGGAGCTAAGGCCAGATCTGTCCTATGAGGAAGAGCCGATCCAGATTCGAACGAGATGCGAAGGTGCTTGAGGAAGTCGGTCCCTCTGGTCAAAGTATTATGGCGTAATCATGGATCAGAAGAAGCTTCTTGGGAGATGGAAGAAGCAATGCGACAGCAATACCTCCACCTATTTCAACCAGGTAATTTCGAGGTCAAAATTATTTTAAGGGGGTAGAACTGTAATATCTGGGAATTAGGGCTTGTGCATTATTGCTTAATTGTATGAAGTAGCATGCCTATGTGTGTTTGAATGTGTTGTATGAATTTTTGAGAACTTCAAAGTGTAGGTAAATGCCTTAGAGATATTGTATTTTAAGCCTTAAAGGGGAGCTAGGCAAATAAGGCCTTAAGAGAAATTGTGAGGGAATTTAGAGACAAGTTAAGCCTTGGTAAAGTGGTAAGGGACGCCACCTAGGGTGCTGTGGAGTTTGCGTCAAAGGGAGCTTTAGGAGGGAGGAGGTTCGAGTTGCAGAGGGAGCACACGGGAGCTTTTATTTTGCGTCAAGGAGGAGAGGAGTTGGACGGCACTTGGACTTCAAAAAGATGAGGATAAGCCTGGTTTTTCTTTTAAAATTCGACTGGGATGAATGGATGAAGGTTGGACTCATTCAAACTTTTTGAATGAGAGGCAGAGAGGGAAAATAGGAGAAAATTTTGGGATATGAGAGGAGGATGAGAAGTGGCCGGCCAAAGGACTCTTTGGTTGGCAAAATTCAGTCATGTAGAGGGGATAAGTGCCAAAATTATTTTCTTTCATCTTTAGTCTCGCAAAATTGTTAGTCAAGGAAATTCTCTCTTTTCTCTCTTTCTTGGAAGCAAAATCGAATATTGAAGTGACCATTTGAGCACTTTGTGCATTTTAGGCCATTCTCAATTCTCCTAAGTCTCTTCCATTCTTCTTTTCTTTCTTACAACTTTGACTCCATACTTGTTCTTTTGATAGCCGTATATTTCACCTTTATTTGAGGGCCATAGCCAAACCTTATAGCCTCATTCTTTACTCTTTGTCTCTTCACCATTAAAGTGCCAAAACACCATCTCAACCTTGAAGCCAAATCTCAATCTTAATGTGGGCCGATTCTTTGTTAAAGCCAAGGACCTATTATTAAGGTAAGGTTGTGGTAACTCCTCTTCGCTTGGGATTTATGTCATGGCCGAATGGCCCTTTGATTCTTTAAAATGTGTTAAGGTCGATTGTAGGGGAGGTACAAACCTAACGCAGAGATCTTTCGGAAGTTGGTCATTATTGGTAGCGATAGTGGTAAGTATTTCTCCCTAGCAATCGCTTATGGGTTCTTTCTTCATGGGTGTGCTTAATCAAGTGTTTAAACCTTGGTCTAAGGTTGGTAGAATGTTCTTTAAGGCCATAGTAATGTGTTCTTTTGTGTGTAGCCGAGGGAAGGAAGCATTAAGGATTCTTTTGGGATTTGAATCATCAAGGGATTTCGACAACTTCAGGAGCAAGGGACCGTTTCGGGATTTGTAATCTAAGGTAAGCAAATAAGATCTTAGGCTGAAGGCCATTTTATTGTGAATAAATGTTAGAATTGGATCTAACATATGCCCATAGTGATTTCGACAGATACCACAACCAAGTAGCACTTTTCGGGATTTAAGATTCACAAGGTAAGTAAATATGATATTCGGCCAAGGTCATGATTAGTGATTCGGATATGTTTCTTAATTTTTCAAAAGCCGAAACCAACCAGTTAGGTGATCTAGTGTTAGCCAATTGCCAGGGGGAACACTACGAAGTTTTGAGATTTGATTAGTAATCAAATCGGTAGCAAGTTAAGGATTTAAGTTGTGATAATCCTTCGGGATTTGATTATTTAGCCGAATGGCTTCTTGCTAAATGCTAAGTGTTGGCCGAATGTAGGAACTAAGGATCTAGAGAATTAGATCGGGATTTTCGGGATTTCAGTGAACTCGTTAAGTAAACCAGGTGTGTAGCCCCACACTAAATCTTAATAGATTTATGGTAACGTTTTAATATATGTGTTAATGAAAGTATGTGAACGTGGCTAAAGGTACCATACAATGGTATAGAACATTCAGGTATGTAATCTTTAATATTACGTCAATAAATGTTATGAACATGTGAAATATGGCACATAAGTGAATATTGATAAGAATGTGAAATAAGGCATAAAGCATGATATTGGTACGATTTGTATGGCATGGGGCATATGGGTGTTATTTTAAGGGGAAGTGATCTGGTGGTTTTTACCACGAAATCTGGTGACTCATTTCACGTAATCTGAATGTGGTGACTTATGTCACAAAATATTATTTGGTGGCTATGCCACAATTTATAAGGGCGATGTGCTAGTCGTCTGCAGCGACTGCCTTCGATGATGTGTAGCAGATGGAGGGTTGACTTAGTAGTCCCCACGTGTGATGGTTGGTACGGGTGATGTGTAGCGGATGGTTATCTAGGTTTGGGTTTGGGTTTGCATCATTGACTATATATGTTTTATATGTATGATTTGACATGCCTAAATTTATTGAGAGTATGTGTGATGGTTACAGGTTGAGTCCGTTTGACTCACCCCATTGTGGGATATTTTTCAGGTGACACTCAGTAATGGACCGGGTCGGCAGGAGCTCAGTGGTGGCCATGCTCAGCTCAGAGTTATTCTATTTTCATTGTTTTTTTTATTTAAGTATTTCAGATTTATTTTGGGGTTTTGCTTTGATGTAATTATGGCCATTATTATTAACTGTTTTAAGTAAGCATTTAAAATTGGTTTATTATGATAAGGTTATTATTAAATTGAGACTAAATAATTTTTCTTAAAAATGTAAACAAATATTTAAATGTTTTGACACATAAACAACAATGTTTTCAGTTTGAACCCAACACCAAATCAAGTGTTCTTCAAAAACACACAAATTTTACCAAAGTAGCAAACAAGAATTGAACTGATTTACTCAAGGAACATACCAGATCCGATCAAGGCTCGTGGGCCGGTTTGGGGTGTTTCAGTTGAAATAAAAAAATTGATTTTCTTTGTTTTGCCGTGTTTTCAAGAGTTGGCAACTTTGGTTGTAAGGTAAATTTTAGTGCTACAGCTTCTACTAAATTAAAATTTCTAGTTTGTCTTCATAATTATACTTGTTAATTGTAGTTTATTGCATAAAAATTTCAAGAGATTTTGCTTTATTTTCTGAAATGGATTGTATTTTACTAGCTATTTGTTAGCTAAAGGGAAAGTTTGATTTGAAAATGCTGTGAAATACTTTCAAATTGATATCTAGCAAGGCCTTTCTTCTTAGAAAAATAAAGTAGATTGAATGTGCAGATTCCAACTTTGCTCAGTTTATGTAATTATTCTTAGATCTGTTTAATTATATTAAAGGCTGAAATCCCTTTTCTTCTTTTAGTAAAATGTGAAATTGATTCTGCTTGTTACATATTTTGCATTCGAGAATCGCGAGAAAAATCAAGAAGAAGCAAAGAGTTTTATTTATTAATAATGATACTTAAGTAATGAAAACCTGATTGGTTCTTTTCATTTTTGGTGTCTTTGCGTTGTGGTTTGGAAGTAGTGAGTAAGATGCTTTTGGAATTAATTCTTATCTAATATAAAAATTGATTTGATCAACGTGATTGCTTGGATTTGAGAATTGATATGTTGTTTGTTTACTGTTATATGCTTATATCCCTACAGGTTGAAAATGACAACCATGACTCTGCCTAGTTCTAGACGGCTAGCTTGAATTGTTTAAAATTTGGCAATGAAAGTGATTTATCATACAAGATTAGGAACCTTGTAAAGCAAAAAGTGAAAACAGAAATTCCCACAATTCATACTCACAACCCATAATTGAAAAACAGAGCAGTGGATAAAAATATCATAGTAACATATATATCTTATAATAGGGCTTACTGTACATTAAATATGTGTATACTGCATATCTTAAGGTGATCTCATTAGCCTAAAATTTTTTCCCCAC
Organism: Gossypium rotundifolium; assembly: GCA_025506655.1. Taxonomy (NCBI): domain Eukaryota; kingdom Viridiplantae; phylum Streptophyta; class Magnoliopsida; order Malvales; family Malvaceae; genus Gossypium; species Gossypium rotundifolium. Next base: position 36,774,926 of record CP106734.1, read on the forward strand.
ATTTGAAACCTTGTTAGATCTCTTTTCATCATTCTATTCTATCTCTATCTCTCTCTCTCTCTCTCTCTTTAAGATTAGTATTAGGTATAATGATAAATTCAGCCCTCAATATTTAAATGTGCTGCCTTGGGTCAACTTTGAAATGGTTACATCTATTGGTTATTTTTTTGACTGAATAATTTGGGCTAATTTGGTTTATTTAGATTTTAGGACTTAAGTTTTTATGACCATGGCTAGTTTGAACACTCCTATACCTGTGGACGATGGGTTTAATGAGTATGAAAGTGCTGCCAAACGTCAAAAGTCTACCACTTCGAAGGTGTGGGATGAAATGACAAAGCTTGAATGCAAGGACAAAAATGAATTGAAGGCACAATTTAATCACTGTAAGAGTATCTTGTCTGCTAAATCTTCTAGTGGAACCTCTCATTTAAGACGTCATCTAAATCAATGTTTGAAAAAATTTAATAAGGACACCACTCAATACACCATAGCCAATCAACCATCATTAGGTGGTGGTCCATCTATAAAAAACTATAAGTTTGATGCTGATGAGTGTCGTCGAGCTGTTTCTACTTTTCTTGTGTGAGGTAAGCATTCATTTAGGACAGTTGAAGAATCAGGATTTAGATACATGATGAGAATGGCTAGTCCTAATTTTAAGAATATAAGTAGAGTTACAACTACTAGGGATGTCCTAATGTATTATGCAAAGGAGAGAGGTCATGTTAAAGAAGAGTTGGCTAAAGCACCTGGTTTAATTTGTCTAACTTCCGATAATTGGAACCAAGAGCATACTAATGGTGAATATATTTGCATTACTACTCATTGGATTGACAAAGATTGGAAGCTACAAAAGAGAATCATAAGGTTTAGAGCTTTATTTCCTCCGTATGATGGTTTGAGCATAGCGGATGAACTTGTTTTATGTTTATCTCATTGGGGTATAGACAAGAAAATTTTTAGCATCATTTTGGATAATGCTTCTTATAATGATGTGTTGGTTTCTTGTCTTAAAAATCATTTTCGTGCGAACCGAGCTATTTTGTGTGATGGTGCTTTTTTTCAAGTTAGATGTTGTGCACATATTTTGAATCTTATAGTTAAAGCTGGTTTGGAACTTGCTGATGGTGTTTTTGGTAAGATTCGAAATGGAATTAAGTACATAAAAAAGTGGAGATTCGTAGGAAAAGATTTTATGATGTGGCCGAAAAAAGTTTTCATTTGAATGTGACCAAAAAGTTGCGTCAAGATGTGTGTGTTAGATAGAATTCTACTTATTTGATGCTTGAATCTTCTCTCTATTATAGAGATGTGCTAGATTATTGGGGCCAACGGGATAAAGACTATCAAATATTTACACTTTCTAACCAGGAGTGGAGAAATGTTGCTATTCTTTGCAAATTTTTGAAAGTCTTTTATGATGTGACTTGTTTTTTTTCTAGTTCTAATTATCCGACAGCCAATCTTTATTTCAGAGGGGTTTGGAAGGTTCACAAGGTCTTGCTTGATACAGTTAAAGGTCCTCATTCTTTTTTAACTCTAATGGTTAAGCAAATGCAAGAGAAATTTAATAAATATTGGGCTGAGTATTCGTTGATATTGTCATGTGCTGCAATTTTAGATCCTCGTTACAAGTTGAATTATGTGCAATATTTCTTTACTTCAATCTATGGTATTCATGCTTCAGATTTTGTTGAAACCATTCTTACCAATCTTAGACTCTTGCTTGACGAGTATGCTAAGAAATCCAAATCCACGTCTTCCTCTTTGGCTGGAAATTCTAATGTCTTAGATAAAGATCTCGTTGATTCTAGTTTGCATCAACATAATGTTAATAGTGTTGATTTTGGGGGAGATTTTGATGAGAGTGATGATTATAAACGGTATTTAAATGAATCTAGCACTAAGAGTGAAAAGTCACAGTTGGACATTTATTTGGAAGAACCGGAGTTTGAGTTGAATAGTCAAATAGATGTTTTGGATTATTGGAGCAAAATTTCAGTTCGATATAATGAGCTTTCATTATTGGCTCGTGATCTTTTGGCAATTCCAATATCAACTGTAGCTTTCAAATCGGCTTTTAGCATGGGTAAAAAAGTTATCACACCTTTGAGGAGTTCACTTAAGCCAAAAATGGTTTAAGCCATTGTTTGTCTTGATGATTGGATGCGAGCTAAGAGATTTTCAACGGGTAATTGTTATTCTCATTTTATTGTTGTAATTTTATATTATTTTTATCAATTTGATAATCTAATTATTTATTCTTATTTCATGTTAGAAGTTGGTGACAAGAATGACGATAAGGACGATGAGGACGATATTTCTTCAATTGCTTTTTAGGTTACCTTCATTTCTAACTATTGGCAATTTAATTTAGCTTACAATTTATAGTTTCTTATAAAATTAAATATGTTAATTGGTTAATGTATGGATATTTTGGTTGGTTGATTATATTTTGCAGGTTTTTGGTGCTGCTTTGGGATTGTTGCTAATGTTGTTTTTCTGCTGTTTAGTGCTATTTTTATACTGTTTTTGGTACTGTTTTGTTGCTATTAGTTGTTGTTAGTTGCTGTTTGATGCTATTTTGGGGCTATTTTGATGCTGTGTTGTTGCTGTTTGATGCTGTTTTGGGGCTGTTTTGATGCTGTTTTATTATTTTTTATGGTATTTTATTGTTCTGTTTTCGTATTTAATATTATTTCGATATTGTAAAACTTTTGTTTTATTATTAATTTGGTTATTATTTTAGTTCAAACAACTTGTTTCAATTTAAAGGTAAACAAATTATAGGTCAAAGATTGTGTGGTTCGGAAATTTGGTTTAAATGCAATGCCTACCCTTTTTGCTTTCTTATTTTTGAAAAAGATTGTGTGGTCTTTAAACCAGAGTTTGAGGTCCTTTCCTAAATTAGTGGAGTTCAAGCTTGTTGCTTTAAATAAAGTAAGAGGCTCCATTTTGTGTTATATTGCAGGAGAAAAAGGAAAGCTTTTTGATTCAATTGAATTTCAGTTGGCTATATTTTGATTTTGATTGAACCTTTTTTTTTTCATCCGTGTCTGTAGATGCTGAATCGAAAACTTGATTATGTTTAATTTTAAAGTTCAAATCGCTACTCTTTCATCTATTCTTAAACTGGAACATCTAGGCTTTAGGATTTGAATAGCAAACTTTACATCATTTGTTACTGAGTTTGAATTAATTAAGTTAAACTCTAAGTTCATTGTAAATTTGTTGGTTTAATTCTCCATGTTTCCAACTTCATGTTTCGATTGATTTTTTAAAGGATAGAATCGTATCATATCATTCCATCACTGCAATTGTTAATCGTGTGTTAGATAAATTGGGTCTCACTTGTTAAGTATTGATAGTGTTTTTTAAACACCTTAGAATCAAGTTATGCATAAGATGAACACATTCGTGTTTACAAGTTGGTATATATACTTTAAATATGTTTCACGTGAGATCCGTATTGACATTCGTGTTTACAATATTGATAATTTGATAACTCAATTTAAAATAATTTAAAATAAAAAAATAATACGGGTCGGGCTGGTCTGGGCTCGGGCTTGCCAATTCCATTTCGGGCCGGGATTTGGACAATTTTTTAGGCCCATATTTCGGCCGTGCGGGCTTGAGCCTATAAAACGGGCCTAGATTTCTAGTTGGGCTCGGCCCGGCCCAGCATATGTACACCTCTAGTTAGGACACAACATTTTAAATTCCCGAGAATAGGTTTTTTTATTTAAAAATTCATATGTTTTAATTTCAAAAAGGGTACTCAATCATTTGGATTTAATGAGAAAAATCGAAATCCAGTAAGTTAGGGCACGATTTTCTCAAAGCTCCCAAATGTCGAATATGACCTTATTTTAGAATGCTTTTGAATAACAAGAAGTGTGGAAATGAATCGTATTTTTATTTAAAATAATGGTTCGAATGAAATTGTCGCGCTAATGCATAATAAAAACATAAACATATAAAAATTTCACGAATATTACATAACTAATTAAATTTAATGCTAATATAGACAATTAAAAGAAAGAATGAAAGTAAAATAGAAAATAACATGAATAATACAATGACAATGATGATGCGAAAAAAATTAAGAATGACCATAATAATAATGGAATCTAGATTTTAAAACAATGAGCAAATAAATAAAAAGGCATAATAAAGGGCATTTAAAAAGATCAAATATGAAATAAAAATACAAGATAAATAATATATGAAAAATTTGAATAAAATAATAAAACAAATTTAATAAAACAAACAATATGGCAAACTTTGATATTAAAAATAAAATAGTTTAAAGTAATAATATATATAATAAATGAGATAAAATATGAATAAATAAATGCATAAAATAAAAAGAATAATTAATAATTAAACAATTAAATGGATAAAAAAAAGTTAAAAAGAGCACCTAAGTCAACTTAACTCTCACAATATAAGAATTCAACGAAAGTCATCCATCAAAATACAACTCAAACGAAAGCAACTCAAAAAGAAACGAAGATGAACGAAGAAAAAAATAAGAACAAGCCACAGAAAATAAGAACGCAAGAGAGGGAGAAATTTGAGAGAATGCTCTTAAGAATTATTATTGCTCCAAACTCAAGTGTGTTTTACAATGAAGGGAGAGGCCTCTATTTATAGTTGAGCCTTCCCAAATCCAAAGATACCGATCAATTACATCAACGGCTAAGATTAAAATGTATCTAAAAATTAAATCTCTAAGATTACAAAATCATATCTTCTAAGATTGCTTACCATATCTTCTAAGATTGCATATCATATCTTCTAAGATTACATACCATATCTTCTAGGATTGCATATCATATATAAGATTTGCATATCATATCTAAGATTGCATATCCTTGAAGATTGTGTTCCCATATACGTCAAGCTTGTAGATGGACCTTTAATCTTTTCAAGTAATGGGCCATCCCGATAGGGCCAAATGATATATTTTGGACTGGACTTGGACTTTGTTTTATTATTTTGGGTTTATTATTTTTTTGTATGGGCCCTGGCTAAATTGGCCTATTACAGCAACATTGTTAGTAAAGACAACGAACCTAGATCCTAACAAATAGTGTCTCCATGTGTGAAAGAAATGAACCACAAAGGTCATCTTGTCTCTTGGACTATGTATCACTACTTCGTCTCATTTAGCTTTCGACTCTCGAAAGCAACTAGATGCTCATCTTGCATAAGTACTCCTCCAATTGCATAGTCTGATGCATTCATGCGTACCTCATACGACTTCGAATAATCTGATAAAGTAAGTACGAGTTTTCTCGTCATTACTTGTTTCACTTGGGTAAAGGCCTTCTCACATTGAGGATCCCAATTTCACACCTTACTCTTCTTCAATAAGTCTGTCAAAGGGTGCTATGATTTTGGAGTAGCCTTCGATGAAAAGTCGGTAATAGTTTGCCAACCCAAGGAAATATCTCAATTTTATCACCTTGGTTGGTAGTTTCCAATCAACAATGGCTCGAATTTTGCTTTCATCCATTCGAATCTTGCCACCTCCCACAATGTGGCCTAAAAATGAAAGCTTACATTGGGCGAATGATCACTTGTCCTCTTTGACATATAGCTCATTATCTCACAAGGTTTGGAACACCTCCCTCAAATGTTCCATATGCTCCTCAAGAGACTTACTATATACCACAATATTGTCAAGATAAACAACCACAAAATGATCTAGGAAGGGTTGAAGTACATTATACACAAGGTTCAGAATGTGGCTGGAGCATTGACTAGCTCAAAGGGCATCACAAGAAACTCATATGAACCATAGCACATCACACAAGCTGTCTTTGGTTTGTCCCCCTCGGCTATTCAAAATTGATGGTATCTCGATCTCAAATCTAACTTGGTAAACCATCTTGCACTACCAAGCTGATCAAACAAGTCCACAATAAGGGGAATTGGGTACCCGTTTCTTTATAGTGTTTCTGTTCAAGGCCTGATAATTAATACACATCCTCAACGATCCATCGTGTTTCTTTAGAAACAACATTGGTGCACTGATCGGGGATCTAGATGGCCTAATGAATCCTACATCTAAAAGCTCATTTAACTATTTCTGCAACTCTTCTAATTCTTGCAGAGACATACGATTTGAGGCCCTCGCCGGCAGCTTCATGTTGGGCACTAGCCCAATCTTGTGATCCACCTCCCTCTATACTAGTAATTTTTTGGGCAAATTGGTAGGCATCACATCCTGAAAAGATTGCAATAATTGGCTCACCTCTTTTGGAATCTCACCAATGGGCTTAAGGACTTCTTTGTCCTTTAATATGGCTATAGAGGAGGCTTTATCTCTATGGGTTCCTTTGGAAAATTAGATCATTGATAGTGTTTTTCCTTCCATGCCTCATTTCCTTTTCATTCGCACCACACATTTATGGTTTGGGTCTGAGATTACCATATAATTGATAGAAAGAAAAATACTTGCATTAATCCAAGAAAATTTAATCCAACCATGAAGTCAAAGTCATCAACTAGTATTACCTTAATGGTGTCTTTACCAGCCATTAGCCAAGTTGGATATCAGCCCTTTTTTCCACACCCTCTATCTCAACACTTTTTGAATTGATCGTCTTGATCAAACCTGATTCCTTCTCAATTTTGAGCCCAAGATCACGAGCAGTCTCTTTGGACATGAACATATTTGACGCACCAGTGTCAACAAGTACATTAAATCATCTGCCTGCCACAGTGATGTCTACAAACATTAACCCGTGTCTCTTTTTATCTTTGACACCTTCCAATATCGAATTGAGATTCTTGGTTGCTTTGTCTTTCTCTTCATTTGCTTCCATGGCAGAAAGTACATGCTTTTTTGGGCAGTTCTTGATCATATGTAGACCATCATAAAGGAAACAAGTTAAAGACCCCTTCTTCTTCCTATTCCATGGTTTTTGAGCCTTATAATTTCCATCCTTAGCGTGTTTGTTTTGTCTCCTCCACCATTACCCTTTGGTTTGAATTTGGTCTTGGAAGACTCAGGCTTGTCTTTCCTCGTACCCAGCTAGACAAAACATTCTGCTATAGACATGGCTTTGGCAAGTTTTTGAACTCTTTGGTGTTGCAACTCTTGATTCACCTATTGCTTCAATCCATCTATAAAGGAAAAAAAGTCTCTTTCTCACCCATATCTGAGATTTGAAGTATGAGTTCACTGAATTCTTGCATATACTCCCTAACTGTGCCTTGTTCCGTAAGCTAGTGCAGCTTTGTCCGAGCCTCATCCTTAGCATACTTGAGTAAAACTGTGCTTTGAACTCACTTTTAAACTTTTCCTAAGTCCCAATTTCGATCTCACCACATCTCACGTCTGTGGACCTATGATGCCACCATAACAAAGCAACGCCAGGGAAATACATAACAATATTATTTACATTTGTGACATTGTCCATGATGCATTTGGCACAGAAGTATTACTCCATTCCCCATAAAAAAATTATCCACATCTCTCACGGGCCTTGTTCCATTAAATTTCTTAGGCTTGGGAACATCCACACTAGACTTGGGTGCAACAACTAATCCTCTATTGCCTATAATAGCCATGTAGATTGTGAGTTCACCCTTAAGCTCCACAATCTCCTCTTTCAAGGCTATCATCATAGCCTCAAGGGTATCATCCCTACCAGTCAGCTTATTCTCAACGGAGCTGAGAGACTCCCATACATAGTCCCTGAGTTGTTCCTTCATGGATTGTAACCCATCGGTGAGTCCCCCCTCAACTTCATCGAGCCTCTCTTTGACGTCCCCTATGAACTCTTCAAGAGTGACTACATGATCTTCTAGATTCAACAACATACCCCTTACTTGACTAGCTTTTCTAGCCCTTCCACGGGTCTTCATTGGCTTAACATATCCAGTAACTTCTTTTTACATCTTTCAATAGTGCCTTTGAAACCTTAGCTCGGATACCAACTATCATGGACTTAGATTTTTTGCCTTACAATCTGTGCAGCCTTAGGTGATTTCTTCGCTCTAAAAGCACCTAAGTTAGCCTTAATCCAACAATTGAAGATCAAACAAAATTCCTCTAAGACACCAACGAAGAACAAAGATGAACAAACTTGAAATATAAGAACAAAGCCACAGAAAAACTAAGAACACAAGAGAGTTTGAGAGAATGTTCTCAGAATTCTATTACTCAATGGATGATTTACAATTGGGGGGAGAAGCCTCTATTTATAGTTGAGCCTCCCAAAAATTAACGATATGGATTAAAGTACATCAATAGCTAGGATTAAAAGCTATCTACAAATCAAATCTTTAAGACTACATTATAATATCTTCTAAGATTACAAGTTATCTCTAAGATTGCATATCTTTAAAGATTACTTTCTATATTTGTCATGCTTTGTAAATGAACCTTCAATCTCTTCAAGAAACTGTCACATGTAAAATGATATGCGATTTGTGCAAGTATATACATCAACTCAAGTAATAAAATGATGAGTGAGTATCATTCCCACGAGAATCAGATTGAGGCAAGAAAGTGGTCAAGTTATTATAATAAAATGTGATTAATGCTATGGTAAAGCTATGATAAGTATGCAGTGTTAATTAAAAGGGAAACTGATGTATGTAATATGTGGAATTAATGAATACTTAGAAATGCTATGGCAAAATAAGAATAGAAATGTAATGGCAATTATAAGAATTACTATGGGAATATTTTGTAAACAATCAAGTAAATAACTAAGAATGATATGGTAAAGTGATCGTGTCAAACAGTCGAGTTTTAATATTTATAAAAAGAATGATCGAACTTGTAGACTAACTATGACAACGATAGAGGCAAGTGCACCTATCGAACAGTAGTATAGTTTAGGCAAGAATATTTTATCGAACCTAAGGGAACCTAAAAGTACTACTACTCACTTTCTTTCTATTATTTAGCCTAAAATATGGAGTGATTGGTTTATAAAAACTAATGAAAAAACTAAACTAGATGCAAAGACAAAAGAATGAATTGGAGAAAGACTTTAGGAAAACTCAGTTGATAAAGACGATACCCTCAAGAAGAATCCACCTATGACTTCACTTATTATTTATTCCCCAAACCATATGATTTCTTTACTTAGGTTGATCCGTGAGACTCCCTAACCTATATTAAACCCTCTCTCGAGGTGACTAACGTCTAACCTTAGGTTAATTAGTGGAACTCTCGTTCTCTTATAATAACCCCCTAAGGAAGCAGTAAATCGATCAATCGATTCCCATATTAGGTTTCACCCTAATCCGGTAAAATCTCATAACCTTATCTCTAGGTGCCCGATTGACTCTGCTCAATTACGTTAGATCTACTCTTAGGTAGGGTCTATTCCTCCTCCACCTAAGCACATCAGATTAAATTAAGCAACATAATTAAGAACAAACTAAGTACTTATCATATAATTTAAAAATCAAATAACAAAATCCGTCATAGGTTTCATCCCCTTCAAGTATCTGAAGGGTTTAGTTCATAACGAAATAAGAGAACATCTCAAGAGAAAAGATAAAATAAAACATAAGAAATCCCTAAAACCCCCTAAAGGAATTGAAGGAGAGATCCGCCATCTTGAATAGAGTTTCGTCTTCTTGAGATGGATCAACTGGCTATCTTCAAGTGATTCCCTAAAAGATGAAAGCTTCAGCAAAAGCCTCTGAAAAAAGCCTCCCTTTTTAATGTCTGCCTTGGGTTGTTTATATAAGCTTTTGAGATGCTTTACTTGGCTCTTAAGTACCTCTTTCAAGTAGAATTACTATTAGGGTGTTTAAGTGGACTTAGGATCATGTTTCTTTGGCTTCAAGCATCCAATTCCGAGTGAAATTGCTCATCCCCACGGCAGGGGCATGGCCATGGCACACGCCTGTGTAATTTGGGTTGGGCCTGCCTCGATTCTATCGTTTTGGGCATAGCCGTGTAGATCATCAGGCACGTTTGTGTATAGTAAATGGTTGGTGCACAGCCATGTGTGACGGAGTTGAGGTCGTGCTCTAGGTAATCAGCGAGGCACGGTCGTGTGGGCTTTGGGCCAGGTTGTGTCGAATTCTTGAGTTGGCCCAATTTAGTCCATTTTAAGCCCATTTTACGTTCTTTTTATCCTTAGGTGCTTTCCCGAGTATAAGACATGAAAAGAAAGGATTAAGAGCACCTTTTTACATAAATCAAGGATAATTCATCCAAAAGCATACTAAATGTGGGATTAAATATGTTACTTTTATGGTTTATCAAATACCCCCACACTTAAGCTTTTGCTTGTCCTCAAGCAAAATTCTCAACTTATAATTAAAACGAACTTTCCATAATTCATAATTCCTATCGACAATGTCTTATCATAATTCATAGATAATTTATACATGGATAAATTAACTCAAAGAGTCCTAAAGATTCTATTACGATAAGTCATACCTTTGTAATAGTATGAAAACATAGGTGTCTCCCCTTATCTAAGTATTTACCTTTAATTCAAAACCGAAAAGGATTGACATCCTCACAAAAGATTCACTCAAATCACTCGAAGTGTTTAAGGTTCAAGAATAAGCACTCTAAGTCGAACCCAAAAGTTAATCCCATAGGCTTGCTCGAAAATCAAATCTCCACCATCAGATATGAGATGATAAACAAATCAAAAGGTATTAAATCGTGGTTGTAACGGGCTAGGGTTAAAAGGTGTGGATAAAGGCTGAATTAGAGGGTTAGAATCGAGACTGACTTGACAAATTTCCTAACTAGAAATACTGAACTAAATATGAATATTCACTTCGAATGAAAACTAATATATTGATAATTACTCTATAATAAAGAGTATTTTCATCATTTAAAATTTGATAATACTTTAATACGAGCTTTTTCTTTAATTATTGGACTTTAAATGTTCTAAGCTCTTTTATATACTACTAATATTGAATATACTTGGATTTTTTTTAGAAAAAACTAAAAGAAACATAATAGAAGGAATTTTGATAATTGAAATAACCTAATTAGGCAACTGATCACAATTCTCGATAGAGGGGTAGTCAAAAGAATGTTGATAACAAATACAAAGGGCTTTGGGTTAATATCAAACGGGTAATTCAATAAAAAGGGTTGTTAGGATCAAATGGGTTCACTAGGGGTTAATTATATAGGTAAGCTTTTTAGTGGAGTGAATGGGTTAAAACCTAGGTGCCTTTATCATCTCAGTAAATCAAATCATTAATGTGGTCTCGACATGTATAAACGAGGCAAGTTCTAGAATAACAGTTCAAAGTTGACACACTCATAATTAATAAAGTGAGCACGAAAAAGAATATATGCTCTATAAGGCTCAAAATCTCACAAAAATTATGGGTGTTTTTGACATAAATCCTTATAAATTTCAAATTTCAAGGTAATACTCAAATTCAGTTCAATGACTTATCAATTTTAATTTTTAAAAAGTAGGCTTATCATGCTTGATTCTCTAGTATTCTTCAAATTTAATCATTAATGCACAATTATCTATGACTTATTCAAAGACATATCAATAAAAATCATAAATCATTAGAAATTTCACCCTAATTAATAATATGAGAAAAATACTTAAGATCAAGACTAAATTTAGGGTTTTGAGAATTATGCAAAAAGTTAGGCACTATTACCCCCACACTTAAGATGTACATTGCCCTCAATGTAAAAATATAGATAATGATAATTAGATGCCAAATCAAAAAGATAAGTGGGGAAAGTAATACTCCCTGAAATCTGGATGATCCCTGGAGTCTTTGGTGGTGGTGATGGTGTTTTCTATGGGCCTGGTAGTGTGGTTACCGAAAAGCAATTTGCTAGATGAAGAAATTGGGTAGCCTGCGAAGATATAGCCAAGAGATCTAGATAAATAATAATAATATACTAATAATATATTTAAAGATTAAGGAAATAAAAAGAAGGAGACTAAGAAGAAAACTAAAATTGAAAGAAAAGACTAATGGACTGAGGAGTCCTTATTGTTGGATGGTTGGCGAGGTGGGTGTGACCTCGAAGGCTGTGGTGCGTGATTCCTAAGCAGCCTTTAGAACTTAAAACCAAGAAACTAGCAGAAGAGAAATATAGATAAGGAAAATAAAGGAGAAGAGAAAAAAAATAGAACCGAAAAGGTTTCGGAAACCCTTGGCGTGTCAATTAAGTGAAGCTATTGGTCATGAACTCATGTTGAGGTCTCCTCTGATGAGACGATGCTTACCTTCTTACGTTTCTTTAGCATGATCTTTGTATTGCTCAAGAGTCTTGGACCTTTTTATGAATAGAAACAAAAATTTCAAAGAAAAGAGAAGGAAGAAAGAAGATGGGAAAAAGGGGAAGGGCTGTGGGGATTTAAATAAGATTTCAAAGCTGGCACGTTTCCACGCCCGTGTACCAAGGGTGTGTCGATTCGCACGGCCGTGTTATGGGGTGTGTTGTTTCTTCCATGTTCATTTTGTCGATTGGCACGCCCGTTCCTAAAAGGCCAAGATGTGAGCACGGATGGAATGCACGGGCGTGGTCTGCCCATGCTCAATAAGTCAGTATCTTAGCACGGTCGTGAGTCACGGCCGTGCTATTTTGTCGGTGCCCGTGGTATGGGTGGTTGGATCCGTGACGTTGGGGAGTGGGTGGACTAACTTGCACGGCTCTGCTCGATCAGTGTGGTGGTTCCGGTGGTCCACACGGCCACGGGTATGGTCGTGTGGCCTAGAAATCTGCATTTTTGTGTTAGTTTAAATGTTGAGAGAACAGAGAAGGAAAGAAAAGAAAATAAATTTGAAAGTAAATAGTGTTAGTTCTCAGGTTGCCTCCCGAGAAGCGCTTGTTTATAGTCTTAAGCTAGACTGTCCTTGACTTTGAAAATTTTATGGAGGTTTAAAGGTTTGAATATTTTCCCTCTTGCTAACAGTTTTATTTTTGTGACAAAGTTTAGGTCGAGAAGTGTTTACCTTGAAATTGTCGAATATTGGATTGCTTACCTCGACTATTTCGTGTGGAAAAATATCATGTACCTAGAGGAGCATTTCTCCCTTTTTCTTCATGTCTGTTGAAGTGATGTGAGGATTGGCTTTGTCTAACAGCACATGGTCCCCTATTTTAAGGTGATTTGATGTCCCTATGAGCTCTTCTGGTGGTTCCTTTGGTTTTACTTCTTGTGGATCCGGCTTTTCTTTGGTGTGTATCTTTTGCTCTTCAAACTTATCAAACCTAAGGTCTTGTCCCTTATAGGATTCTTCTTTGTTGTTTTGGGACTTATGAGTCGGCTTAGGTTTGTCTTTCTGTGGTGTTTCCTGCGATGAAAGTTGAACAATTTGATTATCTATTGAAGTGACTTTCTTACCTTCATCATCTATTGTTCTGGCTGAGTCGAGAGCTCGAAGCTTAATAGATTCATCTCCCACGCGAAGTATGAGTTCACCTGTGGCAACATCAATTTTAGTTCTAGTAGTTGCTAGAAAAGGTCTTCCTAGAATTAAGGGGATTGAATTATCCTCATCCATGTCTAAAACAAAAAAAATCTACTGGGAAAACAAATTTATCGATTTTTACAAGCACATCTTCAATAATGCCCCTAGGAATTCTAATAGTTTTATTAGCTAGTTGAATACTCATCCTAGTTTGTTTGGGCTTCCCTAGACCTAGTCATTTAAACAATGCATAAGGCATGATGTTTATACTTGCCCCTAGATCGGCTAATGCATTATCAATCGTTAAACTACCAATTAAACATGGAATCGTAAAACTCCCTGGATCTTTTAGTTTCTGTGGTAGTCTGTTCTGTAGCATTACTGAGCATGTTGCGTTCAATTCCACATGGTGCTCTTCATCTATTTTGCATTTGTTCGTTAAGAGCTGTCTTAAGAATTTCCTTGAGTCGGGCATTTGAAAAAGAGCTTCAAGAAGAGGTTAGTTAATATGTAATTTCTTTAAAAGTTTTAGAAAGTTACCGAATTGTTCTTCAGAATCATCTTTTTTCAATGCTTCGGGATAAGGTATGCGAGGTTGGTACTCTTTGATTACCAATTTTGGCTTTTCGTAAGCTACCTCTATTTTACCTTTTTCTTCCCTAATTTCTTGTGCTGATATGGGATTGTCTACTCCTGGACCCTCTTGAGCTGTAATGGTTTGGATATGCTCTTTCAGGTTTATTTCTGTGTTGCTTGGTAGACGTCCTTGTTGACGTTTAGAAATCAGCTTTGTAAGATGTCCCACTGACCTAGTAAGTTCTCTAACTTGATTCTCGATCCCTTTGATCGATTTTTATTATTCATCAAGTGTTGCTTTAGTCTTTTGGAGACGAGAATCTATAGCTGCCATGAATTTTGTCAGCATCTCTTCAAGGTTTGATTTCTTTTCCTCTGGATAGGTATGATTTTGGTAATTTGGAGGAGGTTGCTACCTTTGATTTCCTTGATTTCCTTGTCCTCCCCACGAAAAATTTGGGTGCTTCCTCCAACCTGCATTATAAGTGTTACTATAAGGATTATTATTAGATCTGAAATTGTTACTTATATAGTTTGCCTGCTTGTTGTTTGCGCCCGGTTGCTAGGGTGGGTACTCAAAATTCGCCACATTCCCACTCGCTTTGCATTGCATTACTGGATGTGCCTGCGAAGAACATAAATTATCAAGCTTTTTATTCATTAACTCCACCTGCGTTGACAGCATTGGCACTGCGTCTATGTTAAAAACTCTGGCTGATTTTGTAGGTTTGGCTCTTGTAATTTGCCATTGATAGGTGTTCAATGACATCTCCTCAATAAAATCGTAAGCCGCTTCAGGAGTTTTGTTATTCAAAGTTCCACCGGCTGATGAATCAATCATTTACCGCCTTGAAGAATTCACACCGTTGTAAAAAGTTTGGACTTGAAGCCACAGAGGTAATCCATGGTGTGGACATCTTCTCAGGAGGTCTTTGTATCTCTCCCGTGCATCATATAATGTTTCTGCGTCATTCTGCACAAAAGAAGATATGTCATTCCTAAATTTGGCCGTTTTGGCTGGTGGAAAATATTTTAAAAGAAATTTTTCGGTCATTTGATCCCATGTGGTGATTGACCCTCGTAGTAACAAATTCAACCATTTCTTTTCTTTATTCCTTAATGAAAAAGGGAATAACCGAAGACGTATGGCATCATTAGAAACGCCATTTATTTTGAAGGTATCACAAAATTCTAAAAAATTAGATATATGAGTATTTGGATCTTCATCCTGCAAACCATCAAATTGAAAAAACTGTTGAATCATTTGTATTTGTTAGGCTTTAATTCAAAATTATTAGCAGCTATAGCGGGCCTAACTATACTAGATTCTGCTCCTGTCAAATTAGGTTTAGCATAATCATACATAGTACGCAGAGCATTCTGTGTTTTCGTCCATCCCTTCAGTAGGATTGGATCTGTCTTGTTGTTCTTCTCTTTGGTAGTCTAGTGCTTGTCTAATTTCTCTGCAATTTCTACGAGCGGCAACTTCAATGTCACTTTCGTATGCTAAAGGTCCTCTTGGGTTCCTTCTAGTCATAAACTAGAGGTACCTGCTAGGAAAACAAAGAGAGAAATTTAGAAAAACAAAGATATATATAGAAAAATAAGAAAAATTTAAAAATAAAAATAATGGCTAAACTAATAGAAATAGAGCTTTCTTCATATTTTAGATCGTGTCAAACAGTCGAGTTTTAATATTTATAAAAGGAATGATCGAACCTGTAGACTAACTATGACAACGATAGAGGCAAGTGCACCTATCGAATAGTAGTATAGTTTAGGCAAGAATATTTTATCGAACCCAAGGGAACCTAAAAGTACTACTACTCACTTTCTTTCTATTATTTAGCCTAAAATATGGAGTGATTGGTTTATAAAAACTAATGAAAAAACTAAACTAGATGCAAAGACAAAAGAATGAATTGGAGAAAGACTTTAGGAAAACTCAGTTGATGAAGACGATACCCTCAGGAAGAATCCACCTATGACTCCACTTATTATTTATTCCCCAAACCATATGATTTCTTTACTTAGCTTGATCCGTGAGACTCTATAACCTATATTAAACCCTCTCTCGAGGTGAATAACGTCTAACCTTAGGTTAATTAGTGGAACTCTCGTTCTCTTATAATAACCCCCTAAAGAAGCAGTAAATCGATCAATGGATTCCCATATTAGGTTTCACCTTAATCTGGTAAAATCTCATAACCCTATCTCTAGGTGCCCGATTGACTCCGCTCAATTATGCTAGATCTACTCTTAGGTAGGGTCTATTCCTCCTCCACCTAAGCACATCGGATTAAATTAAGCAACATAATTAAGAACAAACTAAGTACTTATCATATAATTTAGAAATCAAATAACAAAATCTATCATAGGTTTCATCCCCTTTAGGTATTTGAAGGGTTTAGTTCATAACGAAATAAGAAAACATCTCAAGAGAAAAGATAAAACAAAACATAAGAAATCCCTAAAACCCCCTGAAGGAATTGAAAGAGAGATCCGTCGCCTTGAATAGAGTTCCAACTTCTTGAGATGGATCAACTAGCTATCTTCAAGTGATTCCCTAAAAGATGAAAGCTTTGGCAAAAGCCTCTGCAAAAGGCCTCCCTTTTAATGTCTGCATTGGGTTGTTTATTTAGGATTTTGAGATGCTTTACTTGGCTCCTAAGTACCTCTTTCAATAGAATTACTATTAGGGTGTTTAAGTGGACTTAGGATTATGTTTCTTTGGCTTCAAGCATCCAATTCCGAGTGAAATTGCTCATCCCCGTGACAGGGGCACGGCCATGGCACACGCCCGTGTAATTTAGGGTTGGGCCGTGCCTTGATTCTATCATTTTGGGCACACCATGTAGATCATCAGGCACGTCCGTGTATAGTAAATGGATGGTGCATGGCCGTGTGTGACGGAGTTGAGGCCGTGCTCTAGGTAATTGGCGAGGCACGGTCGTGTGGGCTTTGGGCCAGGCCGTGTCGAATTCTTGGGTTGGCCCAATTTAGTCCATTTTAAGCCCATTTTACGTTCTTTTTATCCTTAGGTGCTTTCCTGAGTATAAGACATGAAAAGAAAGGATTCAGAGCACCTTTTTACATAAATCAAGGACAATTCATTCAAAAGCATACTAAATGTGGGATTAAAATATGTTACTTTTACAGTTTATCATAAAGATACGACGATAAAGAATAAAGGATATATGACATTGGTTTGGAAGGTCAGGATTACTAAGAATCTACCTTTACTATCAATAATGCCTCGACAAAATTATACTCAGTTTACTGCTCAGAAGAGTTCAAAAATGGTCTACTTCTTCCGAGAGCAAAAACCTTAGGTTATCTTGCTCGTGTATATAGGCCTTTAATATGGTACCCTGCAATGTTTCCTTTTGTATGAACGATGCTCTATGTTTAGAGTCTACTACAAGTATCTATCGAGTACTTGCTCATATCATTCAATATCGATCCAACTAATCCAACCTTTTCAGAATTAGACGTAGTTTATGGGCATGCTGAACAATCACCTATGTCTAGGGATTGCACGAATACAGCTTAGAAATAAAACAGTTGAATGAAACAGTAAATTGATTCGGATCTATGCTTCAACCATTAAAGAAAATAAAAGTTTCATCATGTAATCCCAACCCTATGAGATTTAGCTCATGGGTTGGCACATAAAATTCAAACCAAAATAACATCCAACACCATTTTCATCATTCAATTCATGGAAGAAAAAAAGTAAGAAATACGGAAGACTTCGGGAAGACAGCTTTCGCGTGTCCAGTTCACACTTCAGTAGCATAGTGTCCTGTGATGGCTGAGAGGTATTTCTTTTGTCTTCCTCTTTCCATCTCTGCTCAACTGCTACCCTCTATTTTTTGCATAAGGATCTCTTCCTTTTTGTTTTTCTTTTAGGGTTTCCATTTTTTTTGGCTTTTTATAGCTTTTTTTCTAGGGTAAAACCAACTAAGGGTGAGCAAAACTCAATTCAACTTGAAAATTTGAAAAAATTTCGAATTTTGAGTTAAACGAATCGAGTTATTCGAGTAAACTTGAATTGTATTTTTTTGAATTTCAAGTTCGAATTGAGTTTGGTTTTTGAATTCGAATAACTCAAATAATTAGAATAAACCGAATATCAAACTATAATAATTTACATTATTACCCCAAACTCCTAAACCTCTTCACTTTCATCCAAAACTCTTACTCCCTCCCACTTTCCCCCATAACTTTTACTCCCCTCCCATCCCACCCCCCTTCTACCCCAAACCCATCCCCTCCCTCCCTAATTTTTTTGAAAATTTGCCTCCCAAAATTTTACTCCCTCAACCTCCAAAATTTTTTATTTTTCCCCTAAATTTTTACTTCTCACTCTTTACCCCTAAATAAAAAATTAAAATCATCCAAAAAATTTCCTAAACCTAAATAATAATAACTTTATTTATATCTACTATTTATATTATTAAATTAAATTTCACATTTTGTACTATTTATATTATTAAAATTTTTTATCACATTGAATCTTTATAAATTTTTACTAAAATTGAATTATTGATGATACTACAAAATGTTCGTGTTAAAATTTTATGTTGGTATCAATTTCATATTTTATCTTTAAGATAATTTTATTAAAAATCACATTTTTTACATTTAATATATTTTAATGTAAAATACATAGTGACAAGAATTAGAAGATAATTGAAGCAACTAACCAAGCAAAGAAGTTAACCCAGATATAAAATATTGATAAATAAATTATAAAGGGATGAAAGTTAATAACAAATTTGATTACGGTGGACAAATTTGATTACAGTGGGTGATAGTGATTATAAGGACCTAAAATATTTTTAATAATTTAACTCGAACAAATATATTCAATTTGATTCGATTCAAATTCCATCTCATTCGACTCGATTCAAGAAAATTTCAAATCGAGTTAGAATGATAAAATATGAATCTTTAAATTGGTTAACTTGAAAATTTTCATTCAATTCGATTCGATCGAATGCTCACCCCTAAATCCAACAACCCAAGATTATCTTCGCCTCTTTTTAAATTCTTTTTTCTAGGAAAAAAACCAATAGCCTAAGATTATCTTCTCCTCTTTTTTAGGTAGATTTTTCTAGTACAAGTATAGTTGGGTTGAGACTGATATGCGTAAAGTGCTGACTCGGTCTTCCCGGTATTGCCACGGCATTCGTACTAACAAAATGTCCAACTCTTTGCCCCAACAAACTTTCACTCCTTTATTTCTCATTCCTCAACCTGCACCTGCCAAACCATCAAAACCACAAGTAATTAGAAGTACCTAATATTTATACATAGTCCAAGCTTGTTATGCAATGTTCTAAAAATGGTAAAATAATATCCTAAAATGCAACTAAGTTCACTTAAGTACAGACAATTAACCTAGTCTAAAGGCATGATTTATAACTCTTTTCAAGAATTATTAGCAACGGGCCATTCTGATTGGGCCAAATAACCTCTCTTGAACATGATAGGTCACACAATTGTGCCATGGTTGTAGGCTCACATGGGCAACCCATGGCACTAGAGCTTGGTATGAAACACTTTCAAAATTTTTAACTGAAAAAAAGTTTTTGTAGAGGCAAATTGGATTTCATCTTATTCATTAAAATTAGAGGCAAAGACTTGGGAGATCCAAATCAAGAAAAAAAAGATGATGATATCTTCATCAATGAAGCAAAGTACATAAAGTAAATGCTCAAGAAATTCAAAATGGAGGACTTGAAGCCTCAATCTATACCAATGTGCACTTCAATAAAGCTTGATAAGGATAGAGGTAAATGTTTTGACACTAAAGTTGATATGTCTATGATTGATTCATTACTTTATCTTACCACATGTAGACTCATATTTCATTTAGTGTTTGTTTATGTTTTAGATTTCAATCATCACCTAGAGATTCACATTTACAAGTAATTAAGAGAAACTTTAGGTACCTTAAGGATACACCTAACTTAAGACTTTGGTACCCTAAAGTCTCTTACTTTAGTTTGCATGCTTACTCCGATGCAAATTTTTTAAGATGCAAAATTGATAGAAAAAAAAACTTCTAGCATATGTCAATTCTTAGGAACTATGCTTATTTCTTAGTTCTTCAAGAAATAAAATAGTTTTGCTTTCTCTACCACTGAGACAAAATATGTATTCGTTGGTAGTTGTAATCAAATTCTTTGGATGAAGCAACAACTAGAAGATTATGGAATTTCCATGGATCACATCCCATTAAATTTGATAGTACCAATGCTATATGTTTAGCCAAAAATTCCACCCAACAGTTTAGAACCAAGCACATAGAAATTAGATATAATTTCATCAGGGATCATGTGCAAAAGGGAAGCATAGTTTTAGAGTTTGTAGACTTTTACATCAACTAGTTGGCATTTTCATTAAAGCTTTAGACAAAGAAAGTTTTGGATAAATAAATGAGAATTAGGCCTCATGAACTTGCTTTGGTAAGATTTTTCAAATTTCAAGTGTTTGTTTTCTCATACTTGTATATAGTATATGTAATATTTTGACTATTCATTGATTTCTTGAATAATATGTTTGACTTTTGCTTTAATACATAATCTTATACATAGTTACTTGTTAGATTCTATTGTATTATAGATTATATAAATTCCTTGTCACATTTCAAAAATCGGGTTAGGAGAATCGAGAAATTTGATTGTGGGCTCGATAAAAAAAATTTGAGTTTAGTATTGTAGAAATTTTAAAAAAAGTAAAATAATTAATTAATTCATAATAATTAAATTAAATAATCAAGTTATTAGTAAAGGTTGATAGGGACTAATTTGGGACAATGATAAACCATAATATACACATATTTTAGTCCCACCTTTAGCATACTTTTGGATGATTTATCCCTTTAATTATGGAAATATGTGCTTCTAATCCTTTGTTTTCATGTTTTATACTCAGGAGAGCATCGGAGGATGAAAAGAACGAGAAACGGGCCAAAAACGGAGAAAATGGGCCAAAGTATGAATTGCACACGGCCTGGGCCCCGAGTCACATGGCCGTGCCTCTTTAGCAGGACCAACCACGGCCTATAACTCAAATTACACGGGCGTGTCCCTGCTGTAGCAAAGAAGAGTTTCATTAGGATTAGGGCACTTAGAGGAAAAGAAAGACATTCCAAAAGCCTATATAAACACCCTAGGGGCCAACCTTCAAGGGGGCGTTTAGCTAGGCCAAAGAGCCAAGCTAGAGGGGCCGAATTGTGGGATTCACTCGAAGAAAGCCAGTTGATTTATCTCAAGAAGCTGGAATCATACTCAAAACTAAGGATCTCTCCTTCAATTCCTTCAGGGGGTTTTAGGGTTTTCTTTATGTTTTGTTTTATATTTTCTTCTGAGATGTATTCTTTTATGATTATAAACTAAACCCCTCAAATACCTGAGGGGGATGAAGCCTAAGACGGATCTTGTTATTATTTTCTGAGCTATATGATAAATATTTGATTTGTTCTTAACTATGTGTTCTTAATTCTTGTTTTGATATTTTAGGATATTGATTCAAGCATTTATGCTCTTAGGTAGAGGAGGAATAGAACTCGTCTAAGAGTAGATCTAGCATAGTTAAGAGGAGTTGATTGCAACCCTAGAGATAGGATGACGAAAATCTGCCGGATTAGGGTCAAACCTAATATGGGAGTCCATAGATCGAGTTAATGCAATTCTAGGGGTTTTAATTAGAAAGAGATTTTAATTAATCAACCTAAGGTTAGACGTTAGTGGCCTCGAGAGAGGTATTAATATAAATTAGGGAATCCTACGGATCAAGTCAAGTGAATAAATCGTCTAGTTCAGAGTTAGATAAGAAGTGAAGTCTAGGTGGATTCTTCCTCGGGTATTGTCTTAATCAATTGGTTTTTCCCTCAAGTATTTTCCCCAATTCCTTCTCTATGTCTTAGCATCTTTGGCTTAGTAGTTATTTAATTTTAGATTAAACAACAATTCCTTTAATTCTTAGGCTAAATAATAAAAAGAAAGTTAGTATTAGTACTTTTGGTTCCTTTGGGTTCGACAACCCGGTCTTGCCACTAAACTATACTACTGTTCGATAGGTGCGCTTGCCTCAAGTCGTTGTCACAGTTAGTTTTTAGGCTAGATCATTCATATTATAAATTTTTAAGACTCTGACACACGCTCAAACAATAGCTTAAATAGAGGTAATATGTGTAAGTCAAGACTAGTAGTTAAAAGGGGATTTATTGGAACAAGGGAGAAATAGGAGGGGGCTTAGAGGGCAAATAACCCAAATTTTTAAAAATCAAGTTGAATCTAAATGGTAGTTTTTCCTCTCAAATTCTCTGCATCCTTTTGATTTTCTCGGCATCTAAACACCGCTTATTCCTTCAATTTTGCAATCCTTCTTCTCCAATTTCTCACTTAAACTTAGCTCGTTTTTGCATAAATTAATACAAACTTGAAAAGGTATTTAAACTAAAGGTAAGTTGTTGTTTTCTTATGTATTAAAGTTTTATTAGGTGTTTTTAATTTGGATTTTTATAGATCTAACAAGGACATTAAAGATATATGGTTTTAAAGCTTTAATTTGCATAAAAATGGTGAATCTCTTATTAAAGAGCTAAGTGATGATATGAAAATGGTTTTCAGTATATTTTGATAGGATTAAGAAGTTTGCAAATTCAATTAATTAAATCTTTAAGCAATTTCATGAATTAAACGATTTTCTTAAGAACAAAGTTAAATGGTGGTTTGTTTTTGGAGAATAATGTCTAGTAAAATTAAGCTAAATTTAAGGTCCAGATCTATAATTAGGCACTAGATAGGAAGTTAGGAAGTAGGAATTGGAAGTTTAATTGAGTCAATTGACTTAACTAAAGAGTTTAAGTGTAATGCGAGGTGAGCTCGCCATTGTTAAACGAGTGGCGAGATGCTGTGTGAACAAAAGAATTATGTTGGTTGTTTCGAATGCTTAGTAACCTATGTATTGTTGTGCGAAGCTGAAAATGCTAAAGGAGCCTCATCGAGGAGGGATAAAGGTAAGCAGAAGGCTATTTAGTTCGGCGAGTCGTGGTGAACAGTCGGTGAGTGCTTTTGTATACGGTATTTTAGCATGAGGTTTCGAGACATAGAAAGTCAAGTAAGGTATGCGAACCATCACATTAGATACACGAGCCCTACTTTTACGTGACCCGAACCTTTTTATTTTGTGCGATCCATATATGCATGCATGTTGAGCAAGCTTTATGATACTAAATACATGAACCCTATACACATGCATGTAGTTATAAGTATAATTTATGCGAGCCTATGTACCATGCTAGTATAAATATATGTGCATGAACCTTACATTGCATGCAAGCTAATAGGTATAAACTGCGAACCCTAGTGTTACCCGTGAACTTATATGACATGCGAACTCTACTGGTAATGCACACCAATGTTTATTGATAACTCTTGAAAAGAGTTATGTTTCATGCCTTTAGACCTAGCTAATTACTTGTACTTAGGTACATTTAGTTGCATTTTAAGATATTTCATTTGTATTTTCATAATTTCATTAGGAGCTTGGACTGTGTTTAAATATTAGGTACTTTTAATTGCTTGTGGTAGGGTTGTGTTTGGTGGTTTGGCAAATGCAGGTTGAAGAATGAGAAATAAAGGAGTGAAGGTTTTTCGGGCAAAGAGTTAGACATATTGTCAGTACAAATGCCATGGTAATGCCGAGAAGATCGAGTCAGCACTTTACGCATATCAGTCCCTGTAACACCCTTAACCCAAATCTATCGCTGGATTAAGGTTATAAAGTATTACCAAACATAGCACAAGTCATAATAAATATTTATTGCTTATATAGTCAAAACCGAATGTGTTGTAAGAAAATACATTATCAAAATTTACTCAACCCATCTTGAGCATATCTTAGAACCCTTAACCAAATTTTATATAAGCATTTTTATATTCATCAAATACAAAGGTTTCAACTCAAGTGGTCTATGAAGGTTCAATATTCACACATGCACATGCTCACTTAAAAACTACTAAAGCAAGTCGTTAAATATTAAAACAAAACATACACCTATATTTATATATATAGACTTTATCAAACCATGAACAAGATATACCAATTGTTCATACATCCACGCAAAAACATAGATCAAAACATCCAAATGAACATGGTAGCACCCAAAAAAAAAAAAAACCAAATATGCCTCCCATAATCCAAACACATAAATTTGAACTTTGAACACATGCACACTTATAATTTATGTTCGTTTAAAACAATTCAAATATTCAACCTAAAATTTCATGATATGACTGAATATACTTTCTTCAATGTTAAGCAATTTTTCCAAAGTGATTTGTTTTTCAAATCTATGGCACCTCACTAGAAAACATTCATCCATCCATAGTCCAATTAAATTCAAATGCGCAAATATCAACTTTCCAAATACAACCTCTATTATTTCAAAACGTATAAATATGACCAACTATCAATCATGCACAATCAACCATGCTACCATTACATGCATACTTACATTACCAACTATACTTTTATAATGAACAAGCATCATGGCCGATTTTATAGAAGACCAAAGTACCATAATTTAGCCATTTTCGCATGGCTATATGTATATATACAAGAACAAAATTTCCATTGGTTCAAAACCTAAATCTAGCCTATACATGCCTTAAGTTCAAACCAAACTTTTAAAAGTACCAAAATGAGTCGATAGTGTGGATGACTTTGTTGACGATCCCCTGAGCTCGTAGCTTGATCAAAATCTATAAGACAGAACAACAATCACAAAGAGTAAGCTAACTTAGCTTAGTAAGCCTTAAGCAAATATAACCACTTAATCAAACATTTAAATATTATAAACCAATCCTTTTTATAACCTTAATATAATTTTCTTAGCACAATTGTGCCATCATGGCTGAATACCACCATCCTTACAAAGTAATTTAATTATCGCTATCAATTCCATATAAGTAGATATGTTTCAGATACAACAAATTAAATAAATACTAAGTACATAATTACCATTTATAACCGAATGTACATGTATAATAATATCCATTAATCTTCACATGTACACAATTATATAATATCTATATAGTATCATTTTATCCACATCTATAAGACCGAATATACAAAAGCACATTGTCAATTCACTAGTTCAATATACATTACATGTATATTTACCATTTGGCCAAATCTAAATGACACATCCATGTTCACATCCAAATTAACTTTCAATATAACATACACATTATTTATGAGGCCGAATACCCTTAATAGAATTTTACAAATATACCTCATTTGTATCACAACCTAGTCGTATCAATCGTAATATACTAACTTATCTTATCTCGTACAACCAATAGGCTTTCATGTATCTGAACAATTAGCTCATTTATTGTACTCAAACTTCCACCTCTATAACAATCCATTGAAACACATACTTATAAATAATCACCGGCAATAAGCCTGCTAGGCACAAAGCTTGAAACACACACACCGGCACTAAGCCTGCTAGACCCAAGGTCTGATATTCAATCACCGGCAATAAGCCTGCTAGGCATAAAGCCTGATTAATTTCACTAGCTCAAAGCTTTCTAGGCTCGAAGCCCAAATATCGATACCACAAAATCATTTCTTAATCATTTCGTACTGTTTTCTGAGGTTTTTAACACATTCGAAATAATTGAACCACATCATCTAAATGCTAAAATTCCATCCGGCTATCAAGTTATATAACTATATAATTTTGAATAATCATAGTAAACCGCTTAGTAAATGAATTTAACTGTACTCAATTGCTTAAAGACTTACCTCGGATATTGTCGGACAACAAAAACCGGCTATTCAATTATCTTCTTTTTTCCCCGATCTAAGTCCGTTTTCTTTTGTTCTTGATCTAAACATATTTAAAATAAGCTCATTCAAACACATTTACATTCAATTTAGTCCTAAAACAAATAAATGGGCAAATTACCATTTTGCCCCCTAATATTTCACACTTTCACAATTTAGTTCCTATTGCACAAAACACAAAATATGCAAAATCTCACAACAACATAGCTTGGCCGAATCTTCCTTATAATCATATAAGTCCATGCATTTCATTTATTTCCTATTTTAGTCCTTCAAAAATTTATTTTAACAATTTAATCCAAATTACTCCATTTCATCAAAAATTCAAAGATAAAACTTGTTAATCTAACACATACAATTAATATATCATCATCAAATATCAAAAATAACAAGCTTACTTCCATGGAAACTCACGAATTACACAACAAATTCCAAAATTTAAACATGAGCTAACTAAAACATTAAGCAACAATCTCAAAAATATAAAAAAATATCAAAAACCGAAACCAATTCATACCTTAAATCAAGCTTTCTAATGCCAAAATACCTTAAGGTTTTCTCTTTTTCCTTTCTTTAACATTCGGTCAAAAAGATGAAGCCAAAATGCATGTCTTTCTTTTTCTATTTTATTTATTAATAGTTTAAAATATAATATTATTATTATAAAATAACTTAACATAAAATAATCATGTAAATGCATTATGACATGCATTGCCGTCCACTATCCCTTTTAAAAATGGGTAATTGTCCCTTAAGGACACCATATTAAAAAGCCACTATCAATTAGCACTTTACACTTAAATTTATAACTTTTACACTATACGCGATTTAGTCCTTTTTCTTAATTAATCACACAAACAATCACATTTTTATACGAAACTTTCACACATTATAATTCACATATAATTAACACAGAAAATAATATTTAAACATTTTTCAGACTTGGATTCGTGATCCCGAAACCACTGTTCTGATTAGGATCAAATTCAGACTGTTACAGTCCCAGCCTAACTGTACTTGTACCAAAAAAAATCTGTCTAAAAAATAGGGAAGAAAATACTAGGTTGTTGGTTTTTATCCTAAAAAAGAACTAAAAAAAAAAGATAATCTTAGGTTGCTGAAAAAAATAATTTTAAAAAAAGGAGAAGATAATCTTGGGTTATCGAAAAAGAATTTAAAAATAGGAGAAGATAAACTTGGGTTGTTGGATTTACCCTAAGAAAAAATCTATAGAAAGCCAAAGGAGGAAACCCTAAACGACGAACAAAAAAAAGTGGGTGAGATCTTTAGGCGTGAATAAAAGTTCAACTGCGCAAAGGAAAGGAAGCCAAAGGTACTCCTCCTTATCTATCACAGGACGCTATGCTGCCAAAGTGTGGACTGGGCAAGCAAAATTGTTTCTCAAAGTTCTTCTGTTATTTCCATTAGTGTTCCTTCGAAAGATTTAATTGAAGTAGTTGAACACAATATCGGATAATATTTTGGTTTGGAATTTTATTTCCCAACCCATGAGCTAAATCTCATAAGGTTGGGATTACTTTCAATGAAACCTTAAACTATTTTTATTAATGCAGTATATATCTATTTTACTTTACTATTTTATTTGATTGTTCTTATTTCTTAATTAAAATGCAAACGATCTCTAGACATAGAAGACTATTTGCATTTTGATAAACTAATTCTAATTTAGAAAAGGGTTAGATTGGTTGGACTAAAATTAAATCAAATGAGCAAGTATTTGATAGACACTTGTAGTCGACTCTAGACATAGAGTCATGATTGAAACACCCCAAACCCGGCCCACAAGCCCTGACCGGATCTGACATGTTCCTAGGAAAAACCGTTTGAATCTTGTTTGAAGTTTTGCTAAAATTTTGCGAGTTTTGGAAAACAGTTGATTTGGGTTGGGCTCGAATTTTAAAACCCGTGTTGATTAGGTGTTAAAACATTTAATATTTATACTTAAGAAAAATAGACTTTAACCTTGTATTTTTAAAATCGAGTCATACTTAGATAATTAAATATGCATGCATAACAGTTCAAACCAAGGCCTTATTACATCAAATCAAAACCCAAATTAAATCCAAAATACTTAAAATATAACAAGTCCAAAATGAAATAAAATCCCGAACTGTGCATGGCCATCACTGAGCTTCTGCCGACCCAGTCCATCACTGAGTGTCACCTGAAAAATAGTCCCACAAAGGGGTGAGTCAAACGGACTCAATCTATACAACCATCACAAGTCTCAATTAATTTCAGGCATATCAAGTCATAATAAAACATATAAATCATGATGCAAACCCGAACCCAAGCCTTGATAACCATCCGCTACACATCACCCGTACCAACCATCACACCGTGGGGACTACTAAGTCAACCCTCCATCCGCTACACACCATTGAAGGCAGTCGCTGCAGTCGATGTGCTCATCGCCCTTATAAAATTCTTGGCATAGCCACCAGATAATTATTTTGTGACATAAGTCACCACATTCATATATTGTGACATAAGTCACCACATTCAGATATTGTGACATAAGTCACCACATTCAGATATTGGGGTATTAAGCCACCAATTCACTTCCCCTTCACATATCACCCATATGCCCCATGTCAAACATATCATGCAAAAACATGCTTTATTTCACATTCTTATCACTATTGTCATTTTTATCATACTCATAGTAGGAGTAGGAAAACGTACCTGAGTACTTCGTACCATTACATGGTACTTTGGCCACATCATAACATATTTTTGTACATATTAATTAAAACATAACTATCAATTAATTAAAGCTTAGTGTGGGGTACACATCTGGTATACTTATCGAATTTACTGAAATCTCGAAAACTCGATCTATCGCTTTAGATCTTTAATTCCTATATTCGGCCAACCCTAACATGTTAGTAAAAAGCCATTCGGCTATAAAACCAAATCCCGAAGGCTTAATGTAACCAACTTCTTACCTTGCTTGCCGATTTGAGTACTTCTCAAATCCCTGCCTCCTAGCAATCGGCCAACACTAGATTACCTAAATAATTAGTTTCCGGCTTTTGAATAAACAAGAATTAGATTTGAACTACCAAATTTAGCTTTGGCCGATTAAAATATTCACTTACCTTGTGAATCTAAAATCCCAAAACCACCACCTTCCTTAGAAACTGTCGAAATCCCGATGGATATATGTTAGAAAAATTTCCAACATCTAATCATAACAAATGGCCCTTAGCCGAATATTACACATGCCTTACCTTAGATATTGAAGTCCCGAAACCTCTTTTTATTCGACTAGAGACAGATCCCGAAAGAGTCCTTCATGGTTTCGGCCAAAGACATTAGTAGAGTTAGATTCCTAGTTTAAGCCTAAAAGAAAAGAATGGAAACCGAATGACAATTGGCCCTTACCCTTAATACAAAAGTCGACAGCACCTTTTGTAACATCCCCAAACCCGGCCCACAAGCCCTGACCGGATCTGGTATGTCACTGCAGAAAGACGGTTGAAAATCTTTTTGTGACTTTAGAGTAAAACATGAAAAATTGTTAACCTTTCGAAAACCATGTCCATTTAATATTTGTGTGAAAAACTTGATTTTATAAAATATCCAAATTAAAACCTTAGTGTATATCTTTTGAATAAAAGTTGCTAAAACAAAATCAACTTCAAATGATAATTCAATGTAATCAGGCCCTAATTAAAATAATACCAAAATAATAGTAAGGCCCTTATTACAACCCAATATTTTAACAAAATACTTAACATTAAAATGTATAAAATAATCCAAATATCCTCTTCTGCATGGGCCACCTTGTGTCCTCTCCGAACCCGGTCCGGCTTTACGCATCACCTAAAAATGTTAAAGGAAAAAGGTGAGTCACCAAGACTCAGTGTGTAACCCTTTTTCCCGGTTTAGCAAAACATCATACACAAATCATAATCAAGTTTAACATGCACAAGTTTCAATATGCACCCAACCTAGCCATCCATAACACCTTTTTCTACCCCGTGTGGTACCAAACCACTGGTGGTGCCAAACCACTGGTGACCCAAAGTCACGATATCCATCAATGTGGTGCCAAACCACTGGTGACCCAAAGTCACGAATAATCCATCTGTGGGGCCAACCCACGTGTGATACCAAATCACTGGCGACGATCCCGTAACTCAAAAGTGGGGCCAACCCACGGTGGTGTTAAACCACGAGACAAGTCGCAATGAGGTGCCAAACCTCGGTGACCCAAAGTCACAAATGTGATACCAAATCACCGTGACCAAGTCACGAATAGTCAAGTTGTGGGGCCAACCCACGTGTGATACCAAATCACCGGCGCAATCCCATAATATCATCTGGGGCCAACCCATCGTGGTGCTAAGCCACTAGGACGAGACGCTATGAGGTGCCAAACTTCGTGACCCAAAGTCACAATAAATCAATCATGGTACCAAACCACCGGAGGTGCTAAACCTCCGTGTCCCAAAGACACGATATCATATTCCCCTCCTCTCATATCACCCATCATCATACCGACTCATGTAAAGTATGCAAATCATGCAAATCATGCTAACATGTTTATTTATCAACATCCAACAGATTTATCATCAGCCATATAATATATGCCACATATACCAAATGTGTCATGCTTCCCAAAAGCATCATAAGGAAAGCTCAAATCAACAGAGACTTACCTGAATCCATGCTTATACCCTTAGGGTATTAAATCCACATCCACATAAACCCGGTTTAGCATACACAACTTATATTAGCACATTAATACACAAATAACAGGAGAACCAATGCGATAATTACGCACCTTAACACCTGAAGTTCTAAACTCTCGATCCCAACACTATCGCTAAACGAGACTACGGTGATCTCGCCTAACTCATCGCTCGATGTCGCCCACACCCCGGTGGCCAATCTCGAACCGCTGAGATAGCTCTTTTCTTGAACTTTGGAATAGGGACTTTCTCTTGCCCACCTTGACTGGTAGTTGCCTCCATCAAAACACTTAATCGATCAAACAGTTAAACCTCATAAATCCTACCATAAATCTAAGCGTTGAATCTTACTAAATATTGCTTACCTCAACCGATCGAATCCCGATTGCTACTAAATGCTTCGTCGATTTGCCCTTACTTGCTTAACCAACCCGAAATTGCCACTTACCCCAAAAGGCTATCGAAAACCCTTATAAAATCAAGCCTCAAAAGATCCTTAGCGCTTCCTTCCCTTGGCTACACACGAAAGAAATACCATATTAAGACCATAAAAACATTCGGCCAACTCCAAACACCACGACCACCCTTTGATTTCGGCACCCCACAAGAGAAAGAACAAACCAAATACTAGGGAAGAGCTTACTTACCACCCCAAACTTGCAGAGACTGAGAGAGAGAGAGTACTTGACGGCCTCAAGAATCGGCTTAAGCAAGATGACAAGAGAAGGGACAGGTTTCGGCTAAGAGTGCTTTCAGCTTAGATGAGAATAGGAAAAGAAAGGGAATAATAATGGGGCTTACAGAGGTTCGGCTATTGATAGGAAAAGAAGAGAAAACAAAAGCTGCTTAAAGGAGAAACGGATTCGCAAGAACAAATAGAAGTAGTGAAGAATGAAGAAAAAGTGAAGGTTTTAGGAGCAAAGAGCTAAAATTCGGCAACAAGGAAGCTCACACCCTTTAAATAGAATTTGGCTACTCCTCCAACCCTTCATGGCCGAAAATGTCAACAAGAAGACCCCTTAGCCGTCCCACTCCTATACCTCTCTCCCAATCCCTTGATTCCCTCCTAAAAACGCTCTATACCAACCTTTCAAACAAAATCAAAATAAAACCAACCCAAGCCTTCTCTTAGCCACTCATTTAAAATGATTTGAACAAGTCAAAATCCTCCTTTTAAGTGTCTTGGCTGAATCCAACACTCCCCCCTGCTCATGACGCAAAAACAAACCAAAATGTTGCCCTTGCAACTCGAACCTGAGACCCCTTAGCACCCTTGAGGCGTCACTTCTCCATGCCTTATGTGGCGCCTCCTTGCCACTCTTCCAAAGCAATTCTTGAGTCTAAACCTCCCAAAAATTTCTCTTAAGACCCCAATAGCCAAGCTCCCCTTCTTAACACCAAAAATCCAAAAATTTCCTAAGGCCTCTCTTACCTTCTAGGCTTCTCCAAACCCCTTAAAACTCGTCCAAACATACAATAAACCTACCATCACTTGAGTTATGCATTAAATGCATAACCCTAGATCCCGGGTGTTACACCTTTGCTTTAAGCCCTCAAAGATTCGGCTATGAGGACTAGCTAGTGCTCAAAAGATTTCGACTTTTGGGATTTAATGGAGTATTTGGCTTCACAAGGATGAAAAGAGAGAGATGTGAGCTTTTAGGAAGAATCGACAATTGTTATTTTAGGGAGGGGTTTTGGCTATGCTTGTTTGAGTTTTTGGCTAGAACAAATAAAAGAAAAGAAAAGACTTTGAGAGAGGTAAAGTGGAGATTCGACTAGAAAGAAATAGAAGAGAAAACTTTGGAGAGAAAATAACAAAAGAGACTAATTTTCCTTTGAACAATTCTGCACACACCCCT
This sequence comes from Gossypium rotundifolium, assembly GCA_025506655.1. Taxonomy (NCBI): domain Eukaryota; kingdom Viridiplantae; phylum Streptophyta; class Magnoliopsida; order Malvales; family Malvaceae; genus Gossypium; species Gossypium rotundifolium. Next base: position 36,807,369 of record CP106734.1, read on the forward strand.
TAACACACTACAATACCGAAATTAATCACCAAGAGAGTCCCTTGGCCAGCCACCTCTTCCTCTCACTAGCAAATCCCTTAATTCACTCTTCCTTACCCTTTCCAAAAATAATTTATCACCTATCTCCTACCTTAGCCAAAATTTCTAAGAGAACTAGACTTCATCTCAAACTCCTCCCATAGACTCCTTTTTTCGTCCACTATTGCTCCTTGTTGCCGTAAATAAAAGCTTCCATTTAGCTTCCCATGCGACTCAAATCTTGGCCCATTTACCCTGCTGGTGGCGTCATTCCCAGAGGCCTTAAGTGGCACCTTCGGACCACTTTTCCAAGCCCAACTGTGTGTTTTATTTCCCCTTATTTTCTTAAGGCCTATCAGGCTTAACTCCCTCTTTTAGACTTAAAATTAAATAATTTCTAAAGCGTTCACCTACTCACTAAGGTTCATAGAACACATTTATACATACAACGGCATGCTTTCACATTCAATTAAGCAATTATGCATAAGCCATAGTCTGGGATATTACAATGATCATACAGAAGGAACCCATGCAAGATATCTAAAAAGCCTATAAACATCGGTAATGTAACTTGATGTTTTGCTCTCGCGAAAGGCGACCATTTTAGAACTCTTCTGTGTAGTAAAGTAGATATGATTTTGCCAAGACATTATTGAAGTAAGGGTCGATTCTGGGTAATCCCGACCTTCCGAATGAAAATCACTCTATCCTTATTCTTTGTAGTAGTATCTTTGCCAAAACATATTTAGTTGTTTATTTCTTTGTTTACATTCTATTCTGATAATCACTCTCGTTATTGCCATTACATTTCTGCTCTCACTTTTGCCATAAAACCTCCAATTATTCATCAATTCCATCTATCACATACATTATCATTCCTTTGAATTATCACTGGATATTTACCTTAGTTTATCATAACATCTTATTCGTCAGTCTTGCCATAACATTAACCACAATAAATTAACCAATTTTGTGCCTCAATTTGATCCTCGTGGGGATGATACTCACTCATCACTTTATTACTTGATTCGACGTGTATACTTGACAAATCACATATCATTTCACACGCGGCAGATATGCAAAACAGAATGTGCATTGCGAGCTCTACAGTTATGCGATCTCTACTTAGTGTAAATTATGCTATTATCGAAAGCTATGTGTGAGCTCAGTAATAATGCTAGCCTTGTTATATTTTGTAATGGGAGTGTCATTAAATTGATATTTTGGCAATGTGAACCATAGGATTTTGAACACTCACCATATTTACTATGTGTGGGGCATTGTGACCCAGAGATAGCATTAGAGAGATAAGGGAATGTAAAGCTTAGTTCCATTCATTGTGATAGCATGGTGTGTTGGAAGAGTGTGAGAACTCAGGCTATACTTATTTGGAGATAATGTTTGACTTATTGAGTTATTTGGTGTGTTTTGGAGATCCTCTTTTCCAATGTATAAATAACACGATTATGTTTCACATTCATAATTGCCAATATACCACATTGTAGTATTTGAATACTGTACTACATGAAAACTGTTATTGCATGTACAAGCCATTGCATTATTGAGGTGTTTAAATGTGTAGTATGCATGTGCACTCACTGAGCTTCAACAAGCTCACAATCCTTGCATTATCTTATAGATAAGTAGTTCACGGGCTAACGAGAAGGGTGGCAATTCAGTGATCCAACCTAAGGTAAATTCTTTTAAGTATGTGACGAGATTATAAATCTGAAAGTGAAGGGCATGTGGGATCTCTCCAAGGGGTTTAGAACTTGGAATGTATACCTAAATTTCTTTTAAATAAAATTTTAACAGGTTGTAAACGGACATTACAAACTGTTAAAATTCAGATTTTGGAATTTATAATTGCTTGATTGATTGGATGGATGGTATTACATGATTGGATGCATTAATAATTAAATAAACTGATTGTGTCAAACAGTCAAGTTTTAATATTTATAAAGAATGATCGGACCTGTAGACTAACTACGACAACGATTGAGGCAAGTGCACCTATCGAACAATAGTATAGTTTAGGCAAGATTATTTTATTGAACTTAAAGAAACCTAAAAGTACTACTACTCACTTTCTTTCTATTATTTAGCCTAAAATATGGAGTGATTGGTTTATTAAACTAATGAAAAACTAAACTAGATGCAAAGACAAAAGAATGAAACTTTGGGAAAAGACTGTGGAAAACTCAGTTGATTTTAGACGATACCTCGGAAGAATCCACCTATGACTTCTCTTGTTATCTAACTTTTAATTCATATGACTTCTTTACTTAGCTTGATCCGTGAGACTCCTAACCTATATTAAACCTCTCTCGAGGCGAATAATGTCTAACCTTAGGTTAATTAGTGGAACTCTCATTCTCTTATAATAACCCCTAAGGAAGCAATAAATCGATCAATGGACTCCCATATTAGGTTTCACCCTAATCCGCAAAATCTCGCCACCCTATCTCTAGGCATGCGATCAACCCCGCTTAATTATGCTAGATCTACTCTTAGGTAGGTCTATTCCTCCTCCACCTAAGCACATCGATTAAATTAAGCAACATAATTAAGAACAAACTAAGTACTTATCATATAATTTAGAAATCAAATAACAAAATCCATCATAGGTTTCATCCCTTTCAGGTATCTGAAGGTTTATTTCATAACAAAATAAGAAAACATCTCAAGAGAAAAGATAAAACATAACATAAGAAATCCCTAAAACCCTCTGAAGGAATTGAAGAGGAGATCCTCTGTCTTGAGTAGAACTCCGCTTTGAGATGGATCAACTGCTATCTTTGAGTAATTCCACGAATAAAAGCTCGCGTAAAACTCGCCCAAAACTCCCTCTAGAACAGCTGCCTTGGGTTGTTTATATAGGATCCTTAGATGCTTTACCTGGCTCCTAAGTACCTTTTTCAAGTAGTATTACTATTAAGGTGTTTAAGTAGACTTAGGAGTATGTTTCTTTGGCTTCAAGCATCCAAATCTGAGTGAAATTGCTTACTCTTGTGGCAGGGGCACGGCCATGGTACACGCCCATGTAAATCGTCTTTAGGCCATGTCTCGATTCTATCGAGTGGGGCACGGCCGTGTGAAGTAATTTCACGAGGCACAGTCATGTGGCTTGAAGTCCAGGCCGTGTCAATTTCTTGGGTTGGCCCAATTTGGCCTATTTTAAGCCTGTTTTACGTTCTTTTTATCCTTAGGTGCTTTCCTGAGTATAAGATATGAAAATAAAGGATTAAGAGCACCTTTTTACATAAATCAGGGCTAAATCATCCAAAAGCATACTAAATATGGAGTTAAAATATGTTACTTTTACGGTTAATCATGAACTAATAAGATTTTACAACCAAATGAGGTCAACAAGAAATAAGGTATGCTTTTATATCTTCTGTTTGACTGAATTGCAATGCGAACCTAAAATGCATGAAATGAACTCAATAACCTGTGAATGAGTGCCTGCATGCCAATTGAGCAGAGAGAGAACTAGGGGTCAAAAATATCATGAGATCGCCAAAGCAAGTGTTCGCCAAAACCTATTCTTCGAACCATAGAGTGCTCGCCATGTAGGTTGGTTCACCAATTTAGAATAGTTCGCTAAGCTAGCTAGGTTTGCCAGTGTGAGTAAACACGCCAAACGTTGCGAATCTACCTGTCAATAAGTTTGCCAGAGATCATGTATACTTCAGGATAGGGAGTTCGCCATTTAGAAGGGTTTCGCAAGTAATCTACTTGTTAGATAGTCAATAAGGGAGAAAGTGGGGCATGGTTTAGTTCGCAAGATCTGAGAGTTCACTAGTCTATAGGGATCCGTAGGTTAAGTTTCCAGCTGGGTTCACAGGTAAGTTGCGAGTTGTTCTCGTCAGGTGGTGTGCGAGGTGGGTTTGCAAGTGGCTTGTTACTTGTGTTTTTGGTGCTTGATTAGATAATGTGTTCAGAAAAGCATGCAATTAGGATTATTTCTCATACATTCTATGTTTCGAATGTGTGGCGTGAATGGTTGGTTGGTGTGTTCCGTGTTGTTTTAATGAAGAGTCACTTTTGTGGCTAATGTGACGTTCAGAATTCAGGTCAGACCGGCCCGGTTGGGTTTGGGAGCCATATTTCTTATCTTTTTACCATGAAAACATGTTTTAAATAGACTATATGCACAAATTATATTATTTGTTAAGTGACTTTGCTTAAATGTTCAATTTTTGATATATTATTAATTTAACATAATCATTGTCTTAAATTATCTAATGTTTTTGAATTTGAAGCATATTTGTATGACACTTTTGATTTATACATATGATTTATATTTATATATGTGGTAGAATAGTTCATTTTATTTTTTTATGCATTTTAAATATAAATTTTAGGTACAAAGTATATGTACTTCTAAAGAAGAACTGATACAAGTGCCCACTTTTTGTGTTTTTTAGGTTTGTTTTCATGTGGTATTGCAACAAGGGACTAAGTACCGATACCCAGGAACTTGTTGCAATACATGTTTTGTGCGTATAGGAACTTGCAGATATATAAATTCCTTAGAAATGATATTTTTCCTCATTTGTGTTGTAACAAAAATGATACTCACCAACCCTCTTCTCTTATCCACCATTTTCATTCATTTTTTCTTATGTTTTTCTCCGCTAAACCTCCACACGCACCATTTTAATCACATTTCCTGAAGCATTTTCAACAAGTCATCCATTTTCATCCCTTTCCTGTCTTTTTCAAGGTATAAAACCTTTACTTTTCTATTTTTATTTATGTTAAAATATTGTGTTAATTTAGTATTTTTCTTGTTATAATATTAGACTTTAGGCATTATAGGCATAAATTTACCTTTGAAATTCATTTTTTTACCAATATCCATTTTTTTCTTAATGTATATAACTAACTTAATATCCATTATATGTACATAATATGTATACCATATACAAAATACTTGTGTGTATAAATTTAGTCTATATGTTATATATATTTGTAAAAAGCCTAACACATATTTATATTGCCTTACACGTATAAATATATATGCGTGTATTGTTTATGTCTATATATATTTGTTTTTATGAAATTGTATATTTTTTAGAGTTAGAATTTGGTACATTGGCAGTGCATTTTTTTAACTCTACAAGCAAAGTTATAAATTTGTTGTAATGCCCTCAACCTGAATCGATTCACGGATCCAGATCCGGATCTCGGGTGTTACCACACGAATCAATTTAATCTATTATTACAAACAACGATTAATTACAAATTTGATAATCACATAAACAACAATGATATATACAAAGATATGTATAGTAATTTAATTACAAATGTTATCATCTAATATCATAACTTATTATAATTATCCTAAATATAGACTCGTATACAATACTATTTATTCTTATACTCCATCAAACTTACTCTGTATGAATAATAACCCAATGCGCCACCTCATTAGCATGGTCCTGGCATCGTCCCTCTTGGCGCGGTCCCTCAGCATACTAACTTGAAACATACATACACAAAGATAAGTTCATAAGAACTTAATGAGTCTAACACCATTTACCTTAGCTGATGCATGCACAATGTAGCTGATTATTCATAATGACGATCTTGTTGTTCTTAACATTTACTTTGCTTCTGGCTAATACTTCCTCAAATTCTGATCTTTTAAACACGCTAATTACCATACCTGACTCTGACTTCATTTGTTTCCCATCGATGACTTCAATTCTTTACTTATATCCTTCAGTCTGAACATTCATATATCCTAATCAATTTCCTCTTCAGAGATCCATACTACTCAACATCTCATTACATGTGTATACTCAACCCAACACCAATGCACAATCACCTATCATGAATGAGCACATACACAGTTGGCGGGTACAATATTCAAACATATAGATAAAAACCTTTAATTAGAGTCATGTTTTCAATATTATCTCATTTCTTCTGTGTATCCTTTCAATTCACTAACTTTAGTCAAATAGTAGCCTTATATAGTACTTGCCATGCAATTGATAGATCTCTCTTATATCGTATTTCTTTTACTTAGTAATTTAAAGAATCATATAAAACACGCCACAGAGCTTCCAAATCAGGGTATTCCACAAAGACAATCCATTCAGAGTTCGCCACAAAGGTTATTCTTTTAGAGTTCACCATAAAGCTTATTCTTTCAAAGTTCGTCATAAAGGTTATCCTTTTAAATTTCACCAAAAAGGTTATCAAAATGCCACCTAGACAATTAAAGACTCACGTGTTTACAATATGGATTTATCTAAACTCACATCACGTGATGTTTTCCCATCACTGCTTCAAGACACGCAGAGAACCCCCGGTGACATACACCGTCCTTAGTTCTTTTTTTTCAAAGATTACAATGGCCATGGACTTTCCCTTTAAAGTTCTATATCATAGTTCTTGTTTTCTATCACGATGGACCTCTTCATACACCACTATGATGATCAGATACAGACTCACTTTATAAATTCTTCAAGCACTGACACAATCTAAACCCAATACTTTAATTCCCTAACATACATCATAGAGAACACACATCTCCAAGTACATACTTGATCTTATACACATCTCCAATACTTTAATTCCCTGACACAATCTAGACAGACATATACAACTATACTTCAACATCATAGTACTCATACACCACTCATCACATACTTGACCTTATTAAATTCCATACCAAATATATATACTATCCCCAGCAAACATTCATACACTCATATATTTTCTCTAGTAATCATTCATATAGTCACATACATATCATACCCATACTATACTTTCTATGGTATTGAAATTCATAGTTTGACCAGTCTCCTACAAACATACTTCGGTGCAAACAGTATACATGCAAGAGTCAGCGTAAAACTCACCTGATTCTCACAAACAACAATTCAAAACTCCATATCTGGATATCCATCTCAAACCAGCAATAACCATTGCTTTTAGAACATAAGAACATCATTAAGATTCATTTGTAAAGAATTTATCATCAATTCGAGCACTGACAACTCCCATGCAAATCCTTAGACTTAAATATTACTGTTCATGCACCTATATTACTGTTCATGCACCTCCTAAAGACTTACTCTTTTAGAATTTAACATGCAAAATAGTAATACTTACCTAAGAATGGAATAGCCATTGATCATAACATAACCTTAGCTTCTAGTTTATCGATAAAGAGATACATCCAGACTTAAAAAAGGTATTAGTAAATTCTACTAAAGGAAGAGGAAGAAGAAAGAAAAACCCCCTTTTAGAACACACTCTCACATATATATATATGACTCATCCTGCTTAGTGGAATTTAACAAGTGTCATACATATCAGAAATTGTCTTTTTATTGGCCTATAGTTTTCGATAAAAATATAAATAAGTTCCCTTCATCAAACTTATCAGGCTAAGCTATACAGTTGGTTTCTAGCCGGATTACTTAAAGTCTAACTAGCACAGTATCCCATACAAACCAGGTGTATTATGCCTTTGGCGAATACTCATCCCATTTTTCCCTTTTATCCCTTAACACAAATGTCTCTTTAATATAGCATAATATCATGAAATCAAATTCTTACTAACTCAAGCGGCGGTTACTAAATCCCCACATATACACACCAAAAGAAATATTTGGGTGAATACTACTTCTCTACATAGAATATTTTTAAACTATGCACCATAACCTAGAATCAGCCAAAACTAGGGTGTTACATTTGTCGCATGTCCTATTTTTATACATTTATTTTTTAAATTTTTTTACCATACCATATATACACTTGTCATCAACCCAACATAGAATTTTAAATTCTACTGATAATGCACCAAATATTTTCCCCTTTTTTAAATATATGATTATGTACATATATATTTAATTTTTACATATATATAGTTTTTATAGTCTTTCATGCATATTTATATACCTATATATTTATAACCATACCTTAAAAGTTGTTCACACATTTAGCATTTTTTAATTATGGAAATTTCATCAATTTGTTGTTGCAATTAAGGTATATAAATTACTTGTTATTGCTCCCTTTTAGTAGGTGTGAAACACCCCAAACCCAGCCCATGAGCCTCAACCTGATCTGGTATGTTCCTCGAGTAATAACGATTCAAAATTCATGGGTTCTTAGAAAATCTTTAAGTGATTTTGGGAGAAAACTCGATTTGGGTTGTGCTCAAGTTGGAAACCAGTTCGTCTTTGTGAAATTTGAGTTTTTATAAAAGTTTCTTTATAAAGTCCCAAAACTTTAAGTAAAAGATATGCCAATTTAATTTTAAAGATTTTTCCCTTGAAAACATTTGTATTTAGATGTCATAATATTTACGAGGTTATTTTAAAAAAGATATTACTTAACTTTAATTTTGAAACATTCAAACATAATATCGTAAATTTAGATGCATGCATAATTAGTTCATACTATAGCCTTATTACAACAAAATATACCCAAAATAAATTGAAAGTACTTAAATAAAATAAATGTTAAAATCAGAGAATTCCTTCTTGAGCATGGCCACCACTAAGCTTCGCCGGCCGGTCCACTCATCGTCGTCACACCAAAAATGATCCCACAACGGGTGAGTCAAACAGACTCAATGTGTACACAAACACTAGGTCCAAATAGATTCAGGCATATCAAGTCTTACATGTTCATATCAAAATATACAATTAATGATGCATTCCCAAGCCCAAACCTAGTTACCAACCGCTACTCAACATGTACCAACCTGTACACCGTGGGGACTACTAAGTCAACCCTCCATCCGCTACACACCATCGAAGGCGTCATTGCAATGACGTGCTCATCGCCTTATAAAATTCGTGGCATAGCCACCAGATTAAATAATTGTGACCAAGTCACCATATTCGAATAATGTGACCAAGTCTCCACATTCTTATATCGTGACATGAGTCACCACATTCACTTCCCCTTTTCATAATATCCCATATGCCCCCATCTATCATACACATTATGCAATATTATGCCTTAATTCACATTCTTATCATACTCACATTCATGGCATAACAACCCTATCATACTCATAGTAGGAGTAGGAAAACGTACCTTAGTACTTTGTACCATTGTATGGTACCTTAGCCATACTTTTCACATTCTTAATATCACATATATATATATATTAAACATGACATAAAACTTATTAAGAAATAGTGTGGGGTACACACCTGATATACTTATCGGTTTACTTAAATCCCGGAAATCCGATCTAAAGCCTTAGGTCCTTTAGTTCCTATAATCGGCCATTAGTAGACATATTAGCAAAAACCTATTCGGCTAGATTATTAAATCCTGAAGGACTTTTGAAACCAAACTTACCTAGTTGCTGATTGGGTTATCAAACAAATCCCGAAAACGTTGTGTTGGTTCTTCTTTGCAATCTACCTATACTAGATCACCTAAAGGATTAGTTTCGCTTTTTAATCAAATAAGGAATAAACTTAAAACATCAAATATGGCTCAGAGTCGAAAGTCACTATCGCTTTACCTTACGGATCTAAATCCTAAAACCACCACTTGCCTTAGAAGCTGTCGAAATCCCTATACCACATGTTACATTCGGATTTAAACAACAATCCATAAAAATGGCCCTTGGTCAAGTATTATAGTTGCTTACCTTGAATACTTCAAATCCCGAAAGGCTCTCTAGTGCTTCCCTCTTTCGACTAAACACCAAAAGAACACATAATAAGGCTTAATGAACATTCTGCCATCCATAAAAATCAAGGCCTAATCCCTTGATTTAGGCACCAAAAAGGAAAGAATCCAAAAACCGATTTCTAAAGAAATACTTACCACTATCGTTGGTTACCACTAACGATCAGCTTCCCGAATCACCCTCCTAGGTTCAGCCACAACCAAGAAATAGAACTATATCTCCAACTTTCGACTTTGAAGGGAACAAAAAAGAAAAGAAGTGATGAGGGTTCCCAATAGATATTCGACTATGGCTTAACAAATGGTGATTGCACATTCGGCTATCATAGAGAATAGGTAGGGGTTTGAAGTTATAAGAAAGAATAGAAAATAAAATGGAAGAGGCTTGGAAGAATTCGCAATGAGAACAATGGTGGAGGGTCTCGCTTCAAGGAAAAAGAAAGGAAAAGAATGAATTTGCTTGACAAAATTTTCAAAGAATGAAGACTAGAGAAGAAAATAAATAATTTCAAGACTCTTTCCCCTTCACTTGGCCGAATATTGCCTACCAAAGAGACCCATACTTGGCCACCACCTCAACTCCCATAATAATCTCCTAATTCTCTTTTATCACCTTAACAAATAAAATAATCCATCACCTTATCCCTTATCTTACCTTTTAAAAAATAAAATAAAACAATAATAAAAACAAGCTTAATCCTCATCCAATTGAGAGTCCTAGGTGCATTCCCATCGCTCCCTCTCCCTAACGCCAAGATGAAAATAAAAAACTACTCCCTAGTCGCCTCCAAACTCGAACTTGAGACCTCAAGAAATTCCTAGCACCTTAAGTAGCATCCCCAGGCTACTTTGCCAAGGCGCTATTTGTGACATGAACTCCCCAAAATTCCTCTTAACGCCTCCTTAACCCCACGCCTTCTTGACGCAAAAATAAATGCTCCTTCCTGCTTCCTTCGCAACTCGAACCAAGGCCCTTACCCTCCTGCACCTGGCATCTTTCACCAAGCCCTTAAGTGGAGCCTTGTAGCCACTTTACCAAGCCCATCGTGTGATATATCTCTCTCACATTTTCTCTTAAAGCCACCCTACTTAGTTTCCCTTTTTAGATTTAAAATCTAAAAATTTTCTAAGGCATTTCCTATTATTCTAAAGTTCACAACATTCATAAATACACATTCATACATACAAAGGCATGCTTTCACACTCAATTAAGCAATTATGCATAAGCCATAATTCGAGATATTACAGTTTTACCCCCTTAAAATAATTTCATCCTTGAAATTACCTAGCTAGAATAGGTGGGGGTATTGCTCGTCGCATTGCTTCTTCCGGCTCTCACGAGGCTTCCTCCGATCCATGATTTCGCCATAATACCTTGACCAAAGGGACCGATTTCCTTCGAAGCACTTTCACATCTCGTTCTAGAATCTGAATCAACTCTTCTTCGTAGGACAGGTCTGGCCTTAGCTCCACCTCTTCCACCAGAAATACATGAGATGGGTCCGATCTGTATCGACGTAGTATGGAAACATGAAATACGTCATGTATCTACTTCAATTCAGGAGGCAGCTCCAACTGATATGCCACCGATCCAATTCGCTTCAAAACCTTATAAGGTCCTATAAACCTTGGACTTAACTTCCCTTTCTGACCAAATTCATTACCTTTTTCTAAGGCGAAACTTTAAGAAATACTTGGTCTCCCACATCAAATTCTATTTCTTTCTTTTGAGATTCGCATACGACTTCTGTCTATCAGATGCTTCCTTTAACCGTGCCCGAATTATCTCAACCTTTTCTTCGGATTCTGCCACTAACTCTGGACCCAAAACTCGACGTTCTCCCAATTCTGTCCAACATGTAGGAGTCCGACACTTCCGACCATACAGTGCTTCGTACGGTGCCATCCGAATACTAGCTTGATAGCTATTGTTGTAGGCAAATTCCGCTAGAGGCAAATATTCCTCCCAACTTCCTCTGAAATCCATCACACAGCCCCTCAACATATCCTCCAACACTTGGATTACCCGCTCAGACTGCCCGTCCGACTGTGGATGAAAAGCCATAGTAAAATCCAACTTAGTGCCTAAAGCCTGATGTAACGCTTTCCAGAACCGAGAGGTAAACCTTGGGTCCCTATCTGAGATAATTGACACCAGCACTCCATGCAACCTTACGACTTCGCCACATATAACTTTGCCAACTTCTGCAAAGAATAATCGACTTTCACCGGAATAAAGTGCGCGACTTGGTCAAACGGTCCACTATTACCCATACCGAGTCCTTCTTAGTAGGCGTAAGGGGAAACCCACGAATGAAGTCCATGGTAATTCTCTCCCACTTCCACTGTGGAATCTTGATTGGCTGAAGCAACCCTGACGGAACTTGGTGTTCAGCCTTAACTTGCTAACACGTTAAACACTTGCCGACAAATTTTGTAACTTCTTTTGTTCATACCAAGCCACTAAAACTGTTCTCTTAAGTCTCTGTACAACTTAGTGCCTCTAGGATGCATAGCATAAGGGCTACTATGCGATTCCTGAAGAATCCTTCACCTAAGTTCCTTATCCTTAGGCATACAGACCTTGCTCTTGAAACACAACACTCCTTCGCCATTAATGCCATAATCTTCCAACTCTCCATTCTCAGACTTGTTGTAGCTTAGCACTTAGGTCCTCATCACCAACCGTCCCTCTTTCACTTCATTCAACTATGTCGACTTGACTTGCAACTCTGCCAACAGGTTTCCATCATCATACAAACTCAGATGTGCGAATATCGCCTTCAGATCCAACACAACCTTCCGACTTAGGGCATCCGCCACTACATTCGCCTTGCCTGGGTGATACTTTATGGAACAATCATAATCCTTCAGTAACTCCACCCATCTTCAGCTATCTCAGGTTCAGCTCTTTCTGAGTCAGCAAATACTTCAGGCTCTTGTGGTCCATGTAGATCACTAACTTTTCTCTATATAAGTAGTGCCTCCACACATTAAGAGCAAAGACCACCGCTGCCAATTCCAAATCGTGCGTTGGGTAGTTAACCTCATAAGGCCTTAATTGCCGAGACGCATATGCGACTACCTTCCCGTCTTGCATCAATACACAACCCAAACCTGTATGGGAAGCATCACAATACACCGTAAAATCCTTTCCTGCCTCAAGCTAAATCAACACTGGAGCTTTCGTCAATACCCTCTTAAGCCTTTCAAAGCTTTTCTGTTGTTTATCCGTCCATACAAAGGGTACTTCCTTCCTCAACAACTTTGTCAAAGGCACGGCTATTGACGAGAACCCTTCTACAAACCTTCTGTAGTAGCCTACCAATCCCAAGAAACTACGAATCTCCACTACAGACCTAGGTGGTTTCCAATCCAACACCGCTTCAATCTTTCTAGGATTCACCCTTATTCCTTTAGCAGACACCACATGCCCTAAGAAGGCAACTTCCCTAAGCCAAAATTCACACTTGCTGAATTTGGCATAGAGCTTCTTCTCCCTCAATACTTGCAGCACAATCCGGAGATGCTCATCATGCTCCTCCTCAGTCTTGGAGTATACGAGGATGTCGTCGATGAACACCACGACGAACCTATCCAAGTAAGGTTGAAAAACCCGGTTCATCATATCCATGAACACGGCTAGGGCGTTTGTCAACCTGAACGGTATTACTACAAACTCATAGTGGCCGTATCTTGTCCTAAAGGCTGTCTTATGGATATCCGCCTCTTTCACCTTCAACTGATGATATCCTGACCTTAAGTCGATCTTTGAGAACACTGCCGCCCTTTGTCGATCGAACAAGTCATCTATCCTTGGCAAGGGATACTTGTTCTTGATGGTCAGCTTATTCAACTGACGATAATCTATGCACATTCGCATAGTTCCGTCCTTGTTCTTCACAAATAGGATCGGTGCTCCTCATGGAGACACACTGGGTCGGATAAACCCACGATCCAGCAATTCTTGGATTTGAGCCTTGAGCTCCACCAACTCCTTTGGTGCCATTCTGTATGGGGCAATTGACACAGGAGCTGTTCCCGATAGCAAGTCAATTCTAAACTCCACCTCCCTATCTGGGGGTATTCCCGGTAATTCCTTTGAAAACACATCCTCAAAATCCCTTACCGTTCTAACTCCACTAGCACCTTCTTCTTTTCCATCTAACGCACTTACGGAGGCTAAAAATGCCTTGTACCATTTACGAACCATCTTTTTAGCCTTTAGCGCCGAAACTACATTAGACAAGTAGTTTCTTCTTTCTCCTATCATAATGACCACCTCATCTTCCCGGTCCTTAACTCCATTCGCTTAGTCAGATAGTCTAACACGTACCGATGGTCCACTAGCCACCCATTCCAAGAATGAGATCAAACTCTCCAAAGGGAAGTTCCATCAATCAAGAAAAAAATACCACGCCTTGAATTTCTAAAGGTACACTTGAAAGACCTTATTCACCACTACAGCTTGACCTAGTGGGCTTACTACAGTCATCTTCCTACTAGAAGGTTCATAGGCTATGTCTAGAGTTTCAACTACTCTACATGCCACATAAGAATGGGCCGAGCCCACATCAATCAAAGTATAATAAGGCTTTCCAAATACAAGAAACGTACCAGTTATGATGTCCGGCGTGTCTCCATCCTCCCTACGGTGAGCCGCATAAACCAAACCCGACTGCCTTACCTCAATATTAGCAGCACCTCAGCCCGGTATTCCACGTCCCCTACCAAGCACCATTTTCTCATTATTCGGACCACGGCCTACCGAGGTCAGCTGTCCACCTCTACCACCGATTAGCATTACGAGCTACGGTCGATTCCCATCTGGTCTCATTAGGCGCCCTTAATCATGTGGTCCTTTGACCCACATTTGAAACATCCACTTGTCTTCTTCCAAAGATTCGCCTAAGTGTTTCTTCCCACACCGCCACAAGTACGATATTGCCTCTAGTACCGGGCTTATCGACCTCGCGCCCATCAACTCTAGGCCTTTTCCGAGCATTCCTGGATGATCCGGATGACCCAATTCCTCTTCTCGCTTATTCCCGTCCATGTTCTACCTCACGAGTCCTTAATTCCTTCCGCTATCTTAGCTTTCTCTACTAAAGCAGAAAACTCCCGCTCCTAATGTGGAGCGACTAACAACCTCAGGTCATTCTTTAGTCCGTCCTTAAACCGGACACACTGCTCATGCTCTGTTGCCACCACTCCTCGAGTATACCGGCTCAGCCTCAGAAATTCAAATTCATATTCTACTACGGACTTGTTCCTTGAACCACCCCCAAAATGCCTTCCTCTCGCTTCATCAATATATCCGGTTCCCATACTTCTTCCGATACTGCCTTAACATACTCCCGTGTTAGATCCTCACCGTGGCACCATTCCGAATCGTTAACCACCATTGATACGCTTCATCGCGAAGCGATGCCACCATTCCTTTCAACTTCTCCTCGGGTCGATCGAGCTCATCCATAATGCGCTTGGTTGCTTCCAACCAATATTCAACAGACTGGTGCCACACCGGATACTCCACTAACACCTCGGCTCCATTGGCTCGAGTCTCTTGCATGCAATTCGAGCTCCCATATTCCCTTCAAAGACTACCACTATTTCAAAAACTCACAAAGACAAACTGCGATACAAAGATCTTCCCCGTCTGATCTTGCTGGTCAACACCAATAGCTGGTGGTGGTGGTGGCGGTGGTACCTCATTCTCTGATCTTTGACCCGATCTAACGGGTTTTGACACGGTTATTCTACCACGACCGCGTCCTCGTACATTGCAACCACGTCCCTTGGAGCTCATTTTTACTACCGCGCTTTAATCTGATTAAGAAATTTTATGCATTAGCCATTGTTTCACTGATTATTTGCGAGGAAGTTTTATGAGAAGAGTTTAGTAGCAGTTCTTTCGATCATTCAAAGTTTCAAGTTTTCTATCCTAATTCACAGAAAAGCACATCCATTCCATAGTATCTCCCATACACATTCACTCTTCGGACATTTCTGTCTGTTCCTATCCCAGGAGTATTTTCTTAATTTGTCCTATAGAGGTATTTTCATAATTTGTCAAAATAAGGTTCCTTGGTGATTTTGTCAATAAGGGTATTCTAGTGATTTTGCATTCCCGGGGGTACTTTGGAAATTTTGAAATTCGAGGGTATTTTGGTAATTAACCTGGGTAAATTTGTAAATCTTAATAAATCAAGGGTATTTTGGAATTTACAAAACTTGGGGGTTGTTTTTGAGAATTTGTTTTCCAAATCAGTGTTGTTGCAGAAATTTTTGAAGATCAAGGGTCATTCTAGTAATTTTGTAACTCGGGGGTATTTCGGTAATTTGCAGGTTAGGGGTAATTTCGTAATTTTTTCCAAAATCAAGGTATTTTGATATTTTGCAAATTGAAGGTTTTTGAACATTTTATAAAGTAACGAAATTTTAATAAAAGCTGTGAGTATTTGGAAATTTTATAAACCAGGGGCATTTTGTAATTTTACCACTAGAGGTATTTTAGTAATTTTGTAAATTAAAAAATATTTCCAAAAATTTTATAGAATAGCTTTTACAAATCAAAAGGGTAATTTAGTAATTTTAAAACTAGGGTTTCCATAAAAATACTACTAGTCCCTTTCGGGTTTTAGTTAGGGTTTAGCAGTGAATAAGTCCTCTTGGTTAGGGTGAACCGAGGCTACGCACTGTAGGATTCGAGTGGAGAGGAGGTGAGTCACACTGACCGCTTAAATACCAAGCTCCCACCAAACCATTCCTAGACATGCGCACCATGGTTGCCACACCCTAACTCTCTGACTTAACCACGTGTTTGTTTAGTTAGGCATTTAAGTTTTATGTATTTGTTGGGGTACACTAGTCCTAGGGTTCAAGTACTTATCATGCTAATCTACGTTCCATTCCATTTCTACCCTTCTACAAGTCATAATATAAATCACACAAGAGATCGGAGTACTTACTTGGTAGACTTCGGGTCGGAGACTTAGTGTGCCATGCCAGAAAACCTGCTTAATTCACAAAAATTCCTTTTGGGCTTAACTTTGAAAATGTTTTGGGCCTTAAACCCAAGGATGAGAGTTTAAAATTGGGCTCTGATACCAAGCTGAAACACCCCAAACCCGGCCCACGAGCCTCGACCGGATCTGGTATGTTCCTCGAGTAATAACGGTTCAAAATTCGTGGGTTCTTAGAAAATCTTTAAGTGATTTTGGGAGAAAACTCGATTTGGGTTGGGCTCAAGTTGGAAACCAGTTCGTCTTTGTGAAATTTAAGCTTTTATCAAAGTTTCTTTATAAAGTCCCAAAACTTTAAGTAAAAGATATGCCAATTTAATTTTAAAGATTTTTGCCCTTGAAAACATTTGTATTTAGATGTCATAATATTTACGAGGTTATTTTAAAAAAAGATATTACTTAACTTTAATTTTGAAACATTTGAAACATAATATCGTAAATTTAGATGCATGCATAATTAGTTCATACTATAGCCTTATTACAACAAAATATACCCAAAATAAATTGAAAGTACTTAAATAAAAATAAATGTTAAAATCGAGAATTCCTTCTCGAGCATGGCCACCACTAAGCTCACATCATACCATCCACTCTTGGCGTCACTGAAAATGATCCCACAACGGGGTGAGTCAAACAGACTCAATGTGTACACAAACACTAGGTCCAAATAGATTCAGGCATATCAAGTCATACATGTTCATATCAAAATATACAATTAATGATGCATTCCCAAGCCCAAACCTAGTTACCAACCGCTACACATCACCCGTACCAACCTTCACACCGTGGGGACTACTAAGTCAACCCTCCATCCGCTACACACCATCAAAGGCAGTCGCTACAGTCAACGTGCTCATCGCCCTTAAAAAATTCGTGGCATAGCCACCAGATTAAATAATTGTGACCGAAGTCACCATATTCAGATAATGTGACCGAAGTCACCACATTCTTATATCGTGACATGAGTCACCACATTCACTTCCCCTTTTCATAATATCCCATATGCCCCCATCTATCATGCACATTATGCAATATTATGCCTTAATTCACATTCTTATCATACTCACATTCATGGCATAACAACCCTATCATACTCATAGTAGGAGTAGGAAAACGTACCTTAGTACTTTGTACCATTGTATGGTACCTTAGCCATACTTTTCACATTCTTAATATCATATATATATATATATATATATATTAAACATGCCATAAAACTTATTAAGAAATAATGTGGGGTACACACCTGATACACTTATCGGTTTACTTAAATCCCGGAAATCTGATCTAAAGCCTTAGATCCTTTAGTTCCTATAATCGGCCATTTGTAGACATATTAGCAAAAACCTATTCGGCTAGATTATTAAATCCCGAAGGACTTTTGAAACCAAACTTACCTAGTTGTCGATTGGGTTATCAAACAAATCCCGAAAACATTGTGTTGGTTCTTCTTTGCAATCGGCCTATACTAGATCACCTAAAGGATTAGTTTCGACTTTTTAATCAAATAAGGAATAAACTTAAAACATCAAATATGGCCTATAGCCGAAAGTCACTACTGCCTTACCTTACGGATCTAAATCTCGAAAACCACCGCTTGCCTTAGAAGCTATCGAAATCCCTATACCACATGTTACATTCGGCTTTAAACAACAATCCATAAAAATGGCCCTTGGCCGAGTATTATAATTGCTTACATTGAATACTTCAAATCCCGAAAGGCTCTCTAGTGCTTCCCTCCTTTGGCTAAACACCAAAAGAACACATAATAAGGCTTAATGGACATTCGACCATCCATAAAAATCAAGGCCTAATCCTTGATTTCGCACCAAAAGGAAAGAATCCAAAACCGATTTCTAAAGAAATACTTACCACTATCATTGCTTACCACTAACGATCGACTTCCCAATCACCCTCCTAGGTTCGCCACAACCAAGAAATAGAACTAGATCTCCAACTTTCACTTTGAAGGGAATAAAAGAAGAAAAAAAAGTGATGAGGGTTCCCAATAGATATTCTACTATGGCTTAACAAATGGTGATTGCACATTCGGCTATCATAGAGAATAGGTAGGGGTTTGAAGTTATAAGAAAGAATAGAAAATAAAATGGAAGAGGCTTGGAAGAATTCGCAATGAGAACAATGGTGGAGGGTCTCGCTTCAAGGAAAAAGAGAGGAAAAGAATGAATTTGCTTGACTAAAATTTTCAAAGAATGAAGACTAGAGAAGAAAATAAATAATTTGGCACTCTTTCCCCTTCACTTGGCGAATATTGCCTACCAAAGAGACCCATACTTGGCCACCACCTCAACTCCCATAATAATCTCCTAATTCTCTTTTATCACCTTAACAAATAAAATAATCCATCACCTTATCCCTTATCTTACCTTTTAAAAAATAAAATAAAATAATAATAAAAACAAGCTTAATCCTCATCCAATTGAGAGTCCTAGGTGCCGTCCACTGCTCCCTCTCCCTAACGCCAGTATGAAAAATAAAAAAATACTTCCCTAGCTGCCCTCCAGACTCAAACCCGAGACCTGCTGGCTAAATTCCTAGCACCTTAAGTAGCGTCCCAGGCCACTTTGCCAAGGCGCTATTTGTGACATGAACTCCCCAAAATTCCTCTTAACGCCTCTTTAGCCCCACGCCTTCTTGACGCAAAAATAAATGCTCCTTCTTGCTTCCTTCGCAACTCAAACCAAGGCCCTTACCCTCCTGCACCTGGCGTCTTTCACCAAGCCCTTAAGTGGAGCCTTGTAGCCGCTTTACCAAGCCCATTCGTGTGATATATCTCTCTCACATTTTCTCTTAAGGCCACCCTACTTAGCTTCCCTTTTTAGATTTAAAATCTAAAAATTTTCTAAGGCATTTCCTATTATTCTAAAGTTCACAACATTCATAAATACACATTCATACATACAAAGGCATGCTTTCACACTCAATTAAGCAATTATGCATAAGCCATAATTCGAGATATTACAAGGTGCCATATTTTTAGATTCTCCTAGGTCTATCCTTTTATTACCCTTCCACCTAGTCTACCATACCTCCTTGAACCTTTTAGAATCTTGTAGCCAAAAAATGCCCTAGAGGTGAATCCTCTAGTGCAAAGAATCCACCCTCTCTAGCCAACTGTTTTGAAATTGGCGACCCATTAGAAAAAATTAACACCTACTTTGCCACTTGTCATGTCCAAATCTCTAGATTGGTTAACCTCTTCTTCCTATCCGATTAACTTGAATTTCAATATCTTAGTCTTCTACAGGAATGAGGTTGGTTATTTTGTGTTCAAAGACCATGTAATGACAACATTGTTCGAGTCTTTTATTCAAATGCCAAATTTACTCATGATGGTGATGGTCGTACCGTAACCTCCATCACCCCTTACATTATGAGAGAAGAGGTTTATAATTATCATCTACTATCGCCAAACATCTCCAAATACCAACTGAAGGCAATTCTAAAAACCATGACCCTTTTACCTTGGAGATTTATATTCCTCAAAACAATGTTGGTGACCTTTCCCTTCATGATAGGATGCTCCACCTCATATTCACTTGGATAATTTCTCCCACACAAACACGCCTCTCTTCACAACTCTAATTCTTGAATGCTTCATTGCTCACATACCAAACACTGCCTAAATCTTGCCACTATCATTTTCCTTAATATGATTGAAGTAGTTAGCTTACCCCTTAAGTATGACATATTCTTCTCTTACATTTTCTACCAACTTAAACTAAAAATCTTTGTTAAATCGGGTTGAGCTATTTTATCCTTCCTTGACATATCAACTGCCGTCAGTTGTGGGTGGGTCAAAGATAACGGGGTTTGAACACTCAATGAGCACAACAAGCTTAACAAGTGGCAGCAGGACAACAAGGAGGTAAGGCTCAACAAGAAGGAGAGTACCTACCAGTCGAAGAGGCTCCTATTTTGGCTCCACCACCACCGCCTCACATAACTAATTTCCTCGACACTATTAATGGTTTGTCCATGAGGGTTGATGCTCAACTTAATGCATTGACAAATCATGTGGATGCGAGGTGTACCCTTTTGAAGGAATACATGACAACTTTAATGTCCTGTTTTCCATTGCCTTCCGGTACATGATATTTTATGAAATTAAACCTATGGATTGCGGTCATATTTTGTTGCTATTTTGGTTGATAGTTTTTTTTTTTTTTGTTATTTTGTTGATATTTTTGTGGCTAGTTTATTGCTAACTCTGCTTGATACTATTTTGTTGATATTATGATTTTACCATGTTAGTAGTTACTTGGTTAATTATATGGATTTCTATGCTTCTATTATTATCTATGTGTTTCATATATGTTTATCCTTATTTTCCACTTGATTTTAGGTTGTTATTGCTCTATTTTTAACCTTTTTCCCTTGGTTTTTAAAAGTTTTTCTATGATTTTGATATTACAAAAGGGGAGAAGATAGTAAAATTTGCAATAAGTCTACAATTCATTTTTCTAAGATTCTATGACCAATAAGCCTTCAAATTTCAATCTAAATTATTGCTTGTATATTAAAATTGAATTTCAATCGGACATTTAAATTCTTTCAATCTTAAAGTTGAAATTGTAATTAATTCAAAATGTCTTCATAAATTGAATTTTGTAGGGAAGTTCAACTTGAAAATAATATTTTATTTAAGGGAGTTTATAAAGCAAAATTTTCAAAAGTTTTGTTATATAAAACAAGGAGATCGTTAGCCTTGGTTTTCATATGTTTTGATATAACAAAATTAACTTCAAATTCTCTTTAATCAAATTTGCAAAACTCATAACAAAATCTTAGAAAATTATTTTCAAGTTATTTCAAACTTAAAATGAACCAATTTGTTTTTATATATTTCTTATAAATTAAATTTCCAAAAGACTTTGAAAAATATCCTCTAAAAATTGTTTTAACCAAGTTTGGGACTTGTATTGGTACCCAAGGGGAATTGTATTATCCTAAGGGACTTGTATTGGTACCATAACCAAGTTATATCGATACAAAGCAAATAATAATTCCTTATTATCCTAAGGGACTTGTATTGGTACCCAAGGGGAATTTTATTATTACATGTTTGATAGTGAGCACTTCAAATTTTTCCTAGGACTTATATCGATACCTAGGAGGAGTTATATTGTCACAAGTCTAACACTGAGCTTCCTTAATTTTTCCCCTAGGGCTTGTATAGGTACAAGCCCAATTGTTGCGATACCATGGGCTCTAATCGCTATAATTTTCAAGCACTTGATCGGTACCAAAACGCTTGTATCGATACAAGTCTTCTACATATTGCAATTAATGCATGAATTCAATGCTACAATGGAACTAATTTGTTTCTAATGACTCCAAATGTCTCCAAACTTGTTAGAGGGTATAAATATGACTCAAGGGTTCCAAAATGAAGACAAGAAACAGTTTTATAAAGTCTAGTATGCAAAATCCAATCTTTCACCTATAATTCTCACACTTTTCTTTTACACACTTGAGGTTTTATTCACTTTTAATTTTTCAAGTGTTGTAATTCATTTGAGTGAGCATAATTGTTGTATATAAGCCTCTAAGAGGTACTCTTTCTTTGATCATTCATTTTTTAAATTTGTGAGGGTTTTTGGATAGAATACCAAAAGAGGAAATGGCTCTATCTTGCCTATTTAAAAGATAGTGTTGTAAAGGTTAGCCCTTGTCCTTAAAAGGTTTCATATTAGTGGATTTGAGAAATCTTTAGTTATTAAGAACTAATGTAGTGGAGATAAATAATTGGTGTTGAATCACTATAAATCATTGTGTCATTTTGATTTTCCATCTTTCTTCCGAAATTTTGAATCACCAAATCACCCTTTTCTTGGTGCAGACCGAGCTTTACAACAACTTTTAGAAAATCATTTTAGAAAATTTTATTAAATAATAAAAAATATTTTACACAAACTTATCCAAACACCATGAAATATCAACTTTTCTAGCACTTATAAAATTTTATTTCAATATAAAATTTGTTTTTATATGTTTTTATATATCCCAAATTTTTAATTTTTTTTCTATTTTTTCAAAGTGTTCCTAGTGTGATAGATACATTCAATTGCTTACGTGGCCTGTGTGTTGCGTGTACAAACTATTTGCTCCACATTATCCCATTTCAATCGTGTTACAAAATGGATTAAAATGTATTCTAGAAGCAAAATTTAGGTAGACAAAAAAAAAAATTGGTATCAAATTAAATTTTGATGACAAAATTAAGTTTCAAATGTTATATTAACCCTTCTTTTTAAGTGTTATTAGTCCAGATTGAAATTAATTTTTTAAATTTAATTATGAAATATATTAATATTAAGTAAAATAATCCTTATATTTTAATTTTTTGTGTTCAACTAGGTTTTTGGACTCTTAGATTTCTTTCTATTGATTTTAGTCCACATAATTGTGGACTCTTCGTTGGACAACTTTAAGGCTACTAAGCCTTTGCAGAATTTGGGCCTCCATAATTGATTAAATTTCAATGTGACTAATTGGGCAAACAATTTTCCAAAAGGAATTAATTAATTAAATCATGAGCTAATTTATTATTAACCAAATATTTATTAATTTATTCAATTGGGTTGGACTATATCAGTAAATTGTTTTTTTTTTAAATTAAGCACCTTAACCCATGGTAGTTGATACAATATTAGTACCGATAGGTACATATCATTCTAGTCTTAAACTTATACTAAGTAATTTATTTTTCATTTCGACTAAAATTTCAGTGTGTTTTAATGATTTCGATGTGTTTCAACTCGTTTTGGTCAATAAATTAATGATATTTTAAATTAATTTTTAGTTTTCTTTTATCTTAAGCACTTTACTTTTCTATAATTATATTTAGAATTTAAAGCTATCAAATTAAATTATTGAAGCTAATTAATCTTGTTATATTTTATATTTACATATAAATTGGATGTAATTGAGATATAGTTACATGTATATAAAATATATGATAATTTTTTATCAAACTAATATATAATTTATTAAGATTTATTAAGAAACTAAAAATCAGCTATAATATATATATATATATGAAAAATATTTAAATGCACATATAATTCATCAAGAAATTAAAAATGCGACTATAAATAAATAAATATATATATATATATATATATCTGAAAAATATTTAAAACATCAATATATTTGAAACGGTGCATCGGAACATCAAAATTAGGTTTGCCCAAATACAATATTGGCTACTTTACCTTCACCAATCATATGCTTCTTTTCTTTATCTCAATCAGTTTTCTTTCTCAACTTAGGTGCATAGAATACTAATGATTGAATCTAAACTTAGGTGTTGTTTGATAAACTCAAAATTAAGTATTAAAAATTTAAGTATATAATATAAGTTATAGATTTGTTTGATATATTACTTAAAGTTAATTACAAAATATAATTAGATTGTTTGATAAATATATATTTTAAATTATAAAAAAACTCATATTCTACATTTTATCCTAAATTTTAAACATTTCACTTTATTCTAAAAAAATCAAATTCTAACCATAAATTTTATAGGATAATATAATATTAAAATAAATAAAATAGGATAGAATTAATTGAAACTATCCTCCATTAAGTGACAAGTAGCTCTTATCCTGCTAAATTAGGCTTATATGTCATTTTTTTTTTAATTCGCCTTTTAAGTCATTTTTCAAAATTAGGAAAATAGGCTGTTTTTAGAGAGAGTGTGTGAAAGCGCGTCCAGTCAATGGTTGTTTTCCCCAACGACTTTTTAAACGTTGGCAATTGTAAAATTATTTAAAAGGGCCAACAATAATATTTTTTTCCTATAAATACGATGTCATTTTTTATTATTTTCACTCAAATCCAACTCTCTATTCTCTCTAAACTCACAAATTTCTCAATTTTTGTTTGAAATTTTCCTATACACTCTGTTTAAAAATATAATAGTTTTATTTAATTTTCACGAATGACAAGTTTTCTAATTTGTTTTGACGACAAGCACTTTCCTACCGCTCAAGCAATAATGGTAAGACGAAATTTTAAATTTCGTTATTTTCAATTAAGTTAAATTTAAAATTTTTTAATTTTTAAAATATTTTATTTTGTCAATATAAATAGGTAGATTATTGTGTTTTGGAGGGGTTTATACATAAATTGTCAAAGAGCCCAGATACCGAAATTCGTGGTTACTTGCAAGACGTGGGATTCTTGCAAACATCTCATATGATCGGGGGCTGCAAACTCAATTGTATACTCATCAATGAATTGGTGGAAAAATGGAGGCCCGAGACACACACTTTCCATCTTTCACTTGGCGAGTGTACAATCACACTTGAGGACATAGGTTTGATACTCGGTCAGTCGTTACAGGTTCAACGGTCGTTCCCGGTAAAGAGGACCTTTGCGAGGCATTTTTGGGGAAGGTGTTGAACAAGTTTCAATGTGATTGGATAGATATGAAGTGGTTGGAAACCAATTTCAAAGATCTTTCTTTGAATGCTTTTGACGTAGTCAAAGAACAATATGCTCAAGCATTCATCATGAGGTTAATCGGGGGCATTCTAATACCCAATAAATCTCAAAATTTGGTACATATAAGGTGGCTACTACAACTAGTCGAGTTCAAAAAATACGGACGATTGAGTTGGGATCAACCGTATTGGCCATGTTGTACCAGGACTTGTGTCAAACAACAGAACCAAATAAAACATCAATCGGTGGTTGACTGCTTCTGTTGCAGTCATGGGCGTGGTGGCGACTACCATTTCTACATTCCCGAGTGAACAAACCTTAAACGCTCCTATTGGTGACAAGATAAAAATCATTTGATAATAATATGTAGTTAATATAGTAAATATTTTTTATTTATTATATGTTTGAATTAACATATCGCTTGAATAGGTGAAACCATTGGCCAAGTTACGTGGGACTACCGGAGCAGCTTGAAAATGTGCGGCTGCTGTTAGATCAACGATCAGAAGCTGAGGTTAGTTACTGATTTTTTTCAAACCTATAATAATTACGGAATGATTTGTAATTTAAAATTTCGTACATAACAAAATTTACAATTGTGCACTACAGTTTGAATGGATGTCATATGCCAATTTGGATATCATAGAATGCGTTTCACCAGGATTTTTGGCCATTAGGAGTATGTAGGACACAAATAGGCCATTGATAGTGTACACGACAATAGAGATAAATGAACCGGATCGAGTGATGCGACAGTTCAGGTGGAGGCAAAAAAAATTTCCACCATCGCGAGACATGAAAGTACTACACAAGTTGGATCTATGGGGGAAGACCGACGAAAATTGGCGAGATTACCATAAGGAGTATATCAACATTTAGAATCATAGGATGAATTTCTTAACCATCTGCGAACCCTTTTTCTCATTGGACACGACACCTATTTGGAGTACATGCCTTGGTTTAGAGTCACTGGCAAGCCATATTTGTTATCGGTGAAGATGAGGAATAGGCAACTTTGTCAGAAAAGGCCACGATGATCGTCCCAACAACAAAGGTTCGGAGGAGGTGTCGCGACGGGTTCATCCCCAGCTTCAACCCAACAAGTGCCACCAATGTCTACACTACATCCTGGTCAGTTCACTCCACTTATTCCTATTCATTTCAGTAACCCTATTTTTTTTTTTTAAAGTGCCACATTATGCACCACCCCAACAGCCTGCATTTACACCTCCTGCAGGTATGTTTTCTGGGGAACCTCCGTCCCCAACATTCTACGCCCCTATGTCGATGCATGTATTGACACCAATGGCAACACCGATGCTGTCATCAATGCCAGTATCGATGCTCGGGTCAATGTTGTCGTATCTGGGTTTTGCGACATTGTATGGTTATTCACTGATAGTGTCATAAAAACTCACTGCATCATTGTTTTATTGAGGTGGGTCATTGGTGCAACCACCTTCTCATAGAGTGGAAAACACACAATGGGAGGCTAGGACGGCATTGCACTCAAGTACGAAGAAGGTGATGGATGATCATCTTCAAACGTACTAATGTCCAGAGTGTGAATACTACAACTAAAGATATGAAATTTGAGGCGGTGTCCGCAAGTATACGTGTTAAGTTGTAATATAGTTTACAACGAAGTCGATAAGTACTCCGAGGATCGTACCTAAGGGAGGCAAGTACTAAATTAATATTAACCTAAACGAAAATAGATCTAATTAGTACTTTAAATAAATTATATTACGATTAAACATAAATAAAAGAATTTAGGTTTTATAAGAAAATAAATAAATATGCAAAATAAAGTGAACAAAGACAAGAAAGATGTAAATCAACCAAATCTAAGGCATGGGTAATTAGCTCGCTTCAATGATCATAACTAATTCCTATTTTTGGGTTTCTACTCAATCAACTAGTTGTTACCCTAGCAGGATCTCTCAATCTTTCTCTAAACTAACGAGTCAGCAAGAACTACTTGTCTCTCGTCCTCATACTCTAGACCAAATTGGGGTAAGGGGTTCACGGATAGACAATGCCAATTTTGGGTTAATTCCCACCTAGATGGCTTCCTAGGGTTGTCAAACCTAGGGTTTAAGTTCTTCCTATCCCAAACAGTTGATCAGTTAAGAACACCCTACATAGAAATTAATTAATCACATTTCCAGTCACTAATCCCCCATAAGAGGATTAGTTCCTCATGGATTTCATAAACACAGTAAACTTGAAAAAATAAGTAGAGATTAAGAACAAATCAAAGATAAGAGTTTAAAAGAAATCATGATTTTATTCAATAGATGAAGCGCATAATCCGTAAAGAGATGGTCGAATCCACAAATCAGATTCTCAGATGATCACGAACGAAACAAATGAAAATAAATTTTAAGCCTAAAAAGTACTAAAAACTGAAAACTGAAAAGTAAATTACAAAGAAAATTCTAAGTTATGAAAGTCGTTTTTTTCTCAAGTGCCTTATGAGTCTATTTATAGTGTTAGGGTTGGTCATTGTCCTTAGCCCTAGGTTGGATGACATTTTTACATTAATTTTAATTGTGTAGACCAAACACCCTCCGTTCGATAATGCTTTCATGTATAGGGCAGATGTCGCGACATCTAGTGCTGGTGTCGTGACATCGAAGTCAGTTTGCTTGACTTCAAGTTCAGCTTTAAGAGTGTGTCACGACACCAAAGGTAATCTTGGGATTTTGTCACTCTGTCCACTACGTTGCGACATTGGACTCTCGTGTTGCAACATTGGACTCACGTGACACACATTCGGCTCGACAACACCGATGATGTATTTTTCATTTACTTATTGTGATGTAAATATAAATGACATCAATAAAAAAATGATCAATTTTTTTTTATATTTCTGTTGCAACTCATATTTGTCTTTATTAAATTCTAATGTAAATTATATGTAATTTTCATATATAATATTTGATATGAAATATGTAATTTAGGATAGGTACCTTTCTTGAACTATTGATTAATAAAGGTAAAAGGATTAACTCGTAAAAATGGTAAAGTTCAATTGCCAGAGAAATTATATTTGGTACTTGAAGTAGGGCTTAAAGTAGAAAAATTTCTACTATATAAATGTTAGTAGACGATGGAAAATACAATAGAAATGCAAAAAAAGAAAAGAAAAGATTTTGTACACAAAAAAAAAAGGAAGCATTGTAATCAATCTTATATCACTGAAAACAAATTAATGTTAGCAACACTGATGTTGATCATCTCATACATATATATCAACCTAATTTCGTACTTAGAACTAAGAGACCAAGTTTACTCATGTCTTTATTTTATATGAACAAATTAGATGCCCTCATATCAATAAGAGCATTTCTTCTTTAGCCTGCGATGTTGATGTCTACAAACATCAACCCTTTTTGCTTGTGATCCATCTTCGCTTTTGCAAAATTGAGTACCATTGGCCCTGTAACACCCCTAACCCGTGTCCGACACCGGGATAGGATACGAGGCATTACCGAGCTTAAACAAAAACCTTTATACAAAACCAGCTATAAAATTTCATTCAATTTAACATTCCTCAATCAAATACAAATAGCCCCTTATATCGGTCCCCAAGGCCCAAAACATACATTGAGAACTGCTCGGGATTAAACCGAGAACTTAGGAAACTTTAAGAAGACTTAGAAAATTTTTCATCAAAATAGGGGTCACACGTCCGTGTGGCTTGGAACAAGCCCATGTGGGTAGGCCGTGTGGTCACACACGCCCATGTCCTTAGCCCGTGTGACTCCCTATTTATGATGTCATCAACAAAATTGGGTCACATGGCCAAGTCACACGCCCGTGTGCTTAGGCCGTGTGGTGAATTAAAGTCCAAAAAGTAAATGCAGACTTCATACGCCCTGGGCACACGCCCATGTCCCAGGGTCGTGTTCTCCACACGGTTGAGACACATGTCCGTGTCTCTGTCCGTGTGGCCAAGAAAATGGCTATTTTCCAGACCATTTGGCACCCTCATTTGCACATACTTAAACATATCTTCAATCCATCCATCCCAAACACACATAACCACATCATATAAAATCTTTAGTATAAGCACACACGTATAGATAGGCATTATAACTCATAAACCAATATTAACCAACACATTTGGCCAAATCAAATGACACATACACAATTGACTAAGTCCCTATACATGCCATAGACTCAAAAGGGTTTGCATTCACTTATACCGAACATGATAGTTTGATAATGTGATAGCATCTCCGGCGATCTCCAAGCCGAGCTAGTATAAAACCCTACATGATATGAGAAAGGAAGGGGAGTAAGCTATAAAGCTTAGTAAGTATGTATTTAAATAATAAACAATTTTTTTTACCATGCTTTAAACAATCCTTATTTTGAGTTCTCAAGATAATGTCATCATTGTTGCATAAAAATTCTCAATTCACTTATGTTCATCTTGAGCTGTCTACTCGAGTTATAGTCACTAAATTATTTTTATCCGGAGCTACGGAACTCCAAATTAAGATCCTGTAATTTTCCTTGAATCTAGACTCACATATCTTCTTACCATAAAATTTTCAGAATTTTTAGTTCAGCCAATCAGTACAGTTTATTCTTTAAAGCTTCCCCTATTTTGCTGTCTGATAGTTCTGACACCTCTTCACTAAAAATTTATTTTCTCATTGAAAATAAATCGAAATACGTTCCTGTTTGTTTATCTTGAAAATATCCTTGTTAATAAATTCAATAATATAAATTTTATCCCTTGATTATTTTTGTACAATTTTTAATGAATTTCCAAAGTCAGAACAGGGGATTCCGAAATCATTCTGACTTTGTCTTATAAAAATTCAAATATATCATAATCTGAAATTCTTTTGCTTACACCGTCTCTTTTATGTGAAAATAGACTCAATAATATTTAATTTTACATCTTATTAAACTTCTAATTCAATTTCCATCATTTTTGGTGAATTTTCAAAGTGATTCAACTGCTGCTGTCTAAACTGTTTTATTGCTAATTTTACTCTATCATTTTTTCTTTGTATTAATTCTCATTTGCACACTTATAATACTAAAGCATATCCATAGTTAGCCATGCCAATAGCTAGTCATCATCAAATATTTACAAGCCATTCATTAGCCAATTTAACTTACACATCAATAACAAAAACTTGAACATTTCATTTCTCAATTTAATTTGGCTTAAAAGCCTCACACATGATCACAATCCACATTTCTCACATATTCTTACATCATAAGCATGGACTTAGCTCTTTGTCTTTGATGCATAAACTTAGCTCTTTTTCATTGATGCATAAATTTAGCTCTTTGTCATTGATGTATAAACTTAGCTCTTTGTCATTGATGCATAAACTTAGCTCTTTGTCATTGATGCATAAACTTAGCTCTTTATCATTGATGCATAAACTTAGCTCTTTGCCCGTCAAACTACGCAGAATATCGGAGGATAGTCAATCTCATCATACATGAATCACGATGTCAATGCCATATCCCAGATATGGTCTTACATGGGATCACCTCTTGATGCCGATGCCATATCCCAGATATGGTCTTACACGGGATCTCTTAACTAGATGTCGATGTCATGTCCCAGGCATGATCTTATACGAGATCGTACATAGATGTCGATGCCATATCCCAGATATGGTCTTACACGAGATCTTCCTTTGGTGCTGAAGCCATGTCCTAGACATGGTCTTATACGGGACCATCCTTATTCGATGCCGATGCCATGTCCCAGACATGGTCTTATACGGGATCTACGTTCGATGCCGATGCCATGTCCCAGACATCGTCTTATATGGGACCTACATTCGGTGCCGATGCCATATCCCATACATGGTATTATACGGGACCTTCCTTATCTCATGTTGTGACATTAGTATCCTTACTATTCTGAATGTTCAACCGGGACTTCAACTTAACATAATTTCATCATACTCTCATTGAGGCATCATTAGTCAATTTCATAGAAATAATATTCATTTCACATAATATCTAGAAATTAAAAATATAAAAACATTATGTAACTTTAATTTCACACAAACTTATCTCGATACCAAAATAGCAAGAGACCTAACCGTCAGTTACTCCTTTTTTCCCCCTGTTCTAAGTCTGAACATCGTTTTCTTTGATCTATAACATCACATTTAACTTACTTATTAGTCACATTATTCATTGTGACCCAAAAATTATACTATGATAAAATTACATTTTTCCCCTAAACTTTGTCATATTTACACTTTTCCCCTAGGCTCGTAAAATGATTTTTATTCGATTTCCTTGTATATTAGGCCTAGACGAACCATTTTCATAACTATAGCAGTCCACAATTTGTATTCATTCAAACATTTTCATACATTTTTTAACTTTTTAGAAATTAGTAAAAGTCGTTTACTACACACCAAGCATTCTTATTCTACCATTAGACATCAAAGAACATGCATGTCATCCATGGGTAAATTTTAAACACAAACTCTAGCTCAAAATAATGGTAGAAATAGCTAAATCGAGTTACGGGGATCTCAAAAAATGTAAAGAACATTAAAAACGGGGCTTGGATGCACTTACTATTGAGCTTGAAAGCTTGAAAACCCTAGCCATGGCTTCCCCTATGCTAAATTCGGCCAAGGAAGAAGATGGACAAAGGTTTTTGGCTTTTATTTTGTCTTTTAGTCCATTTTATTACCAAATTACCAAAATGCCCCTAACTTAAAAATATCCTATTTCACTTATCTAATGTCCATTTTTGTCCAAAATTTAACCAATGGTCTAATTTCCATTTAAGGACCTCCAATTTAAAATTTAATAGAAATTGGACACCTCTAACATGTGGAACTCAATTTTTGCACCTTTTGCAATTTAGTCCTTTTGACTAAATTGAGTGCCCAAACGTCAAAATTTTTGAACGAAATTTTCACGAAATCTTTCTGTGAAATTGTAGACCATAAAAATATAATAAGAATAAGATTTTTCCTCATCGTTTGTGGCCGTATTTGTGGCCCCAAAACCATTGTTCCAACTAGGCCCAAAATCGGGCTGTTATAGGCCCAAGCTTTGAAGTCTCACTCTTTGGCTCCGCTTCCTATTTATTGATCACGGATATCTTGGATCCCTCTAGACAGTCCTACATCTTAGGTGGGCCACAACATAAGAAGCACTTCATTGGCTTCTTTTCATTCTCATTGACCCTCTTAGCTTTGATAGAACTCAAGATCGAACCAAGCTTCATCAGTTCTTTGTATGGCTCATCTTCTCTTTTGATGGTAGAAAGCGCAGATTTTTTTGGACAATTCCTTACTATATGCGGACCATCATAAAGAAAGCATTTCATTGGCCCTTTTGGTTTGTTGTTGGGCTTCCACTTCCCATTATGAGGTTTCCTATTACCACCATTCTTACAATTATCATCGTTGTCATTTTTATCATGTTCTTCCTCATGGTCTTCGCCACCATTTCTCATCTATTTGGGCTTAGAAGACTCGAACTTATTTTTCCTTGAACCAAGCTCGACATAGGACTCTACCTCTACTATGGCTATGATAAGTTCAATGATACCCTGTCGATGCAACTCCAGTTTTCCTACGACTTCAACCCAATCTCGAACTAATAGAGTGCTTCTTTCTCACTCAGGTTTTGAAGCATCAATTCACTCTAGTTTTTTACATACTCCTAAACAATGCCTTGTTACGTAAGCCGACATAGCTTAGCCTGAGCCTCCTTCTTGGAATATTGTAGGTAACAATGCTTCTTCAATTATTTTTGGAACTCCTCTCAAGTCCCAATCGTGATCCCACCTCGTTTCTTATCTTTGGGCCTACGATGCCACCATTAGAGAGTGTCATCAGTAAAATAAATTGGAGTAGTATTTTGTTGGATTTGGTGCCTTAAGTGTAGTATTTTCATCTATGTACACTTTTATTTTTTCGAACAAAATGGTTTAATAAAATTATTCATAAATTAAATTAATATCTTTTTATATGGTCTTAAATGGTTTTTGCATGCAAAGTAAAATGAAACTAAATATAAGCTCACTAGTTATCTAATATTTAACTAATAGTAAGTGATATTACGTGGTCGAGTCATAATATAAAAAGATAGCTTATATTAGTAGATGAACCTAAATATGTCCTTAGTTTAATCAGAAATAGCAAACCGATTGAAAGACTAATATATTGTCTATCAAGTCCAATTAGGAAGATGCTTTGTCTTAGGTATCAGAGCGGGTGACTCTTAAAAGATAAAAAGCATAGATGTGATTGACTAGACTGACAATACATCGAACATGATCCAAGTGGAATAGATCTTGAATCTATTTACGGATTTATTCACTTGTGACGTTCAAGTGTGACATACCTTAATCTTGAGTGGATGATGGACTATGTATGCGTGACTCATGAGTAAATAATATCCTCTTATTGACATTAAATGATAGAGAAAAAGTAAATGTGATCACGATTTGTTTTCCTTTGTGATAAATGACTTAATTACTATTTGATAGTAATTAATTTTTCTTGAAGGAAGATGTTGTAACACCCCAAACTCAGCCTAGACGTTATGTCCGAATCTCGGAGGTCACATTAAAATTTTTGAAAACATTTACTTGTTGAATGCAACTAGACTGCAATTGTTTTTACAAAAATCTTTAAATTTAAATATCGACTAATTTTGTTTTTAGAAAACACTTATTAAAACATGAATATTTGAGAATTTTATTATCATATCAAAATATTGTATTAAATCATTTGAGCAAAGGTTTTGTAATATTTTAAATGGTTTTTAAAAAACAATATTGATAAAAAATTCATAGCAGGGCTTTTGAAAAATATTTAGAAAAATCACAAATTATAAGCTTGTTTAAAAGTAAGTAAAAATCATAAATAATCTAAAGGATTTCAATAATTCAAAACATTTGTGAACTCATCAATCATGCATGCATGGCAATTTAAAATGGTAAAATAAAGAAACAACCTAATTATAAAGTCCAATGTCCCAAAGTCTAAAATAACATCCAAAAATAATTCATAAACCTATTATTAAAAATATCCAACCGAGAGGCTCCTCCAAATGCCGAGTTCAAGC
The DNA here is from genome assembly GCA_025506655.1 of Gossypium rotundifolium. Classification (NCBI taxonomy): domain Eukaryota; kingdom Viridiplantae; phylum Streptophyta; class Magnoliopsida; order Malvales; family Malvaceae; genus Gossypium; species Gossypium rotundifolium. The sequence goes on from CP106734.1 coordinate 36,841,661, forward strand.
CCTAAGTTCGTGTATTACCTGAAAGGTTATAAAAAGAACCGGGTGAGCTTTTAAAGCCCAGTGTGGGACTTATATTAAGTTAAATAACAATAATTTAAATAACAATAAACACATATGCATCATATAACATAATCAAATTTTATGCACATGATCATTGCAGTGCAATTTTTGTAAAACAATTATGCAAGTTTTTATAAAACATTCTACCTATCACCGCTACGCTCCAAAAAGAGTTCCCCAGAACTCATCCATCCAAACACTCCAATATGGACGAAGCCACCAATATTTGAAAACAAGCCACCGTATAGGTTGTGGATAAAGCCATCATGTAGGTTGTGGATGAAACCACCAATTATTTCTCCTTACAATATCCCACCCCATGCATGTGATATGGGCATAATGAACATATATAAACATTTTACTCATTTCAATATATCACTTGTCACATTGGGCATGTTGAACATGCGAATCGGATAATAACATGTAGGGCATATTTTAACATACAAATCGAATAATATCATGTAGGGCGTGTTTAGCATGCAATCAAATCTCAATTTTAATACCGATGGCATGCTTTATATATTATGCCTATCATATAATGTCATCATATCACACATCATGAGAAATTGGAATATGCACATAATTTCACAACATTCATCAAATCACACAAATAACACATATGATCATTTAGACGATCAGTACGAAGTACTTACTTGAGTATCACCTTTTTTTTATGGATTTAATATCCCTTTTTGAATACTTAGTGTATTCTCAATATTTGATATTATAAAGATTTTTAACAAGATTTCAATTATAAATAAATATATTTTATTTGACAAAAATATCTTTTATATTTTTTCTACTAAGTTTACTTACACCGGATTGTAGATCCAAAACAATACACCAATCTAAGAACGCCCATACTTGGATCTAATCAATAAGTTACCTACTTATCAACAAAAGCGATCTTTCATTAAGAAGGTTGTTTTAAACGTTTTATGGCATAAGTACATTTAATAACACTCTGATCAGTACTCATCTTTATAGAATTCAATCGTAATATGATCTCATTCCCAACATTAGTAACTCTCTAGGTTGGTATCGATCGACCCTTCAACAAAAAGTAGTATACGATATGTTAACATTTGACGGAAAATTATAATATGGCCCCTATATACATTCAGCCTAAAGGAAAAGGGAGGAATAAGTGGTTTTTCATTCCACTACCATACTCACCCTAACTCGATTGAACCGGAAAGGATGTTGGATCATTGGGGTTTTATGTCGGAGAAGAGATTGAGTTTAGAAAACATCACTTAAAAGAATGAGTCAAGATACAACATTTAAATAAAATAATTTAAAACTAAGGAAATAAGGATATAGGATTTCGATTACTAAAGAGAATGAAAAGGTCTAAAAAATAGTGAAGAAAAATAAAAAGGTCACCGAAGCTGTTGAGGCGCGATGGCGCGGCGGCGACAGTGGCGGTGACGACGAGAACCCGACAAATGAGGAGAATGAGGGAGAGAGGGATGTTGCAGCACTAGAGTAAAGGAGGAGAAAATTAAAAAGAGAAAATAAAATGGGTGTAGAGAGGAAAAATAATTATTTACGATGGTGACGTAGAGTGGTAGTCACGATGGTGTATGGTGGTACAATGGGCGGAGTTGGAGAAAAAATAGATGGAGTGAACGGTGGCAAGAAAGAGGTCTGATGGTGGTTCAGTTTGTAATGGGTGGTGAAAGAGAGGAGAAAAGCTAAGGTAAATATGGTGGAAAAGGTGGCCAAAATAAAGAAAATGGAGAGAAAGGGAGGAGCTAGAAAGAAGGGCGGCAATATGGGGAAGTGAATAAGAAAAATTATTCAATGGGTGAAAATAATTGTCTAGGTACAATGAATCAGTTCATAAGGTAAGGATGTAGAAAAGGGCATGTGGAGGGGACAAAGGAGCAAAAAGGGAATCATGCTTTTAAAAATAAGGCATGTTGACTTGACAAAAAGGAAAGAATCCTCTCCATGCAAGGCAACATGTATGGACGGAAAGAACGATTGGCACATGTTAACATTTTCAAAAAAATTAAATTAAAAAGTGGAGAATATGGAGACTTAAACCTAGGACCTTTAGGATATTTTTTAAATTACTTAACTATTAAGCCATTTCACTTCCTTGTTCTCAATTTAATAGAAAATAATTAAAACATGGAATGTGACATTTGTTAAGGTTGGAAGCAAAATTACACCACATAAAAATAATAAGAGGTAAGGGATTCAAACACTAATTATCAAGGACAGCTCATTAAACCAATTTCTACTAACCCGATTTTTGGGATGTGGCAGATGTAATGGTTACCATGAGATAAAATAGGATCATATTGGGAGAGTGCATTTATCCCAAAGAGACGAAGAATATCCTATGAGGGTAATACACTTATGATAATGTTATTGGACTAGCACTAATCAAGTAGCTTTCGTAATGGTATGTTATTAGGGAAAGCTCAGTCACGATACTATAGTAGAATGACTTTGTAATTAAATGAGTTTACAATTAATAGAAAAAAGTAGGAACTTAATTATAAATCATTTGTGCCCTAATTACAAATGTCAAATTGGTCCCTCTGCTAGCCCGTTGAAACCATAAATGAATTGCATATTGAATTAAATGAATAGAAATGGATAGAAATGATATAGTTAGAGAAATGAGTTACATTTGGTTTATTGTTTAAGTAAATAATTGAAGTTCGAAAATCGAATTAAGTTAATTGGTCATTATAAATTAGTTTAGTGTAGACATTAAATATATTTTCTCATGTATTCTTTTATGGTAAATTTGTAATAACTTTAACAGAATTAGAGTTAGGCAAGGAAAATTATTTAATGAAAAAAGTGATTTATTTCAATTAATTTAATAAATAATGTCTATTTTGGGAAATAGAAAAACATGTATTGGGTTGGATTAAATTATAAAATGTTGGTTAAAAGTCCAGAATAATGTATAATTGGTCCCGATACAAGAGACGCCCCAAACCACTCATATTAAATATTAAGGCCGATAACCCTAGTAAAATAACTAGGGTTAGCAGCCTGTCTCTCTCGTAGTTCAACTAGGGAACCGTTTTTCTATTAAATAGGCATTAATTGTGTAACATCCCAAAGTTGGGCCTAGTAGGATTGGGCCCATTGGGATTTAGGCGTATGAGCGTTTAAAATTTTTGGGAATAAGAGAACGGCATTAGTGCAAGTTGGATCTAGTAGGTGAGTGATTTTGGAAGGTTAAGGGGCTTCTATGAAGTCCCGGGTTCAAACTTTGGCTTTAGGGAAATTTTAGTTTTAAGTGAAAAAAACCCTGAGAGTTAGTAGGTAGGCTTTAAGAATAAAATGTGGAGAAAAAGACACAAGTGGAGTGTGTGGTGCAGTGGCAAAGTGATGCCACATAAGAGACAAGGGGGTGACCCCACAAGGAAGGAAGGAGGTCCAAGGTCAAGTCTTGGCTTTTGCATTTTGGTTGTAACACCCTGGTTTAGGGGCTAGGTAATTTAAGTATAATTCGTGTTGGTAGGTTTTGGGTGTGTTTGGAGGTGTTTTAGAGGTTTTAAGAATGCTCGGGTAAAGGGAAGGCTTAGGAAAAGTTTTAATTTTAGGGTTAAGAAATGGAGCTGGGCTTTAGAGGGCTTAAGAAATTTATTTGGAAGGTTAAGGCACAAGAAAGGGACCTGGCAAAGTGGCGTGGAGGCGCTGCTTGGGGGCTTAGGAAGGTGACGCCTAAGGGAGCAAGGGTTCGAGTCGCTGGGGCAGCAACTTTGTTTTATTTTTGCGTCAAGGGACTGGGCTAAGTAGGCCTTAAAAATAAATGTCCAAGTTGATGGACATGAAAGTCCAATTGGCGAGTGGCTCTTAGGCGCTACTTAGGCGCTGGAGGGAAGGAGGTCGCGGTTTGAGGGCTGGAGCGGCATTTTTTAGGCGTGATTTTATTTTATGCGGTTATAAATTTGGGCAGGAAGGGTTAAGAATAAATGTTGGGGCCTTATAGCATAAAAATCAAAGTGGCCGAATGGCTGGGCGCCTTGGATCTTGGTTACCCCTGTGTCCCGTGTTCGAACCGAGTGGTGCAGTTGGAATTTTATTTGTTTTGGTCTTTTTACAGTGGGTTGGAAGGTGTTGGGCGGCACCGAGGAGCTAAGGTTGTTTAGTTTTTGGATTCGGTTGGAAGGAGTGATAAGGATGAGTTTTGAATTTTGTTTTTTCAATTCGGTGGGATAATGGTTAATATTATTTTATTTTTATCTTGTATTTTAAATTGGAGGGGTGGTCTTTTGCTTTGATTAAAATATGGAAGTGGACTAATTCAAATTAGATTGAATTAGTATGTGGTGGCCAGATTTTGGAGTCTTCAAGGGGGGAGGGGGCTGCCGAATTTTATAAATAGGGAGAGCACCCTTTTTCATATTTTTTTTCCTTCTTTTATGGCAAGTCTTGAAATTATTCTTTTAGTTTCTTGATCAAAAAGTAGCAGTTGTGTCTCCCAAATTTTGCTAATAGCCAGAATGTCCACTTGAACCCCTAAACCTTATATTTTGTCTACTTCTATTTCTTTTGTTCTTTAGTGAATATTCCATCTTGTTTTAGAAGCCTAGCCAAACCTTGACCTCTCTACCTTCTTTCTTTTTCGCCAAGATTGAAGCCGAATCTGTGAAGTGTGGTGTTGTCGACATCTAAAGCTTGTGGGTAAGTGTTTTAGTTACTTGTTTTAATGGCCAAAACCGAATGGTTGGCCTTAGTGTGGGTTGGCGAATGCTCTATAGACTATAAGTGATGTGTTTTGCTTGTTTGTAGCCGCCAAGAGGAGTCTAAAGGAAAGTCTCAATTGTTTGAACTCATCAAGGTAAGGGGTGGTAAGGTATTCGACCAAAAGGGCCTTTCCATGGATTTTGTATGGCCGATTCTAATGGTCTTGTATCTGAGGATTTTCGGCAATTCCATTGGTGTTTGGGATTTAATTAAAAGGGTAAGTGGTTGGATATTCGACCTTAGGCCATTGTTTATGTTCTTGTGTTGACCGAGTGGTGGCTATGATCTTTAGGGCCAAATCGATGAAGCAAAGGGAGCCTTCGGGATCTCGGTGTTTGATAAGGATGTTATTAGGTGATCTAAGTTCAATAATAGTAGATTATGACTTGTTGATTAATGGTGTGATTCGATTAAGTGTCGATGGATGCAAGTGCCGGTCAAGAGGGAAAGGAAAGCTCCCATCCGAAGTTCAAAGAGATCGGTTTCACAGACGAGATTGGCCCACGGTGTGGGCGTACAATGTAAAATGATAAGCAAATAACTGAGTCTCGCTAAACGATAGCGTCGGGATCGAGGGTTTAGAGCTTGAGTTATAAGGTGTAGTTAGCCATTGTTTCCGGGTTTTATGTGATATCTGCTATGTTATATGCTTACTAATAAGTGCGATGGTAAAGTGCAATAGATACCCTAAAAGGGTATGACGTCGATCGTAAATAGCAAATTGTTAATATTGTTGTCAATTATTTAAACATGAGTGTATGCCTATATTTGTGAATGACATGCACATGCATCATCTCCGCATTATATCATGTTACATGTGCATGGGTGGGTTATGAAAGAAGATGCGGTGTACTTGATGCGTGGTTGATGTCGACTTTGTGCTACATCGTGGATTGGTCTTGACCGAGGTCGCGTTGTGGATCATTGCGATTTAGTTCGCGTGGTTACCTTGATTGATATCGGCTTTATGCCATATCGTGGCTTGATGGATTCTGTGTGCTCCATCGTGGTTTGATGTTAGCTACACGCTACATCGTGGATGGCATTGGTTGCCTTTTGGAGATAAAAGGAGAGGGTGACTCGATAGTCCCCGGTGTGTGGTAAGTGGTTAAGGGGTGTGTAGCGGATGGACCTTAGGATTGGGTTGGGTTTCATATTGCATGGTTTTGTTATAAATTGATATGGAAATGGGCCAAGCCCAATATGGAATACAAATAGGTATGTTGTGTGAACATACGTGAAATGGGCCAAGCCCAATAATCGATGGATTAATGAGAAAAGTAGAGCCAGTGCTTGAATGTGGATTGAATGTGGGCCAAGCCAGTTGTGGTAGTATCTAAATGATTATATTTATATGTTGCATTTGATAATTGGGGTTGATTTGTGGCTAGCATGTGGGTGGATATCGGTGGTTTAATTACACCTTTGAGTCATTATGACTCACCCAATTATTTATCCAACATCGCAGTAACTTGTTGATCGGACCGGTTTGAGAGGATGCAAGGTGGCCCATGCAGAAGGAGATTTATTTAATTATTTTAAGCAATTTTAATACTAAGTGTTTTGTTTAATATTGGTTGTAATAAGGGCCACTTTTGTTTAAAGTACTCTTTTATGGATGATGAATTTATATCGTACTTAGAAATATTTTTACAAATGATTTATCTTTTAATAAAATATAATAAAGTTTTAATTCAAACCAAGCTTATTACTTAATAATTTTAGTGGACACACTTTCCAAAAGTTAACAAAATTTTCAAGTTTTACTCCAAAGACAAAAATTTTCAACCGTCATTCCGCAGTGACATAACCAGATCCGGTCAAGGCTCGTGGGCCGGGTTTGGGGATGTTACATTGGTTTTCTTTTTAAATGGACTCTAGAATTTTGCCATAGGGTTATATTTAGTTGCGCATGATTTTAGACACAAGGAAGTGAGTGGTCTAGTGGCAAGTCATTATTAAGGGTGCAAGGGAGCCTGGGTTCGAATCTCATGGAAAGCAAAGGAGTATTTATTTTGCGGATTGGATGGCAAGAGTTTGATTTGGATTTAAACTCTACTGACGAAGGGATCCCACATCGGAAAGATACAAAAAAGGAAGGTGAGAAGCTAGCTATATATAGAGCTGCCTAGGAGGAGAAGGAGCATACCTGGTTGGCGTTGGACGTAGGAGTGCTCGGAGCGCGGTTTAGCAACTTCAGATTCCTATCAAGTGTGTACTCTCTCTACTATAGTTGTAGAAGCAAATCTTGATAAGCGGTCCACACAGCAATGGTAGCCACACGAGCGTCGGAAGCGCGTGTGGGGCTTCAATGCGATAGTTGAGGCCATCAGTAGTGTTCTTGTGGGTGTGGGCTGTTGGGCCACGATGGCCCAAAAGGGGCCAAGTGGGCCCGGGGGACCATATGAGTAAATTTATGATTGAGTAGTGGATAGTGAACTAGACTATGTGAATATCATATATGTGGCTAGGTTTAGGCTAAATGGGCCACACGAGTGTGTGGGCCCATTGTGGCCGAGAATGGGCCTTAGGCCCATTCGTATCATTATCTCTGTTTAGAATACTTGAGTCGTTCGAGGCGACAGTGGACCTTCTGTTGGGTCGTTAACACCTTGGTTTGTAAAATTACTAAAATACCCCTGGTTTGTAAAATTATCGAAATACCCCTAGTTTGTTAAATTATTAAAATACCCCTGGTTTGTAAAATTACCAAAATACCCCTAGTTTGCAAAATTATTAAAATACCCCTGGTTTGTAAAATTACCAAAATACCCCTGGTTTGCAAAATTATCAGAATACCCCTGGTTTGTAAAATTACCAAAATACCCTTGGTTTGTGAAATTACCGAAATACCCCTAGTTTGTGAAATTACCGAAAAACCCTTAATTTGTAAAATTATCAAAATACCCCGATTTGTGAAATTACTGAATACCCCGGGTTTGTGAAATTACCGAATACCTCTGGTTTGTGAAATTACCAAAATACCCCTGGTTTGTAAAATTACCGAACTACCCCTGAAGGGTAGGATTACCGGAATACCCTTACAGGGTAAAATGACTGATTTGCCCTTGTAGGTAAGTGATTGGCTTGTGCTATGATATGACCGGTTTGGCTATGGTTGTATGATTGATTATGTTTGAGATGCACTGCATACATGGATTAGTTATGAGTAGAATTGCTGAATTACCCTTGGTAGGTAAATTACTGAAATACCCTCGGTAGGTAAAATTATCGTTATACCCTTGGGGGTTGATTAGCATGATGGTGTGTAAACCCTAACACACTGTACTTAATTGTATTATTAATTGTATGGGCTGAAAAGCTGAAAAAGGCTATAATCTGATAGAAATACCCTTATGGGTAAGGCGAGAAAGTGCAGTGCACGTGTCTGTAATTACGATATGAGTTGGTTGTATGTGATGATTTATTGCCTTGTTACTAGCATGATACATCTGTCACGATATAAATATTGTGCATGGGATATGGGAATGTTGATAAAGGGGAAGTGATAAGGTCACATAGTGATCGGTGGCTCTGCCACATTGTTCATAAGGTCACATGGTGATCGGTGGCTCTGGCACATTATTTATTAAGGTCACATAGTGATCGGTGGCGCTGCCACATCTGTTTATGAGGTCATATAATGATCGATGGCTATGCCACAGATGATTTTAAGGTCATGTAGTGATCGGTGGCTCTGCCATATTTTCTGACAGCATGTTTGTCAAGACGGCGTGTAGCGGATGGAGGGTTGATTATAGAAATTCCCACGGTGTGATGGTTGGTACGGGTGGCATGTAGAGGATGGAAAATTAGGTTGGGCTGGGTTTGCATCGCATTGCATACATTATCTGTTGTGACATATGATATGGGTTAAGGCTCAACCGAGGCTAATTTGGGCTAAGGCCTAATTGCCACCATTACTGTAATGGGCTTCGCCGGATTGGTTGTGATGCATGTTCTTACCGATGAGGGTTGTGCACACTGATTTTTCGTAAACTCACTCCCTCTTTTTATTAAATGTTTCAGGTGATTCCTAGCGATTGAGGATTGGGAGCCGTGGAGGACTAGGGGGTGGCTATACATCGGAGATACTACTCGTGAACTTTAGTAATTTCGATTTTTACCTTAGTTTAAGATTATTTATTTTGGGTTAATATTTTGTAATAAGGCCATTGGTTTATGTTTTTTGAGTTTTTATTTATAATTGTTAAACTTAAAAGTACGGGGTTTTCTTAAAACATTAGCAATCATTTTCTAAAATATCATGCTTACGTAACGATATCATGCTTACGCAACGATGTAAGTTCAACTTTCATAACAAAATAGTTTTTCAAAATAATAACAACTTTTAAACGGTCATTTAGCAAATAGCGTTTTTCTCAAACAAACAACGAACTCGAAGTTTAAAAATCCGATAAAACTTTTTTAAACAATTACTTAGCTTTTCAACTTCCTTCAATGTGACACGCCAGATTCGGGCCTAACTTTTAGGCCGGGTTTGGGGTGTTACAAATTGCATTCTACTAATTCAACTAGTGTCTCACTTCCTCTCGCTATAAATAGATGGCACCGATAATGTTAAATAAACAACTTTGAGATATTGTTACTCTACCCAAAATGGTCAAAAAATTTTCTAAGTATAAATTATATTTTCAAGAAGAGCAATTCTATCGGTTTCTATAAGAGAGAGATTTACTTTTCTACTGAAAGTAAGAAAATTATTTTTGGTTCTATGTTTGATTTGTAATTGGTCAAGCCCACATTCGAAGTAGTTCGTGCTATAAGAATTGTAACTCCCCGAAACCCAGCCTAGAAGTTTAGACTGAATCTCAGAGGTTACATTGATCACCGAAGTGATCGTAGGAAAAATTTTAGTTTAACCAACTAGAAAACAAATGGTCTTTAAGTTATGTAAAACTCTTTGTTGTAAAATCCCGATATTACAAAAATTTTAGTCCAAAAGATGCTTACGTGCATATAACACAACATTTCGTACCACAATATTCAAAATAAAGCTTACAATTCAAACCATTTATTTATAAATGCAAAATTTATGAAAATACTTTTAAAGTCGATCTAAAACGTGGCTGTTCAAGACCTCCGGGGTGCCAAGTCCAGCAACAGCATACTGAAATACCTGAAAAAGGGAAATTGAGGGGGTGAGCTACACGAGCTCAGTATGAGTTTGAAACAATTAACAACAAATTTATAGAAGAGAATTCTAGATAATAGTTCATAGAAAAACATACTTACAAAGATATACAAAAACAGAAGGTAAATTCGAGGCCAACGTCCCAACAGAAAGTAACAATCAAGCACGCCACATCATAGACAGAAACTCAATCGATAAGCCGTTAATGGGTTGGTACCAAAACACTTATCATCACAAACACGATGTTCCAAAACGTCATTACTCTAACACCTCAATACACACAAAACCAGTCACACATGTTAAGTCAACAAGATAGAATACCGATAAATAAACTTACACCCAGTCACTTAACCATATGCGTATGAATGCAGTCAAGTAGAAAAGAAACCCACACATCCAGCCAAAATACCTCTCCGTCCCTCGATCACACCCCAAAAGAGCTATTTAAGCTCATTCAACCCAACACACCATGTTGGATCTCGAAAGACCTATCCAACCCTACACACCACGTATATGACTAGGCCACTCAGATAATAATATGCAGCAAAGCTAACGTATACACAGTACAGTGCATTGCGGTAAATCGCTTATAGATATGTTGCAGTTAAACTGCCAGATCATATCAGAATTAGTCTTTATTCTCTTCACAATCAAACCCTAAATGTTTTATGCAAATGTATGTATGCAGACATGTGTATAGAATCAAAATACAAGATTTTCAGACAATCATTCAGACACAGAAACTCCCATCCAGTCAATCAGTTATGGAATTCCCGTGCAGTCATAGGATGCGCACTACACACAAACACTCATACACCAATCACTCTGAATTAGAAATGCGTATATTCATTTTCCAGGATTCAATATCAATTGCAAAGTAACCTCAAGAAACAATCAAGCAATCTATTTAAATAGAGAAATATCTATACAGAACACACCAGTCTAGGCCGAATCAAAGTCCCAATCACCCTTGCTAAGACCTTGCTAAGAGTCAGAACACACAGAATCACAGTCAAGCTTTAATTTGACACAAAAAAAATATGGTGAGATAGGGCCACATGGCCGTGTGCTTTCGCCGTGTGGAGGTCAACACGCCCATGTGGAGGGGCACACGCCCTTGTGATCTAGGGACATGGCCGTGTGATCCAGACGTGTAACTCTCTGTCCGTTTGTGTTAAAATAGGATACAGGAAAGACACGGCCGTATGGGGTTCTCACACGCCCGTGTACCCACCAGACACAGTCGTGTGTCCAAAACACACGCCCGTGTGGGATCTCTAAATCCCCAAATTGGCCACACGGCCATGTGGCACCAAATTTTACCCAGAACCCTAATTCCCAATTGTACACGTCGTGTGAATCGCCCGAGTGGGGGCACATGCCTGTGGCCACCTTGTGGTCACGAAACCACACCAAAATTGGCTGTAATCTGTACCTTTCTTATCAGAATCGTATTCCTAACATATGTAGTCCTAAAACCCATAACGAAATTGCTTAACAATCCCTCAACCATCAACAAAATGAATCTCATCTGCTTTAATCAAAAAACATACAAGAAAAAAAAAACCAAAATCCAACATCGAAACTTAACGATTCAAAAAACACCAATAACTGCTGAATTTCACATATCCAATTCATACTTTCATTAATGAAAAAGAAAGGTTCGAATCCCACACCTGACTCGCAGCCAAAACTTCTAGACACCGGCTTGACGACCGAGAACCGAAGCTTTCCAAAACAAAATTGCTCTTCTTTTGTTTTTGTCCAAAGGTGCAAGAAACCAAGAAGAAAATAAGGAGAAAGCAAACCATGGTGAAGGAGAAGAGAGAATGTGCAAACAAGAAACAAAACGGGAGAAAAAAATAAAAATAAAAAATAGAAAATAAAAATAAAAATCCAAACTAAATAAATATTTAAAAATAAATATTAAACTTTTTCAACAAAACAAAACTTAAATCAAAGTAATTCTCTCAAAGCACATCCGAGGCTCGAACCTAGAATCCCGAACTAAACTAACATACAACCAACCACCAGACCAGTAGGCCCATTCTGACACTAAAACGCGGACACAAACTCACATTCCTGATCTAGCCACTGACCCTACCTACAAATATCAAAACTTCTAACCCCAAAAACTGGGGTGTTACAAGAATTGTGGAGAAGGTCGTTTAGTTAAGAGCTAGGAGTGTCAATGATCCATCTCGCACAAAGCAATGATACTTTTCAAGAAAAGTTTATTGCTATAAATTTCACAAATCGACTTGGTTTTCAATTTTTTTCCGCTGTGTAAGAAAACTATTTTCGGGTCAGAATTTTTCCATCATGTTTACCTTAGTTTCATCATCCTCGATGCCTATTGCATGATAATATTGTTCCAATTTATGCTGCATAGGGATTGAAGCCAGCATCTCTTTTCCCATAATAGCTCTACACACAAATATTAACCATACCACAGCTTTGTTAAGACAATGGTGACACAAGAAAACCTTGTTGCAACAAAAGCTTGAATCTTGCATCTCCCTTTGTAATGTTGGCATCTAAAAAAATCCAAGAAAAAAAGCTAATAAATCATGTGGAAATGAATCTAAAAAAAAAAACAAAGAAAGAAGAGGTACCCATATCCCATCTTCCCTTGATTGGCTGTAGAGGTACGATTATTGGGGAACAAATAAAGATTTTGATTTTGATTTTAATTGGGTTTAAAAAAACTCAAATTGATATAATTTGTAAACGTAAAAGATTAATTTTATTGCATTATTTAAAATTAAGATCAAATTAATAAAATATATTAATATTGAGGACTAAATGTATTATTATACCAATTAGAAAAAAGTCACTGTACTATTTACTTTATCATTTTAATAGCAGGTGATCAAAACAAGAATGAATACAAATGCTAATGCTTAAATTAAAAATTTTTAAAATTGGATAACCAAAACTGGAATGCGAACATAGATGAGTAACCATTATATAAACCTTTACAATTATTATTGATGGTTTCTTTAAATATAGTAAATTCTCAGTTTTTTTTTTCTGAATTACAATAATAGGGCAAAGCTCGAACAACCAACATGACTCGAATCCAGGTCACACTTAGGGCAGTGAACACCCTTAACCATTAAGCCATCACATGGGGTTCAAACACTAGCATTACCTTTGGCCTTTTTTTTTTTACCTTATAGGAAAATGATTAAATTTTAGTTTTAGTCCTACTATATCTAAAATTGAGATCCAATCTCTATTCTTTAATTTCTAATATAATTTGGTTCATATATTTTTACAATGCTATTTATTAGTCCAAATAGTTATGTTGTCAACTTTTGATTAAAATGTTGTATGGTTATATATAATTTGGTTTGCTTTTTTAATTATAAGATAATTGTCAAATTTTAGTTTTGTCCCTATACTATGTTGAAACTTAAGATTTATTCCATATATTTTAATTTTGACATAATTTAGTCTCTATACTTTTATAATGTTATTAGTTAATCTAAAAGTTAGTAATGTTAACTATTTCAAGTAAAATGCTAACACCGATTTTTCTAAAGACACTATTCCAACAACAAAAATATTATAATGACAAGTTCGAATGATTGTTTTAAGAAAAATCTACATGAACATTTTCAATGTTATCTTTTGTTACATGCTTACCAAGTAAATATTTTTTATTTCAAAATATTATATTAGGAAATTTAATAGAAGAATTTTAATAGTGATAATAATTGGGTGCAGTTTTTTAATTGAAAGGTAGAAGGATTGAATTTCTAAAATAAAAATAAACAAACTAATTTACAAATATACAAAGTGTGTAGAAACTTAAGACATATTTTAATCTTTAATTTTTTTTACTCTATAATTTGATACAAATAGATAATAAACATAATGTGAAACATAGGTTAAAACCATACTATAAGTTTCTATAAAAGAAGGTCCAAAGAGGGCCTAGAGACATCTCAATTAATATTTTTAACATCATAAGAATTTATCAAATCTCATTTTTGTCCATGTTTAATTTTTATTTAATCTTTATATTTTAAATTTTATCATAATTTAATATTTTTATTTTATAATGTTATTGGTTAGTTCAAATAATTAATATTATTAACTATTTTGATTAAATTTTTGACATAAATTTTATTTAAAAGGTTTATTGTAATAAAAATATTTTGGTATGATAAGTTGAAATTAGTGTCTTAAAAAGTTCCATGTCGGTTATTGAAATCATTAAGGGTACTAATTATTTGGACTAACACCTCAGCTTTTTTTTTAGTCATTATAAGATAATAATAAAATTGTAGTTTCAGTCCTCTATTATGCTTAAATTGGAAATTTAGTATTTAAATAATTTGGTTATATACTTTTATAATAAATATTAGTTAATCCAAATAGTTAGCATATTTGACCATTGTGATTAAAATGATGACATTAAAGATTTCTCTTAAAGATACTTTTCTAACACATAAAAAACATCTGTTTTGGTATGATAAGTTGGAATAAATATTTTTAAGAAAAAATTGACTTCACTATTTTAACCGAAATAATTATGGGTGTCAACTATTTCAATTAACTAATGATACTATGTAGAGAAATCAAATTATATCAAATTAAAGTATAGATATTAAATCCTAAATTTAAATTTAATATAAAGACATAACTATAATTTGACATATGTCTATCACAAAATTTATCAATTAATGTAATAAAATTATATAGATTTTAAATATTTTTTAATTAAATTAAATTGGTATAAATGATTATCTACCCGAATGAGGAGCTAATTATTATTAAATATACCGATAATGAAATTTTTAAAATCAATAGGATTTTTAACGTCCAATCCACGTGTTTAGTGAACAAATTTAGGATTCACGTGGTTAGTTGATTTGGTAGGAACATAGCAAGATTACCATCTAATTGACATTGTTAGTTACAATTGAATGGAACTGTGGATGGATGACGTGTTTCACGTAATTAAGTCCACCACTCTCTCTCTTTCTTCGTGATTTTCATGCTGCGTTATTAATTTATACTTTTCAACATCATTATGAGTTCCTAAAATGTTTAACTACACCATCTCTTATTTCAATTATTTAATTCTATAATGTATGTATATTTCACCAATTTCAAATTAAATTACGAAAAATATTTTCTATATTTATTTTCATCAATCAAAATATATAAATATTTTTATTAAAACTTGATTTACCATTTTGAAAAATATAAGGCAAAAATAAATTTCTTTATAAATAATTTCGTTTTTATATGAAAAGAAATTTGAATCAATCATAATATTATCATATTAATAATAAATTTTAATTTTAAAAATATTGAAATTAATATCAAATGTTTTAATGTTCAATATTATTAACTGTACCTATTTAATTATTTATATTTAATAATATAGTAAACTATTAATATAATTAATATAGTTTATCATTTTAATAAATGATTTAATATTATAATTTATTTTAATAATTAATTTTAACGGTAATAATTTATAATTTATAATTATATTCTTAATATATTTTGAAAAATATTTATATTAATATTTTAATAATAAATATACATTATAAATTTTATTTTTTAAATGACCGGAAAAATATTGTAATATATATTGTTGGGTAAAAATTTCTCCGGTCCATTTTGATGTTGACATTGAGTAAATTGGTCTTTTTTTAAAAAAAAGAAACATTTTAATTCCTGTGAATTTTGAAAATGAGCAATTAAAGACGATTAAGGACGATGTTAAAATTTTTTATTAAATTTATTTGATATGATAAGAAGAAATGAAATTAAATGATGAAAATTGTTTTAACTAATTCTAGGTAACCTTTTTTTTTTTTAAAATTTCTATGAAAGGAAAACGGTTAGAAAGTCAACATCATAGTCTTCTCAACCTTTTCCACAACAATCCTCAATTCATCAAAGCTAAAACAATAGAAAGCTACTTTGATAGGAGAGAGAGTTATGGAAATGGCAAAAGAATAAACAATGGGTTAAGAAGATGATTATTGAATGGTGGAAATTGTTTTAGGAGAAAATTGGAATCCAAGAGAGAGAGAAGGGTTTCTAATTTGTTGATGAGATTGGATTTAATGAAATGAAGAGTTAATTTATCCATAAATTTTTTTTATGTTCTCTAAAACCCTAACCTATATCTATATATTAAAGGAAGGTGACATTCCTTCTTAAGACACATGGCACACACCCACTATCTCTTTCTCTTTTTCTTTTTCCTTTTTCTAAAATGGTTAATTTTTAATTTTGTCCTTCTAATTTGTTTAAATTTAAGATTTAATGCTTATACTTTTATTTCTAATATAATTTTTCTTTATATTTTTATAAATTTATTAATTAGTTAAAATAGTTAATATCGTTAGCTTTTCAATTAAAATATTATGTGGTTATATATTGTAGTAGCCTAATTTTTAGTGGTACTGAAAAAGGTGGTTTCTGAATCCCCTTTTTTGTAAATCGAGTCCGTAAATATTAAATATAAATATTTACAAAGTTGGTATAATAGGATATTAGAGTTTCGTCCTTCAATTTTGTCTTTTAATTAAGGTACAGAGACTAAATTTTAAAAGTTTTATCGTTATAGATTTTTAAATAGCTAAAGGTTTCAAAGGTGAGAATTGGACTAAATTGTAAAATGATGGTTATAAGTGAAAATAAGGCCCATGCGAACTTAGTAAATATTATGATACGATTGGCATGTCAATAGAGTTTTGTGCGCTAGTACAAAATTATTTATAAATTATTACTGAGGTCCAACATTTGTTGTAGATATTCAAATACATGTGATGTAGGTTTAGATTAAACGACTGACCTGATGTCGTTTTTAAAGGTTTAGCCCGGACAGGTAACCTGACATATATATATATATATTTGTAGCTTGGAAAAGTAACCAAATGTGTCGTAATAAAGGTTTAGCTCGAACAGGTAATGTAACACCCATAGCCCCAGTGGCGAATCTGGGGGGCTGGCAGGGGCCCCCGTCCCCCTAAAATGTAAAATTACTAAATAGGCCATTGAGATTTTTTTTAAAAAAATTTAAATTAGTAAAGGTAAAATTACACTTTGACCCTTAAAATTATAAAAATTCAATTTAATCCTTTAAAAATTATCAAGATATAGAATATAAAAATTAAAATTTCATCCGGCCCCCTAAAAAATTGCTCTAACTTCACCCTTACATAGCTCGGTTTGGTTATTGGACCCAAATTACAAGATATTACCACCCAAATATGTATCCAACTCAGATTTACTTTCTAGTTCAACTTGTTTCTTCTTCTTAAGGTACTTTTTCTTGGCGAAGCCCATTGACATTTTGACTGATCTATATCTATCGAATTGAAAATATTTATCGAAGATTTAGATCTACCTGTAAATAATTGAATTCTCGCGACATTAGAAGAATACTAATTGAACAAGCAATGAAATTCTTTATCAATCATTTTTCATAATGTCATTAGCAACATTAGGAAAAAACAAGTTGACCCCAAAGTCCAAAAAGTTCATTTTACATCGTGGATCAAAGATAATCACCAAGTAAACTATCAAAGATAATCGCCAAGTAAACTAGCATGTTGTTTTTGTTTTCTTCACCCCTAATACTTATTATACTTAATCTCTCATTTTGGAAGTCATAGAAATTATTTCTAAATCTCCACAATCTTGCCACCCATAAAAAAGACAATGCACATTTGTCAATACTTCAAAAAGTGAATGAGAGGTAACATGAAAAGATTCGGACACCTTCAGTGTAAGATGATAAAAAGGCTCTAACACTTTTATAATTCTTCGAACAATTTCCAAATCGTCAAATATAGGAACTCCATCTTTAGTAGTGAGGTCAAGAAAAATTTTATGATCATCATGTACATATGATTCAAATGCATGCTCCTATTTTTCTGCCACCTTTAACAACATATATGTTTAGTTCCATCTAGTAGGCACATATAAATGCAATTGAGACTTACTACCTATCATTTCTTTTTTTTCTCATTGGTTGAATTTCGTCAACCTCGATGGTGATGCTCACAACACCTCTAACTCGATCCACAAACATAGAAGCATCTTTAATATTGTATTGCATAATGAGATTAAGAATGTATGCAACACATCTCATATGCATAATTTCCCATTTGCAACAGAATCATTTCGATGATTCAATTTCTTTCTCAAATAATCAATGGCAACACTATTGACGGATTCATTATCAATTGTAATAGTGAAGACCTTTTCAATCCCCCAATCTTGAAGACATTTTCAAGGGCTTGACATGTGCTTTGACCTCTATGAGCAGATATTTTGCAAAAATTTATAATTTTTTTTTGCAACCTCCACTCGTCATCCACCCAATATGTTGTTAAAACCATGTAAGATATCCTTTGCAATGAAGTCCAAGTGTCTATTGTCAAACAAACTCTACTTATATCTTTTTCAAAATAATTCTTCATTACACTCTTTATAGAGTTAAATAAATCAAGCCAATCCCTTCTAATTGTCCAACGAGATGGAAGACTAAACTATGGCCATGCTATAGAAAGAAAGTATTTGAACCACTCTCCCTCTGTAAGACTGTTCATCCAAAATTATCATATGAACCAATTCCTTTCTAACAGCATCTTTGTCAAACACCCAAGTTGATAAATCTATTTTTTCTTGGTTAGTCTTCACAAATGTTAATTTCGATTGCTTTGGGTCAGAAGTATTAGCTTGAGGTCTTTTTAAGCATGTTTTCAAATGATTATTCAAATTGGCTATAGAACTCAAAATTGATTTCATGGTGTAAGTAACATTACAAGCATTGCACCTTGCTTTTCCCCCCTCTTCAGTTACATATTTGGTGAATTGGTTCCAACAAGCTGCCATAGGAGTAATCTTTCTTCAAACACTTCCCTTGGTTGTTGTTTGATCATTTTCACTTAGGAAAGAATTTTGTGAACTTTGAGTTAAACCATCTCACTTTGGATCACTCATCTACAAGTAAACAAAGAAATTTAACAATAATAAAGATTTTAATCATGTCACGTATCAAAAGGTGAATCATGTTGTCATCTTAAAAAATCTTGATTATGACCAAGGGTAGTGTAATTTGCACCAATTTGTCACTTCAAACTACAAATTCAACTTCATTTCGGAGGGAACCAATGTATTTACTCAATACACTGCTACCCCTCCAAGAAATTGAAAATATGCAACAACCCAAATAATTGTTGAAAACCAAATTCTTTTATCCCAA
The DNA here is from genome assembly GCA_025506655.1 of Gossypium rotundifolium. Classification (NCBI taxonomy): domain Eukaryota; kingdom Viridiplantae; phylum Streptophyta; class Magnoliopsida; order Malvales; family Malvaceae; genus Gossypium; species Gossypium rotundifolium. The sequence goes on from CP106734.1 coordinate 36,860,848, forward strand.
AACTAATGGTTGTTAACGTCTCTCTAAATCCAACTTGTCTGTAAAAATAAAATTCTTAAATAATAATTAAAATAAAATGCACCATTAAACATAAAATCAAAGCTTTAACAGACACCCATCACAAACATCAAATGTTTATGTTTGCTAGATGGTTTTAAAATGCAAACCATGTCCCTTAAGCATAACCCATGTGGGACAATAAATTTGACAGAATCTCCAACAGCACTACTTAATTACACTACTTAAATAATGATTTTTTTCTTAATGGACCTTATTAATTTCACACCCCTTAACATTTCAAATCCACCACACATGTATATTCTTTAGACTCAATACCACTTTACATTATATCCAAAATCTTTTATCACTAAAAATTTTTGAATGAAAGAGGTTTTGGGTTAAAACATAATTAAGAATAAAATTACTAGAAAAAGAAAAGAGGAAAGCCTTAACTTGAGTTGTTTCGATGCTACGCTGAGCGAGCAAAAACTGATGAACAAATAATTTTTAAGAAAGTACCATAAAATGATAAAGAAAAAGGATGGTCTATCCGGTGACCGAAGACGGGTGAGGGACGACCAGGCAGGAAAGGGATTTCAATTTTCAGAAATTGATGAGTGATGAAGAAGAAGAAGATTTAGTTTAGGGATTTTTAAAATTTAGGGGTAAAAGGTGAGGGTGGGGTAGACAAGGGGAACCGAGAAAGTAAAAGGGGTAAAAATGTAAAATACCTAAACTAAAAAATAATATAAATTTAACATTTAAAATAATATAGTTTGGTATTTGGTTTATTTGAATTATTTATGTTTTTCAAATTTGAAAACTTGACTCGAACTCGAAATTTGAAAAAAAAAATTCAAGTTGATTCGATTAACTCAATTCGAATAATTCAAAATTCAATTTTTTTTTTCAATTTTTTCGATTCGAATCAAATTTTACTCACCCCTATTTACAATGGTATATGTTGTTGTCATGCTTGAAATGTGAATTGACATATACTTGATTTGATCCATTTTAAGGTCTATAAACTTAGAAGTGTGCAATGTGCATATATGCATGAAATTAAAAAGAGAATGGTATGTTTTAAGTTTTTATGGTATAAATAAGAGTTGATATTAAAATGGTTAAAGGTTAGATCACAATGTCATTTGAATTGTTTGAATTTAGTTGATAATTATGTATTGAATGCTTAGTTTAAAGGCTGGATTGAATATTGAGATTGTTTGGCATGTTTTTGACATGTTTTGAATCAGGTTAAGTCAATTCTTGGTGCATATACTGTATGGCTTCGTTGGAAAGTATGAAATAGGTACCAACTGGTTCATTTCTACCAAAATCAGGGCTCACGTAATGACATCGAATTCTAGATGTCGTAAAGTTGCATTTATAGTGAGTGATGTCGTGACAAGCTAGGGATTTTCGTCATGATGTGACATATTAAGATGTTCACATCGTGACGAGCACTAGATGAAGTTGCGACATCAATCCATACATTTTAAAAATTCTACAATTTGGTCCTATTTTGTACTTAGGTTGATAAAAGGGCTTTTGTAAGCTTGAATAAGACCCAAAAATGATTTGTTATTGTAATTTAAACATGATTGATGATTGAATGCATGAGAAAATGATTATTTTATTGTGAATCTAACTGTAGTTGCTCCAGCAATGAATGTAACATCATGTAGCTCGAACCTGGTGATCGAGTTGGGTGAGGTGTTACATATATAATTTGAAATTGGATTTTTAAATCCATAAAGTTGAGAGATTAAATTCTTGAAAATAAAAGTTGGAGGGCTAAATTTCAAATGTACAAAGTGTAGAGACTTAGAGACATGGTCGTTTAGATCGATTGAACTAGTCAGGGTACCAATCTGGAGAGATGCATCACTCTGGTTGACCTGCGAACCATACGAACTACTGGTCTGACCGATTCTATTACTGTTTTGCTCTAAAAACTTTGCTTAGAATATAGTTAATCTTTAAATTTTTATCTATAATTTGGCACAAATAAGTAATCAACTCAGCGTAAAGCGTAAGTGAACCATACTAGTATAAATAAAAGCAATGGAAACTTTGATTTTGGCACCTTCAAGTATGAAAAATAAAGATTTAATTTAATGTAAAGAAACTGAGAGTTTTTTTTCTTCAATCTCGAAAATGAACGATGATTTTTTTGGGGCGTTTATATATATTTTATTCTAAACTCAAGTTTCTTTTCTTTAGGTAGAAATTATGTTATAAAATTTCCCCAATAAATAGTTTACACCAATTTATTTTTTTTAATTTTAATTGTTTTTCATTGACACCTCAGAAAAATTTAATGAAAATTTTTAGTGTTGTTATCAATTGTCATTTGTTGAGCCATGTCATTTGAAATGAATGTTGGGGTAATTATACATGCTCCTATCGTTACTATTACAGCTCATAACTGGGCCCACCATTTTTCTTGGCCTTGGGACATCCAGTAGTAACATTCACTGCCTCTGATGCTGACATTTTCTGTGCACCCCTTGACTTACTGGACATGTGTCTTTATAGCACGCGGTCTTTTCTGATCCTAGGGCTGACATCCTCAGCGAGCTCCTTACCCGTTGGTCACGAGTCTAGATTACTTGTAGGGCTCACAATACTTCCTGTGAACATAGTTCGCGACCCTATCTTACAAGGTGTGCCCGCGAACTCTTCTTGTGAGCTATCTTGGCAAATACGCTTCTTCTAAGTCGGGTCCATCTGGGTCAAGGGTCAGAGACCCAAATCCTTTTAGGACATTTAGGTTGGCGATTACAAATATATAACAAACCAGTCCCCCCTTAGTGGGCCTAAGGGGTGATACAAAGTGGCGGGCCTTAGGTCTATCATGTTAGACTTGAATGCAGCTTGTTGGGCATGCTTTTGTCATGTATGAAGCTAAGTGTTGGATGCTTGCATTTGACTGTCGAGAGATGAATCATTTTTTACTTGCTTGCATCTGGGGTCGTTGGTTCTATTCGGGCATCTGACCGTTGAGAGATGAATTGTTTTCTGCTTGCTTCCATCTAGGTCGTTGGTCCTCTTCGGCCGTATGAATAGTTTGAGGAAACCATCTTTAAAATGGGGGCTTTCAGGGGTCTAGGTTTTTCACTGTTTAGCATTTCCTTCAAGTTAGAATCAAGGTAATTTTTGCAAATTCTTCCTACTTTCTAGTTTCCATTTCTATTTCCCTTTTATTTGAACCATGCCGAAAATGAGAGGACCCCACAATTAAATTGTCTCGGTCTAGTAATCTCAATCGATTTTGATTATCGTGATGGAGAAACCCTATGTTTGTACCACCACGCTAGAGGAAATGGAGTGGGATTTGGTCGGACGGGGAATAAAACTCCCTCACTTCGCCTACAAATTCTCTATTCCTGGGGAATTGCATTGAGTATGCAAGACGAAGGATGATAGCTTCCTTCTACAACTGCATGCTTTAAAGGTTGGGCTCCATCTGCCTTTTAACCCCTTCTTCTGCACCTCTTGAACGATTATTGCATCACTCTTGGATAACTTTTTAGCTTCTTTGGTGGTTGGTTATGGCCTATTTTCTCAATAGTTATTAGCGTAGCAAGGTGCCGATGCTCATTGTTTTCCAACACTAATATTAGTTGAAGGGCAACAACATAGGGGAATCTGCGGGGTTCTATTATTTCTCTCATCGCAAGAGAGTTCAAACAATCATTCAAATTATTGTAAGAACTTGTACCTAAAACGAGGGAACTACATTCGAGTCCACAGTATTCTTGGCGAGGACTTCGAGTTCCCCACCAAATGGTCTTCGCCTAGCGAGGTATGCCAGCACTCTAGAGAAACTTCCTCATGGATGAATCTATCTTGCAGTTTCAGAGGCTTTGCGTTAGTTGTGTGCTCGCCTTGGAGACTGTTCTCACTGCGAGGAATGTTTTCAAGTTTTGCCTAGAGGATATTAGCCCCGATGGGTAGAGGACAGGTGATAATGAGATGGTCACTCGATGAGTTGGTGGGTTGCCTACGGGGGTTACTTAGCCTCATGGTTTTGTGATCAATTAGTCCAGATATTGTTGGGACGTGAGGACGAGCCTGTAAATTTCTTCTATTATTATTGTGGGATAAAGCTCTGTTCTTTTTCTCTTCCCGAATTCATACAAGAGGAGGGAGCTAGGGGAAGTGTTAACTTGTTAACTGCTCCTATTGACCATAAGGTTGTTGCTGGTGTAAGGAGCAATTAGGGCTGCGACAATAATTTGACATCTTGCGCAAGCTCAATGAGGTCATGGACATTGATGTTTTGATAAGCAGTGGCAGCAAGAAGTATAAGATTTTTGTTGGCATTATGCTCATCAACCCTTCCAATGAGGAGGAGTAAAGCAATACTCAGTTAGAGCATCATCGAAAGAGAAGACAAGACCCTACTGGTCTGGTTGTTGCGGTCCTCTAGGCTCACTCTCCCTCTGTGGTGAGCTTGCCACCTATTACCTAGGTGAGCACTAATCTCGATCGATAAAGATACTCATCATCCTGTTCCTCGGAGTTCTCCTTCTACCCCATTTGCTGAAGAAGTGCTTGCTGAGATTGTTGGGGTCTCTTTCCATGACATGGAGATTTAGATGTGCAAAAATTTCCTCGTCTATTCCCTTTCTATTATTCGAGGTTAGCTTCATCGAGTTGAGGTCGTGGAGGCTCGCCATAAGGAGCTCGCAGAAACCAAGGCTGAGTTGAATAGGGTGCGCGAGCTATATCACAAGATAAAAAAGAAGAAAATGAAATAATAAATGAGAAATAAGGGGATCTCACAGAGTGTCTCACTATAATGGAAATAAAAATAGAGGGGTACACCGTTGAGCTCGCTACTTAGAGGGAGAGGCGAATAATCGCGGAGGTAGAGTTAAAGAGGACCATTGTAGAGCATAATACTGAAGTGTAGAAGATTATCAAAGAGTGCCTGTAACACCCCAAACTCGGTCTAGGAGTTAGGCCCGAATCTGGCGTGTCACATGGAAGTGTTTTTCAAAACCATATTTCTTGTTGTTAAAACTTGTTTGAGAGTTAAAGCCTCTTTGTTAAAAACTCAAAACACTTAAGCAATTGTTATCCACTTGAAAACGTAATTACTTTTAAAACCTTATCTTTAAGAAGCATATTTGAAATAAACAATTTACGAAAATGTGACATTTAAAAATTGAGTTGCAGAAGCATTTTGAAAACGTTGCAAAAACGTAGTGTTTTGAAGACAGTTATCATTTTGAAAATCGTATTCCACTTTTAGCAGTTAGAAACCATCATAAATAAATATTGAAATAATAAGTTAAAAATAGAAAACCCTTATAACAACCAAATAAAAATATTTAAAAGTAAATAATCAAAACAGCAAGCATAAGCAGTGTGTGGTCTTCTCCGAGTCCCTCATAGCTCTAAATCCTCTAAGGCCGGGGATTACCTGCACAGTTAAAAAAGGGATGAGTTTATGAAAACTTAGTGTGTAATCCCCTTACTAGAGTAACAATCAGTATACAGAAACTGAAACTGAAACAGTCTAGGTCGAAGCCCTTTAAGAGTAACAATACAGTCAGTTCAAAGCATACGTTAGTCAAAGCCCACCATAATATCATTTGGGTCACAACCCATAACAGAATCAATTGGGCCTAGCCCAAACCAATATCAGAACAAGTGGTCTAAGCCCAGTACAGTGACAAATATGCAATGGTATGAGGATGCAACCCACCCTGATCCAACCAACACACCACCCGTACCAGCCCTACACTTACGTGGGGATAAAATCAACCCACCCACCCAGTACACCAATATTATGATCGATTGCGACCCTAACAAAAATACAGCAAATCTGCTAGTATATATATACGGCTCTAAGCCTTCAGTAGCGGTATTATAATTGGCACAAAGCCATCAATAACTGTATTATGTTTGGCACATAGCCATCAGCGACAGTAATATAGTCAACACACAGCCTTGGGTAAATATGATCGATACAGAGTCATCGATATATATGTTAGGCACATAGCCACGGGTAAATACAATTGGCACAAAGCCATAATCAAGATGGCACAGAGCCATAATCAAATTACGCGGCTTTAAGCTGTCCGTCGGTCCACAGTCGTCTCATGCGACCCATGCGACCTTATCAGATCAATACTGGATCCATAGCCGTCATGCGACCCGTGCGACCCTATCAAATTAATACTGGATCCACAGTCATCAGGCGACCCGTGCGATCCTATTAGAACTTCTTCCGTATCAATGTCCCAACCTCATGCAATATGTCGTGTATGTCATGCTCAATCATTACACGTGTATGCAAAATGGTCATGCTCAGTAACAGTCATTTAAATATGTAATAAAATCATATCAGTCATACAACCACAATTAAATTAGTCAACTCATAGTCTAAGTCAGTCATTTACCCATAAGGGCAAAATAGTCATCTTACCCTATAAGGGTATTTGATAATTCTACCATTCAGGGGTATTTCGATAATTCTATCCTATAGTGGTATTTTAGTAATTTTGCAAACTGAGGGTATTTCAATAATTTTTCAAATAGGGGTATTTCGATAATTTCGTAAACCGGAGATATTTCGATACTTTCACAAACTAGGGGTATTTTGGTACTTTCTCAAATTGGGGGTATTCTAGTAATTTTGTAAACTAGAGGTATTTCGGTAATTTTGCAAACTGAGGGTATTTCGTTAATTTTACAAACTGGGGGTATTTCGATAATTTCACAAACTAAGGGTATTTCGATAATTTTATAAATTTAGGGTATTTTAATAATTTTCGCAAATTAGAGGTATTTCGATAATTTTTTTAAATTAGGGGTATTTCGATAATTTTGTAAACCAAGGGTATTCTAAACAGAGATAATGATGCGAATGGGCCTAGGGCCCATTCTCGGCCCAAATGGGCCCACACACTCGTGTGGCCCATTTAGCCCAAATCTAGCCACAGATATGAGATTCACATAGTCTAGTCTAATATTTACTATACAATCATACAACTTATCTGATTGGGCCCAAGGGCCCATTGGCCCCACATGGGCCCTTTCGACCCAAACAGCCTAAACCCACAAGAGCACTCATGATGGCCTCAACTATCGTGTTGAAGCTCCCACACGTGCGCTCGTACGCTCGTGTGGCTACTATCGCCGTGTGACCAGTATTTTGGCATTTGCCGCTCTATAGCTAGAGTAGGAATCTGGAGTTAATCCGAGCTCTGAACACTCCCATGCCTAAACGCCAACCAAGGTATGCTTACTCTCCTTATAGATCGTTCAATTTAAAGCCAGCTTCTCACCAACTCTCACGCTAGCTTTTTGGTGTGAGATCCTTCCATCAATCTTCCAAAACCGTCCCAAATTAGCAAAATAGTCACTTTTCACATGCAAGGGTTTCGAACTCAGGCTCCCCTGTATCTTAATCCACACCGCTAGCCACCTTACCAACTAGCTCCTTGTGTAACAAAACAAGCACAACTAAATATAAGCCTATGGGCCAAAGTCTAAGTTTATTTAAAAGGAAATCAAAATGAATTGCAAATGCCAAGACTTGAACCCAGGCTCCCTTGCAACCTTAATGATGCATTGCCACTAGGCCATTCACTTCATTGTGTCATTTTTTTCTTATATTTTATTCTTAAAGCCTTTTTACTTACTCCCAGGGCTTTATTCACCTAAAAGCAAAATTTTTCCTGAAGCTCAGGTTTGAACCTGGGACTTCATGGAAGCCCCCTAACCTTCCAAGATCACTTACCTAATAGGTCCAACTTGCACTAGTGTCGTTCTCTTGTTCTCAAAAATTTTAAACGCTCCTATGGCCAAGGCCCAATTCTACTAAGCCCAAAAATTCGGGGTGTTATAGTGCAAAGAGCATGTGGATAGTACTGTACAGAAGCAGGATGATGCTCTAAAGACCTTCAAGAAACATCCAAAAATATCATGAGTTCCCTCAAGAGGTTTAAGGAAAATATATTACTCCATGCCCAAGTTGCTTGTGGTCCCCTTGATGCTCGCAAGGTGGACTTTGATGTTCTTGATGGTATGGATGCAAGCAATCTGGGTTTTGATATGTTTGACCCTTTTAAAGCCACGTGGGGCACTTTTATGGCCACCTAGAAGAACAAACTTTACTTGGAAGAGGACTCGACTGTCGTGGACATAGTCCTCTCTATCATTGATGATGATACGAACATAGTTCCTTTTGCTGCAGGTGGGGATGTGAACATGGTTCCTTCTGTTGGCAAGGATGCTGCCCCTACTTCTGACGATGAGAACCAATATGCCGATGGGGGAATGATAATGAAATTTAATTATGCTTGTAATGTAATTTTTTAATAAAATGAGTATTTGTTTCTGTCTTTTGTTCGTTTACTTCTTATATTCGCTACCTGTTTTATTCCTAAGAGTAGTTCTAATAATATATTGGGGATGTGGACCTGCAAACTGTTTCATACTTAGGGATTTTCTTAGAATTTCATGCATATAGTAGGGATCGCGAGTTGTTTTATACTTAGAGATTTTTCTCAAAATTATAAAATGAGAATATGAATTTGCGAATTGTTTTATAATTAGATATTTTTCTCAAAATTATAAGCTAGGAATATGAATTCGCGAGCTATTTTATACTTAGAGATTTTTCTCAAAATGATAAGTTAGGAATATGAATTCACGAGCTTTTTTATATTGATATTGCAGTTGGGAGCTTTTCTATCAATATTACAGCTGGTAACTTTGCTCTTGCTAACTATTTTGGAGGCTGCGACTCTTTGCCTGCGAGCCTTGATATTACAGCTTGGAGCTTTGCTCTCGCTAACTGTTTTGGAGGCCGCAGCTCTTTGCCTGCGAACCTTGATATTACAACTAGGAGCTTTGCTCTCGCTAACTATTTTAGAGGCGGCGACTCTTTTCTTGCAAGCCTTGAAATTACAGTTGGGAGCTTTGCTCTCACTAATTACATTGAAGGATGTAGTTCTTCGCCTGCGAGCCTTGACATTACAGTTGGGAGTTTTTCTTTTGCTAACTATTTTGGAGGTCGCGGCTCTTCGTCTATGAGTCTTGATGTTACAGCTGGGAGCTTTACTCTCACTAACTACTTTGGAGGTTGCGGATCTTCACTTGTGAGCCTTGATCTTACAAATGAGAGCTTTACTCGCAACTGTTTTGGAGGCTAGGGCTTTTCGCCTGTAAGTCTTGTAGTGACAGGTGAAAGTATCATCAAAATAAAATTGTATTCATAGAGTAGTGAATCATACATAGTACTTTTTAAGGTGCCGCACATTCCAGGTCTGTGGTACCATTATGCCCTTTATCCTTGCTATTCTATATGCTCCAAAACCTATTTTTTCTGTCACTTTGTACGGTTCTTCCTAGTTTGGAACCATTTTCCCCCGTTTGGAAGTGAGTAGACTAGCTTTGGTGTTTCTCACTACAAGGTCACCTACTTGAAACAAGCGAGCTACTTGTTGGGCACGAATCGCATTTCTCACTTCAATTGTTTCCTTGAGCTCATCGATTAAATCCAAGTTGAGTCTTTGGGTCTTGGTTAGTTTCATAGTTGAACTGTTGTGTCCTATGCGATCTTAAACCAATCTCTATAGGGATTACGACTTTTGTGCCATAAACGAGAGAGAAATTTGTTTCCCCTGTAGCAATGTGAGGTGTAGTTCGCAGTACTCATAGGATTCCTGGTAATTCCTCCAGCCAAGCCCCTTTAAGTTCGCCCACCTTTTCTTGAGAGCTGTTAGGATTTTCTTGTTTTTGGCTTTCACCTGCCCATCGGTCTATGACGTTTTCACCAAGCTTTAGCTAAGGTTATTTGAAGGTTTGTACAGAACTGCTTGAATTTCACTTGAAATTGCGTACCATTTTTTGTGATGATAGTGATAGGTATTTCGAACCTACAGACAATCGAATTCTACAGGAAAGACTCTATTTGTTTTTCTATAATTGTTGCCAAGGTTTCGACCTCAATCCCTTGGTGAAGTAATCTACAACCACTATAATGAACTTTTTTTGCACTATGGCCATAGGGAATGAGCAGAGAATGTTGACCTCCAGGTCACAAAAGGCCAAGAACTTGACATGACTTGGAGTGGTTCCACTGGTTGTCATTGTATCTGGTGTTTCTTTGGCAAGAGTCACACTTGCGAACCAATTTATGGGTGTCTTCATAGATGGTGGACGAACAGTACCCTTGCCTGAGTATTTTTTGTGCGAGCAATCTTCCTTCTAAGTGGTCACCGTAAATGCCCTCGTAGATTTCTCTCATGATATATTCAACTTCTGATGGGGAAAGACATCGTAGTAGTGGGTGTGAAAACCCTTTTTTATATAGCACACCCTTTAGAAGGGTGTATTTATCGAATGATGAATGAAACACATTATTTTGACTTAGCATGTAAAAAGCTCACAATAGGCAGGTATCTAATTCTCGTATTGGGAATCTATTAAATATTCATAGTTCGTAGTGAAGACATACCTTACGGCATTGCATTGTAGTTTTGCGAGCTCTTTTTGGTCTTGACTTTCTTGTTTACCCTACAACATATAGATTATAAGGGCCATCCATGTTTTCTCTTAGGTCGTGCAGAGTATTTGGGGGGCATCATAGCTTGACGTCCCCTTTGTTCAATGGTGATGGAGGATGCTAATTTTGACAGAGCATTTGCGTGCGTATTTTCGTCTTTTGGGATTTGTCTAACCTCAGCTTTGTCGAATCCCGCGAGCAATTTGGTTGCCATCGTATGGTATTTTTTTAGGGTTACTTCTTTCACATCATACTCGTCATTTTTTCATTTCACCACTAACTAGGAATCTGTGTGTATAGTTAGATCCTTAGCTCTTAGATGGCGAGCTAATTGTAGTTCTGAAATTAGCGCTTCATATTCGGTAGTGTTGTTCGACGTTTGGAACCCAAATGATAATCCATATTACCATTTGTTGTCGTTGAGGTCTACTACGAGCGTACTCGTGCCTAATCTTATTTTGGTTATGGAGCCATCAACGTAGACCACCAACCTTTCAGGTTGTCAATTATGCTAGCAATTTCTGAAGGTGAGTTTACTATCAATGGTGTTCAACAACGAAAAGTAACTTTTAGTATAAAATGTGAGATATGTAACATTTTTCCGTAGAACCCAAGAATTGTTAGAGTGTCATGCCACATTATTGAATGTGCTATTATTAAATTGTTAAGTTTCATTAATGTTCATACATTACATTATATTTGCAATGTATTCTACTATTTGATGCATCAAGGTACAACCTGTATTACCTGTTGCGTCACTATTCCTTTCGAACAAGCATTCTACCATGAAGTCTGCCAACACTTGTCCTTTTATCGCCGTTCGCAGGACGTAGTCTACCCCAAACTTTACGAGCTCAATGCTTCATTTCGTTACTCCTCTCAATGTGTCTTCTTTAGTGAGCACCACATTCATTGGTTGATCGTAATTACAATAATTGGATGGGCCTGAAAGTATGGTCGTAGCTTGTGAGCTGTAATGATTAAAGCATAGATACATTTTTCTATTTTCGTGTACCTGAGCTCGCCGTGTTGGAGCACTTTACTGACATAGTATACAGAGAAATAAAGGGTACCTCTGACTTAACTAGGATCGTGTCGACCATTTCTTTCAACGCGACTAGGTATAGGTAGAGCATTTCTCCTGTTCAAGGTAACTTTAGCAGTGGAGAGGAGGTGAGATAATGTTTCAGTTGTTTGAAGGCTGTTTGGCATTCTTCAGTCCATGAGAAGGATGTCCTTAGAGCCTTGAAAAATGGGAGGCATTTGGCCGCCATCCTAGAGATGAATCTGTTTAGTGCCACCACTTTGCCCGTAAGGCATTGAATTTATTTTATGGTTCGCGGGGAAGCCATCTCTGCGATGGCTTGGATCTTCTCTGGGTTTACCTCTATTCCCCATTCTGAGATCATAAAACCTAAGAATTTACCAGCTCGTACACCAAAGGCACATTTTTCAGATTAAGCTTTATGTTGTGAGTTCTTAGTACTGCGAACGTCTCAGACAGGTTCCGCACGTGTTCTCCCATGGATTTACTCTTTACTAACATGTCGTCTACATAGACCTCTAGACCGTGGCCTATCTAGTCCCCGGATATCCTGTTCACCAGCTTTTGGTAGGTTGCACCAGCATTCTTAAGACCAAATGACATGACCAGATAATAGAAAAGAACTTCTTCAATGACGAAGGTTATTTTTTCTTGGTCATCCTAGTCTAGTAGGATCTGGTTGTAACCTAAAAAGGTGTCCATGAAGCTCATAAATTTGTGCCCTACGAAAATGTCCACCAAGTGATATATTGATGGTAGGGTAAATCTTTCATTAGGGCATGCCTTGTTGAGATTATTGAAGTTGATGCACATCTTCCACTTACCATTCGCCTCCTTTACCTCACCACATTCGAGATCTAGTCTAGGTACTCCACTCCCCTGATAAACCCAGTGGACAATAACTTGGCAACCTCTTGCCTCACTTCTTCTATCACCTGCGGTGCGAACTTTCAATTTTTCTACTTTACAGGCTTCACCTCAGAGAGCACATTTAGCCTATGCACGATTACCCATGGGTCTACCCCCGGCATGTCCATCATAGACCTTGCGAAAACATCTGAATTCCTCCTCAAGCATCTGACCAACATCATTTTTTTTCCTTGTTCAATATTGACGAGATATTTATTTTTCTTTCTTATAGCAAAACAACTGCAGGGTTTCAATGTATTCCGCTGCTTCAGGCTTTTTGCTCTGATGTTCTTCTATCATATCCAATTTATCTTGGTCGAAGGCTTGGCTCATTCACTTTTCCTCTCACGAATTTTGCCCTTAAGCCACATGTTACCTTACCTACCTGACAAACAACATATGACACTACTTCGTTGTGCACTGGTCTGATCGCAAGAAACCTATGCTAGTACTCTTTGGGAATTTGATCTTCATGCAGAAGGTCGCTACCACCATTCTCACCATCCTCATTATTGGTCTCCCAAAGATGGCATTATATGCCATTGGGTGGTCCACTATTTAAAATTGGACATATTCCGTAGTCATATGCTCATAATCCCCTAAGGTGACCAGTTGTGTGCTTGAACCTTTAACCTCGACAGGGTGGTTCGCAAAACCATATGTAGTGGGCCAATTTCGCCCGAGCCAACTATACCCAAATCAAAAACAAAAAAAATTAAAACCCAAAAATGTCCAGATTAAAGTCCATTACAACAAAAAATATAGCCCAAATCAAGACCCAAACCCAAATTAAAACAAGCCCAAGTCAGATGGCCCAAAATTAAACCCAAACCCTAGTAGCCCTAATTAACAAATCAGAAAGAAAAAATAAAAATAACCAAACCCTAGGTGCGTCGCGCCTAGGGTCTTGTGATCAGCGGCTGCCGACCTTTCACCTCCCTCCACCAATAGCCATCAAAGCGCGTCAGCAAGGTTCCCCCGCGCACGCCATCGCTGGCCTCGTACGCCTCTGACACCTGCAAATTGCATACAACAACAGAACAAAGAGGAAAAGACAAAAAACAACAGAGAACAAAACGAAAGCAGACAAAACCAAATCTGTAACTCGATTATAAAAGCCAAACGAACCCCTTTGTCTTTTTTTACGAATATCTGAAATAAAAATAGAATAGAAGCTTTAAGGTTGATTCCAATCTTTCCATTATTATTATTTACTGCTACTATTTTTCTTTTTATTTTTAAAACTTTTAAAAATGAAAATATAATAGAGTAAAAATATCACATGTTTCTCGGTGATGAGCCAACTTCGGAGGTCTCTTCTGCTCGCCGAAGCCACGGAAACCCTTTAGGGTTTCGTTCGAGTTTCGTATAAAAGAAAAATAAGGAAGACCGAAAGACATTCGGATTACTATCCTTTTTTATTTTTATTTTGGCTCGAAAAACACCCGAATCGGGTTTATATTTAAAATAGGAAGGTTTTTTTTAAAAAAAAATTGAAATTTATTTCGCCGATGGAGTCATGCTGGCGCCACCATCAAGTGAGCCACCGCCGCTGGTCGGGATCTAGGTTCTTCCTAGATGGAACAAAGGGTTTTGGAGCTTTTTTTATTTAGAGAAAGGGGATAAAAATGAAACAAAAAATGTTTGGGCCCTTATAAAGCAATGAAAAAGGCGTCGTTTTTGCGCCAGGCTCCCAAGTATTAAATGGCATCATTTCGACGCGCAACGGGTCGACCCAACCCAGAGGCGGAGATCCGCGCGTTTAGTGACCTTGGGGATATTTTCCTAATAGGTCATTCCGCTTTTAAGGTTGCGTTCAGTGGGCCCCTATTTTATTTTGTGATTTTGGCTACCTGATTTATTTTTAGTCTCAGTTTGGTCCCTAATGAACGATGCGTTTCAGGGAAAAGGAGTATTTTCCCACTTGGTCCCTCCCCTTTTTACACGCATCCTATTGGGCCCAAATTTGTTTTATTTTTTTAAAATTCAGATCCTTAACTTTATTGCTGTTCTGATTTAGCCCCCTAATCTGCTAGATTTTAATTCTTTTTAACTTGTTATTTATTTATTCATTTTAATATTGTATATATTATTTATTTTAAAGTCTCCTTTATTTTATTTTAAATTATTTTGTATATTAATTATTTTTAAATTGCTCTATATTTACTACTTTAAAGTGCTTTCTATATTACTATTTTTAAACTCGTTTTTATGTATTATTTAAAATTGTTTTATTACCCATTTTAAATTATTTCATATACTTTATCTTAAACTCTCTTTATTTATTTTAAAGTGTTTTATTATTATTTATTTTAAAGTTTTCTTCATATTATTATCTTATACTTATATATATATATATATATATATATACTTCTGCTTAAAGATATTTCATATCATCTTTTAAAATTGTTTTGTATATTATTGATTTTAAAATCTTTTACATTATCTATTTTAAACTAATTTATTCTCATTTCAAATTGTATGTTTTATATTTTATTTTTTTAACTCGCTTTATACTTTTTGTAAATTGCTATATATGTTGTTTAATTTATTTGTCTTTGATTATTGATGTTAATTTTTAAATAGTGCACGTTATGTGATTATTGTTCTTGTGTGTATTATAATTGCTTGTTCGTATTTTCATATCATTGTCATTCACTTATAATATTTTATTCATGTATTATTGTTCTATGCTTATTACCATATTGTCACTTCGCGTTATCGTATTATGAATTAAACCCCAATGTATTTATTCAATATAGATCGCTTTATCTTACTTCAAACAAAATAATGCATGCCGTTTAGTATTGTACTAGTTATTATTTAAAAAGAAAAATCTTAAAAAAAAAAAACAAAGGCAATGTTTCGCGTTTCAGAATTCAAGAAATCATGCCCTAACTTACGGGGTCTCGATTTTCTTGTTAAACCCAAATAGCTAAATATCCTTTTAAATTTCAAAACATTAAGTTTCGAAAATTTAAAGGCGAACTTGTTCTTGAGGGTTCAAATGTCGTATCCTAACTTACGGGACGTGACATTTTGTTATCTTGGGACGAGTTGGCCCTTGAAGCTCGTTTCAATTTAATTCAAGCGTTTTAAAATCAAAATTAATAAAAAAGGGTCGTATTTTTAAAATCTTTTTCAAATTTTCAACTTTCGGTATTAAGACATTAAATAATCAATTAGGTACCAAGTTTGGGCGTGACGAGGGTGCTAACCCTTCCTCGCATGTAATCGACTCCCGAACCCGATTTCTCAAAACTTCGTAGACTAAAAATCGTCATTTTAGTAAATTTAAATTTTATTAAAATGATTGAATAAAGAGGTGACCCGATCACACCTCATCAAAAAGGATTGGTGGCGACTCCCATTTTATTTTCGTTTTCAAAACCCTAGTTGATTCCCATTTTTAAAAAAATGGTTTCGACTCCATACATTAGGCTGGCCTTGAATAATGACTGTTCTTTTAAACCCATTTTTATATACGCTTCCCACGATAGGACTTCCACTGTGCTTCCGCTATCAACCAGTATCCTCTTGACTTCGAAGTTGACGACCATTGTTGAGACTACCATCAGGTCATTTCCCTCATTGTCATATATTAGTTTTTTGTCACCGCTTTCGAACTCAACATTTCACTTTTCCTAGTGTCTTGGCCTTTTCAAAATACTAGGTGACATTATGCCTGTCATGTATGTTCGCCTTTTCATGTTCGAATGCATCTAGTCATTGTTGATGCCTATGATTACATGAAAGGTGTCTCGCACCTTCTATTTGCCTTTGGGGTCTGAACCTTGAGAGCTTTTGCCTCGCTATGGGCCTATTTGGTTTATGAATTCAATGAGTTCACCATTTTGTATTGTTTCTTCTGTGGCATCTTTTAGTGTGAAGCAGTCTTTCATCTTGTGCTTCATATCATTGTGAAAGACACATTGGTCCTTAGAGTTCGTTCTTCTATCGGTACTACACATTGGGGGAAATTTGGGAAGGATGCCCAAACTCTTCACCTGGCTAAAGATGTAAGTTTATGTGGCATTCAGTAGAGTGTAGGCTTCGAACCTCCCCTGGCGGGTAACATCTTACGTGCTCTTGTTGGGGCCTCCAAGGGTTTCTTAATGTGTCACCTTGGGTTAGAGCTCTTTGCGGCTTATCAATCCTAACTCGTAAAGATCGGTTAATGGGGGCCTATCTATCATGCGATCCCTCTATATTTTTGGGTTGTCGGTCTTCTCTTTAAAAATTAACTTGGAATGCTTTTTTAATCTACTCTGTCTCTGCGAACTTATAGGCTCGCTTGTATAGGTAAGCTAGGCTCTGCATCTTGTTATATGTAAATGAGTACTGCACATGGTCATTTTTTACTCCCATGATGAAGGCATCTATCGCCGACTGGTCTTCCAAATTTTTCGTGTTGAAGGCATCGCGTAGAACTTCTTCATGTAATTTTGAAGGGACTCGCCTTCCCTCTGCTTCACTAACATCAGCCCCATGGGTGTGTTCATGATCACTCGATAGGCCTTGAACCTACCCAGAAACATTTGCCCCAACTGTTAAAAGTTGTGGATTGAGCCTTGCGAGAGAGAAAGGTACTAGTCCTTGGCATTTTCTTTTTGCGTTGTTGAAAAGGCTTTATACTTGGCTACTTTAGACACCCCAACACATTCATATAATCATTATATTGCATCAGGTGGGCCCGTGAGTCCCTCTTTCCCTCGAACTTGTCTTTAGGTACCTGAAATCACGTAGTAAGCCCACTATTACGATTTCGGAAGCCAGCGGGTTGTTGGAGTAGAACAACCAATCCATATCTTGTGACTCAAGATGCAGCTCCGGCACATTGCGATGACTCATCCATTTCGTTCTGTTATTCCTTCATTTGCATACTCAGGGCTTCATCTTGGGTGTTGGCATTGCCTTGGGACCTCGAGTTGTCTGTATGTGCTTTTCTTTACAATTTTTCGTTCTGTCTCAGTAACTTTTGCTGGAAGACTTGTTGTTCCACAAACCGTGCTCTTGGGCAGCCACCTTTTCCTTCATGAACTTCATTTATTCCTAGAAGGCCAAGAATTTTTGTGAGGGTACCTCTTGGTTGAGGGGAGATGGAAGCCTCTGACTCGATGAGAGATTGTGGTCTAACAAAGGGGTAGGCCCGTGATAAACTGCATTGTTAAGGTTTTCGGGCCTATCGGTGAACCATGTGGCAACCAGGTTTGCCTCATCATGCTGGCCATCGGAACGTGATGCTTCGCTTGCCCGGAAGAAGAGTTAAAGGAAAAGCTTCGTTTCGGTGAGTCATTTAATTTTAGGGTTAAAGGAAACTGAATTAAACTAGAAAAGATTTGTCGATCAGAAGTAAATCCACGCTCACCATTCCAATTGTTGAGCCTTGTTTTTCTCATATCCTCTTGAGAGGAATGTTGGGTGTATTTATACATGCTCCTATTGTTACTATTACAGCTCATAATTGGGCCCACCATTTTGTCTTGGCTTTAGAGCTTCCGGTACTGACATTCCTTGCCTCTGGTGCTGACATTCTCTAAGCCCCTTCTTTGTTGGACGCGTGTCTGCATAGTACGTGGTCCTTTCTAATCCGGAGGCTGACATCCTCAAGCGAGCTTCGTACATGTTGGTCACGAGTCTGGATTACTTGTAGGGCTTGCAATCCTTCCTGCGAACATAGTTCGTGACCCCATCCTGCGAGGTGTGCCCGCGAACTCTTCTTGCGAGCTATTTTGGTGAATAAGCTTCTTTTGAGTTGGGTCCATCTAAGTTAAGGGTCGGAGACTCGAATCCTTTTAGGACGTTTGGGTTGGCAGTTACAGATATATAACATCTTTAATTGTGCATTTTCAAAATTGATCAAAATTAAACTACTTAATTTTTTTTAAAAAGACCAATTTGCTCCATATTGACGTTCTTTTTAGCTTATTGTTTTAGCTTATTAGCAAACTTTCTATAAGAAAAATAACTTTTGAAATAAAGCTATTAATTTGAAATTTTATATTTTTACCTTATTGTTTTAACTTATTAGGAAATTTTCTATGAGAAAAACAACTTTTTAAATAAAACTATTAATTTGAAATTTTTTTTTACCTTACTGTTTTAACTTATTAGCAAACCTTCTATGAGAAAAAATAACTTTTCAAATAAAACTATTAATTTGAAATTTTATTGGAGATGATGACAGATTTTTTTAGGGTAAATTACACTAACAGTCACTCAACTTTGGCGTAACTGACAAAACAATCACCTAGGTTTCATTTCAGTCACTCAACTTTCAAAAAGTTACAAAACATTCCTTTTTGCCATTTTCCGTCACAGACATCACGACAAAGTGACATGGCAGGTGACGCGTGGGTAAATTACACCAACAGTCACCCAACTTTAGGGTAACTGACAAAACAGTCACCTAGGTTTCATTTCAGTCACTCAACTTTCGAAAAGTTACAAAACAGTCACTAATTAATAGTTACTGTTAGGGTGTTAACAGGATTGCTGACATGGTAAGTTAACATTGGTGAAACAGCTCTTCCTCCTCCTTCTTCTTCTTCACCTTTATTTTGGCTAAGGATTCAGAGGGAAACCAGCACTTTCAGTCAAAGAAATTGAAGCCTAATGCACTGTCAGATGATCTCCAAACACAAATAAACAACTTTCTGCCATGTTTTTTAAACTGGGGTTCTCTTACTTTTAACATTTTGTAATGTGTTTTTCTGTTTATACATGCAGGAGATGATGTTTGCAACACTGGATAATCCATCGAATGCAACGGAATGAGCAATGGAAGAGATGATAAACCAACCTGAAATCCTCCAGAAAGCAATGGAGGAAATAGAAAGAGTTGTTGGAAACCAAAGGTGGGTTCAAGAGTCTGATATTCCAAGACTCAACTACGTAAAATCTTGTGCAAAGGAAGCATTTCGGATTCACCGATTTCATCCTTCAACTTGCCCCATGTCTCAAATGTCGATGCCATCATTGCTGACTACTTCATCCCCAAAGGAAGCCATGTTTTGCTTAGTCGGCTAGGCCTAGGTCGAAACCCCAAGGTTTGGGATGAGCCATTGGGGTTCAAACTTGAGTGACACTTAAAGGATGGGTGCATTGAAGAAGTTGATCTGATAGAGAGAGAACTGAGGTTTATATCGTTTAGTACAGGGAGACGTGGGTGCATGGGGGTGGCTCTTGGAAGTGCAATGACAGTGATGGTGTTGGCAAAGCTGATTCAAGGATTTTTATGGAGGGTGCCATCAAATGAGGATAACATCGATCTCTCCGTGTCGAAAAATGATCTTTTCATGGCGAAACCTTTGCATGCAATGGCTAAACATGACACCCACATTGGCAAGTAACAAAGAAGAAGAAGAAGGAGGAGGAGGAGCTGTTTCACCAACGTGGCAAGTTAACTTGCCACATCAACTGGTTAACTTGCCACGTCGCAATTTCATTAACACCCTAACAGTGGCATTAATTAGTGATTGTTTTTAACTTTTCAAAAGTTGAGTGACTGAAATGAAACCTAGGTGACTGTTTTGTCAGTTACCCCAAAGTTGGTTGATTGAAATGAAACCCGATCACCCATCAGCTTTGCCAAAGTGGCAAGTTAACTTGCAACATCAGCTGGTTAACTTGCCATGCTTGCAATCCCGTTAACCCCCTGACGGTTACCTTTAATTAGTGACCATTTTGTAACTTTTTCATAACGTTGGTGACTGTTTTGTCACTTTTTGAAAGTTGAGTGACTGAAATGAAACCTAGGTGACTGTTTTGTCAGTTACCCCAAAGTTGAGTATCTATTGGTGTAATTTACCCTTTTTTTTAATTTCAAAATTGTTTTGATGTATCTAAGTTTATAAAATTAGATAAGTTTATTCATCGTTGCTTTTGAAAAGTATTTTTAGAATCAATAATATTTTTAAAATTATAATCAATATTAAACAAATAACTCTTGAAAGTATTTTATTTTATCTTTTTGGTGAAATTAAAGAAAGTTAAGTCTTAGTGCGAAATATAAGAGGTCCAAAAGCCTCTGCCAGCATCAAACCCCAAAAAAGAACAAAAGTATGCTTAATCGTAGTCATCGGGATACTGATTACTTTAGTAGCATCATGCAATCATCAACTAATGTTGCTTTCTCTGGGTTTACTAGAGAGGAGTCATGGGTATTTAGCTTCTTCTAGCCTTGTTGAGGTGCCTGCCATGAAACTATAATTGTCGTTAGGGGGTATTTCAGCTGGAGACAGAGCAAATAATTCCCCCGGCCCACTATGGCTCGTTGTCAAAGTGAAATTTATCGTGGTGTGCAACTGAAGATGTGCTATTACGTCGCAACCATAATTCCCATAAAGCAAAGTAGAAGATAAGCTACCAGGGTAACTGAAGCTTGTTGCACCAGTTTTTGCATTCCAGATTTTATTTTATTTCATATTAATATAATTATATTTATTTAATATTAGTATAAAATTTTAATTTGTTATATATTTTTAAACATTTATTTTTATATATTTTAAAACTTATTATTATATTCTTTGAAAATATTTGAATATATTTTTAGAATTAGGATCAAATTGAGAACATTTGTTAAATTTGAAGGTTATTTTTTAAAATTATGACTAAATCTATAAAATATGTATAAGTTAAGGAATAAATTTGTTATCACGCCAATTTTTTAACTGCCACGTAAGATTGTCTTTTATGATTTTAACGGAGTGACCAAAATAATCTAACTATGTAACATGATTGTTTAAATTGCAAACATTTTATTTTGGGTGCTTAAAATGAAAAACTTTTTATAGTTGAGTGACTATTTGTATAATTTACCCTTTTAATTAATAGATTTTTGTTTAATTTTAAATTAGAAAATATATTTATAATATAAAATGTTAAAAATTAGGTTTTAATATTAAAACTAAAAAATGAATGTAATGGTTTGATATTAAATTAAAAAGGAACAGTTGTTAATTTTGTTTTATTAAAATTTTCTGGTTTACACATACAAATTAAGTTGATATCTGATATTTATTCTCATAATATTTTTTTTGATTAATTTTAAGATATTTATATGATAGTGTTGTTATTTTATCTTTATTGAAACTCAAAATAAATGCTAAAGTAGGGGCTTTCATATCTCAATGTTTTATTATTATATTAAAATTAAATAAAAATAAATCAAACTTTTAAAATTTATTAATAAATAGTAAATTAGTATTTTAATTTATTGGTTAAAGATTAATTGCAATATACGTGATTATTCCAATCCAAATGTTATTTTCACAAAATATAAAAAGGCTAATTAACTGATTTGATATATTTATATATTAATTGTTATATCAAAACTAAATAAATAAAGTTGGATAACACTTTATATTTATATTTTATTATTTTAAATTATTTTCTATTTAAATGATATTAATTTTATTATCAGACAAAAAGACATAGAAAAGAGATATAGGCGACAAATGTAACATATTTTTATTTGAAATTCTTTTATTTTTTGTATTTTATATATTGCTACAATTTTAAATTACATACAGATGTATATTTACATGAGGTGATAGTGAAAAATTTAATAAAGAAAAGTTAAGAGGATGAGTGGAAGGTATACAATCTTTTATAAGATGAAAAGAGAAGTGGAGAATCTTAGCGATTCAAAGTATTCGTTTCTTTTGGTGTGCGAATATCGGAATATGTTCACTTTGCTTTGGATAAGGATTCCATCAAATTATTTTAATATAATATCACAAGATAGATGTTATGTACAAATTTCGTTGAAATCAAACAACAATTAATTGAATTTATGATAACTCATTTTATAGAAAAAAATTTTATTTAGTTGGTTTATCAAATGTTGAGTTCACCAAAATATTAATTTTCAACAATTTACCAAACTTATTTTTAAAATATATTCCAGTTAGTTGTTGTTTGAAAATTTGCTTAATTATATATTTATGAGAAGATTAATAATTGTTAATATGGAATTATCCCCAAAATTTTCTCAGGATAGGATCTAGCAAAAAGAAGAAGGTTTTTCAAAAGTCGGTATATATACCTCGAAAATGTTAATGGCTTTAATTTTCAAAAAATCGGTGATAAAAATAAAATTTTAAACAAAATTAAGTAACTGTAATTATATATAAAATCTTTATAAAACAAGTATAAAGGATTCAACCCAACATTAATAAAAATTATACATAAAACTTTTACTGCTCCACCTATAATTTATTCAAAAATATATTTTTTATGGGTGTGATATAATTTAATTTTTATTATGTTAATTTGATTGCCCAAAAATATAAACTAAAATGATAGAAATATCAATATTAAATATATCTATATCAAAAGTTTAAAAGTTCATTTCTTTTATAAAAAAAAATATTATTTTGATGGTTAATTATTTAGTATACAAATGGTGGAAAGGTTTTTGTTCCATAAGTAAGATTGAGATTTTGCCACACATTTTATTTATTTATTTATTTAATTTTTTAAATATAGTTTAATGACACGTGAACAAATCTTAACTCTACTTGTGGAGTTAAAACATATAGGATAATTATTTAATACACTATCGATAGAGTTTTTTAGACTTCACAAGCGAGTTGAGAATGTGATAAATGTCACATTTATTTATATAATTTTTAAAAAATAAATATTATTATAAAGATTTTTATTTTTATATTTTATATAAAATTTATAATAATCAAATTAAACACCAAATAAATACAACACATGGTGCAACTTGAATGTAGGGCACCATATTCTTTAAATCCTCAATTTTACTATTTAAAAAAACTAATTTATGTTTTATTTTTTATAAATGTGTTCTTTTACTAGTTTTTTTTTATTATCTACATCGTGAGTTTAATATAATCTAGTTATAAATAATTATTTTTTATATCTAAAGTAATATAATCCTCGATCTTGAATGCCTATGTGTTAGGTGGTACAAAAATTATTGTAACAAATATTCTATTTTTATAATTAATTTGTTTCTTATCCTATTTTTGTAATTAATTATTTAATATTATTTTATAAAAAATTAATTTAGTTCTTGTAGTATTAAAAGAAAAAAAGTCAAATATTAACAAAGTTAACCTTTGTTATTTATAAAATGTCATTTATTGTTGGTTAATATTTTTAAAGTTTGTATTATTTGTAAATGAAATCTTTTGTTTAGGATTAAACTTAAAATAACAAAAAATATGTTATTTTTTAAATAGTAAATATTAAATGGGTAAATAATTATTAATCACTAAATTATGGGTAAGCTTTCTTTTAGTCACTAAACTATTTAAAGTTTTCATTTAAGTCGTAGAATTGTTAAAATCGGCGCTATATGACTTTCTCTGTTCACATTGTCTACAACAATCGAAA
Organism: Gossypium rotundifolium; assembly: GCA_025506655.1. Lineage (NCBI taxonomy): Eukaryota > Viridiplantae > Streptophyta > Magnoliopsida > Malvales > Malvaceae > Gossypium > Gossypium rotundifolium. The sequence goes on from CP106734.1 coordinate 36,884,703, forward strand.
ACTCTGTTTCTCTTTCTTTTATATAGTTCAGGTTCTATTTCATGAAACAACTTTAGATATCATAAATCTACAAATCAAAAATTAAATTTTTATCCGATCTCCGACATTGACTGTTAGATCAACTTAGAATTAAAGTATATTTTTCTACTCGTCGATAAATATTAATCTACCTACTGATCTTTGAATCGTCACTTAGAACTTGCTGGTGAAACTTTTTAAAAAAAAGCTTAATTGCCCAATTACTTAAATAAAATTAGTGACTTAAATAAAAACTTTTACATAATTTAATAACCAAATTATAATTTTTAATTAAATAATTAAAACAAAATTTATTTATAATTTAGTCACTAACTTAAAACTTTTTTACAAGTAGAGGGACAATTTTCTATTATTAAATTGAATTGGACAAAATGAGCTGCTAGATATCTTGACCCGCCTCTAGTGCTTTCGCAAAGAGTGGTTTATAATCCAATAGCATATTAAGCTTCTTAAAAAAACCAGGAGCATCTTGTTCGCCTGAAGAAAAGAACAATTTTGGTTCCTTTCGTCTCACATAACATAAGTATTTCTGCACCAAATATTCGGGTTTGCTTTGATGAAATGAGGTAAGCCAGCGTGTGTATATATATATTCTTGCTTTACCAAAACCCCAAAACTTTTACTGTGTTTCTTTATTCTGCTTGTTTGCATATAATACGATATAAATAAACCAATTTTATCAAAGAAAAGAAGAGGAAGAAGAAGGAGGTGAGATGGGTAATTTTTTTTCTCAACGGAAGCTGAAGCAGATGCAAATTTTTGAATATTTAAAAAAGAAAACATCCATGGCCGCCGCACCGCTGCAAATTTCTACTCGCGGAGAGGAAAGCACTGCTCCGATTAATGAACCTTCCGGGCTACAAAGAAAGCAATCCACAAAGCAGAAGTATGGGTTTATTCCTGATCATTTCTCAACCTTCGATCAGGTTCCCTCTCCAACTTTAAATCTAGTTCAAATATCTTCTTCTTTATTATTATATTTTTGTTGATATTTTGAGGGGGCATAATTGGGTAGGTAATAGTATATTATTTTTTCTTCTATTTTACACAGAGAGAAAAAAGAAGATGAAGTGTGTGGAGTTTGTTTTATTATTCTAAAGGAAATAATAAGAAAAAAAGGTTGAATTAGGTGATTTGAGTTTAAAGTTGATTTAGGTATGATGATGTTGGGATTAAGTCATTTTGGAGGTGATTAGTTTAGAGTTGAACCAATCATTTGATGCCTTGGGGATAATGGGGAGAAGTTGATTTTGATGTTTAAAACACGTGATATGATTTTTTAATCTGGACTTTACATTCATAATTCTAATACAATTATTGGGTTAAAAATATTTGATATCAAAGACATCAGGCTTACCAATTACCATCATGTTTTATAGTCAACGGTATCTGTCAGTCTCAGGTTTTCGTCTAAATACAATCTTATTTAGTAAGGTCTCTGCTCCGATGCAATCAGTTTCTACATTTATCCACTTTTTTCATTTATCTAATTTACAACTGATGTTCAAATAAATAATCATTTTTTAAATATAAAGTAACCCAATAAACACGAATTATTCCATTTCAATTTGTATACATAAAAATTAATAAATCCAACTTTAATTTTAACAATATGTAGTATACCAATTTTAATATTTAAAAAAAATAATAATAATGTCGCACTATGAAGTCTACTCCACTAGTATCTTGTCAATTTTCGCGCGCTACCACCCTTTTATGCAGCGTGTCCCAAAATTCCAACTCAATCATAACTTCAACTTCATTAATATTGTTTTTCTAATGCCCTATTTTATAATTTTATAAAATATTCCAACTTATTAATCGTAGCGTAGGCATGCTTCAGAGGTGATTTATCAATTCAGCCGCATAAAATTTGACAAATAAACTTGGTAAACAAGTTAAAATAAAAAATAAAAATAAAAAAATCTCTTTCGGATAAAAATTTCGACTTTATTTTAAAATTCAAAATTTAAGAAATAAAAAGATAAAAGCTTCACTGCCTTAATGTTTACAAGTTCAACTTTAAGTAAAATCACATGCAAATGAATTATGTGTTGGTCATTATACCTGCATGAGTAGCTAATTCTTTATATAATTCATCTTAGGGGCAATGTATTGATGTTATAGCATAATCATGAAACATGTATGTTGACATCTATCTCTCAAGTCCTGAATAAGCTCCTCTTTTACTGCAGGTTACACAGGCTTTAAGAGATGCTGGTCTAGAGTCATCTAATCTCATACTCGGAATCGATTTCACGAAAAGCAATGAATGGACAGGTTAGTTTCCACCAATTTAATAAGCAATCCTGATGTAGGGAAGCAATTCAAAACTTGCCATTACTTTAGCTCTATTTCAAGAAAGATTAATTTTTTTATTTCCCAACTTTCTGTTGTTTCTTTTTTGGTTTTTTAACTGGTATCTTAGAAGCCAATACGTCAATGTTTTTATTGAAGGCAGGGGCGGATACAAGGGGGGCAGGCAGTGGCCCTGGCCCCTCCTAAAATGGAAAATTTATGTTTAAGCCCTTAATTTTTTTTTAAATTTTAAATTAGTAAAGGTAAAATTTTACTTTGACCCCCCTAAAATTATAAAAATTCAATTTAATTTTTTAAAATTTATAAAGATATAGACTATAAAAATTAAATTTTCATTCGGCCCCCCTAAAAATTTGTTCTGGCTTCGCTCCTGATTGAAGGCAAAGTATCATTCAAAAACCGGAGTCTACATTCAATTGGTGATACACCAAATCCTTATGAGAAAGCCATCTCCATCATCGGAAACACTCTGGCTCCATTTGATGAAGACAACTTGATACCTTGTTTCGGCTTTGGTGACGGTACGATGTCTGCTCCAGTTGTTAATCTTTCCTCTACCTTTTCATCTGTTGATCTAATAGAGTTGCTGGTTCGAATGTCACAGCTACCACGCATGATAAGGAAGTGTTTAGCTTCCACAATGATCGTTCATCTTGCCATGGATTTGAAGAAGTCTTAGCTTGTTACAGAAAGATTGTTCCAAACTTGAGACTAGCTGGTAATTCACATCTTTCCTTGGTCTTGGCAATTTTAACATGTCCATTTTGACATTATATCATGAATACTTCATTTGTGCCAAATTGTAATGGCATCGAGCATGTATGGTGTGACGTAGGACCAACTTCTTACGCACCTGTAATCGATGTTGCTGTTGACATTGTGGAAAATAGTGGTGGTCAATTCCATGTCTTAGTTATCATTGCAGATGGCCAGGTTCTATCTCATGCCTGCTTTTTCTCATTGTTTGAGTAAATTCACCTTTATTGCTTTCTCTCTCTCGCACTCTCACTCAATGTATGTCCGAATTTGTTTTCTTTTCATGTTGATTATGAAGGTCACACGAAGTGTTAATACAAGTGACAGAGAGCTCAGTCCACAAGAAGAAAGTACAATCAATTCAATTGTGAATGCAAGGTACAACCTTATCCTATTGATCCCTTCTTGCTACTTTAGCCTTCAGTGACGATTAAAGCCGTCCTACAAAGAAACCATGCTATCTGATTGTATATTGTCAATCATGATTCAATCGTTTTTTTTTTTTCCAAATTCCAGCTTATACCCACTGTCGATTGTTCTGGTTGGTGTTGGCGACGGACCTTGGGATGATATGAAGAAATTTGATGATAAGATTCCAGCACGCGAGTTTGACAACTTCCAGGTTTCGATCATGCTAGAAGAAAAAAATAAAAAATAGTGTGATAATTATAGCAAACTGATTAATAGGATGAAACGGAAATGTATTTTGGTTTTCATGTCTAGTATTTTTGTGCAGTTTGTTAACTTCACAGGGATTATGTCCAAAAATATAAGTCCAAGAGAGAAGGAAACTGCTTTTGCGCTTGCTGCTCTCATGGAAATCCCTTTACAGTACAAAGCAGTGATAGAACTTGACATTCTTGGGTGAGTTAATCTTCAATAAATTTAGTTTGCTCTCAACGATGAAACTTGTAATTTACTCAGTTATTATTAACATATGAAATTGCATTGAACAAATGAAGACGACGAACTGGAAAAGCCAAGAAAGTAGTTCCACGGCCTCCCCCAGTTTCCTACCGTAGAGCTACACCTGCTCCACCTGAGCGTATACCGAGCAATGTCTCATCATCATCACCTGCGGATGATCAGACCCAGGTATATATATCTGTATGACATGCATGCATGCTTGCTTCTATTAAAACATGATTGATTGTTCTTCCTAAACTATATAATCTTAAAAAAGTGACCTTAGAGCATTTGTTAGCAAATCCCAGAAATAAGAAATGTGTAAAATGGATCAATCTTAGTTACATTGGAAATGTATAATTATTATGAATTCTATTTGTAATATATATGTTTTTATGTTGTAAAATTTCCCCATAACTAATTATGTTTGCAATTGCAATGTAAATGTAGGCTACATGCCCAATATGCCTTACGAATACAAAGGACTTGGCCTTTAATTGCGGGCATACGGTGAGTAATTCTTTTTTTCTCTTATCCTTTAAATTCTCCCAATAAATAAAAAAAATACTTTTTATTTATTTATTTTGGAGTTAAAAATAATTATATATATGTTATGATGGCAGACTTGCAGGGAATGTGGGTCAAAAGTGTCGAATTGTCCAATATGCCGCCAAAGGATTACTAATCGTCTTAGGCTGTTTACTTGATTTCCATATTTGTGTACAGCTTTCCAAGTGTTGATGATTTCAGACTCAGTAAATCATTAATTAGGTTTGTTTTTTTTTTTTTTACAAATTTAATTTATACTTGTTGGGTGAGGATTTAAATTTCTGCGTTAAGCTATTAATTTGCACATATATAAAAGTAGTTTGTTTCAAATAATTATCAATAAATACCTAGGTTTTTTTCTGAAGAATTTCATTGCTTTTCCTAATTTTCCAGTTGGTTTATGCCTAGCAAGACAACATCTTGTTAATACAAAATCCATGATAAAAAATTAGGACATAGTAAATTTAACTTTCTAAATTTAACAAATATTTCCATCATATGTAAGTTGTTAACGGAAAATGATTGTATGAAATAGTGACGTTATATCCTTTCTAATAGATTTATGCCACATTAGCATTCTTATCTTGAATTTTAACATTTTTATCCTGAAAAAAATCAAATCTAAATTAAAATACTGAAATTCAGGATAAGAATGTTGATGTGACATAAATCTATTAGAAAGGGATACAGATGACGTGGTGTTACTGTTTCATACAATCCTTTCTCGTAGTTAACATGTCGATGATTAACATAAATCATAATCTACATTGCCAACATTGCTTGCCATGTACAAACATAGATGATTACAAGTTTCTATCATTGCTTGAAGATCACGGCTTTTTTAACCAAATATACTAGTTTAAAGATTTATTTAGTAAATTAGTTGCCTTCATCATTTATTTAGTGAACTATATGAAGTTGGCACCAACTTCAATTTCTTCCATTTTCTCAACCAATCATTTTATGTTTCAGCACATCAGGGTTTGAATTCAACTAGTTTGAAGGAAAAAAATTAGATTTCTTGTTTAAGATTTTGAGGTAATAAAATTTTGTCATACATGCAAGCACAAGAGGATGGAAGTCTAATATGTTGGAACAAGACATTGAAGGATTCTGATTGAATAGATGGAAGATTGAGATGATAAAACAAGTTCTCTACATGAGTTGATGGAAGTTTGATGACTAAAATGATAAAACAAGCCTTTACATGAATTGATGGAGCTTGTTGAATAATAGGTGAAATGTAAATATAATAATGGCAAAGGTGGGGAGGCTGAATATCATATATATAGACACATTTACAACAATTTAAGGGGAGAAGTTTTTTCACCTTCATTCCTTGATCATTTTTAGCTTCTTCTTGGTTTTATCTTTCAAACCTGCTACAAAATAAGCAATATGTTTTATGTTGTGGTGAACTATAATGGTCAGATTCGTAATATGGACATCGATGTAATCTTCGAGTCTAAAAGTCTAATTAACATGATGTTTAGAAAGAACATTAAGTTAATGGAAATGAGGTGCAAATTGGAGATTTGATTAGGTTGTTGAGGTATAGATTTATTACATGTGATGATCCAGTTAGATACTCGGGAATTCATTTAGCGGATGATGATGATGATATACAAACAATGGATTCAGTTCATAAGTTTAATAGTATTAGAAGAGTTGACCTATATGTCGAGCTTGACAACATTGTAGAAAGACATGAGGGGTGATATGTCAAGCTCATTTATGACCACTTTATTGGATTCACAAATGGGAACGCCAAACATGACATACGAGTAGATTAATAGCTTTGTATCGTTGTTGGAAACGCCTTATATGTCTGCTAAATACAATTAGACAGAGATACAATTAAGATATTTCTAATTGTAGTTTCCAACATCCAAATTCAGTGATACTCCTAATACATAAGAGGTGCTGTCAACTTCTACTGGTATATACCATTTCCAACAATACGAGGAGTTGTCCACTTCTTCTGGAATACACCATTCCCAACCAAAGCAAGAAGTCTATAAGAATTTTACTAGATTGTTATTTGGAGAACTCGTTGATGATTTTAGCGATGTCGATTTGGAGACAAGGGAACCTTTAAATGCTGATGATGTTGGATAGGATAATTTGGAATTAGAATCTTTAGCTCGTATGTTGGAAGTTAACTTTGACGAGATGAGAGGTCTTAAGTTTCCAGAGTATCCGTACATCACTCCAGGTTATACCACCCCATCCGGTACATATTTAGAGCAATTGGTTGCTAGTACTCAGTTTCTAATAAAAGAGGTTATCATATTAGCCATTAATGAGTAACATTCACAAATTATAGAGTGGATGTATCTACAACTTTAACATATGTAAGAACATGTGTAAAATTCGGTGACGAATGTAAGTGGCGGATATGAGCCTCATTTCTAAAGAGGAAACAATTGTGTGAGATAACCAAATACAATAGTTCTCACACCTACACGGTTCCAATGTTATCCAAAGATCATTGTAAATAAAGCTCAGATATGATAGCTAAAGAAATAACACTACTAGTGGAAGCAAATCCGAGAGTTCCAGTTCCGATGTTAATCGTGAATATTTGTTCTTGGTATAAATACAAATATTGTATGCGAAGGCATGGAAGGAAAGTGCAATTACGTTTGGAGATTGAGATGATGCTTATAGAAAATTTTTGAGGTTTTAGGTGACATTGCAACAACGAGTATTGAGCATGGGCACTATAGTTGAGTTGGAGACTTTGCTTGCGTATGATGGCAATTGACTAGCCTGGGGTAAGATAATTTTCAGTTGCGTCTTTTGGACATTCAAGTTTTGCATCATAAGGTTTTCGTATTGTAAACCCATTGTCCAAATGATGGTATGTGGATTTACGAGAAATACAAGCATATTTTTCTCCTAACAGTATCATAAGATAGGGATCAAAATGTTGTCCCACTAGTCTTTGCCATTTTAAGGGTTAAACAACTAAGGCATGGAGTTTTCTTTAAGGAATTTAGGGTGGTAAATTTTGAAGAAAGACAATGTATGCCTCATATTTAATAGAGCCTTAGGCATACTTGCAGCTATGGAACATGAAGAGTATGAATGGACTCCACCGTATACTAATAATGTTTTTTTCATCTAACATATTAGAGTAAAATTTATGAAGGATTTTAAGAACAATGATTAGTGTAAGGAAGTTGTAAACACTAGTATGATTTATATATTATGTTTTAAGGTGTAGTCGAGATACGGTTTAGGTTTTAGTTAATAAGCATTTCTTTATTTGTGTAACAAGATACAAACTTGTTAGAACTCTATTTCAGGAGAGGTACACAACTTTATGCTCATATGATGATAGTATCGAACCATGGTTGGATCAAATGGAGATTGATCAATTGGCTTAATGGTATGGAGAATGACGCTATGGTCACATGACCACAAACCTTATTGAGGCCACTAACTCCGTTTTGAAAGGGACATGTCTTTTCCTATAAATAGTATGATGAAATAGACTTACTTCAAGATAGGTACTCTTTTTGCTGAAACGGGAAGCAGTTCGAGGCAATGATTAACGGTGGCCACACATGGTACCAATTCTATGGAGGAAAATCAATTTAAGTCAAACTAGATGTTGGTGCATGGATTCACTCAGAAGAATCAAACTTTCACAGTTGCTGAAATGGTAGGTTTGCATGAGGGATTCATTATGGGAACATACCTAGTACATCTGCATCAAAGATGGTGTGATTGTGGGAGGTTTCAAGCTTTCCGATTCTCGTATGCACATGCAGTTGCAATAACTTCTTATTGTTGCATTGATCCAGTGAGTTATGTCGAAAATGTAACATCTCTTACTTGACCCGATCGTAGGGTTCAAGTTACAGGATGCTACATTCGTTGCTGGAACAACTATTGTAACACCCCAGTACCCAACCCGATTGTTGGGTTTGAGTCACAAGGTGTCACATTCATTGCCGGAGTAACTATGTTCAAACGACATTGGATTTATACTATTAAATGATTAATTTCAACCAAAACATGTATACAATACAATATACAATCATTTTCGGGTCTTAGACATGTTGGAAAAAATTCGGTTTGAAAATAATTTACTTGCACAGTAGAATGAAAGAATATCACAAAGAACATACAAGAAACCACACTTGATTTCTTAATATTGTATTGAGAATAATACTTGCTTATTTCTAATTTTGATGAATATATTTATACACAAATAGAAGAGGAACAACTGCTATTAACAGCATAAAAGAATCTTTAACAAAATAACTGGTTTTGTTTTAGCAAACTCTAATATTCACCCATCAGCTACAACTTTTGTGACTTGAAGTTTCTCCCTTAACCAACAAAAATGAAGTGATGATAAAGGTTTGGTAAGAACGTTAGCAACTTGATCATATGTTGGAACTTCACAAACTGTCAACTTTCCAGCCGCAACTTTCTCTCGAACAAAGAAAAGATCAAGTTCAACATGTTTGAATTTAGAGTGGAGAGCCGGATTGGTAGCAACAATTACCGCATTGGAATTATCACACCAAATATTAGTTTTGTCAACCGAGGCTAGATGAAGTTCACTTAACAAGGACTCAAGCCATGTAATGTCTATCATAGTGGCTCCTATACCTCGATATTTTGCTTCAGCTGTCGAACGAGAGACAACTTCTTATTTCTTGGAACACTAGAAAATCAAATTCCCACCAAGGTAGACACAGTACCCAATGGTTGAACGAAGGTCGTCAAAATCCAAACCCCAATTTGCATCAACATACCTAATGAGAGACAATCATTCAGAAGATTGAATCTGTAACCCATAGTCAATAGTATCACACAGGTAGCGCAAAACTCGCTTGATGGTAACAAAATGAACATCAGTGGGGGCATGCATAAACTGACATATACGATTAATAGCATAGGCAATGTCAGGTCTAGTAAGAACTATGTATTGTAATGCTCTTACAATGCTACGATACTCATGTGGATCGACAAGAAGTGTACCCATGTGTTTGGACAACAAACAAGAACTAATCATGGGTGTAGGTACTCCTTTAGCTTGTCCATATGACATTCTTCCAAAAAATCAAGAACATACTTTCGTTGACAAAGATAAAGTCCACCATTTTTTAGGTGAGTCACCTCAATGCTTAAGAAATAGTGAAGAAAAATCATATCCTTGAGTGAAAACTTATTGTGGAGTCAGTTAACAAAAACATCAATCTTTGTACTTGAGTAACCGGTAATAATAATGTCATCCACGTAAACCAAAATATATATGAAACATATTGGTAATGCAAAAAATAAGGACGCATCGGATTTGGAAAGCTCAAAATCGATGGAAACAAGAAATACCTTCAATTTATCAAACTAGACTCTTGGAGCTTGTTGTAGACCATACAAGGTTTTATTCAATCGACATACAAGGGTTGCCCATTTTCATTCCTTCGGACATAATTGAGAGGTTGCTGTAAGTACACAGCCTCGGTCAAATCACCATTACGCAAAGCATTATTGGCATCTACCTGTCGTAATTGCCAACATTTAGTTACGAAAACAAAAAGAATTGTGCGAATTATAGTAGGTTTGACCACCAGACTAAACATTTCACGAAAATCACACCTAGGGACACAATGACATCTTTTTCAAACCATTCTCCCTTTTTAATGTGCCATTGTACCATTAGGATTGTGTTTTATCTTGAAAATCCATTTGCAACCAATATCTTGTCGACTCGGTGGTAAGGGAACTAAATTCCAAGTGTTGTTATGAAGCAAAGCATCATACTCCTCTTAAGAAACCACCTTCACTTAGCACTAACAAAAGATTTGTTCAATATTGCGAGGTTTACGTTCGACAAGTTTAACTATCAGGACTTTTAGTTTAAAAATACCAGTTTTTGATTGAGTTACCATAGAATGAGTATTGATGAAACGAGGACCAACCGATGGAAGAGTATCATCAACAAGGACAGGAACTTCTGGTGTAAGAGGAAGGATCAGAGCTACTATTAAAACAAACACTAGCATTCCCTTTAACCGAATTCAAGTCTTGAAACAGAAATGTCAGAACATGAGTAGGCTCAGAGGAAGGAGCTTCCAGGTTGACCAAAGGAGCAACTACCGAGATAGAAGATGATTTGAGCGTTGAACATGAATGAAGGACTAGGAAGAAGGTGGTGATACAATCTGATTCTGGGGGCACAAACTAAGCGCTGGATGAAAGGGAAAATGAGAATCGATCCTCATCAAACACCATGTGATGAGAAATAAACACCCGACCATTCGAAGCAAGACAGTAATAAAATTTATGTTGGGAGCTATATCCAAGAAAAGTGCAAGGTTGAGACCAAAACTCCAACTTATGCTGACTGAATGGACGAAGATACGGATAACAACACCAACAACAAAAAACATGAAGATGACCATAATCTGAAGGCCGTGTAACTCTCAAAATAACCACATACGCCCGTGTACCAGCCGTGTAGTAGGTTGTGTAACTCACTGATTTGCATACAAATGAACCTTCAAAAGACACACGATCGTGTCGCCATGCCGTGTGTCACACACGACTGAGTCACAAGCCCGTGCCTCAGGCCGTGTGGACCTAAAATTCACCTAAAACAAACCATTCCCAACACCAATTCATGCATAGTCATTTGAACCATATGTGCACACCTACAAGGCATCAAACCATACCTAAACATACATACATATATATATGTCATTTCAAGACCTAATTCAACAAACCAATATGCCATTCAATGGCACCTCAAATACACACAACAACAGTTACCTAAACATGCATATTTTACTACACTTCAATCACCAATTACTAGTTAAAAACTTACCAAACATGCCACAATTTGACCATTACCATACCATATCAAAGCATACCACTTGAGTCATTCAAAACATGCAACATAAGATAGTCACAATGACATAATTTTGACAAAGTATCAAATGATACCAAAACAAGATAACATCCATAACTTATACAAGCCAATTCACCAACTAAACATTCATCACAATGACATTACAATTCAACCTATACATGGCATTATAACATTGGCCAAAACATTCAAAAACTATCGATATTTATGTTGGATAGTGTGATAGATCTTCGATGAGCTTCCAAACCGGTCGAGCTTTCAATAATCTATAAAACATAGGAAAGAAACTACGTAATAAAATAATGCTTAGTAAGTTCATAGAAAATAAAACATAACTTACCATTTCATTTACATAAAAATAAGTATAATGTAACCCAAACTATAAGCTTGGCACAAACCTATGCATCATCATCAATACATGATAAACCGTAAAAGCAACATATTTTAGGCCCACATTTAGTATGCTTTTGGATTATTTAGCCCTTATTTTATCTAAAAAGGTGCTCTTAATCCTTTCTTTTCATGTTTATACTCAAGAAAGCACTCGAGGACGAAAAGAACAAGAAACGGGCTTAAAACAGGCCAATTTAGGCCAAAGAGGAAATCGACACAGCCTGAACTTCAAGCCATACGATCGTGCCTCGATAATTAACTAAGACACGGCCATGTTACGATTTACACGGCCGTGCCTCAATCGACAGAATCGAGACACGGCCTGAAAATGATTTACACGGGCGTGTACCATGGCCGTGCCTTGTTACGGAAGAGAGCAATTTCACTCAGATTTGGATACTTAGAGCCAAAGAAACACTTTTCAAAGCTTATTCAAACACCGAGTAGGAAGTATACTTGAATTGAGACACTTAGAGGCCAAGCAAAGCATTCTAAAAGTCTATATAAACACCCTAAGTGTAACCTAAAAGTATACGTTAGGCGGTGAGCTAAGCCAAGGAGCCGAGCCAGGAAGATCACATTTTGTGGAATCATTCGAAGATAGCCAAGTGGAACCATCTCGAAGAGCCAAATTCTACTCAGACGGCGAATTTCTCCTTCAATTCCTTCAGGGGGTTTTAGGGATTTTCTATGTTTTGTTTTATCTTTTCTCTTGAGATGTTTTCTTTATTTGTTATGAACTAAACCCTTCAGATACCTGAAGGGAATGAAACCTAGATGGATTTTGTTATTGATTTTTGAATTATATGATAAATACTTAGTTTGTTCTTAATTATGCATGCTTAATCCAAATCTGATGTGCTTAGGTGGAGGAGGAATAGACCCTGCTTAAGAGTTGATTGAGCATAATTAAGCGGAGTTTATCGCACGCCTAGAGATAGGGTGACAAGATTTTTCCGATTAGGGTGAAACCTAATATGGGAATCCATAGATATATTTACTGCATTCTAGGGGGTTATTATAAGCGAACAAGAGTTCCACTAATTAACCTAGGGTTAGACGTTATTCACCTCGAGAGAGGGTTTGATATACGTTGAGGAATCTTACGGATCAAACTAAGTAAATAAAATCATATGGTTCAGTATTAAATAACAAGTGAAGTCTAGGTGAATTCTTCCTAAGGGTATCGTTTGATCAATTGAGTTTTCTTCGAGTTATTTCCCTATTCGTTCTTTTTGTCTTTGTCTTTAGCTTAGAAATCGTTAAACTAGATTAAATCAACCAATCACTCCATATTTTAGGCTAAATAATAAAAAGAAAGTAAGTATTAGTACTTTTAGTTCCTTTGGGTTTGATAGTCCGGTCTTGCCTAAGCTATACTACTGTTCTACGGGTACACTTGCCTTTAATCGTTGTCAGAGTTAGTCTCAAGGTTCGATCTCATTTATTATAAATTTTAAAGCTCTGATTTCAGCGATCAAGTTTTTGGTGCCATTGCCGGGGAACTAAAATATTAAGAAAGCTCTATTTTTATTACTTTAGCCACTATTTTTATTATTTTAGTGTTTTTTGCTAATTTTATTTCTTCATTATTTTTTCCTAGCAGGTACCTCTAGTTTATGACTAGAAGGAACCCGACAGGACCTTTAGAATACGATAGTGAAATTGAAGCTACCGCTCGAAAAAATCGCAGAGAAATTAGGCGAGCCCTAAATTACACGGAAGAAGAGCAAAAAGACAGATCCAATCCTACTGAATGGATGGACGAGAATAATCCACCACGAGATGTGGAAGAAAACAATGCTCCGCATACTATGTATGATTATGCTAAACCTCATTTAACAGGAGTTGAATCTAGTATTGTTAGGCCTACTATAGCCGCTAATAATTTTGAATTAAAGCCTAACACAATACAAATGATTCAACAATTTGTTCAATTTGATGGTTTGCAGGATGAAGACCCGAACACTCATATAGATAATTTTTTAAAGTTCTGTGATACTTTCAAAATAAATGGCGTTTCTGATGATACCATTCGTCTTCGGTTATTCCCCTTTTCATTAAGGAATAAAGCCAAACAGTGGTTGAACTCGTTACCACGGGGGTCAATCACTACATGGGAACAAATGACCGAAATTTTTTAAAAATATTTCCCACTGGCCAAAATGGCCAAATTACAGAATGATATCTCTTCTTTTGTACAAATGGATCTAGAGACGTTATACGATGCATGGGAGAGATACAAGGATCTCTTGAGGAGATGTCCACACCACGGATTACCTTTGTGGATTCAAGTCCAAACTTTTTACAACGGTGTAAATCCTTCAACAAGGCAATTAATTGATTCAGCCGCCGGTGGAACTTTAAATAATAAAACTCCTGAAGCCACCTACGAGTTCATTGAAGAGATGTCACTAAATAACTATCAGTGGCAAGTTACAAGGACAAAACCGACAAAATCAGCTGGAGTTTACAACCTCGATGCAGTAACCATGTTGTCAAATTAGGTAGAGTTGATGAATAAAAAGCTTGATGTTTATGTTCCTCGCAGTACACCTACCATGCAAAGGCAACGTAAGTGGAACTGTAGCGAATCTGAGCACCCACCCAACAATCTGACGCAAAGAATGTAACGCATAAACTATATAGGTAATAATTTCGATCCAATAACAATCCTTATAGTAACACTTACAATCCAGGTTGGAGGAACCACCCAAATTTTTCATTGGGAGGCCAAGGAAATCAAGTGAATCAAAGACAACAACCTCCTCAAAACTTCCAAAATCAGCCATATCCACAAGAGAAAAAGCCAAGCCTCGAAGAGATGCTGACAAAATTTATGGCAGACACAGAAAATCATTTTAAAGATACTGAGAGAACAATTAAAGATCAACAAGCACTAGTTGAAAACTTACTAAATCAGTCGAGGAATTCACTAAGTCGATTGGACTATTCACTAAATTGATCTGTGAAATACGGGCAGAGGTGTTTTCTAAAGAAATGTAATGTAAAAGCGATTACATTAAAAAGTGGAAAGGAATTAGTTGAACCGGAGAAAAATTCCCACGAAGATAGCAAAGCAAGAGATGAGAGATTTGAAGATGTAAATCCAGTACGCAAAGAAAGTAAAACACCAATCCCATATCCAGCAAAGTTAAAAAAGGAACGATTAGATTCCCAATACGGTTAAGTTTCTCGAACTTTTTAAACAAATACATATTAACTTACCTTTTATTGAAGCTCTTTCACAGATGCCAAAATATGCAAAATTCTTAAAGGAACTTCTGAAAAATAAAAGGAAGCTTGAAGAAGTATCAATAGTGGAACTTAATGAAGAATGCTCAGCCATCCTCCAAAACAAGTTACCAATCAAATTAAAAAACCCAAGAAGTTTTACTGTTCCTTGTTTAATTGGTAGCTTAAATAGTAAGAAAGCATTAGCTGATCTAGGTGCCAGTATTAATTTAATGCCTTACAAAATGTTTAAACAATTTAATCTTGGGGAACCAAGACCCACTAGGATGAGTATTCAGTTAGCCGATAGATCCATTAAATATCCTAGAGGAGTTATCGAAGATGTCTTGGTAAAAATTGATAAATTCATTTTCCCTGTTGATTTTGTTGTGTTAGACATGGATGAAGACATTAATGTTCCCTTAATTCTAGGGCGTCCTTTTCTAGCCACTGTTAGGGCTGTTATTGATGTAGGTGACGGTAAACTTGCATTACGGGTAGGCGATGGAGAAATTATTTTTCAAATTTATGATGCCATGCAATATTCAAAAAAGCAAGATGATTTCTGTTATTTTGTTGATACTACTGATCATATCATTCAAAATTTATTACAGGAAATCATACGTTACAAAACAATGGAACTATGCTTGACTCAAGAAGAGGGGGAAGAAGATGAAGGCGATGAGATGAATACATCATCATTCAGACAAATGAAAAAAGAAAATATTGAAAACAATGACAAAATGAAACAGAAATCCTCCTTTGATGAACCACCCAGTTGGAATTGAAATAGTTACCAACACACTTAGAATACGCATTCCTAGGGGACAATTCTACACTACCGGTAATTATCTCTTCAGAACTAGAACCCAAGGAAAAAGAGGAGTTGATAAAGGTACTAAAAGAACATAAAAAAGCCATAGCTTGGAAAATCTCTGACATCAAGGGAATAAGCCCATCATTTTGCACCAGCAAAATTTTAATGGAAGAAGAATACAAGCCGTGTGTGCAGCCCCAGAGACGGCTAAACCCCAACATGAAAAAAGTAGTCAAAATCGAGTTAATTAAACTTTTAGATGCAGGAATAATTTATCCTATTTCTGACAGCACTTGGGTAAGTCCTGTGCAGGTAGTTCCAAAGAAAGGAGGTATGACTGTGGTGCCCAATGAAAAGAATGAATTAATCCCCACAAGAACATTTATAGGATGGAGAGTATGTATAGACTATAGAAAGCTCAATGATGCCGCCAATAAAGATCACTTCCCTCTACCCTTCATAGATCAAATGTTAGGAAGACTATCCGGGCATATGTACTACTGCTTCTTGGACGAACTCTCCGGCTACTTTCAAATTCCCATAGCTCCTAAAGATCAAGAGAAGACAACATTTACATGTCCATACGGTACGTTTGCTTATCGTAGAATGCCTTTTGGATTATGTAAGGCTCCTGCTACTTTTCAACATTGCATGTTGGCAATCTTTGACAAACTCGTGGAAAATATGATGGAGGTATTCATGGATGATTTTTCGGTATTCAGTAATTCTTTCAATCTTTGTCTTAAAAATTTAAAACGAGTTCTAATGAGATGTGAGGAAACCAACCTTGTTTTGAATTGGGAAAAATGTCACTTTATGGTTAGAGAATGGATTGATATTAGGACATAAGATTTCTAGTAAAGGGATTGAGGTAGATAAAGCAAAAGTTGAAACCATAGAAAAATTACCTCCCCCTAGTTCAGGTAAGGCTATTAGAAGCTTTTTAGGACATGCAGGGTTCTATAGAAGATTTATTAAAGATTTTTCTAAAATAGCTAAGCCTTTGACAAAATTACTAGAAAAAGATGTTCCTTTCAATTTCAACCATGAATGTTTAGATGCATTAAAAGTCCTTAAGGATAAATTAATAAATGCTTCAATTATAATTGCACCTGATTGGAACTTACCATTTGAACTAATGTGTGATGCAAGTGATTTTGCAGTAGGTGCAGTTTTGAGACAACGAAGAAACAAGCATTTTCAGCCAATTTACTACGCTAGCAGAACATTAACACCCGCACAAGAAAACTACACCACCACAGAGAAAGAATTGCTAGCTGTAGTTTTTGCTTTTGACAAATTTAGACAGTATTTAATATTGTCTAAAGTTGTCGTTTACACTGACCATTCAACTTTTCGTTTTCTTTTAAACAAACTTGATGCAAAACCTCGACTCATACGATGGATTTTACTATTACAGGAATTTGACTTGGAAATACAAGATAATAAGGGAGCTGAGAATCTTGCAGTAGATCACCTCTCTAGACTGGAGAATTCACATATCAAAGAGCTCGATCAAAATGAAATAAATGATCATTTCCCGAAGAACAACTATTTTCTATAACACATTCTGAGGTACCATGGTTTGCAAATATTGTGAATTATTTAGCAGCTAACATCTTGCCAAAAAGACTAACACATCACCAAAAGAAACGATTCTTTGCTGATGTGAAAAACTATTTTTGGGAGGATCCTTTCCTTTTCTGCATATGTGCAGACCAGGTAATTCGAAGATGCGTTACAAAGACAGAAGCAAGCAAAATCCTGGAACATTGCCATTCAGGACCCTCAGGAGGACACTACAGTGGCATTAAGACAGCACACAAAATATTTAAATTAGGTTTTTATTGTCTGACTCTATTTGAAGATGCCAACAGGTATGTTACCGAGTGTGATAAATGCCAAAGAACAGGTAATATTTCTAAACGTGATGAAATGCCTCAAACATATATGTTACCATGTGAATTATTTGATGTATGGGGTATTGATTTTATGAGACCATTCCCTAGTTCATTTGGAAATAAATATATGCTAGTGGCAGTTGATTACATGTCAAAATGGGTAGAAGCGGAAGCTTTACCTACCAATGATGCTAGGGTAGTAGTTAAATTTCTCTAGAAACTATTTTCTCGATTCGGGCCACCTAGAGCTATCATTAGTGATAGGGGTACACATTTCTATAATACTCAATTTGAAAAAGTTCTAAAGAAATATGGAGTACACCACAAGATAGCTACCCTATATCACCTTCAAACTAGTGGGCAAGTTGAAGTCGCAAACCGAAAACTTAAGCTCATATTAGAAAAAACGGTTGAATCGAATAGAAAAGATTGGACATTAAAAGTAGATGATGCCCTATGGGCATATAGAACAGCTTTTAAAACATCTCTAGGGACATCCCCATACAAACTTGTATATGAAAAAAGCTGTCATCTACCATTTGAGTTAGAACACAAATCTTTTTAGGCCATAAAGTTTTTAAATCTTGATCTTAGAACTGCAGGAAAGAAAAGAATGATGCAGATGGATGAACTGGACGAATAGAGAGCTGAGGCCTATGAGAACTTGAAACTATACAAAGAGGCAACAAAGCGATGCCATGACTCTTGTCTGAAGAAATCGAAACAATTCGAAGTGGGGACTTGGTTCTACTGTACAACTCAAGGCTCAAATTATTCCTTGGGAAGTTGAAATCAAGATGGCCAGGCCCATTTATAATCAAAACAATTTTTCCATATGGCCCAATTAAGGTAACTCACCCCACCAAGGGCACATTCAAGGTAAATGGTCACCGACTAAAAATTTATAATGGTGCAGATTTTAGGGATATAAGTGAGGAGTTTCAACTCCGTGAACCTTATTTTAATGAAAATAGGGAAAGTCTAGCTTAAGACTATAATGAGCGCTTCTCGGGAGGCAACCCGAGCACTAATCTATTGACATTTTTATTTCTATTTTGTTATTAACCCAATAAATTGCAGGTTGAGGTAACACGACTCTACACACGGGCATGCCTGTGGCTGTGCGAAAGCTAGGGGACGAGCCATGGGCATGCTAGTAGTCGTGTGCGAACATAGAGAATTCTTTTATCGTACACAGGCAAGACACGCCCACCCTAAGTAACCGTGCTTAAATACTGGCTTCCAAAGCACGGGCTACCCACGACCGTGCTTCATGACCGTGGGGACATACTGACATATCGAACACGGGCAAGACACGCCCGTACTAAGTAACCATGCTTAAATACTGACCTTAAAAGCACGGGCCACCCACGACCGTGCTTCATGACCGTGGGGACATACTGACTTATCGAACATGGGTAACACATGCCCGTATCACAAACGTGCTAAAATAAAAACCAGTCGTGCCCAAAATTCAAAATCACAAAAAACACGGGCACTTGAAAAATAGCACGGCCGTGGCACCTGCTCGTGCCCCTGCTGCTATTTAAACAACTTAACTAAAATCCCTCTCTATTTAACCCTAAAAACAAATTTCAGCCCCCTTTTTAAAAATTCGGCCACACCCTCACCCAAAAATCTCTTCACCACCGCTTTTTCCATCCAAAACCGAATAAAAATCGTCCACACGCCTACAACACCGTCATGCAACATAAACCCCACGCCCCTGCTTTCGTCATGCTCGTGCTACAACGCATCGCCACCACCGTGCCCAGCCCGTGTTCTACAGAAAACCACCACCATCATCCTTGGTTTCTTCTATTATCTCATTTTCAATTTGTTTAAATTTATATTATTTTTTTTATACCTTTGATTTAGTTCTAAGTATAATCTTACTCATCATTGTGATAAAAGATAATAGTCATTTAAATTTTTTTTCTTCTTTTTTCTTTTCTAAGTATAATTTTCTCATGTTTTTACATTTATTTTGAATTGAGTATATATTTTTCAAGCATGAATTGTCATATTGATTCTATAACTTTAAGTGCAAAATTTTCTCATGATTATTTCAATAATTCGCTCATATAATTTATTTCCGTTGATGATATCTTGAATTGCTATTGGTTGCCTATACGAATATCTTGAACCGGGATTATATTTGATACGATTTTTTTCTTTTGACAGGTAATATGTCGTCATCACGACCAAAGCGATCCACAACCACCCCAAGCAAGAAAAGAAAGGGGTCTAGCTCATCCTCAGCGAGTGCTTCTTCCAAGGCCCGACACCACTTCCTTCGATTTAATCAAGACACTCAGGAAGCACGATATAAGGTATTCCGGAAAAGGCCTTTAGGCATCAGAAGGTGCATCGACTGGGATGCCGTGAAGCAAGTCGGACTAGAAATAGATATCCGAGCCCTCATATCGACTGATCCATGGGAATAGTCCTTTTCTATTATCGAGTGACATATTTGGAACTCACACTTGAAATCTGTACTACTTTCAATTTTCAGTCAGTGATGCCTAATTATGACAATCCGGGAATAGTCCAATTTCGATTAGGGGGCAAGTACGACAACTAAGCGTACCACAATTTGGAACAACACTCGAAATCTACATGGAAGAATTTATAGAAGAGAACAACCTCTCCGAGTTAGACTGCCAACTCCACCGTACTCCGCTGAACTGTTGGCAAAGCCTAAACCCCACCACGGGCGTTTAGGACCCCGCCTTCTAAATCGACATCCCTTGGACCAACCTTGAGGTATATTCACGCCTTTCTCGCTCATACAATCACTGATCGCATGAGAGCACCGGTGTAGTAAATAAGCACGATGTCTATTACCTATAGCGCATGTCAGAAGGGCACGTATTCGACCTTGCCTACTTCATTGCCTGTGCAATCCAACACCAAACGAAACTACACAGAAAGGGCATCTTATCAATGGGGCCGTACATCACTCAGATAGCTCGACACTTTGGTCTCCTCAACACCGAGGCTCAAACTTTCTCTCACACTAGTCAGCCAGATGCTACCTCAGGGGATTCAAACGATGTTGTACATGAGGATGGTTAAATATCGTCAAGGGACCGACCCACCACAGTACCGACTAACCACAGATGAAGCAGAACCAGATGACATTACTGATGATGTCCCACCACCACCACAGGAAGCACCAATTCTGAGCCAGCGACACCCCATCCAGCAGCCTCGATGGACGATATCTCTACACGCCTCACCCAGCTTGAGCAGTATTGTACTCAACAGTTCACCGACATCGCTCGATGTTTTGATGGGATCGAGGCCACACTCCAGTAAATATGCCATCACTTCCATATATCATCCCCAACACCACCACGGGATCCGGCAGATGATGAGGACCTTTGAGTCCTTTCTTATTTTCAGTCCTATTTTGTTTTTTTAATTTATTTTAAATCTCTATAATTGTCGTAACTTGAAACTTTTCTTCATTGCAAATTTTTTTATGATTGGTTATCTAATATTCGAGTATACCTAACATATATTTATTTACGCTTCTGACATATCTAACTGATGACTTCACAGTTCCAATCACACACTCCACATACACAAATCACTAGGAGTAGTTCACTTCTACATAAGTCATCTTCCACCACGACCAATGCCAACTCCCAGAATCATCCAAAATTCAGGAAGTGATAATTTCTCCCCTTATCTTTTGATATCATATAAATTTTTATTATCTATCTTAGTACATTGAGGGAAATATACATTTTAAGTATGGGGGTAAAAGTACCTGACTTTTTGCATATTCTCAAATCCTGAATTTTAGTCTTGTTCCTAAGTAAGTTTCGCATATTATCAATTAAGGTGAAACTTCTAATGATTTATGATTTTTATTGATAAGCTCTTGAATAAGTCAATGATAATTGTGCATTGATGATTTATACGTGAAGAATACTAGAGAATCAAGCATGATAAGTCTATTTTTTCCAAAAATTAAAAATTTCCTAGGTTGTTGAACTGAATTTGAATACTACCTTAAAGCTTGAAATTTACAGGATTGATGTCAAATACCCATAATTTGTGTGAGATTTTGAGCCTTATAGAGTATATATTCTTTTTCATGCTCACTTTATTGATTATGAGTGTGCCAATACTGAATTGTTATTCTAGAACTTGCCTTGATTATACATGTCGAGACCAAATTAATGATTTGATATACTAAGATGATAAAGGCATCTAAGTTTTAACCCATTCACTCCACTAAAAAGCTTACCTACATAATTAACCCCTAGTGAACCCCGTTGATCTTAACAACCTTTTTTATTGAATTACTTGCTTAATATTAACCCAAAACCCTGTGTATTTGTTATCACCATTCTTTTTGACTACCCTTCTATCGAGAATTGAATTGATGGCCATCAATTAGTTTATTTCAGCTTGATAAAGTTCTTTCTTTATTATGTATTTACTTAGTTTGTTCTTAAAAAACCAAAAGTATATTCAAGTAGTAGATTAAAGGAACTTATGCGTTTAAATTCCAATTGTTTAAGAAGAGATCGTATTAAAAGTATTATCAATAGTAGTATTACTAGTTTCAAAGCAATCATTTATTTTCTAGTTCAGTATTCTTAGTAGGTAATTTATCAGGTCAATCTCGATGATTCAACCTTCTAATTCAGCCTTTATCCACACCTTTGACCTAAGCCCTGTTACAACCTTGTCAAAGACCTTTTGATTTGTGTATCATCTCATATTACAGTGGTGGAGATTTGATTTTCAGGCAAGCCTATGGGATTAGCTTTTCAGGTTAGATTTATGAGTGCTTTCTCTTGAACCTTAAACACTTCAAGTGCTTTGAGTGAATCCTTAGTGAGGATGTCAATCCTTGTCGGTTTTGAATTAAAGTAATTATTTAGATAAGAGGAGGCGCCTATGTTTTTATGCTACAAATTTATGACTTAGAATTGTTTGAACCTTTAGAAGTCTCTGAGATAAATTATCCATTATGAATTATCTGTGAATTATGATGAGGCATTGTTGATAGGAATTATGAATTATGGAAAGTTCATTTTAATTATTAGTTGAGAATTTTGCTTGAGGACAAGCAAAAGCTTAAGTGTGGGGGTATTTGATAAACCGTAAAAGCAACATATTTTAGGCCCACATTTAGTATGCTTTTGAATGATTTAGCCCTTGTTTTATGTAAAAAGCTGCTCTTAATCCTTTCTTTTTATGTTTTTACTCAGGAAAGCACCCGAGGACAAAAAGAACAAGAAACGGGCTTAATACGGGCCAATTTGGGCCAAAGAGGAAATCGAAACGGCCTGGACTTCAAGCCACACAGTCGTGCCTCGACAATTAACTAAGACACGACCATGCCACGATTTACACGGTCGTGCCCCAATTGACAGAATCGAGACACGGCCTAAAAATGATTTACACCGGCATGTACCATGGCTATGCCCCTGTTACGAGAGAGAGCAATTTCACTCAGATTTGGATACTTAGAGCCAAAGAAACACTTTTCAAAGCTTATTCAAACACCGAGTAGGAAGTATACTTGAATTAGGACACTTAGAGGCCAAGCAAAGCATTCTAAAAGTCTATATAAACACCCTAAGTGTAACCTGAAAGGGGGCGTTACGCGGTGAGCTAGGCCAAGGAGCCGAGCCAGAAAGATCACGTTTTGTGGAATCACTTGAAGATAGCCAAGTGGATCCATCTTGAAGAGCCGAAATTCTACTCAGACGGTGAATTTCTCCTTCAATTCCTTCAGGGGGTTTTAGGGATTTTCTATGTTTTGTTTTATCTTTTCTCTTGAGATGTTTTCTTTATTTGTTATGAACTAAACCCTTCAGATACCTGAAGGGGATGAAACCTAGATGAATTTTGTTATTGATTTCTGAATTATATGATAAATACTTAGTTTGTTCTTAATTATGCATGCTTAATCCAAATCAAATGTGCTTACGTGGAGGAGGAATAGACCTTGCTTAAGAGTAGATTGAGTATAATTAAGCAGAGTTGATCACACGCCTAGAGATAGGTGATAAACCGTAAAAGTAACATATTTTAATCCCACATTTAGTATGATTTTGGATGAATTTATCCTTAATTTATGTAAAAAGGTGATCTTAATCCTTTCTTTTCATGTCTTATACTCAAGAAAGCACCCAAGGATAAAAATGATGCAAAATGGGTTTAAAACGGACCAAAGTGGGCCAATCCAAGAAGTCGGCACGGCCTGGACTTCATGCCACACGACCTGGACTTCATGCCACACGATAGTGCCCCAATATTTAGATTGCACACGGTCACACCCTGATTTACACGACCGTGCCTCGTCGACAAAAAGCCCAACATGGCTCGGACTTCATGCCACGCAATTGGCGTAATTCAAGCACGCCTCTACCCAGATATTGCACAAAGTGTCATAGCCATGCCTAAATCGACAGTTGGAGACACGGGCTGGACCACGATTTACACAGGCGTGTCAAGGCCGTGCCCCTGCTGCGGGAAAGAGCAATTTCACTCGAAATTGGATGCTTAGAGCCCAAGAAATGAAATCCTAAATCCACTCAAACACTTAGGACGGATTTCACTTGAATTACGAGTACTTAGGAGCCAAGTAAGGCATCACAAAGTCTATATAAACACCTTAGGAGGCAACTTGGAAGGAGAGTTCAGTAGAAGCCGAAACAGGGCATCAGGTTTTAGCAAAGTTTTCTGCCAGAGCATTACTCGTTTAGGGATTGTCTCGAAGATAGCCAATTGATCCATCTCAAAGAGTCGGAGTTCTACTCAAGACGGAGGATCCCCTCTTCAATTCCTTCAGAGGGTTTTAAGGATTTCTTATGTTTTGTTTTATCTTTTCTCTTGAGATGTTTTCTTGTTTAATCATGAACTAAACCCCTCAGATACCTGAAGGGGATGAAACCTATTATAGATTTTGTTATTTAATTCTTTCAGTTTATATGATAATACTTGGTTTGTTCTTAATTATGTTGCTTAAATTTATCTGATGTGCTTAGGTGGAGGAGGAATAGACCCTGCCTAAGAGTAGATCTAGCATAATTCAGCGGAGTTGATCGGGCGCCTAGAGATAGGGTTACGAGATTTTGTCGGATTAGGGTGAAACCTAATATGGGAGTCCATTGATTGATTTACTGCTTCCTTAGGGGGTTATTATAAGAGAACGAGAGTTCCACTAATTAACCTAAGGTTAGATGTTATTCACTTCGATAGAAGATTTAATATAGGTTAGGGAGTCTCACGGATCAAGCTAAGTAAAAGAAATCATATGGATTGAAAGGTAGGTAATAAGTGAAGTCATAGGTGGATTCTTCCCAAAGTATCGTCTTTCTCAATTGAGTTTTCTTCAAAGTCTTTTCCCAAAGTTTTGTTCTTTTGTCTTTGCATTTAAGTTTAAGTATTTCATTTGTTTTAGATTAATAAACCAATCACTCCATATTTTAGGCTAAAGAATAGAAAAAAGTGAGTAGTAGTACTTTTAAGTTCCTTGGGTTCGATAAGATATTCTTGCCTGAGCTATACTACTGTTCGATAGGTGCGCTTGCCTCTATCGTTGTCGTAGTCAGTGTACAGGTTCGATCACTCTTTTATAAATATTAAAACTAGACTGTTTTGCAGCGATCAAGTTTTTGGCGCCGTTGTCGGGGAACTTTCTAAAATATTACGAAAGCTCTATTTCTATTACTTTAAGCCATTATTAATATTTTTATTATTCATTATTATTATTTTTTCTTTGCTAACTTTTTTTATTTAATTTCGGCAGATAATTCTAGTTTATAAAGGAGATGGCACTGAATAATTATCAGTGGCAAGGCATGGAGACAATTCCTACTGAAGCAACTAGTGTTTTTAACGTACATCTAGTAATGCAATATGATTCAGATCTAGGAGGCGTGGCAAATCCTAAGTACCCACCCTATGGATATGGCATGGAAAATGAGCAAGCTCACTATACAAGTAACTATTCTAGACCACAAAATAATTTTTATAATGACACTTATAATGCGATTGGAGTTACCACCCCAATTTCTCGTGGGATGATCAAAATAGCCAAGGACCTAACCTCCTCCAAACTTTCAATAATCACCTCACCAAAGGAAGAGAAGTCACACCTTGAGGAGATGTCGACAAAATTCATGGCGACCACGCACACCCGCCTCCAAGACACCGAGACCACCCTTAAGAATCAACAAGCATCGACCAAATGGATCGAGAACCAAGTTGGGGAACTTACTAAGTCAGTTGGACAACTTGCTAAGCTGATATCAGAACTACCACAAGGAAGCTTGCCAAGTAATATCGAAACTAACCCAAGAGAGAAAAATCAAGCCATTTATGATAGTGAAGGGTTAGACGAACCAAACTCAAGGGAAGAACTTGTGGTAAGTAAAGGTAATGTTAAGGTGTACCATGATTTACCAAAATCGGTAATTACAGAGTGCCAACCTCCTGTGCCATATCCCGATGCAATAAAGAAAGACCACGCAGAGGAAGAAATTGGTGAACTCACACTTCGTGTAGATGACGAAACAATCACTCTTCAAGCTATTGACTTAGCTAGGACATCGAGTAATAAAGGTACGAACGTTAATTTTATTGATAACCATTTGGTTCAACCTTCTTTACAAGAATCATCACGAAATCACCCAGCTGAGCTAGATCTTAAACCTCGCACCGACAAAAGAGAATTATACGAGGAACAAAGCCTTAAGGTTAACAAATCAAAAGAGTAAGAAATACAATTTAAAGAAGAATCGAAACCACGCAAAATAAAACCAAAGGAGACCTCAAATGAGCTGATAGGAATAGCAAATCACATCAAAATAGAGGATCTAGTATTGTTGGAAACCCTCGAATCACCAATTCAAACATCAAGGCAAATGAAGAAATCACTTTTGAGGTACTTAATGTCTTCTTATACGGCATAGTCGAGGTAAGCAATCCCAAATTCAACACTTTTGAGGTAAACATTACTCGACTTAAACTATATATCCATAACCGAAGTGATCGCATGAGTAAGGATTTTCACCTCCTCAAACCACCATGACCATACAAATGAGAGGTAAAGTTTAGCTAAGACTATAAACGAGCACTTCTCGGGAGGCAACCCGAGCACTATCCCCATTTTTACATTTTTTATTATTTTATTTTATTTTATTTTTATTTTTCCTTTTAGCACCTAACCATAAACTAACCAAATGGTAGATTTCTAGTCCACACGACCCTACACACGGGCATGCCCGTGGCCGTGTGAAAGCCAAGGGATGAATCATGGGCGTGCCAGAAACCGTGCATGACTTCTTTTCCCAAACACGAGTAGTGATAATAGTCCACGCCCGTGCCAATGCCCCGTGCGAGGTTATTGACTTGTAAAGCACAAGCTCAACACGTCCGGGCCTTCCAACCGTGCCAACATTTTGACTTATAGAACACGAGAGGAGCATGCTCGTATTGAATGACCGTGTGAAGAAAGACACGGGCGTGCCACTACATCCACAGCCGTGCCCGAACACCTTGGACGCGCCCAAAATAAAATCCCTACACACGGGCTACATCTCTATTTAAACCTCATTCCCCTTTTCTAGTTGTCTTTCATTTTCCATTATTTATTTTTATCTTTATTTTAATTTTATTTCATTATTATTTTTTTTCCTTCTTTCTTTATTTTATTTTCTTTCCCTTATTCTTTACGATATTTAGATTTAGCTTAGGATCCAATAAAATTAGGATGGCTACTTTGAGGATTCAATTTCAAATGGCTCGAGACGCTTCCCCACGTTTGCCTCCAAACCTATCCGGTTTCTTTTCATTGACTCCATCCAAAAATTCAGGAAGTGTCACTTTCTTCCTTCTCTTTTGATTTATCCCATTACTGTCATTATTTATCTTTGTACATTGAGGACAATGTACATCTTAAGTGTGGAAGTAAAAGTGTCCAACTTTTTGCATTATTCTCAAATCCTGAATTTAGTCTTGATCTTAAGTATTATTCTCATATTATTAATTAGGATGAAATTTCTATGATTTATGATTTTTATTGATATGCTTTAGAACAAATCATAGTTAATTGTGCATTGATGATTAAATTTGAAGAATACTAGAGAATCAAGCATGATAAGTCTATTTTCAAAAATAAAATTGATAGGTTGTTGAACTAAATATGAGTATTACTTTGAAATTTGAAATCTATAGGATTGATGTCAAAAACACCCATAATTTTTATGAGATATTGAGCCTTATAGAGTATATATTATTTTTCATGCTCACTTTTATTGATTATGAGTGTGTCAACTTTGAACTGTTATTCTAGAACTTGTCACGTTTATGCATGTCGAGACCATAATAATGATTTGATATATTGAGATGATAAAGGCACCTAGGTTTTAACCTGCTCACTCCCTAAAAATCCTACCTACATTAATAACTCCCAAGAACCCCGTTGAATCCTAACAACCTTTTATTGACTCACCCACTAATATTAACCCAAAATCCTTTGTATTTGTTATCAACATTTTTTGACTACCTCTCTATCGAGATTGACTTGATCAATTGCCAAATTAGGTTATTTCAATTATCAAAGTTCCTTCTATTAAGTTTTTCTTAGTTTGTTCTTAAAAAATCCAAGTTTATTCAATAAAAGAGCTTAGAGCAATTAAACTCCAATTGTTGAAAAAAGCTCAGATTAAAGTATTATCAAATTTTAAAGTGAAGAAAATACTCTTTATTATAGAGTAATTATCAATAGTGGTATTATTACTTTTCATTCGATGTAAATATTCATATTTAGTTCATTATTTTTAGATTAGGTAATTAGTCAATTCAATCTCGATTTTAACCCTCTGATTCAGCCTATTATCCACACCTTTTAACCCAAGCCCCGCTATAACCCTAATAAAGACCTTTTGATCTGTTTATTATCTCATATACAGTGGTGGAGATTTGATTTTCAGGCAAGCCTATGGGATTAACTTTTCAGGTTCGACTTTTGAGCGCTTTTTCTTGATCCTTAAACACTTTGAGTGCTTTGAGTGAATCTTTAGTGAGGATGTCAATCCTTGTCAGTTTTGAATCAAAGGTAATTATTTAAATAAGGGGAGACACCTATGTTTTCATGCTACAAAATCATGACTTATCTCGTTTGAATCTTTAGGGCACTTCGAGCTAAATGATCCATGTATAAATTATCTATGAATTATGATGAGGCATTGTCAATGAGAATTATGAATTTTGGAAAGTTCGTTTTAATTGTAAGTTGAGAATTTTGCTTGAGGACAAGCAAAAGCTTAAGTATGGGGGTATTTGATAAACCGTAAAAGTAACATATTTTAATCCCACATTTAATATGCTTTTGGATGAATTTATCATTAATTTATGTAAAAAGGTGCTCTTAATCCTTTCTTTTCATGTCTTATACTCAGGAAAGTGCCCAAGGATAAAAAGTACGCAAAACGGGTTTAAAACGGACCAAAGTGGGCCAACCCAAGAAGTCGGCACGGCCTGGACTTCATGCCACACGGCCGTGCCTCAATATTTAGATTGCACACGATCACACCCTGATTTACATGACCGTGCCTTGTCGACAAAAAGCCCAACACGACCTGGACTTCATGCCACACGGCCGTGCCCCAATTGGCAGACCCGAAGCACGGCCTCTACCCAGATATTGCACGGGCGTGTCATAGCCGTGCCTAAATCGACAGGATGGAGACACGGGCTGGACCACGATTTACACGGGCATGTCAAGGCCGTGCCCCTGCCGTGGGAAAGGGCAATTTCACTCAGAATTGGATGCTTGGAGCCCAAGAAACACAATTCTAAGTCCACTCAAACACTTAGGACGAATTTCACATGAATTACGAGTACTTAGGAGCCAAGTAAGGCATCACAAAGTCTATATAAACACCTTAGGAGGCAACTTGGAAGGAGATTTCAGCAGAAGCTAAAACAAGGAGTCAGGTTTTAGCAGAGTTTTCTGCCAGAGCTTTACTCGTTTAGGGATTGTCTCGAAGATATCCAATTGATCCATCTCGAAGAGTAGGAGTTCTACTCAAGACGGAGGATCTCCTCTTCAATTCCTTTAGAGGGTTTTAAGGATTTCCTATGTTTTGTTTTATCTTTTCTCTTGATATGTTTTCTTGTTTAATCATGAACTAAACCCCTCAGATACCTGAAGGGGATGAAACCTATGATGGATTTTGTGATTTAATTCTTTCGGTTTATATGATAATACTTGGTTTGTTCTTAATTATGTTGCTTAAATTTATCTAATGTGCTTAGGTGGAGGAGGAATAGACCCTGCCTAAAAGTGGATCTAGCATAATTAAGCGAGTTGATCGGGCGCCTAGAGATAAGGTTACGAGATTTTATCGGATTAGGGTGAAACCTAATATGGGAGTCCATTGATCGAT
Source organism: Gossypium rotundifolium (assembly GCA_025506655.1). Classification (NCBI taxonomy): domain Eukaryota; kingdom Viridiplantae; phylum Streptophyta; class Magnoliopsida; order Malvales; family Malvaceae; genus Gossypium; species Gossypium rotundifolium. The sequence goes on from CP106734.1 coordinate 36,914,934, forward strand.
TTACTGCTTCCTTAGGGGGTTATTATAAGAGAACAAGAGTTCCACTAATTAACCTAAGGTTAGACGTTATTTGCTTCGAGAGAAGGTTTAATATAGGTTAGGGAGTCTCACGGATCAAGCTAAGTAAAAGAAATCATATGAATTGAAAGGTAGATAATAAGTGAAGTCATAGGTGGATTCTTCCCGAAGGTATTGTCTTTCTCAATTGGGTTTTCTTCAAAGTCTTTTCCCAAAGTTTTTTTCTTTTGTCTTTGCATTTAAGTTTAAGTATTTCATTTGTTTTAGATTAATAAACCAATCACTCTATATTTTAGGCTAAATAATAGAAAGAAAGTGAGTAGTAGTACTTTTAGGTTCCTTGGGTTCGATAAGATATTCTTTCCTGAGCTATACTACTGTTTGATAGGTGCGCTTGCCTCTATCGTTGTCGTAGTCAGTCTATAGGTTCGATCACTCTTTTATAAATATTAAAACTAGACTATTTTTTCGCGATTAATAGGGTGACGAGATTTTACCGGATTAGGGTGAAATCTAATATGGCAATCCATAGATCGATTTACTGCTATTCTAGGGGGTTATTATAAGCGAACCAGAGTTCTACTAATTAACCTAGGGTTAGACGTTATTCACCTCGAGAGAGGGTTTAATATGCATTAGGAAGTCTTATGGATCAAACTAAGTAAATAAAATCATATGGTTCAGTATTAAATAACAAGTGAAGTTTAGGTGGATTCTTCCTAAGGGTATCGTTGTGATCAATTGAGTTTTCTTCTAGTTATTTTCCTATTTGTTATTTTTGTCTTTGTCTTTAGCTTAGAAATCGTTAAACTAGATTAAATCAACCAATCACTCCATATTTTAGGCTAAATAATAAAAAGAAAGTAAGTATTAGTACTTTTAGTTCCTTTGGGTTCGATAATCCGATCTTGCCTAAGCTATTCTATTGTTCGATAGGTACACTTGCCTTTAATCGTTGTCAGAGTTAGTCTCAAGGTTTGATCTCATTCATTATAAATTTTAAAGCTCTGATTTCAGCGATCAATACACAAGTTAGTGCATTATACATAACTTTTTTGAATAATCCATATGATAAGTCATTACCATGTAGAAATACACCATTTGATTTATACATCCTTTCCATAAGCATATACATAATTCCATTTGAAAACTTACTAGTTCAATCCCTTTTCTTGCTTGTTGAACCTTCTAGAATTTTATCGGATACTCGGGAAAGCTCACACAAAGTGCGCTTAAACATATAATCGTGAACCGTAACCTTTCTTTTACATTATTGCTCACACGAGCTATGAAATGAGCCTTCTCACACAAGCTATGGGTCCGAGTGTAAGCTACATGATGATGCTCACATGAGGTGTGGAGTATCCACAACAAATGCAGGTACTCAGCCATCGGTAGGACATTCAAAGGCCAGCACTTGAAACATGACATCCCTAATAACATATCATTTGTATCTTACAAATTCCTAAGGTTCAACTGGGACTCGATAACCATCATTGCATTGGTTTATTTATACATCAATCAATGCACATGATAAATAACATATTAACATGCGATTTGAAATAGCATTAAAAAGATAACTAATCACACGAACTTACCTTGACAAATAGGGGCGTGAAGGTTAAATCGAGCTATTTCGAAGCTTTAGCTTTGCCTCGATCTAAGTCCGTACGTGGTCTGCCTTGATATAAATAGAAAATTTCAATCCATTTAATACTTCTAGTATTCAATTCAGTCCACATTTCATATTTATGCAAAATTACTATTTTCCCCTAACATTTTAATTTTTCACAATTTAGTCCTTAAGCTCATAAATTGAAATCTAAGCATTTTAATCCCCTATTCAAGCTAACCGAATTCTTTAGAGACTTAATCCAACCCAAAAAAAAATCATCATTTCATAAATTTTTCATGAAATTTTACTATTTTTACAAACAAATCCCCAAATGTTAATTTCATCAAAAATCACTTTACAAAACTTGTTCAGTTATAAAAAAAAGATTCATAATCTAGAATTTAACATCAATAACCATTCAAAAAAAATCATGGCATAACCCTCAATCTCTAAAAATTCTACAAATTAACCCCTGGGCTAGCTAGATTAAGCTAAAACAACCTTAAAAACATAAAAAATCATTAAAAACGGGGCCAAAATCACATACCATACAAGTGCTTAAACCAACCGATTCTTCAAAGCTAAAAAATGGATACTTTTCCTCTTAATTTTGGTGGAGAAAACCAATTGAGAAGATGATACCATCTTTCTTTATTTTAGTTTTAGTTTATTTATTAAATTACCAACTAAACCTTTACCATTAACTTTAAAATCCATTAATTCATGCCCATAAATGTTCATTAACACTAATAATGGCATAATTATCATTTAAAACCACTTAATTTAATATTTTATACCCATTTGACCCTGTTAACTAATAAAACTCCACTTTTACACTTTTTACGATTTAGTCCTTTTCACTTAATTAATCATGCAGACATCAAAATTTCTTAACAAAATTTTAATACAACCCTAATATAATCTCTTAAAAATTAAAATAATAATAAAATAACTTACTCATTGGATTTGTAGTCCCAAAACCACTGTTCTAATATTATTGAAAATAGGTTGTTATAACCATCTCCAATTTGATCTTGTCAAAGTTTCGGGAATAGGTTTAGGCAGCCTTTCTTCGTCACCTTTGTATATGGTAGCCCTGATAGCCGTAAAAGAAGAAGCATTTAGGGGTTTACATAGTATGATTTCAATGGATGATTTCCCGTGGATAGCGATTGGTGATTTCAATGTTATTTTTCCTCCAATGTGAAGAGAGGAGGTCAGATTGTAGGGAAAATGTGTGTAGTATTTGGAGATTTCATGGAGTCGACCCAACTACACGATTTGGGTTTTAAGGGCAGTAGTTCACATAGAAATGAGGGGTATTTTTGAGCTTTTGGATAGGGTCATTTGTAATGATGCATAGAACTTTGATTTCCCGAATTCAATGGTGACACGCTTGTCGCGGGTTAAATCCGAACATAGTCCTTTATGTTTGTCCTTGTGTCCTAAGCACCAATTATCCAGAGGATGTCTGTTTAGGTTCTTAGCAGGTTAGGTTGAGCATCCAACTTTCTTGTATTTTGTCAAAAGGAAATCGAGAGTTTCTGAAAACATGTTAATTGCACACTCTAAATTTACAGATTAGGTGAAATGTTGAAATAAAGAAGTGTATGGGCACATAAATACTTGTAAGAAGAACCTAACTTGAAGGCTTGGCGCTTGATAGAGAGTGAATTCTAATTACCTTAAACAAGTTGAGATGGAGTTGCGTGAGGAACTGGAAAATGTGTTACACCATGAAGAAGTCTTATGGAGCCAAAAGGCAAGGTGTGATTAGTTAATGTTAGGGGACCGCAACACCAAGTTTTTTTATACGCGCATTTTGAGGAGAAGAAAGCAAAATAGAATAACTGCCCTAAATAATGATTTGGGTGAGTGGGTTTTGGAGGAGGATCAATTGATGTTGGAAATGATAAAGTTCTTTACAAATCTTTATGGTGAAGACCCTGGCCAAATAAGAAAGCTACCTCTTAATGTGTTTTCTCGGTTAAATGATGGTGACACTTCTCTCCTGAATAAATCAATCTCTGATGAGGAAATGAAAAGGACCCTTTTTTTATATGGCTCTATTGAAGTCTCTCGAAGTGATGGTTTTCACACTTTATTTTATCAGAGCAAGTGGGGTCTTCAGTTTGTAATTGGGTTAAGAGCATCTTTGATGGAGAAAGCATTGACCTCGACTTGAACAATTTCGGATGGTTTCTCTTAATTTTAACCAATTAACCTCTGTTCTGTCCTTTATAAATTGGTTATGAAGATCATCGCGAATTGCTTCAAAGTTGTCTTCCCAAGTATCATAGCTCCCGAGCAAACTGAGTTTGTATCAGGAAGGAATATCATTGATAATATTATCATTCAGAATAAGTTTTTCACTCTATGAGGAGTACTCAGAAGAGAATGAGGTGGATGGCCATCAAAATTGACCTAGAAGAAGCATATGATCGTGTGCGTTGGGATTTCATTAGTGTCTCCTTTCAGGCCGCAGGTATTCCTAATTTCTTACGTAATGTTATTTTGAATGTTATTTCAAGTTCCATTATACAGGTGTTTTGGAACGAGGTTCTAACTCAGAAATTTCAACCTGCGATGAGTGTTCGTTATCTCCCTACTTGTTTATTATTTGTATGGAATGGCTGGGCTAAAGGATCCATTTTGCCAAGGACTTTGGAAATTGGTCCTCTATTTGTCTATCTAAAAACAGCCCACCCTTATCGCATCTTTTTTCACAAGCTATTTAATATTATTCAGACATGCTGATGAACATCAAACTCAAATTATCAAATGCATTCTAGATGAGTTTTGTGAATTTTTGGGCCATCGGATCAATATGCAGGAAAAATTATCTTCTTTTCAAAATGTGTGGATGGTAGCTTAGGGAGACGCATAAGTAAGGTGCATAGTAAACTATCTAGCTGGGATGTTAGACAACTCTCCTTAGCTGGTAGGGTGACTTTGGCTCAATCAATTCTGCTTTCGATTCCTAGTTACATCATGCAGACTATGGTGGTTCCAAAAGGCCTTTGTGATGAGATTGAATGCATTGTTAGAATAAGATGGCCTGGGTGAATTGGGACTCGGTGTGTCAACCTAAACCGCATGGTAGTCTTGGTTTACGACATTTGAAGGCTCACAACACATCCTTCATGATGAAGGTTGGATTTAGCATTGCTTCGAATTCTAGGGCACTCTTGGTTTGGGTTCTCTGGTCGAAGTATGGGGTTGCAAGCGGTCTGCCTGAAAACATTTCAAGAGGATGGTGTTCCTTTTTATGGAGATCCTTATCCAAGGTATGGCTCCTCATTCGTGATAACTTATTATGGTTTATTGGAAATGGGAATTCCATTAACTATGGGTGGGACCTTGGATTTTGAACTGTGAACCTTTGCTTAATCAATTTCCTTCTACTTCCAATCTCAACATGGATTGCCCTCTTAAAGATATGACTACAATTGATGGTTTGTGGAATTCGGACCTTTTCAAACTTTAGGTTTCCAAATTAGTCATTAGCAGGATTGTAAGTATTCCACCGCCTTATCCAGATTCTGGACCTAATAGAATCATTTGGGGGGTTTCTTCAACTAGATCCTTTTCCCTTAAGAATGCATATGGTAAAATCCAAAAGGGTTCTTTGCATCCAAAAGAGTCGATTTGGGAAACTACCTTTGAACTTCAAAGGCCCATATTGAATATGTTTCTTCCTTTGGCTTGTCATCAAACAACGCTTGCTTACGAATGTTGAAAGAGTAAGGCGAGGGATTGGGAGTGATAGTGCATGTTCTTTTTGTGGACATGAGTTTGAAGAGGTTGTACACGTTCTCAGATTATCCTGTTGCTAGAAGGTTTGGGACAAAATCTTTCCAGATAGAGCACTCTCTAGTTTCTATACTGGATCTCTTTAGGAATGGATAATAGGGAACTTTCACAACCATCAGACTCTTTCTTTGGTTGGGGTCGATTGGTCGTGTCTGTTTGGAATCATCTCTTGTGAAATTTGGAAGAACCACAACATGCTTACTTTTCAAGGTATCTAATGGAGCAATGATGAAGTTCTTAAAGCTTCACTTAGTTGGGCAAGACAATATACTTTTGCTTTCAAGACCTTGTCTCTTAGAAGTCAAATTTCTCATAATAGTCCTTCCATGCATAAAAGTTGGGTTTGCTTAAACATGGATGGATCGATTAGACATGATGAAGGATTTGCTGCAACCCGAGGCTTAGTACGAGACCAAAATTGTGGGTGGATCATTAGGCTTTGTAGGTACTTGGGATATTTTACAGTGATGGAGGCTAAGCTTTAGGGTATTTTAGATTGGTTAAAGCTTATTTCAGATAGGAGATTTGAACGGTTCTCAATCCAAACAGACAGTCTCGAGGCAGTTATTGCCATTCAAGAGGATGCTTCTCCAAGCTCAAATTCAACTCCACTCAGAAGAATTTATCAGATCCTAACGACGGTAAAGCAATGGAAGATCCAACATATTCCCTAGGATGAAAACACAGTTGTTGATAGTCTAGTTAAAAAGATTCGTGACAGAAGGCCACGATTAAGATTGTTTGATGATCCTCCCTTGAGGGTCTAGTTTTTTTGAGTTTGTATCTTTCAATTTTTCAACCCCCCCAAAAAAAAAAGAAACCAATATGACATTCCTTTTTAATAAGTATTTTCTAATTTATTAATTTTAAAAATAAATTCAAATTTGGTAGATGTAAAACACAAGATAAATTACGATTAATGTTATCTAGCCGCTTGTATTGAACTCTATCTATATGGAAAAGTTTTCATTAAAAAATTGTTTTTAATCATTAAACTAGGATATAAAAACTTATTATTTACTTAATCAAATATTTACTTATTTTAGTGTAATATATTTTAAAACTAAGTTGTTTTCAATTTTATTTTTGTTTATTTAAAATCATTTTTTTCTCTTCAAAAATTATTTTAGTAATTTGGTTTTTCTTTTATTAAATTTAAAATGTAAATAATTTAATAGAAATTTGAATAATTTTATCATCTTATTATATTATATTATATTTATAAATCAAATATAAGTTCAAAAAATATTATAAAGCTAAATCAAGCCCAAATTTAATTATTTAAATCAACAATTATTTTTCTTTTGAAATTACAAGTCTCATTTATTGTACAAGTTAATTTCTTAAGCCTAGTCGTGAGCATGGTCAATATCACCAATTGACCAAGGCCCTTAGAAAAATGGGAGGGTTCAAAAATATAGGCCCAAAAATAGGCTTGGGTAGAAAATGAGGCCCATTTAAAAATGGGCCGCCTCAAATAAGAATTTCTTGGCAATTTTACTAACCATTACCAAATCATTAAAGGCAAAAAAATATTTTTAAATATTATTTTCTTATTATTTTCTCTTTATTTTGCTACCATTTTACTATTATGTTTCTATTATTTTGTTGTTATTGTTTATATATTATATAAAACTTATTTTATTGTTAATTTTGTTATTATTTTAAAGACATTTGTTAATTTTGTTATTATTTTAGAGGCATTTCCTTGTTAAGTTGCATCTATTTTAGTGTTATTTAAGTCTACATATTTTTTAAAATTTATTTTCAATTTGTTGAAAAATATTTATTTTGATTTTTTAATATTTTTGATGTATTATATATATTTAAAATTATATAAAATAATATAAAATTAATACGAAGTAGGTAGGTAGCAGTTTTAGTATTTTTATATGGGCCAAGCTTGGGCAAAATTTTAGACCCATTTTTGAGCTCCTACCAATTTGAGCCCAATGAACTGCCTAAATTTTAGTTGGGCCCGACCCAAACCCGGCCTACCACCCATGCTCACCTCTACTTAAGCCTAATATTTAACGTCGAAGAGCTCTCAGAAAATTGAACAAACCTTTGCGTACCCTAATATACTGACAAATCTTGTTTTGATTTGTCTCAACTTCTTATTTTGTCTTTTTTTTAAACAAATTAAATGTAAAAAATTATTATGAGTGTACGGGCCCAATTTTGCTAGGGCCCTATGCCAAAACCAATAAAATTAAAACCCAAAATTAATAAAGTCCATTTTTTTAAAAAAAATAGTCCATTACAAAAATTACAGCAGCCCAAATTCCTATCAGCCCAAACCACTAAACCTAATCCCCCAGGCCAAAAGTCGGATTAGGCCCAAATAGGACTGAAGCTTTTGAAACCCTAGGTTTCCCTTACGCCACAGCTCTAACGATCGGGCCTCCACCTCACCACACGAGCCGCATGTCTCTGTACCGCCACGTCCTCCTCCGTACGGTGGTCGTACCTATAAAAAGAAACAAAACAACAGCAAATGGGAGCAAATGATAGCAAAAAATAGAAAGCTTTTTGTATTTTCTTTTTTATTGTTATTTTGGCTATAAAAGGAGGCCGAAAATAAACTAGAGGGGGTTACAATTTACGAAAAGATCAATACAAAAAGAAAATATCAAAGTAGATCAGCGAAAGGTTTTTTTCTTTACTTTATTTTTCTTTCTTTTTTCTCTTTGAAACTGCCTACATACATACAAAGATTTTCGTTTTTATTTTTAAACTATACATATATTTAAATATAGTATAAAAAAAGAGAAAAATTACTTTTTTCGAACTTCGGCCGCGGTTCCCAACGGTGCAGATCGGTGCCAGATTCTCGATGGAGTTTTGTCGAAAATCGTTGAGAGAGAGAGAGAGAGAGAGAGCTTTCTTTTTTTTTTAGAAAAAGGAAGAATGAATTTTTTAAAAAAAAATTAGTTTATATAAGTATCTAAAACAACGCCGTTTTAGGGCTGGCTTCAATAGCCCCAAAACGACGTCGTTTAGCTCCTTCGCTCGCAGGCATGACCCAACCCGAAGGAGATCCTCGCGTTTTCAAAACTGGGCTATTTGCAATCTCAGTCCCTCCTCTTTTGAGGCTGGTTTCGATGTGGTCCCATTCTATTTTCTTTATATATGATTTTCACCACAAAATTTCATTTTTATTTTAATTTAGTCCTCAAACCCTATAATAAGCGAGCGCACGAAACGGGGTCACTTTGGGGATAAGGAAAAATTGCCCTATGACCCCTGCAATTCTTGCGCTTTAGATTTTGGGCCTTCCGCATTTTCTATTTTCGAATTCAAATTATTTTATTTCTAACTTTTACCCTCGAATTTTATTTCAGATTCAAATCGGTCCTTTTCTTTTTTTATTTATTTTTAGATTTGCCCCAAAGTTCCTTTTCAAGTTCAATTTAGCCATTCTTTGGTTATTTTTGTAATTTTATTGTTATTATTCTTAATTTTAATATTATTATTATCATTATTATCAATAATCTTATTATTGTTATTATTACTATTACTATTACTATTACTTTTATTATTACTAATATTATTATTCTTATTTTTACTACTATTGTTATTATTACTATTATTATATTTAAATGCTTTTACCTAATATTAATTTGTTTATTTATTTATTGGTTCACTATTAAATTTTTAATTATTTTTTAGTGTTCATTTATTTACTTACTTTTTTTTTATATAATTTGTGATGCCCCAAAAGTTAGGGGTTGTAGCTTTTGCTTAATTTTATGTTATGCTTGCTCAATTGGTTGTTTGAGTGTGTTTGGGGGTCCTAAGAAGGCCTGTGTTCAAGTTTGAGCATGGGAAAATTTTTAGTTTTTGGCCCTTTAGTGGAGAGGGCTGTAGGAGGCAGGACTTAAGTAGAATGGTGTGCGTTAAGATGACACAAGTGAAGCATGTCATATGGTGGTGTGGCGTCAAGTGGAGAGCAAGGAGGGAAGGGGTTCGAATTCCACAAGCTACAAATGGAAGCTTTTATTTTATGACTTGAGAGGGGAGGAAGCAAAGTTCAAATTGAACTCTTTAATGGGAGTTGGAGACTTGGTCAAATGTTTCAAATGGGTGGAGGAGAGGAATTGTAGGAGCAAAAATGGGAGAAAATCAAGGAGCGGATGTGTGTGAGAAGTGTTGGCCGAAAGTGGGAAGCTAGCTAAGGGGGAGTTTCGACTGAAGAGGGGGGTGGATAGCATTTTCGGTCATCTTGTGTAAGTGTAGAAACCAAAACTTTTCTTTGTTTTTGACTGTTCCTTTTAGGTCTTTTTCTGAAGTGCCATTTTAGGTATTTTTCTACCATTCGGGTTCGTGCATTTGCTTCTTTTCTTTTCTTGACCTTTTCCGAATTTAATTCTATTTCCTCTACTTTTTTACATTCTTTTGTTGTGGCTGTTCTGTGAACCGTTAAGTCTCTTTTCTTTCCATTTCTTCTCTTCATTCCATAATTATTTGCTACTCTGTCGTTAAGCCTCTTTCGGGTTGCTACTCTTTGCTGCCGAACCTCTCCTTCCCATTCGACTCTTCTCTGGTCAAAGGTAACGTTTTTTTTCTCTTATTTTCTTTCTTACCTCTCTTTGCTCTGCTAACCCCGAAACTCTTAACCTTGACTCCTTATTGTCTAGGCTGAATCTACTTACCCTTCTCTATCTCGAATCCCTTTTGTTCTCTGTGGTGAGGGTCGAAACTTCTTGTAGGACAACTACCGTTTTTGTGGTGTTTTGGTAAGGGAAAATAAGGCTAATATTTCTTGTAACTCAATTATTGTTAGATCGCTTACATTTATTCAAGCAGGATTTGGTTTCTCCTCTGTGGGGGGCCGAATGTTAGATGGTTACTGGCACTCTTTTGCTTATCAAATATTGTTAGCGGGTTGATTTTCGTAGCCAAGGGATAGGGCCGATTACTTGGTGCACTAAAGGAGATCACATTCGTGGTAGGTGAAGTTAGTCTAGTAAGGTGTTTCAAAGTTAAGGTTATCAAAGGTTGAGACTAACCATTTTTCAACTATCTCTATAGGTTTTTTGGTAGCGGTGAAAAACACAACTCGTAATCAAGGTGTGTAATCTCACACCCTTGCTCGTTTTATGATACACTACATTGTGAATCGGCCAAAAGCCAAAATACTGACAAGCCGAAATATGGGCAACCGAGATTAGTCAAGCATACGAGCGTTCATAGAGATAAACTGAGCCACTAGGGATGGCGATAGACTGCTGAGAGTGCGACGACCGCTCTCGCGGAATTGAGGCCGTAACGGGCCTTGACGGGCCGAAACGGACTAAGTGGGCCCAATGTGTTAACGGGCTCACATTAGCAAAATTGATGGAAATAGCTAAATGAATAATGCAATTGTGAAGAACGCAGAACCGTGATCAAAACGAGTTGAATGGGCCACACAGTGTGTGGGCCCGTTTGGGCCAAAATTAGATTTTAGGCCCAATTACACCGTAGTGACCCAAAAGGGAACCTGTGTCGCTCGAGGTGACAGTGGGCCTCCAAAAAGGTTGTTAAGTGATAAATTACCGAAATACCCTCAGTGGGTAAATTATCAAAATACCCTCAATGGGTAAATTACCAAAATACCCTCGATGGGTAAATTATGGAAATACCCCCAAGGGGTAAAATTACCGTATTACCCCTAAACGACGCAATGACCGTTACACTCTTAGTGATAGTTTAAATATTATTTATGTGATTTTATATATCTGTATACGATTGTATTACACTACATTCATAACATATTGCATTAGGTTGGGTTTGTTGATTGGAGAAAGTATCGTTCTAGTGGCTCTGCCACAAACCATTCCAATGGCATTGCCACATACCGATAGGGTGGCATCGCCACATGTTCTTAATTTAGTGGCTCAGCCATATATACCGTTATTAGCAGCTTGACTGCATTATTGTAGAGTTTTGGCTGGGTGGGTTGACATGGTCCCCATATGGTGTGTTGGTTGGTATGGGTGGAGAGTTAGTTGGCTGGATAGGATTGGGGTGGGTACATACCCATTTGCATTGAGATGAATTGGGGCTTAGGCCTAACTTGTTACTAAATAGGGCTTAGGCCCAGACCGACACCGTATGGGCTCGAGCCCAAATTATGACCGTTATAGGGGATTACACACTGAGTTCTCGTAACTTACTCCTTTTCTTTTAATCGTGCAGGTAATCCCCAGCGTTAGTGGATTTGGAGCTGTGGAGGACTCGGAGGTGGCCATTCACCGGAGTTGTTAATAAACGGAACCTAGTAAATTTTTGGGTTTAATTTATTTTTATATTATTTTAGGGATAATAATTTATGTAATATGGCCATTGAGATTTTCTTTTAACTTTTATTTTGGTAACTCTTTTAGTTACGAACTGCCAAACAGTTAAACACGAGTTTTTTTAAAAATAATAACTGAAGTTTTCAAACATCACATTTTCGCAATTTTGGAAGTCAGTCTTCCACAACAAACAACGTTTTGAAAATAATATTATGGTTGCAAAGAAAATAACCTTAAGAAAATCTTATTTTAATAAGCAACGAAATTTGGGGTTTTTAAATGATTATGTAGTTTAAAACAATCTTTTGATTTGACATGCCAGATTCGATCGTAACGTCTAGGCCGGGTTGAAGGTGTTACATTTTATGGTATCAGAGCCAGGTTGCAAAACTCGACTGTGGAATGAGTTTTTGAAATTTTTCTAACCTGCTTAAACTTTTAGTTTGAAAAATGATAGTGTTATTAAAAGTATGGCATACGAGTCTCCGACACCAAATTCGTAAGTTTCTTGACCTTATATTCTGTTATATGCTATAATGACTGTATTGAGAAACTACTAGGGATAGTAGTAGCATACCGAACTCTTTAGTTAGGGAAACTGAGACTATAAGAGACTGGAACTATAGTAAACTCGATCTGTGAAAATGAATTTTATTATTGTTTTTCATAAAACATTTGTTAATAATCATGAGAATTATAAGCTGATTCATAAAACTCTTAAACAGATTAGTACATTACATCGGTATGAGTATAAGAGGTCACAGAAGGGGTACACGAGGCCGTGGTAGAGGCCGTGGTGCTAGGGCTAGGTCCTCAGCATTAGGGCATATGCCTGAAAGGAAGCACCGCATCCCTAGTGATCAAACGGGTCTCATGATCGAGTTTGGTGGGGATGATTCTCTATCCCAAGCAATGCTACAGGTTTTAAAAAGGGTTGTTGGAGTGAGTACAGGGTCAGGGGCTCGAGGGTCAATTTCTGAGCGACTTCGGTCAAACGGGGCAGAAATTTTTAAGGGCATCTCTAGAGTAACCCCGAATGTAGCAGAGTATTGATTGGAGGCGGTTGAGCGGATCATGGATGACCTTGACTGCATGGTGGACCAGAAGCTAAAGGGAATAGTGTCTTTACTACGAGATGAGGCATATCAATGGTGGCTTACCGTGAGGGAAGGCACGCAGGCTGACTGATTGACATGGAATTTCTTAAAGTCGGCCTTTTAGGGAAAATATGTTGGGGAAAGTTATGTGGATGCCTGGAGAAAAAATTTCTGAACTGGTACAGGGGAACAAGTCTGTAGCAGAGTATGAGACAGAGTTTTTACGGTTAAGTCGGTATGCACGGAGTATAGTCGCGACCGATTATAAGCGCTGCGTGCGTTTTGAGGATGGACTTCAGGATAAGTTCCGGGTACTGATAGCCCCACAGAGGGAGCACAATTTTGCTATCCTGATTGAAAAGGTAAAGATTACCGATGATGTGAAACGCTCTTAGCGTCAAAACCGTGAGAAGGAAAGAGACAGAAGTAAGAGGGATTTTGGGCCCTCAAATTCTTCAAGTAGGCTAAATAAAAGGCCCAGGTTTGATGGGCCAGCTCGAGTTGGGGTTCCAGTTGTTGCTAGGCGAACGCAACCTTGCATTGAGTGTAGGAGACCTCATTCGGGAGAGTGTTGGAGAAGAACTGTGAGGTGTTTCAGGTGTGGGTCTAAGGATCATCAGTTCAGAAACTGTCCTCGGGAGCTTGTTCAGACGCAAGCCGTCGGTCAGGGCTATGGGCAGCCAGGGAGAGGTGGTCAGCAGCCACCGAGAGGTCGTGGTCCACTCAGAGGGGGAAATGGGTTAGGATGAGGTCGTGAAGCATTAGGCAGAGGTGCTGGTAATATGGAGACGAGACAGCCAGGGTTGGTTTATGCTGCTCGGCGTCGGGAGGATGGCGATGCACCCGACAAAATAACTGGTACTTTCTCATTCATGATGTACCATTTATATCTTTGATTGATATTGGGTTTATGAACTCGTATGTTGCATGTACTGTATCGGAAACATTGGGTATACAATTTAAACTTGCTAATAGGGAACTGTATGTGATTAGTCCACTGGGCCAGTCGGTTAGAGTGAATAAACTATTTAAAGATGTGCCCCTAGAGGTCCAAGGGGTTGTCTTTCTGGGTGATTTAATGGAACTGTCGTTTGGCAAGTTCGATCTCATTTTGGGCATGGATTGGTTAGTGAAACACCGTACGAATTTGGATTATACTACTAATCGTATGATATTAAAGTCTTCAGTGGATGAGGAAGTGATCATGATAGGGAGCGAAGGGATTATTTATCCAATGTAATCTCCGCATTAAGGGCCAAGAAGCTGGTTAGCAAAGGGTGCGAGGCGTTCCTAGCTTATGTCAGCATAACTGATGTTAAGGGTTTGTCTGTTGGGGATCTCAGGATCGTAAAGAAATTTTTGGATATATTTCCTGAAGAGCTTTCGAGGTTGCCACCAAATCGTGAGGTCGAGTTCAGCATTGAGCTTCTACCAAGAACGGCTCCGGTGTCCATCGCCCCTTATAGGATGGCACCGAAGGAGCTGGTAGAATTAAAGGCTCAAATACAAGAGCTACTAGACCAAGGATTCATCCGACTGAGTGTGTCACAGTGGGGAGCACCGATACTGTTCGTAAAGAAGAAGGATGGTGTTATGTGCATGTGTATCGATTATCGTCAATTAAATAAACTGACGATTAAGAACAAGTACCCTTTACCAAGAATAGACGATCTGTTCGATCAGCTGCGAGGAGCTTCGATTTTCTCTAAGATAGATCTTAGGTTGGGATATCATCAGCTAAGGGTTACGGAGGCAGATGTGTACAAGATTGCATTCCGAACTCGTTATGGACACTATGAGTTTCTGGTCATGCCGTTTGGGTTAACGAATGTACCAACTACTTTTATGGATATGATGAATCGGGTCTTCCAACCCTACTTAGACCAGTTTATGGTAGTGTTTATAGATGATATCCTGGTGTATTCAAGAACTGAGGAGGAGCATGACTTACACCTCCAAATTATTCTACAAATATTGAGAGAGAAGCAGCTTTATGCCAAATTCAGCAAGTGTGAGTTTTAGCTGCGAGAGGTGACATTTTTGGGTCATGTCGTGTCTGCCGGGGGAATTAGTGTTGATCCCCAAAAGTTGAAGTCAGATAGATTGGAAGCCATCAAGTCGATTCGAGATTCAATTTTTCAGGTTTACTGGGTATTACAGACGGTTAGTTGAAGGATTTTCTTGATCACGACTTTTAGCTAAGTTACTGCGTAAAAGAGTACAGTTTGTTTGGATGAATAGACAATAGGAGAGTTTTAAGAAACTGAAGAAGATTTTGACTGAAGCCCCGGTACTAATTCAGCTAGAGGCTGGAAAGGAATTCATTGTTTACTATGATGCGTCGTACACGGGATTGGGATGTGTGCTGATGCAAGAGGGTAAACTGGTGGCATATGCTTCCCGTTAGCTTAGGCCACACGAGGTGAATTATCCCACTCATGATCTGGAATTAGCTGCGGTAGTATTCGCATTAAAAATTTAGAGACACTACCTGTACCGATCATAAAAGTCTTAAGTACCTCCTTCCTCAGAAGGAGTTGAACCTTAGGCAACGAAGATGGATAGAGTTGCTTAAGGATTATGATTGCTCGATCGAGTATCATCCAGGAAAAGCTAACGTGGTAGCAGATGCACTGAGCCGTAAGGTTGTGTCTGATCTAAGAGCAACGTTTCCTCGTCTTAGCCTTTTTGAGGATGGTAGTTTGTTGGCTGAACTACAGGTAAAACTGACTTGGATTAATCGAATTAAAGAGAAGCAGATGTTGGATGAGTCGTTGGTTTCTCATTTTTAACAAGTGAAGAAGGGAGAGACTGTAGAATTTGAGCTGAATAGTGAAGGAGTATTATGCTTTCGTGGAAGAGTTTGTGTACCGAGGAATTCTAAGCTAAGGCATCTATTCTATGGGAGGCGCATAGTAGTCCATATGCTATTCACCCTAGGTGGAAACAAGTTATACCAAGATCTGCGTGAACTGCACTGGTGGCCAGGGCTTAAGCATGAGATTACAGACTTTGTAAGTAAGTGTTTGACATGCCAACAAGTGAAGGCTGAGCATCAACTGCCTTCTGGATTACTGCAACCTGTTGAAATCCCCTCTGAAAGTGGGAGAGGATAACCATGGATTTTGTTAGTGGGTTACCTTTGACACCTACCAAGAAAGATTCAGTATGGGTAATTGTTGATCAGTTAACTAAATTGGCCCACTTCATACCGGTTCGTATTGATTACTCGTTGCAGAATTTGTCAAAGTTATATGTGGCAGAGATTGTAAGGTTATATGGGGTACGAGTGTCTATCATTTCGGATAGGGACCCTAGGTTTACATCTCGATTTTAGAGAGTATTACACGAAGCTTTGGATATAATGCTAGATTTCAGCACGGCATTTCATCCTCAGACTGATTATCAGTTAGAAAGGGTAATTTAGATTTCGGAAGACATGTTAAGAAACCATGTGATTGATTTCAAAGGTAGTTGGGAAGACTATTTACCGTTGATAAAATTTGCTCACAATAACAGCTACCAATCCAGTATTCAGATGGCACCATACGAGTCATTATATGGTCGTAGGTGCCATACGCCTACTTGTTGGACAGAGTTGGGTGAGTGGTGACTGTTGGGTCTAGAGCTAATTTCTGAAACTGAGGAGAAAGTGAAATTGACCCGTGATCGGTTAAAAGAAGTATCTGATAGACAGAAGCCGTATGCTGACCTAAAGCGTAAAGAGATAGAGTACTCTGTGGGAGATTATGTTTTCTTAAAGGTCTCACCATGGAAGAAGATTATGAGATTTGGGGGGAAGGGCAAGCTGAGCCCTAGATTTATCGGGCCTTACTGGATAGTGAAGCGTATGGAACCGGTCACCTATCAGCTTGAGCTGCCTCCTGAGTTAAATCAGATTCATAATGTATTCCACATTTCCATGCTAAGGCAATACCGTTTTGATCCTTCTTATATAGTGCCGATGGAGGAGATCGAGGTTAGACTTAATCTAAATTTTGAGGAAGAACCGGTGCAGTTACTAGCTAAAGGAGAGAATGTTTCAAATGGGTGGAGGAGAGGAATTGTAGGAGTAAAAAGGAGAGAAAATCAATGAGTGGATGTATGTGAGAAGTGTTGGCCAAAAGTGGGAAGCTAGCTAAAGGGGAGTTTCGGCTGAAGAGGGGGGGTGGATAGCATTTTCGGTCATCTTGTGTAAATGTAGAAACCAAAACTTTTCTTTGTTTTTGAGTGTTCCTTTTAGGTCTTTTTCAGAAGTGCCGTTTTAGGTATTTTTCTACCATTCGGGTTCGTGCATTTGCTTCTTTTCTTTTCTTGGCCTTTGCCGAATTCAATTCTATTTCCTCTACTTTTTTACATTCTTCTGTTGTGGCCATTTAGTGAACCGTTAAGTCTCTTTTCTTCCACTTTCTTCTCTTCATTCCATCATTATTTGCTACTCTATCGTTAAGCCTCTTTCGGGTTGCTACTCTTTGCTGCTGAACCTCTCCTTCCCATTCGATTCTTCTCTGGTCAAAGGTTACGTTTTCTTTTCTCTTACTTTTTTCTTCCCTCTCTTTGTTCTGCTAATGCCGAAACTCTTAACCTTGACTCCTTATTGTCTAGGCCGAATCTACTTACTTTTCTCCATCTCGAATCCCTTTTGTTCTCTGTGGTGAGGGTCGAAAATTCTTGTAGGACAACTACCGTTTTTATGGTGTTTTGTTAAGGGGGAAATAAGGCTAATAGTTCTTGTAACTCGATTATTGTTAGATCGCTTATGTTTATTCAAGCAGGCTTCGGTCTCTCCTCTGTGAGGGGGGCTGAACGTTGGAAGGTTACTGACACTCTTTTGCACATCAAATACTGTTAGGGGCTTGATTTTCGTAGCCAAGGGATAGGACCGATTACTTGGTACACTAAAGGAGATCACATTCGTGGTAAGTGAAGTTAGTTTAGTAAGGTGTTTCAAAGTTAAGGTTATCAAAGGTTGAGACTAACCATTTGTCAACTATCTCTATATGTGTTTTGGAACAGTAGAAAACACAACTCAAAATCAAGGTGTGTAATCTCACACCCTTGCTCGTTTTATGATACATTACATTGTGAATCGGCCAAAAGCCGAAATACTGACAAGCCGAAATATGGGCAACCGAGATTAGTCGAGCGTGCGAGCGTTCGTAGAGATAAATCGAGCCACTAGGGATGGCGATAGACCGCTGAGAGTGCTACGACCGCTCTCATGAATTGAGGTCAGAATCTGGCCTTGACGGCAAACAGACTAAGTGGACCAATATGTTAACGGGCCCACATTAGCGAAATCGATGGAAATAGCTAAATGAATAATGCGACTGCAAAAAATACAGAACCGTGATAAAAAACGAGTTGAATGGGCCACACGAGTGTGTGGACCCGTTTGGGTCAGAATTGGATTTTAGGCCCAATTACACCGTAGTGATCCAAAAGGGAACCTGTGTCACTCGAGGTGACAGTGGGCCTTCAAAAAGGTTGTTAAGTGATAAATTATCGAAATACCCTCAGTGGGTAAATTATCAAAATACCCTCAATGGGTAAATTACCAAAATACCCTCGATGGGTAAATTACGAAAATACCCCCAAAGGGTTATATTACTGTATTACCCCTAAAAGACGCAATGACCGTTACACTCTTAGTGATAGTTTAAATATTATTTATGTGATTTTATATATCTGTATACGATTGTATTACACTGCATTCAAAACATATTGCATTGGGTTGGGTTTGTTGATTGGAGAAAGTATCGTTTTAGTGGCTCTGCCACATGCCGTTCCAGTGGCATCGCCACATACCAATAGAGTGGCATCGCCACATGCTCTTAATTTAGTGGCTCAGCCACATATACCGTTATTAGCAGCTTGACTGCATTATTGTAGAGTTTTGGCTGGGTGGGTTGACATGGTCCCCATATGGTGTGTTGGTTGGTATGGGTGGAAAGTTAGTTGGCTGGATAGGATTGGGGTGGGTACATACCAATTTGCATTGAGATGATTTGGGGCTTAGGCCCATCTTGTTATCGAATAGGGCTTAGGCCCAAACCGATACCGAGTGGGCTTGTGCCCAAATTATGACTGTTATAGGGGATTACACACTGAGTTCTCGTAACTTACTCTTTTTCTTTTAACCGTGCAGGTAATCCCCAGCATTAGTGGATTTGGAGCTGTGGAGGACTCGGAGGTAGCTATACGCCGAATTTGTTAATAAACGGAACCTAGTAAATTTTTGGGTTTAATTTATTTTTATATTATTTTTTGGGGTTAATAATTTATGTAATATGGCCATTGGGATTTTCTTTTAACTTTCATTTTGGTAACTCTTATAGTTACGAATAGAGGTGTTCATGGGTCAAGCGGCCCAGCCCGGCCCGAAGGCCCAACCGAAATTTGGGAGGGTTTGGGCAAAAATATAAGCCCGAAAAATGGGCTTGGGCATAAAAATAAGGCCAGTTTAAAAAATGGGTCGGGCCTCGGGTAAGGTATTTTTGGCCCGGGCCCAGCCCGGCCCGGCCCGGCCCGAATTCACTAATTGACAAAAAAATTTGCTTTATTATTATTATTTTTGAATGTTATTTTCTCCCTATTTTGCTACCATATTACTATTATGTTGCTACTATTTTGTTGTTATTGATTGAATATTGTATAAAACTTATTTTATTGTTAATTTTGTTATTATTTTAAAGGCATTTGTTATTTTATTATTATTTTAGAGGTATTTGCTTGTTAAGTTACATTTATATTAGTGTTATTTAAGTCTACATATTTTTAAAAATTTATTTTCAATTTGTTGGGAAATATTTATGTTGATTTTTTAGTATTTTGATATATTATATATCTTTAAAATTATATAAAATAATATAAAATTTAATACCTTAGTAGAATGCCTGCCTAGGTTTTAGTATTTTTATATGGGCCGGGCTTGGAAAAAAATTTAGGCCCATTTTTTGGGCCCGGCCCTACCCGAGCCCGATGAATGGGCCTAAAATTTAGTTTAGCTGGCTTACCAAAAACACCTCTAGTTACGAACTGCCAAACAGCTAAACACGGGTTTTTTAAAATAATAACTGCAGTTTTCAAACATCACGTTTCCGCAACTTTGGAAGTCAGTCTTCCGCAACAAACAACGTTTTGAAAATAATATTATGGTTGCAAAGAAATTAACCTTAAGAAAATCTTGTTTTGATAAGCAACGAAATTTGGGGTTTTTAAATGGTAAAAAGTATTAAATCTAGGAAGGGTTTTTAAATGATTGTGTAGTTTAAAACAATCTTTTGATGTGACATGCCAGATTCGACCGTAACGTTTAGGCCGGGTTTGGGGTGTTACATAATTAGTTTTATTTTATTTTATTTGTTTATTTTTGTTTTTATTATTTTATCTTATTTTTATTTTACTCCTATTATTCCTTTTTTATTTTGATTTGTTTTATTTTAACTTTTATTATTGTCATCATCATTATTTCGTTGCACATATTAGTACTGTAATTCATTTTATACATTTTGCTATAAATCTTGTTATGTTAATCTTTGCCTTATACATAAAATATCATTTTTTTTAAATAAGCAATCTTTTGTAATTCGAGATTCGAAAAATTGTACCCTAACTTACTAGGTTTCGATTTTTTCTCGTCGAGCCTAAAAAAAACTATTACCCCTTTTTTTAAATCAAAGTATATTAGTTAAATAAAAAACTTATTCTCGGGAATTCAAAAATGTTGTGTCCTAACTCACTGGATGTGATATTTTGTTATCTCGAGGTAAGGATTTCTAAAAAAAAAAAGGTGATTTTTTGTATTTGGAATTTTGAGAAATTGTGCCCTAACTTACTGGGTTCCGATTTTTCATTTGACCCAAATGACCGAGTATCCTTTTTTATTTTAAATGCACTAGTTTTAATAGTCAAAAGACAAGCTTGGTTTCGAGAATCCGGAATGTCATATCCTAACTCACTGGGCATCACGTTTTACTTCTTCAAAATAAGTGGGTCTCAGCATCCAATTTAATTTATTCAGGTTTTTTTTTTAAATAAAGAAGCTCATATTTTAAAATCTTTTCAAATTTTTGACATTAAGACGTTAATCAATCAATTCGGTACCAATTTTGGGTGTTACGAGGATGTTAATCCTTTCTCGTGCGTAACTGACTCCCAAATCTCGAATTTTGTAGGCCAAAATCATTGTTTTAATAAATTAAAATGTTTTAATGATCAATCTCGAGGTGACCGGATCACACCTCAAAAAAAAGATTGGTGGCGACTCCATTTTCGTTTTTTAAAAGTCGACTCTGTTTTTCAAACAAAAAAATGGTTTCGACAGCTTGGCGACTCCACTGGGGACCAATAAGAGAGTCAAGCCGTAAATTTGATTATTTTCTGTCTTGTTGTAGAAAAAATTAAAAATCCAAATTGAAAAATTATGATCCTTTTATTGCATTTGTTTGTGTTATTTCATATGATTGCTGCGGTCTGAGTCTTGTAAAATATTTTCGCATCATATTGCATAAGGACCGTTTGGTCTTACCTTTTAAGTGGGAGTGAGAAGCTACTCCTTCGTGAGGTTTTCACCTCCGTGCAGGATAGTGGATCGCTTTCTGGATACATTTGTACCTATGTCTTCGTGAGATTTTCATCTCCGTGCAACCTTAGGGAAATGTATTCCCCTAAATTGAACTCGGTCCGTATGAGCCTATAATGGGTGAGGATAGAGGAATCTACTGGTTCGGGCACCTCAACTTTAGAACCAAACCACATGATGAAGACCCTAGGAGCCCACCCTAAATAGTACTGCGAGAAACCCTAGCGGTTACCCAGATAGGTGTTTGATTCTCTTTTATTTACTTTGTGTTTTGTTTTTGTACGTTGTACTGACTTATTGTGTTTTTGCTATGTTTGCATGTCATTTCATATTCAAAAGAGTGTCGATTCAAGTTCGATTACTAAATTAGAGAGCTTATCATAGAGAATGAATTTCTTGATAAAGTGGAAGATAAAGCGGTCGTCTGTATTTGGTTAGAGAAAACTGAATTAGAGAAAGGAGATAGTCTAGCCGAGGGGTATATGTCAGAATTATGGGACTACACCCATATCAGTGTGATGCAAAATACCCTTCTGAAATTAAAAGAAATATGGGGTCAATGGAACGATGAGACCAAGCAGTTGTTCTATTATAATTATGGGGACTTGTCGTATCTATTCGATATCAAGGTAGACAAGCATTTGTTCCGGGCCATCGCTTAGTATTGGAACCCTGCTTACAGTTGTTTCACCTTTAGGAGGGTCGATTTAGTGCCTACTATGGAAGAATATACAGCCCTACTGCATTGTCCAAAGGTTTAAGTCGATAAAGCTTATTCGAGAGCCGCTTACGTCCCGACCTTTTGGAAGAAATTGATAAACATTACCGGAATGAGTGAACAGTGGATTACAACTAGGATCAAGCAAAAAGGTGAATGTAAGTGCATCCCATGGAAGAATTTGATAGATTTGATTCTAGCACATCCTGATACGAAGAAGAGAGTCGATGTGTTTGCTTTGAGCATCTACGGATTAATGATCTTCCCTAGGGCATTAGGGTATGTAGATGATGTGGTCTCAGATCTCTTCAATAGACTTGATAAAGAGGTCACACCTGTGCCTGCAATCTTGGCCGAGACATTTGGATCTTTGAATGCATGTAGGAGGGCCGGTGAATGCAGATTTATAGGGTGCGCATAGTTTTTGTTGGCTTGGTACCACAGTCATTTTTGGAAGGTGGATAAGGTTTCTTACTGGGTTTTCTCAAGGAATTATTCCCCATTAAAGGAGATAGTGGCCACACCAATAAGGGATGACATATCAGAGAAAAATTGGATAGAGCTCCTCCAAAATCTCCAGGAAGAAGACGTCGAGTAGAGAGCTCCTTGGTTGATTCCTGACTAAATTCTTTATCGATGTGGGAGTTTTGACTGGGTCCCTTTGCTTGGGATTTGTGGAGCTGTTGGATATGCTCCTTTGCTTGTATTGAGGCAGTACAAATCAAGACAGTTCATACCAGCAACGCACGGGCTAGCTCAATGTGAGTTTTCGTGCTGGGGAGATAACTACAAGAAAAGGGTAAAGGAGATTTCTAACGCTTGGAATTAGACTTGTCGAATGAAAAGGCTGGCCGTAGGTTCAATGAGGACTCCTGAGTACAGTGCATGGTGGAGTAAAAGGGTTAATGATAATATCCTCGGGCCAAATTTAAAAGGCGTTCGACCAATAGAAGAGTACTTACAAGTGGTCCCGTCGGAACTAGAAATAATAAAGCAAGACTTCGAGAGGAGGAATTTGGAACTTGAAAAGAACATAGAACAATTGGAGGAAGAAAAGATGCATTTAAGGCTCGATGCTGATGTTCAAAAGCTAGAGGCCGAGAAATTGAGGAAAGGAAAGAATAAAGCTGAGGAAGTCTTGGATAGTTTGAAGACGGATTACAAGAAATTGCATCTATCGATGAGAACCACCGGATTGAGGAAAACATCGAAACAACGGAGACAGGAGATTCAAGAAGAAAGAACCAAAGCCGATTGATGGGAAAAAAATTCCAGGAGGCTCGGGACAAAAAAAAGCTCTAAAAGGTGCTTGTTAGAAACCTGAAATGACAAAAAAGAATTAAAGGCTAGAGTAGAAGAACTTGAAAAATCACTTTATCAGCATAGAAATCGTAATTCTGCGGTTGAATTGAGGGCAAGTTTGAACAAGATTGAAGAAATGAAAAGAAAGATAGAAGAACTAGAGCCTGCATTACAAAGTTGTGAGCTCCGGGTAGAGCTTCTTGAGGTAGGTGAGGAACGTAGGAAGAAATAGCTTTACCATTCTCAGAATCAAGTTAGGAACAAAAATTACATTATAGGCGAGGCCGTGGCTCTGATTTGAGAGGTAGGCGATCATTTACAGACCTTGGTAATTCAGGCTGACGTGCTAAGCGTGAAGTATGAGCTAAAATTAGACAGAGGTCAAGAGTTAGCTTCGTTGCTTAGGAAAGTTAAAACTTTGAGCATTAGGGCAAATCCATATTTGTAATCCGTTTTATGTAAAGAATTTTGTTTTCTAGTAAAGTTTTCTAAATGAAATTGAATCAGAATCGACGCCTTTTTGAATTCATGCATTCACATTTCATCACATTATGTGCATTTCATGGAAAGACCCTACTTGGTTAAAATCATTAGAGAGTTAATCTGGAAACCAACAAAAACTTACCAAACAAACATCATTATGGTACCCGAGCAAAGAAATGGACCAAAGGTTGGAGAGATTAGAGCAAATGCAAATACAAATGCTAGAGCAATTAGCCAAAATTCAACAAGATATAAAGAATCAAATGCTAGAATTTCAAAAAAACATGATGAGCCAGATGCTAGCTAGAGGGTTAGGAAAAGGAAAAATCCCTATGGTCAATGCCGGGGATGATAACGAGGACCCCACTTATCATTCAGGCTTTACCCCAACAAACACCCAAGAACAACCAAACACGTATCCACAAAGGGTGTCTATTAACATCAGACCCTAATACCAGACCGGTACCTCAACACCAGTGAACTTCTCGACAGGTTCAGGTTCTAGTCCAGGGGATAACCCAATCAACCCTGTTGTCCTTGATCTAAAAGATCCAGCGGAAACAAAAAAGGCGAGAGTGGAGCTCCCAAAACAATTTGAAGACCAGAAAAGGCAAGAGAGGGGCTCCTAAATCAATACCTTAAAGTCCCTAAGGAAGAGGGAAAATAAGAAAAATAATGCGAGTATGTATGACAAGAGCTATTTGAAGCCGATTACCGTAAGCCAGCCAAGGACAGCAACTACTAGCCATCAGGTCCCTCCAAGGCAAGATTCTAATCCAAGACCGAACTCAGAAAAACTCTGGTTCACGCCTATCCCGATCACATACGGGGAGTTGTACCAAATTTTGTTTGATGCACATATAGTATCCCCTTTCTACCTAAAACCTATACAACCTCCCTTTCCCAAATGGTACGATGCGAACACCCAATGCGAATACCACACGGGATTCACATGACACTCGATTAAGAACTCAAAAGACTCATCAACATGGATATTGTGAAATTCGATACAGAAAATCCATTACCCAATTATTCTGACAAAGGTGTAAACACGATAATCGAGAATACGGGGAAGAGAATCAAGATGAATATAGCAGAAGTGAAAACCCCACTAAGAGAGGTTTGAAAATGGATTAATTACACAGGATTTAGGGGAGAAACCCAGAGAAGCAAGGAACTATGGTAAGTTCTATGATGAAGAGGTTCACGTGATTCAAAAGTGCAATAAATTCAGGGCCTTGGTGCAAGGCCTGATAGATAATAAAGAACTAGAATTCCTTGAAGAAGTCAAAAGCCTGGAAGGAATATCGGGGAATTTAAACATTAACACCAGATTCAAGAGGGAACTGGGAATAGAATTTTCAAGGTAACACCGTATTTGGGAGTGTTTTGAACAATGGGACCGTATCTGAAGAGGGAACCGGGGAATAGAATTTTCCAAGGTCTGCCCTTATATATTTGGGAGTGTTTTGAACAATGGGACTGTGGAAGAGATCCCTGTATTTTTTAGAGCTAATCTATAGTAATATTCAAACACGCTTGTTGCTGTAAGCCTAGAAGCAATCAGAATCCTTTCGTGAAATAGGCTTATGTCCAAAATCTTTATTTCAATAAAAATGCATTTTTATGTATCACTTTAAGCAAATATTCTTTCTTTCCTTTATTTTATTCATGTTAATACCACATAAATAATTATTCTTGGATTTATTTGTTCTTCAATTATTCCTCCAATAAGTACAACATGTCCCTAGATATCAACGATATGAGCAACGCTGCTACTGACTCAGAATCTACTTTTGAGCAAGATATTCTCAGGACTTTGAAGATGACAAAGAGTCTAACCTATCTCCTGATTTGTTAATGATGGTAGAACAAGATGAAAACAGATCCTACCTTACAAAAAAAAGTCATTGTGAGCCTAGGAGAAGAGAAAGAGGTAAAGATCGGAGCCTGTATCACCATAGAGACAACACGAGGCGTCATTGAAGTTATTCAAAAAATTCAAAAATGTTTTTGCATGATTGTATCAAGAGATGTCTGGGCTACTAAGACGTGTGGATACTGTTAAGGCTAAAAAAAACTTAGAAGAGGTCCATAAGGGTATATGAAGAACACATGCTAATGGTTTTACAATGGCCAAGCAAATCATTAGGTTCAGGTACTGCTGGTCCACTATGAAAGGGGATTGCATCAGTTACATAAAGAAATTCCATAAGTGCAAAATTTATGGAGACAAGATTCTTATACCTCCTTCATCCCTCACGTATGACATCTCCGTGGACTTTCTCTATGTGGGGCATGAATGTCAGTGGGCCAATCTCACCAAAGGCTTCTAGCGGGTATCGATTCATCTTTATGGTCGTCCATTACTTCACTAAGTAGGTAGAAGCTACTTCATATGCCGATGTCACAAAGTCGATAGTCAGCAAATTCTATGTCAGTATGGAATGCCAAAAAGGATCATATCTAATGATGCATTAAATTTGAACAATAGCATGATATCAGACGTTTGCAGTCTATTC
The DNA here is from genome assembly GCA_025506655.1 of Gossypium rotundifolium. Taxonomy (NCBI): domain Eukaryota; kingdom Viridiplantae; phylum Streptophyta; class Magnoliopsida; order Malvales; family Malvaceae; genus Gossypium; species Gossypium rotundifolium. Next base: position 36,941,370 of record CP106734.1, read on the forward strand.
AAGATTAAACACCGTATCACCCTAAAACGAATGGTGAGAAAAAAATATTGTGGGGAAAATGACTAAAACTTATAAACATTGGCACGAGAAGTTACCATTTGCTTTCTATGCTTATCGAACATCTATCAAAATTTCCACCGGGGCAATGCCTTTCTCATTGGTTTATGGAATGAAGGCTATTTTACCCATTGAAGTAAAGATACCTTCCCTTCGAGTTTTGTCAGAACTAAAGTTAGATGAAGCAGGATGGATACAGTCTCGATACGATCAGTTAAACTTGATTGAGGAAAAGAGGCTAAGGGCTATTTGTCAGGGTCAGATGTACCAAAAATGAATGATGTGAGCTTATGACAAAAAGGTTAGCCCAAGAGAATTCCATAAAGGAAACCTAATTTTGAAAAGGATCCTTCCTATACAAAAGAACTTCTAAAGAAAGTGGATGTCAAATTGGGAAGGACCTTATGTGATAAAGAAAGTCTTCTCTGGAAGAGCTTCGATGTTGACCGAAATGGATGGAAAAATCTTGCCTAATCCTAAAAATTTAGATTCAGTCAAGAAGTACTATACTTAAAGAGGAAAAGAGGCCAAAGTGAAAACCCGCAAAGGGCACTTTGAGACTTTCTTAAAAAAAATCGGAGAGGCCAATGTGAAAAATTGCAAAGGGTGCCTTGAGACTAAAGGGGTTTTGAGTCGAAAACCCAAAAAGGGTGGCTAAAATTGTGATCAAAGATGGGGCATGCGGTGATCTTGCTATACTTGAATTAAGAAGAAGGAGAGATGTTACGTCTTAGGGCATCAACAGAGTACTCTTGATATATTGAGCTTAAAATGGTCTTCAGAAAGTCCGTACAGAGAAGCTCAGGCTACGATATTTGGGGCACCTATCTTTTTCCCTCACCATTTTGTATTCCAGCAATGTTTGCTTTCTCTAATTAACCCATTCTTTTCAGATTTTGATTCTTAATAAATTTCAATTTTGTCCATCATTATGATCATTTTCAAGCATTTTGCATTGAAATAACAATTGATGGACTAATAATACTGTCACAAAAGGAGTTCTACATATTACTCTGGAAGTTTCTAAATAGTGCAAGAATCTGAAACATGACTATTATTTAGAACTCACCAAACCTAAGGTTGGAAATATTTGAGAAAGAAGAGTCTAAATTGTGACTATTTCTTTGAATTTTTTGTCAAGGAAATCAGCTGAACAAGAAGATAGGATATTGCATTGGTGATACAACCTTGATGAACATCGAGCAATGACAACCTAAGCATAGAAAGGAATCATTCTCGTAAAATGATATTCCGTATTCATGCAAATATTATTCATACATATCCAATTAGGAGCATATGATTCCTCCTGATCATGACATCCTAATCATTTGGCATAAGCAAAGGCCCATGAAATCGATCCTACAAGTCGTGTCCCCCAGAAGATGGTGTAGATCGGTGAATCCACAAATCTCATCTCTCTAAAGTAGTAGTGGAGCAGATTGAAGTTGTAGATCTTATCTCCTTGAAGTTTCAGTGGAGTAGATCGAAATTGGCGAATCTTATCTGCTTGAAGTTGCAGTGAAGCAGATTAAAGCCACAACCTTATCTCACTAAAGTTGCAGCGGAGCAGACTGAAGATAGCAAATCTTATTTCCTTAGCGTTTGATGCGTCGTTGAATGCACCAAAATATATCCTACTCCTCGTAAAATAATGAAAATAACGGTAAAGAAGGGAAAGTAGGGTCGAATCCACGAGGATCGGATTATACAAATGCATTTTTGAGATCCCGGCGAATCGTGCCCAAGAAAACCTGCGTTCTGAAAAATAAATAAAAATAGAATTAATAATTTTCGATCCGAAAAATAATAATAATAATAGAATTGATTTAATTGAAATTACGAGAATAAATTACGAGAATTAAAATAAGGAAAATAAAAAGAAAGGGTTTAGAAAAAGTTTCTTATGTGGAGATATTCCGACCTCCGGTTGTCTCGTTCCTCCTTGGCTCTGCCTTGACTTTTGGATGACCCTTCTCCGCCCAAGTAAGCCAGCTTATAGTGGAAGAGGACGCCACGACCACCAACTCCAAGAGTTTAAACTTACGGATTTAGGGAGCCCGACTCTAGCTTGCTATTGCCCTTGTGGAGTCTTTTACGCTAGATTAACGTTTCTCAATGGCGAATCCCACGCCATTTTGTCTCTTAAATTTGGCTAACCTCGACGCATAAGCTCACGAACCGACGGTGCAATCCTCCCAAAACACACAAAGCGCCGCCTTTGCATACGTTGAAAGGGTTACTTTTAAAGGGACACGACGGAGCGTCGACCCGTGTGCGAGAAACGATGAATACTTGGGTGAGAAAGTTGAGTACGGGTTCTAAGCCTCAAGAACCTTTTACTGGGAATTTGGCAACCTTGACTAGATGGAATTTAGTGGCTCATATTTGTGGTGGAAAATATAAAAATATGGAAAATGGAATTTTTATTGAAAGAAAATAAATGAAACACAAAAGAATTATGGGGAGGAGTAGAAAAAAGATGAACACCCAAATGAGTTACTCCATCCCTATTTATAGTGCTTAAGGTAGATAGTCTAATTCTACTCAAACTCCCAAAGATAATTACAAATTAATTAAAGATAAATAAAGATAAATAAAGAAATTAAATAATCCTAGATAATTATATTAATTATCCTAATATAATTTAAAATAGAATTTGATAAAGCAAAGTCTCTTCTTTTTGCATTTCAGATCCCTCTGCTCTCCATGTATCGCACTTTTGGCACCATCTTTTCCTTTGTTGCACATTGGTCCATTTTTATCTTTAATTTCACGATTTTGGCCCTCAATTTTGCATTGGTCTCCAATTTAGTCCCTATGAGAATAAAGTCCATAAATAACCCAAATTAGTAGAGTCACATTTGAAATTAATATATAATTAGAACATAAAACATGTCGTTCTAAAGTGTTATCAAATCCCCTACTTAGCCCATGCTTGCCCTCAAGTATGGTTCCTATCCACCGTGAAAATTAGATCCCGAAAGAAATTCTCCTCCAAAGTTTTATAAAGATTAGTCAAAATGCATATGAAAAATAAGAGAACTTCTAAGCTTGCTTTAAGTAAAATTGAAAAGTTTTCTAATTAACACAAACAAAAATTAAAATCGTCTTGAATTATTTCATGCTATTTAGGTAAATTACCAAACCTACCAAGACACTCTATTTATTTCCTCCCTTAGTCCCCAACTGTAATTTTATTAGTACTATTTTTCTTTTTTTTCTTTTTTTCTTTTTTTTTTTTTTTATTTACTTCAGAATATATCGAACCTTTTTACGCGAAGAGAGATGACAACCCAAGCACCCCACCCCGGTTACTCAGCTCAACATGCTCTTAAAATTTTTTATTTCGTCAATGAGTTTTACTCATCACGTCACAAAACCTTTTGACGCGATGTAGAATGGCAACCTAAGCACCTACCCCTTACTCAATCACCACGTTCGAGCCATACTCATAACCTTGGCTAGCGGAGTTTACCTATTACGTCCACAAAACCTTTTGACGCCAAGTAGAATGACAACCCAAGCACCCTACCCTACATTTCGATCGACCACGTTCTAAGTCAGACTCATAACCTTGAAATATTTATTAATCACAATTTTCGCGAAAATATAAACTTCAAGAGGACCTAAGAGAAATAATCAAGTGTCAAAAATAAGTTTTAGTAACCACCTAATAGTCATGAACATAACTTAGGCATGCAAATATATTAAGTGTCCACTTGATATTAAACTTGATCAATTTTACGAAAAGCAAGATATAATTAACTTATTAATCATAATTATTTTTAGCCTAATAAGAATAAAACAATGGAGATAAAATCAAATGCATGTAATCGAATTTACTCGGTGGCCAAGAATCATGCACGTGGTCGTGGGCAAATTCTTGGGCATGATTAGCGACAGAATGTTCCAAAAAAATATGGACAACCTAAAAGAGCCTCAAGCAACAAACACAAATCTCAACAGAATATGACAAGAATATCTGAGAGTACCTCCCCTACTTAAAGCACATTGTCCTCAATGTGGACGCAAAACAAATAAATAAGAAGAAAAGTTTAGAAAAACTCCCGTGTAGCTCTTTGTCGAATCGGAGGATAGCAATGAGTTCGGTGAGTTGCTTGGCCAAAAGTGTTGAGTCGAACCTCAACGCGCTCCATTTTAGCTAAGCAAAGAAGAGAAATTTATTGATATTTAAATAAAAGAAATTAAAAGAAAATAAAATAAAATAAAATAAAATAAATAAAAATAAATAATAAAATAAAATAAATAATAAAAGAAAATAAAGATTGGGTTGCCTCCCAACAAGCGCTTGTTTAACGTCATTAGCTCGATTTACTTAAATGGTTCTACGGTGGCTCAAAATAAATCTTTTTAATCGTGTGAGCTTGGAATTTCTCGTTTTTATCACATCCACCATATTTGGGTTTAATTGTCCTTGCGCCTTTTCATTGGTTTCATATTTTCCTCCAAGGGGTCAATCCCTTTTAAGTCGGCAATGGTCTCATCATCCTCCAAAAATGTGAATTTGAGATGCTCGAGAGGTGGTTTTAATTTTGGATCTGGCTCCTACACAACAGAAGGTAAAAGCTTAGTACCTGGGGATAACAACTCATTAACAGATTCAAATTTATCAAAGTCAAATTTAAAATCATAAATGGATTCAAAATTTTCTTCCACTAGTGAGTCAATTATATCAACACAATTCACGTTCAAAATTTCACTTTGGGTGGCTAATGGCATCGTGAGACGTTAAATTTCACGATCTCCCATCAAACTCCATCGTGAGAGTTCCACTCGAACGTCAATTTTAGTACTAATTGTACTAAGGAATGGTCGTCCCAACAAGAGATCTCAAGATCCGAACCACCTCCTCCATTTTTATCACGTAGAAATCTGCAGGAAAAATAAGTTCATTAACTTTTACCAACACGCCCTCGAGGACTCCTTCGGATGCACAACGGACACATCGCCAATTGAATGCTAACACTGTTTTTGTCAAAAACTGCGTTAAGTGATTCATAAATAGAATAGGGCATTACATTTATGGAGGCTCCTAGATCACACATAGCCTTTTAATTCCCAAATGACCTATTTTGCATGGTATTGCAAACATGCCCCTATCTTTACATTTTGCCAAGCATTTTCGTTGTAACACTCGCAGACACATTTTCACCAACATTCACCCTTTCATTACCCGTTAACTTTCGTTTGTTGGTGCAAAGCTCTTTAAGAAATTTAGCGCACTGGTATTTGCTTGATGGCATCCAACAGGGAATGTTGATTTGACGTTCCTAAATGTTTCGAGGATTTCCTTGTCCCGCTTACCTTTTCGGTTAATTGGTGGAATCGCTCGAAATGGAGGTTGAATTATGGGCAATGGGGTTTCGTTCGGACTGTTCGTCTTTTTGGGTTTTTCTGGCGATTTCTTGGGCATGATTTACGCCGGAATCGATTTCAAGATTTTCCACTTCGCAATCCTTTGCATTTGCGTTTTACCTTGGGTTTGGTTCTGCTTGTGACGGCACTTCCTTGAGAGTTTAATTTCTCAATTGATATGGTCAATTCTCTTATAGATGCCTCGGTTTTCGTTAAAATCAAGCATATTAGCGCTAATTTATTGACCAAAGTTTCTAGAGAATTACCCGAATCTTGTGGTCTTTGTGGAACTCGGTTCGTAAGGTTTGGTTATATTGTGGGTTGGCCCCATAACTTAAGTTAGGGTGATCCTCTATCCTCGGGTTGTAGGTATTAGAGTAAGGGTCGATCGCCTCTTGTGGTGGGCAGGAAAATTTCCCAACATCTAAGTGAGCCATAGAGTCATCATACAAACCGGGACATGCATCGGTTGTGTGCTCGGTGTAGCACATATTCCACATAACCGATTTGTTTTTGTTTTTTCGCAAGAAGAGTATTCATCATATTAGTAAGTTTATCAAGTCTATCTTCTATGGAAGAATTACTTAGCTGGTGAACCTTCCGGGAGGTTCAGATTGGCTCTGAATCACGAGAATTTGCGACCATTGTGGAAATCAAGTCCCTTGCTTGTTGGGGGTCATGTTAACCAACGCTCCTCCACTAGCAAATAGCTCACCATATTCATCTCCATCGGTTTCAACCCTTCATAAAAGTAATGGAGAAGAGATTGCTCATATACCGTGTTGTGGGCGGTTTGCACAACTTCTTGAACCGCTCCCAATAATCATATAGAGTCTCGCCTCTTTACGCCTAATCCCTACGATCTCCTTCTTAGCTCACCGCTTCTAGATGCTGGAAAAACACATTGAGAAACAAACGAGATAGATCAGCCCAAGTAGTTATAGATCCGGAGGTAAATAATAACCATTCCTAGTTGAATCGCTAGGGAAAAAGGAAAAGCGCTAATTTAATCGATCCTCGCCACTCCTTGAGGTTTCATACTCGGACAAACCATATGAAACTCCTTTAAGTGTTTGTGGAGGTTTTCATTTTGTAACCCTCGAAAAGTTGGCGAAAGAATCAATTAACCCGATTTGGTTCAAAGTCGGTATCCATGGTAGGATATGCGATGCACAAGGGCGGTTGTTCAAGTGAGCTTGACTAGTTGCGAATCGTTTGAGCCATTGGTTCTTGTACCAAATTTGGGTTTTCGCCAACCCTAGCATTGAACACTTCTTCAAATGGATCGACTTCTTCCGCTTTACTTTCAAGCGTTTGAGTAGGGTTTTCGTTAACCCTAGATTCCGCTTCGTCGTTCGGTCCTAATTTACGGTGGTGGATTGCTTGAGTTACTACCACCGCCGATCGCTTTTCTTCAACTTAGTTTCTTTTCGATTAGCTTTTCAGCATCTTTTCGATCTCAAATCAAACGCAAGAATGCTTGGAGCAGATCTGGTCATAGAAAAGAAAAAGATTAGTACGTTCGATCCCCTAAGAACGGCGCCAAAATTTGATCGCGTCGTTGAATGCACCAAAATATATCCTACTCACAGTAAAATAATGAAAATAACAAAGAAGGGAAAGTAGGGTCGAATCCACAGGATCGGATTATACAAATGCCTTTTTGAGATCCCGCGAAATCGTGCCCAAGAAAACTGCGTTCTGAAAAATAAATAAAAAATAGAATTAATAATTTTCGATCCGGAAAATAATAATAAAATAGAATTGATTTAATTGAAATTACGAGAATAAATTACGAGAATTAAAATAAGGAAAATAAAAAGAAAGGGTTTAGAGAAAAGTTTCTTATGTGGAGATATTCCACCTCCGGTTGTCTCGTTCCTCCTTGGCTCCTTCTTGACTTTTGGATGACCCTTCTCGCCCAAGTAAGCCGATTATAGTGGAAGAGGACGCCACGACCACCAACTCCAAGAGTTTAAACTTACGGATTTAGGGAGCCTGACTCTAGCTTGCTATTTCCTTTGTGGAGTCTTTTACGCTAGATTAACGTTTCTCAATGGCGAATCCCACGCCATTTTGTCTCTTAGGCTCGCTAACCTCCGACGCAGAAGCTCACGAACCGACGGTGCAATCCTCCCAAAACACACAAAGCGCCGCCTTTGCATACATTGAAAGGGTTACTTTTAAAGGGACACGAGACGGCGTCGACCCGTAATGCGAGAAACGATGAATACTTGGGTGAGAAAGTTGAGTCTGGGTTCTAAGCCTCAAGAACCTTTTTCGGGAATTTGGCAACCTTCGCTAGATGGAATTTAGTGGCTCATATTTGTGGTGGAAAATATAAAAATATGGAAAATGGAATTTTTATTGAAAGAAAAATAAATGAAACACAAAAGAATTATGGGGGAGGAGTGTACAGAAAAAGATGAACACCCAAATGAGTTACTCCATCCCCTATTTATAGTGCTTAAGGTAGATAGTCTAATTCTACTCAAACTCCCAAAGATAATTACAATTTAATTAAAGATAAATAAAGATAAATAAAGAAATTAAATAATCATAGATAATTATATTAATTATCCTAATATAATTTAAAATAGAATTTGATAAAGCAAAGTCTCTTCTTTTTGCATTTCAGGTCTCCTGCATTCCATGTCCGCACTTTTGGCACCATCTTTTCCTTTATTGCACATTGGTCTATTTTATCTTTAATTTCACGATTTTGGCCCTCAATTTTGCATTGGTCTCCAATTTAGTCCCTATGAGAATAAAGTCCATAAATAACCCAAATTAGTAGAGTCACATTCAAATTAATATATAATTAGAACATAAAACATGTCGTTCTAAAGTGTTATCAGCGTTGTAGTGGAATAGATTAAAGCTATAAATTATGTTGGATATTATCTTCCTGAAGTTGCAGTGGAGTGGATTGAAGCCACATCCTTATCTTCCTAAAGTTGCAAAGGAGCAGATAAAGACAGAGAATTTTATATCCCTGAAGATGTAGTGGAACAGATTGAAGCTACAAATTGGCGAATCTTATCTTCCTGAAGTTGTAGTAGAGCAGATTGAAGCCACAGCCTTATCTCCCTAAAGTTGCAGTGGAGCAAACTGAAGACAGCGAATCTTATCTCCCTGAAGATGCAATGGAACAGATTGAAGATACAAATTGGCAGATATTATCTTCCTGAAGTTGCAATGGAGCAGATTGAAGCCACCAACCTTATCTCCTTGAAGTTGTAGTGGAGCAGACTAAAGATAGGGAACCTTATTTCCCTGAAGATGCAATAGAACAGATTGAAGCTACGGCGAATCTTATCTTCCTAAAGTTGCAGTGAAGTAGATTGAAGCCACTAGCCTTATCTCCTTGAAGTTGCAGTGAAGCAGACTAAAGATAGTGAATCTTATTCCCCTAGCATTGCACTGGAACAGATTAAAGCTACATACAGCGAATCTTATCTCCTTGAAGTTGTAGTGGAGTAGATTGAAGCCACAAGTCTTGTTTCCCAGAAGTTGTAGTGGAAAAGATTAAAGTTACAAACCCTATACCTCTAAAGTTGCATTAGGTCGGATCAAATTTACCAAAACCAAACCTTATCTTTCTGAAGTTGCGGAGCAGACTGAAGATAGCAAATCTTATCTCCCTGAAGTTGCGACAGAGCAGATTGAAGCTACAAGTCTAATTTCCTTGAATTGGATCGAAGCGCTAGTTCTTATGCCCCTGAAGATGCAGTGGGATGGAATGAAACTACTCGAAGAAAAAAGGCTCCAAAACAAGTAGAGACTCAGCGAAGCCAGGCAAAATTGGCCCTTTTTAAGTCTTTGCTCCAGTTTCGTTACACGACAACGAGCAAAGAGGGGCAGCTATACGAGCCTAAATTTGCCCGGGCCCTATGCCAAAACCAATGAAATTAAAAACCCAAAAATTAATAAAGTCCATTTTTTAAAAAAAAAATAGTCCATTACAAAAGTTACAGCAGCCCAAATTCCTACCAGCCCAAACCACTAAACTTAATCCCCCAGGCCCAATGTCAGATTAGGCCCAAATAGAACTGAAGTTTTTGGAAACCCTAGGTTTCCCTTGTGCCGTAACTCCAACGATCGGGCCTCCACGTCACCACGCATGCCGCATGCCTCTGCATACCGACATGTCCTCCTCCGTATGGTGGTTGTACCTGTAAAAAGAAACAAAACAACAGCAAATTGGAGCAAATGACAGAAAAATAGAAGCTTTTTGTATTTTTTTTTATTGTTATTTTGGCTATAAAAGGAGGCCGAAAATAAACTAGAGGGGATTAATGTTTGCGAAAAAATTAATACAAAAAGAAAATATCAAAGCAGATCAGCGAAAGGTTTTTTTCTTTACTTTATTTTTCTTTCTTTTTTTCTCTTTGAAACTGCCTACATACATACAAAGATTTTTGTTTTTTATTTTTAAACTATACATATATTTAAATATAGTATAAAAAAAGAGAGAAAAAAACTCACTTTTTTCGAACATCGATTGCCGTAGTTTGGCCAGAAATCGCTGAGAGAGAGAGAGAGAGAGAGCTTTCGGTTTTTTTTTTAGAAAAAGAAAGAATGATTTTTTTGAAAAAAAATTAGTTTATATAAGTATCTAAAACGAAGCCGTTTTAGGGCTGGCTCTAATAGCCCCAAAACGACGTCGTTTAGCTCCCTAGCTCACGGGCATGACCCAGCCCGAAGGAGATCCGTGCGTTTTCAAAACTGGGCTATTTGCAATCTCAGTCCCTCCACTTTTGAGGCCGGTTCCGATGTGGTCCCATTCTATTTTCTTTATATTTGATTTTTTCCACAAAATTTCATTTTTACTTCAAATTAGCCCTCAAACCCTATAATAAGCGAGTGCTCGAAACGGGGTCGCTTTAAGGATAAGGAAAAATTGCCCTATGACTCCTGCAATTCTTGCGCGTTTAGATTTTGGCCCTTCCGTATTTTCTATTTTCGAATTCATATTATTTTATTTCTAACTTTTACCCTCAAATTTTATTTTAGATTCAAATCGGTCCTTTTTATTATTATTTATTTTTAGATTGGCACCAAAGTTCCGTTTCAAGTTCAATTTAGCCCTTCTTCGGTTATTTTTGTAATTTTATTGTTATTATTATTAATTTTAATAATAATAATAATAATAATAATTTATTATTATTATTATTATCATTATTATTATTGTTATTATTACGATTACTATTACTTTTAATATTACTAATATTATTATTATTTTTTTATTCCTATTATTCCTTTTTTATTTTGGTTTGTTTTATTTTAACTTTTATTATTGTCATCGTCATTATTTAATTTGCACATATTAGTACTGTAATTCATTTTATACATTTTGCTATAAATTTTGTTATGTTAATCTTTGCCTTATACATAAAATATCATTTTTTAAATAAGCAATCTTTTGTAATTCGAGATTCGAAAAATCGTACCCTAACTTACTGGGTTTCGATTTTTTCTTGTCGAGCCTAAAAAAAACAATTACCCCTTTTTTTAAATCAAAGCATATTAGTTAAATAAAAAACTTATTCTTGGGAATTCAAAAATGTTGTGTTTTAACTCACTGGATGTGATATTTTGTTATCTCGAGGTAACGATTTCTAAAAACAAAGGCGATATTCTGTATTTGGATTTTGAGAAATTGTGCCCTAACTTACTGGGTTCCGATTTTTCATTTGACCCAAATGACCGAGTATCCTTTTTGATTTTAAATGCACTAGTTTTAATAGTCAAAAGACAAGCTTAGTTTCGAGAATTCGAAATGTCATATCCTAACTCACTGGGCGTGACGTTTTACTTCTTCAAAATCTGCGGACCTCAGCATCCAATTTAATTTATTTAAGTTTTTTTTTAAATAAAGAAGATCGTAATTTAAAATCTTTTCAAATTTTTGACATTAAGACGTTGTAGGAGCCCAAATCTGCCCGGGCCCATAAATATTAACCAAAACAAGAAACAAATAAAATACAAATAAAATAACAAAGTCCAATAAACGCAGTCCATTACAAAACAGTGGCCCAAATTCATTTAAACCCAAAGTAGCCCAAATTACAACCAGCCAAGTCCAATCCTTAACTACCCGAATGGCCCAATTACAGAAAACTCTAGAAGATTATAGGGTCACCTGGTGCCGCTCTTTGCCCTCGTGCAGCCTCTACGCACGCCCCGCGTGCAACCACTCGTGCCTCTAGAGCTACTCCACGCGTGCCTCGCAGCACCCACGTTGCTCGGGCTTCCACGCCAGCAGAGCATTCGCCACGTCCGCGTACAACCTCCACTAGCTCGCCTCTGTACGGCCTCCGTACCCTTGCCCACTGCGCATCACACACCTGCAAAAGAGACAAACGAAGACCAGCAAGCAGAAAGAAAAAGAAACAAAAATAGTTGTATTGTATTTTATTTTCCGATTTTGGCTTTAAAAAGTTTGAAATCAACCATTGTAACGGGGGATCCCCATCTTTTTTTATGAAAAAACTACTGTTAAGAACGAAAGATATACAAAAAAGAAAAAGGTAATTTGCACCTTGATTTTCGGTGTTCTTGTTCTATTTTCTTTTTCTATTTTCATTTTCTTTTCTTTTTGATTCAAAAAACACGAAATAGTAAGTAAAAAGAGAGAGACTTACCTGGGATCGGACCTCCTCCTTCGTTGTAATCAAGGTGAGGAGGCTCGAAACTGAGATTGGGCCTTCGAGTTCCGTCAGTCGCCATACATGGTGGCATTTTGGATGGCTGATCAAAGGGCTTTGAAGGCGGCTAAGAGAGCGAAACAAAAGGGAGGGCTAGGGTTTAATCGGTTTTAACCTGTCTTTTTTTTCAGAGGATTTTCTTTTGTTTTTTTAAGGACATGGTTAAAATGTGTTTTTTTTTAACTGATCTTGGTTTTTATAGGCCCATGACACGATGTCGTTTTGGTATGGTCTTTTAATGACCAAAACGGCGCCATCTTGCTGAAAAACCGAGACTCGACCCGATTTCCGTGAAACCCGCGTGTTTTCAATGTGAATGGGTAATTTGCGCGCGTGGTCCTTTCCCCTATGCTGACGTTCGATTAGGCCCTATTTTCATTTTTTCTGGTCTTTAATTATTTCCTTATAATTTGTATACTGTTTCAATTCAGTCCAGTTTGAGCGCTGCGTTTTGGGCTATGGAATTATTTTCTGGTTTAATCCCTAACTATTTATGTACGTTTTAGTTTAGTCCTTAATTCTGTTAAATTTTTTTACATATATGTAATATAGCATATTAAATTTATTTTAATTTCAATTAGGTATTCTTTTTTAGTCTATAAAATTTATTCATTATTTATTATCAAAATGCTTTTGATAAATTATTTTAATTATTCCGTTGATTTTAATTAGTTTTAAACCTTCATTTATATATTTTTATCTTATTATATAAATATGTAGTTTCAAAATATTCTTTTATACGTCTCTTTGTCTTAATATTTTGTATACATTAAGTTCATTTTAAAATTTCACGTACATAATTTTTTTTTTAAGATAAGGCAATGTTTGTATGTTTGGGAGTATGGAAAATTATGCCCTAACGTACTGGGTGTAATTTTCTGTTCAACCAAATAGCCAAATACCCTTTTTAATTAAATATCTTGAGGATCAAAGATGATCTCGGTGTCGAGGTATAAAGGTGTTATGTCCTAACGTACTGGATGTGATATTTTTATTTCCTTCGAAACAAGTTAATCTTGAAATTCAAGATTCAATATAAACTTACTTTCTTTAAGAAAACTTGCATTTTATAGCATGTTGTTAATACGACCTTTGATTTGTGTATATTTCATGATAAATGTTTTGCATTCTATTACTTTTACTCCTCAAATTCTAATATGTTCGAGTTTTTTTTTAAAATTGTTTTTATTTTATTTAAATGCATTTCAAGCCTAATATAAAATTTTGTTTTTCTCCAAAATAAGGCAATGTTTGTGCGTTTGGAAAGTCAGAAAATTATGCCCTAACATATTGGGTGTCAATTTTCTGTCTAGATAAACAAATACCCTTCTTTAATTTCATGTTTTGAAGATAAAAAATGATCTCGATGTCGGGGTATAAAGGTGTTATGTCCTAACGCACTGGATGTGATATTTTTTCCTTTGACACGAGTTAATCTTGAGATTCAATTCCAAATAAATTAACTTTCCTTTTAAAAGTATCGCACTTTAAACATTTTCAAGTTTTCAACACAAGGACACTAATTAATCAGTTTGGTACCAATTTTGGGCATTGTGAGGGTGCTAACCCTTCCTCGTACGTAATCGACTCCCGAACCCGTTTTCTTGAATCTTGCAGACCAAAACATTTTTATAGGTGACCCAATTACACCTAAACAAAAAGGATTGGTGGCGACTCCATATTTTTAAAGTCGATTCCCGGCTTTTTAAAACTCCGATGAAAAAATAGTTTCGACAGCATGGTGACTCCACTGGGGACCGGTTGAGAGTCAGTCCATAAATTGATTGATTTGTCCTTTTGGTTGAAAACTTGAAAATTCTTTTTGAAAAATCACGTTTCTTTTAAAGCATTTGTTTGTGCTATAATTGCAAAAATGTCGAGTCTCATAATACTGGCATTGCATTGCATAACCGTTGTGGTTACACCTTTATGTGGGAGTGAGAAACTAAGCTTTCGTGAGGTTTTCACCTTCGCATGGGCTAGTGGACCGCTTTCGGGATACATCTGTACCTATGTGTTTCGTGAAGATTTTCATCTCCGCATGGCCATAGGGAAATGTATTCCCCTGAACCGAACTCGATCTATATGAGCCTATAATGGGTGAGGATTGAGGAATCTGCTGGTTCAGGTACCCATTATTTAGAACCAAGCTGCATATAGCAGTCCTAAAAGCCTACCCTAGATAGCGCCACGCCAAACCTTAGTGGTCACCCGGTCAGGTGTTCTATGTTGTTTATTTCTCTTGCACTAACATTTCATCTTTTGTTTTGAGTGCATTGCATTGCATTCATTCCATGCATTTGCATTGCATCACGTCATACGCATTAGATATGAGAAGACCCTAATTGGTTGAAGTTATTTCAGCCTTAATCTAGAAGCTGACAAAAATCAACCAAGCACGCAGCCTTACGGTACAAGGAGAAAAAACAAAGCAATGGACAAAAGATTAGAGAAGGACAGCTTGCTAAGATCCAGCAGGATATGATGGACAAAATGATGGAATCACAAAAGATTATGATGACTCAATTAACTCAACTATTGGCAGGAGGAGTAGACAAAAGGAAAACCCCCATGGTTAACACTGTTGAAGATAGCGAGGAGCGACTATATCCCCCGGGTTTTACCCCGACACATCCCGAAGTGCATCCACGAAAAACATTCATCATAATTAAACCTCAACAATTTCAAGAAGGTGTATCGATACCGCCGAACTTCCAAGCTAGATCAGGTTCTAACTTAGTAGACCATCCGATTAATGTTGTTGTTCCCGACCTTGATGAGGCAGCAGAAGAGGAAAAGGCAAGGTCTGAATTGCCAAGATAGTTAGAAGAGCGATGTAAATGGTTGGAAGACAAATTTAGGGCCATGGAAAACATTGATAAGCAGCTTGGAATTGACGCTAAAGATCTGAGTTTGGTGCCCGATCTAATAATTCCTCACAAATTTAAGGTGCCAGAATTCAAAAAATACTATAGGACTGCTTGCCCAGAGGCTCACATAACTATGTTTTGCCAGAGAATGACTGGGTACGTTAACAATGACCAACTGCTAATTCATTGCTTCCAAGACAGTTTGGCAGGAGCGACATCTAAATGGTACAATCAGCTGATCCATACTGAAATTGGTTCTTGGAGGGATTTAGCACAAGCATTTATGAAGCAGTACAGTCACGTAATAGAAATGACCCCTGACAGAATTACCCTGCAAAATATGGAGAAGAAACCAAGCGAGAGTTTTCAGCAATATGCACAAAGATAGAGAGAGGTCGCCATACAGGTTCAGCCACCTCTTTTGGAGACAGAAACCACTATGCTCTTCATCAACACCTTGAAAGCCCTATTTATCAACCATATGCTAGGGAGTGCCACGAAGAGTTTCTCAAACATAGTAATGGCCGGTAAAATGATCGAAAATGCTATGAGAAGCGGTAAAATAGATGAGGGGGAAAGTGCCAAAAGGTCAACCCTGAGAAAGAAAGAAAACGAGGTAAACAATGTGGAAACATATAGCAAGGGTTATTCAAAGCAAGTTACTGTGGGATCACCAAGGATGACAACTACAAACCTTCAGACTCCTTCAAAGAATGAATCTAGGCAAAGGACGAATACAGAAAAGATTCAGTTCACTCCTATTCCAATAACATACCGAGAGCTATATCAAAAATTGTTTAATGAGCACATAGTGTCCCCTTTCTACTTGAAACCATTGCAGCCCCCGTACCCCAAATGGTACGATGAAAATGCCGAATGTGACTATCATGTGGGAGTTTCGAGACATTCAATAGAAAATTGTATTGCTTTTAAGAAAGTCGTGGAAAGACTTATTAAGCTGGGCATTGTGAAAGTGGCTGATATGTTGAATGCTGATAATCTACTACCAAATCACACTGATGTTGGAGTAAATGCGATAGAGGAAAGAGACATTGAAGAAACGCTAAAAATGCATATGCCATACATGAAGAAATCACTGAAAGAGGAACCTTGTCGGATATCTGCCCTTACGAACCTGGGAGTGTTCTAAACAATTGGACTGTAGAGGAAATTCCTGTAGTATTTAAAGCTTATTCGAAGTAATGTATAGAACGCACTTGTTGCTTTAAGCCTAGAAGCAATAAGATTTCTTTTGTGAAATAGGCTTGTGTCCAGAATTCTTATTTCAATGAGATGCATCTTTTAAGCAAATATCTTTTATTCTTTGGTTTTTAGAATATTCTTTCATTTTTATTCATGATCATACCATACAAATAATCATTCTTGGAATCATTCTTCTAGAATCTACCTTCGTACCCATAATGGGTCTCCAGATATCAATGACATGGGCAACGCTGTTACGGACTCCCATTTTGAATGAAATATGGGTCTAAGGGATCTCAAGACTCTGAAGATGATTGTTAATACTAGATGAAAAATAGATCCTACGTTGCGAGCCAAGGAAGGAGATGAAGATCAAAGCCTAGCTCAATCCAGAAATAAGATTTCCTATATGTGGGGCATGGATGTTACCAAGCCATTCTCATCAAAAGCTTCTAGCCAACATTGATTCGTTTTTGTGGATGTCGATTATTTCACTAAGAGGGTGAAGGTCGCTTCATATGCCAATATTACAAAGTCGATAGTCATTAGAACAAAAAAGAGGAAGAAAAAAGAAAGAAAGAATACTGACACAAAAAAAATGTCAAAAAGATCACATTTAACCGCACAATGTTAAAGTCTGCGGTCTGTTCAAAGATTAGGTGCCACATATCAGTGCAGCAAAAGCAACCAAAAAAATCATAAAAAGACTGAGACTTGTAAATATTGGCACACAGAAGTTACTATTTACCCTCTATGCTTGTCAAACATTGACCAAGATTGTCTGGGGCAATACATTTCTCATTGGTTTCGCCCATTGAAATCGAAATTCCTTTTTCTGAGTTTTATCAGAACTGAAGTTGGATGAGGCAGAATGAATCCAATTCCGATGTGATCAATCAAATTTATGAGGAAAAGTTAATAGATATCCATTACAATCAGATGATGCGGGTTTGCGATAAAGAGGTTCATCTTAGGAAATTCCCAAAAGGGGACCTGACATTAAAGAAGATCCTTCATATGCAAAAGGATTTCAAAAAAATAGAGGCCAAACTGGAAAAGACTTTTTATAGTAGAAAAAGTATGTTCTGGAAGCATTGACCAAAATGGATGACAAGGACCTACCCAATCCGGAGAATTCAGATTCAAAAAAAGAAAAATAGAAATTTTCAGCAAAAAAGAAGAAAATGGAGAGGCCAAAGTGAAAACCCGCAAAGGGCACTTTGAGACCAAAGGGGATTTGAGTTGAAAACTCAAAAAGGACGGCTCAAATTTTGATCAAAGAGGGCATACAGCAGTCTTGCTATGCATGAATTAACAATGAAGAAGTACGCTACGTCTTGGGGCATCGACAAAGTACTCCGGATCCCCTAAACACATATTGAGCTTAAAATGGTCCTCAAGAAGTTTGAACAGAGAAGCTTAGGCTGCGATATCTGGGGCACCTAGTCTCCATTTTACCCATTTTAAATTTGTTATTTGTGATTATATTTTATGTTCACAATAAATTTCCTTCTTGATTGCGATTGCTATCTTTGCTCAGCTTATTTGTTTTGAGCTATGCTCTTAATCATTTTTCTTCTTGTCCATGGTTATGATCTTTTTCAGGCATTTTGCATCGAAATAACGATTAGTGGACTAATAATATTTTCATAAAATAAGTTTTGCATATTGCTCTGGAAGCTTCTGAATGATACAAGAACCTGAAACAGGATTATTGTGTAAAACTCACCAAGTTTAAGGAAGAGTCTAAGTTGAGGCTATCTCATTGGATGTTCTATTAAAAATAGTTGGTGATAAAATCTCGACGAAAATGGGCATCATTAACCCGAGTGTAAAATGGAAATCATTCTCCAGAGAGAAAATGATATTCTGCTTCCATGCAAATATCATGCATACACATTTGGTTGGGTCACCCAAAGAGTGATCAGTTGATAGAACAAGCCACAGACCCTATACCCTCGAGTTATGGTGGGATGAATGGAAGCCAGTATAGATCCTATACCTTTGAATAGCAATGTAATGGATCGAAGAAGAAACAAATCCCACATTCTGAAATCACAGTGGGATGGTTGGGAAAAGATTCAGATCCTATACCCCTAAGTCATAATGAGATGAACCCTGAAATTACAGTGGGGCAAATATGTTGAATAGTTTTCTGTTGAGAATACCAGCCGAACAAAATGGCAGCATAACACATCAGCGATAGAGCCCTGATAAACAATGAGCGATGACAACCTTAAGCAGGGATCATTCTCATAAAATTTCGCATTCATGCAAAACATATTTAGTTAGGAGCATTTGATTCATTCCGATCATTGCATCCTAATCATTGTAAGAAATCATTCTCATGACATTCTGCATTC
The DNA here is from genome assembly GCA_025506655.1 of Gossypium rotundifolium. Taxonomy (NCBI): domain Eukaryota; kingdom Viridiplantae; phylum Streptophyta; class Magnoliopsida; order Malvales; family Malvaceae; genus Gossypium; species Gossypium rotundifolium. Next base: position 36,959,949 of record CP106734.1, read on the forward strand.
ATACAAATGTCATCCATAAGACACATCTATTTAGGGGCATTGGATTCATTCCGATCATTGCATCCTAATCTTTGTAAAAAGACCATTCTCATGACATTCTTCATTCATAAAAATGTTGTCCATAACACATTTAGTTAGGAGCATTAAATTCATTCTGATCATTGCATCCTAACCATTTTGCAAGACAGGTCCCCCAGAGGATGGTGTCACAACATTGGTAAGTCAACAAATCTTGTCTCCCTGAGTTTGCAGTGGAGCAGATCGAAGATAGTAAATCTAGCAATCCTGAAGTTGCAGGAGCAGATCAAAGACATCAAATCTTGCCTTCCTTAGCGAAGTGGATCGAAGATAGCAAATCTGGCAATCCTGAAGTTGCAGGAGCAGAATGAAGATAGCAAATCTGGCAATCCTGAAGTTGCAGGAGCAGATTGAAGATAGCAGATTTGGAAATCCTGAAGTTGCAAGAGCATATCGAAGACATCAGATCTTGCCTTCCTGAGCGAAGCGGATCGAAGTTAGCAAATCTGGCAATCCTGAAGTTGCAGGAGCAGATTGCAGATAGCAAATCTGGCAATCTTGAAGTTGTAGAAGCAGATTGAATATAGCAGATCTGGCATCCCTAAAGTCGCAAGAGTAGATCGAAGCCATACAAGTCCTATCACCTCGAAGTCCCAGTAGAGCAGGTCAAAGTTACAAAACCCTCCTCCCTGAGTGTATTGAGGATCAACCTTTATTTTTGAGAAGTTTTAGAGAGAAGATCAAAACTACAAATCTCTTCTCTCTGGATTCTCATCTCCTCGAAGTTCCAGTGGAGTAGATCGAAGCTACAAATCTCTTCTCCCTGAAATTACATTGGAGCAGATTGAAGCTTTAGTTCCAATGCCCCTAAAGATGCAGTGGGGTAGAATGAAGCTACTTGAAGAAAAGAAGTCTAAAAAGTCAAGATTCGGCGAGACCGGGCAAAATTGGCCCTCTTAAAAGTTTTTGCTCTATTCCCGTTACACGACAATGAGCAAAGAGGGGCAGCTGTAGGAGCCCAAATCTGCCCGAGCCCATAAATATTAACGAAAAAATAAACAAATAAAAACAAATAAAATAACAAAGTCCAATAAACACAGCCTATTACAAAACAGTGGCCCAAATTCATTTAACCCCAAAGTAGCCCAAATTACAACCAGCCTAGTCCAATCCTTAACTAGACCCGAATGGCCCAATTATAGAAAACCCTAGAAGATTCTAGGGTCACTGGGTACCGCTCTTTTCCCTCGTGTAGCCTCCACGCACACCCCATGTGCAACCACGCGGGCCTCGCAGCACCCACGTCGCTCGGGCTTTCACGCCAACAGAGCACTCGCCACGTCTGCGTACAACCTCCACCAGCTCGCCTCTGTACGGCTTCCGTACCCTTGCCCACTGTGCGTCACACACCTGCAAAAGAGACAAACGAAGACCAGCAAGCAGAAAGAAAAAGAAACAAAAATAGTTGTATTGTATTTTATTTTCCGATTTCAACTTTAAAAAGTCCGAAATCAACCATTGTAACGGGGATCCCCATCTTTTTTTATGAAAAAACTACTGTTAAGAACGAAAGATATACAAAAAAGAAAAAGGTGATTTGCATCTTGATTTCCGGTGTTATTGTTCTATTTTCTATTTCTATTTTCATTTTATTTTCTTTTTGATTCGAAAAACACGAAATAGTAAGTAAAAAGAGAGAGACTTACCTGGGATCGGACCTCCTCCTTCGTCGTAATCGAGGTGAGGAGGCTTGAAACTGAGATTGGGCTTCGAGTTCCGTCAGTCACCATACATGGTGGCATTTTGGATGGCCGATCAAGGGCTTTAAAGGCGGCTAAGAGTGAAACAAAAGGGGGGGCTAAGGTCCAATCGATTTTAACCTTTTTTTTTCAGAGGATTTTTTTTTTTTTTAAGGACAGGGTTAAAATGTTTTTTTTTTTAACTGATTTTGGTTTTTATAAGCCCATGACACGACGTCGTTTTGGTATGGTCTTTTAATGACCAAAACGCATCGTTTTGATGGAAAACCGAGACCCGACCTAATTTCCTTGATACCCGCATGTTTTTATTGTGAATGGGTAATTTGCGCGTGGTCCCTTCCCCTATGCTGACGTCCGATTAGGCCCTGTTTGCATTTCTTCCGTTCTTTAATTATTTCCTTATAATTCGTATACTGTTTCAATTTAGTCCAGTTTGAGCGCTGCGTTTTGGGCTATGGAATTATTTTCTGGTTTAATCCCTAACTATTTATGTACGTTTTAGTTTAGTCCATAATTCTGTTAAATTTTTTTATATATATGTAATATAGCCTATTAAATTTATTTTAATTTCAATTAGGTATTCTTTTTTAGTCTATAAAATTTATTCATTATTTATTATCAAAATCTGTTTTGATAAATTATTTTTAATTATTCTATTGATTTTAATTAGTTTTAAACCTTCATTTATATATTTTTATCTTATTATATAAAGATGTAGTTTCAAAATATTCTTTTATATCTCTTTGTCTTAATATTTTGTATACATTAAGTTCATTTTAAAATTTCACGTACATAATTTTTTTTTAAGATAAGGCAATGTTTGTATGTTTGGGAGTATGGAAAATTATGCCCTAACGTACTGGGTGTAATTTTCTGTTCAACCAGATAGCCAAATACCCTTTTTAATTAAATATCTTGAGGATCAAAGATGATCTCGGTGTCAAGGTATAAAGGCGTTATGTCCCAACGTACTGGATGTGATATTTTTATTTCCTTCGAAACAAGTTAATCTTGAAATTCAAGATTCAATATAAACTAACTTTCTTTAAGAAAACTTGCATTTTATAGCATGTTGTTAATACGACCTTTGATTTGTGTATATTTCATGATTAATGTTTATGCACTCTATTACTTTTACTCCTCAAATTCTAATATGTTCTAGTTTTTTTTTTAAATTGTTTTTATTTTATTTAAATGCATTTCAAGCCTAATATAAAATTTTGTTTTTCTCCAAAATAAGGCAATGTTTGTGCGTTTGGAAAGTCAGAAAATTATGCCCTAACGTACTGGGTGTCAATTTTCTGTCCAGATAAACAAATACCCTTCTTTAATTTCATGTTTTGAAGATCAAAGATGATCTCGATGTCGGGGTATAAAGGTGTTATGTCCTAACGCACTGGATGTGATATTTTTTCCTTTCAAAAGAGTTAATCTTGAGATTAAATTCCAAATAAATTAACTTTCCTTTTAAAAGTATCGCACTTTAAACATTTTCAAGTTTTCAACACAAGGACACTAATTAATCAGTTTGGTACCAATTTTGGGTGTTGTGAGGGTGCTAACCCTTCCTCGTACGTAACCGACTCCCGAACCCGTTTTCTAGAATTTTGTAGGCCAAAATCATTGTTTTAATTAATTAAAATGTTTTAATGATCAATCTTGAGGTGACCCGATCACACGTAAAAAAAAAAAATTGGTGACGACTCCATTTTCGTTTTTAAAGTCAACCCCATTTTCAAACAAAAAATGGTTTTAACAATGAGTATACATAATCAACTAAGTAATGATACTTTATAGCCACTCACAATATTATAATATTTAACAACTTATTTTATTGTTACCCATAAATTTTAAAGTTTGCAACAAGAAATTTGTCATTGTGATTAATACCTTGAAAATTGTATATATTCAACAATGATATTTAAAAGTTGTTGCAAATGTTTTTGTTTTACATAACCACATCTAATTTTGTTGCAAAATTTCATGACAATATAAAATATCATTACGAAATTTGGCTGCTAATACTTATTTTTCTTGTATTGGCTATTAAATTAGCTCCAATGAGACAAAAATAGCTACAATGGCAAGGTAGATTATTGTAATGGTAAGATTGAAGGCTATAATGATGAAATTAAAATCAATGGTAAAATCTTGCTTATGTCACAAGATAAATTACCACGTATCAAGATAAATTTGTAAGAAGACCACATTAAATTGAAATAGGTTCACATATATAATAACTTTTAATTATTTAATATTTATGGGATTAATTAGTAAGTGAAATTTATATTTATATCTTATTTATTGATAATTAAATTTTAAGTTAATTACATCAGGCATCCTCAAATCATGATCTTCATTTTAAAATATTTTAGTTACATTTTAAATTATTGAGGTTACATTAATAAGGTCCTTTCATTACTAAAATTGTTAATTTAACCATTGAATAAGATGTCAAATCTTATGTGGCATAATTTACCATGAAAATTTTAAAGAAAAATGAATATTGTAAAATGGATGTTATAAAAATCTTGGTTTTGAGGTTTTGAATCCTTTACAAAAGTTTTATCAAACACTGAATCTCTTTTTCTTGTTTTATTTTATCTTTTAGATTTTACTTTTAAAGTTATACAACAACACTTTACTTTTTTTAAAAAAAAATTATTTTAAATTATGTCATATAAGATTTTACATTGTTGATACATGGTATCAACGATGGAATTCCAAGAAGGGAGAAAAGTTTCGGTCTAGGAGGAGAGAGGAAGAAGATAATAAAAATGGGGCATTTTCCCGTACCCCTCTCAAATGAAGTGTTTGGGCCTATTTAAACCATGGATATTTTCAGGTCGGATCCCAGGTCAAGTTTTTATATATTTTATTATAATTGTATAACAATTTGTTTAGAAATTTACTCTTTGTTTAGCAATGGTTTATGAGGAATTAGGAAAACAAAATGGAGCAAAATTCAAATACCTTAATGTTATATTACAATGTGAGCTAGACATATTATATTCTGTTGATAGAATTTCCCTAATTATATATCCACTTAAGAAGTCAATTTGTTTGAGTTCATTTTAGCTATCGGATTCACTTTTCATGATCTGTTAATTGTTTTATTGTTATTTTCCAATAAGGAGATATGAAGGAAGGGGTTGTTCTTTCCTTGACCAATTTGTGAAATACAGTGGGACGTATTGGTGTTTTGCCTCATTAGTTGAATTGAAGATAAAAAAGTTTAAAACTCATTCAAATTTTGCTAATAGGTATACATGGATCTTAATTTTTTTCCTTTCTAAAGAAAACTTTTATTCCTTCCATACAGGTTATTCTTTTGTTTAAAACTCAATTTTTATTCCTAACTGGTGCACTAATAATATCTACTTAATTATGAGGAATATTGTTTTGTGGTAACTACGTTATATAGCTTAGTTTCGTGTCTACATGCAACTTGTCATTTGGATCGTGTTGTTATCAACAGAATCAATAGTCTTTCCATTTTCTTAAAATATAATCTTTCAAATACATATTATTCTTGTATGTATCTGTTTCCCTTGCCTTTTATAGGCTGGTTTTTCCCGGCAGGAATTTCATTTCATTTGATTGTAACCTTATGAGTTTGAAAAACTTCTTTTAGCTTTAATCATCACATTGTGGTAAGCGTGATAATTATTGCTTGTTTGTGGTTTCTTTTCTTTTTAATTCACTTAAATGAACTTGATAACATATGGCCTTTGCACAGTATTTACCTCTGTGGAATTTAAAGTCTTTGAATTGATTCTTCTCCAACATATAAACATAATCAATGATTGTTTGCATGCCACATAAGTACATGAAATGTTCATATAGGTTACAGCTTCTTTATATGTATTACAAGAGGATTGGATTTAGAAATAAGAAACAAATAATTATAAAGGATTTCTAGTTTATAACATGTAATAACTGATAATCATGAATACGGTGGTTATTCAAATTCGAGTACGAGTGTCGCACAGTAGGTTTGCTCAAAATATCCTTTTTAGAATTTAACATTGTGAATAGCTCAATTTTTCAGGGCCCAATAAAACACTTTATTTACAGCCCAATAAGACCCAAACAGACCCAATTACAAACTCTAAACCCAAATTACTAAACTCATTGCAGCCCAATCTAATCCTAGCCCACTACAAACCCAAATCAGAAACAAAACAAAAAAACAACAAACCCTAGGTGCGTCGCACCTAGGTCTTTTGATCCCTGCCCTCTACGCCATCTACTGCCATCGCCACTATCATGGCACTGCCACTTGCACCTGCAAAGATCAAAAAGCAGAAAAGATAACATAGAATATAGAAAACAAGTGTAAAAAAAATTGGCTATATAAGCCATGAAAAACCCTGTAAGCACTAAATTTTGCCCTGCTTAATTATGGGTTTGTTTTTTAATTTTTTTAAAAAATTTTGAAAAAAATTTATTAATTTTGCATTTTGACCCCTAAACTTTCCCAAAATTACATTTTGGCCCCAAAACTTTTCAAAATTACATTTTAACCCCTTATCTTTCTCAAAATTACACTTTGACCCCATAGTTTTATCATTTTTATAGTTCAATCCTTCATCGTAAAATCTCCAAAATTTCAATGGATTTCGCATACCCACCCCGATTTTACGCCCAACTAAGGATGGCCTCCTTCCCCTAGCCACCTAACACCGCAAGAACAACACTATAAAAGGGATTTTTCCCCAAAAATCAAACCCCAACATTCAACAAAAAAAGATTCAAGCAACCCACGAAAAAGAAAAAAAAGAAAGAAAAGAAGAGAAAAAGAAGAGGAAAGAAGAAGGAAGAAGAAGAAGAGAAGAGGGAGAGAGAAGGTGCATCACCGACGGAGGAGAACGAGGCGTCGGCAAGCGATTGGAGAAGAAGAAGAAGAAAGAAGAAGAAGAAGAAGAAGAAGAAGAAGAAAAAGAAAAAGGAAAGAAAAGAGAAAGAAAAAAAAGAAAAAAGAAAAAGAAAAAAACATAAAAAATTTTCAAAATCAGTCGGGTCGACCCGACCCGACCCGACCCGGGGAGACACCCAGCAGGTCCAAGCCCAACGCAGCAGCCCAATCAAAAAAGAAAAAGGAAGTAACCCAAAAGTTTGGGCCTTGGTAAATTTTTTACCTTTATTTGGTTATTGGGCTCATTTCTTTATATTTGTTTCATTAATGTTATCCTAATAAATTTTTTTAAAGCATTATGTTGTAATTTTATTTACCTATTTTAATTTTAATAAATTCAATTTTTAATAAAAATAAATCGATTTAGCATTAAATCATCGTTTTTGCTTGCTATGTTGGGTGAACTTCTTTGATTTTATGTTAAACTTAGAATTCATTTATAAAAATTAAAATTAGAAATTTCAAAAAATATAAAATCTTTGTAAAAAATATCAAGATTTCATTTTTAAAATGTATATAATACGATAATATGTAATCTATCAAAATTTTTGTGTTTTAAAACTTTTCGATTTCAGAATTTTTTATGTTTTCAAAAATTCTCATATTTCAAAATTTTCGTGTTTTCAAAATTTCCGTATTTTTTAAAAATCGTGTTTTCAAAGAAAATTTCGTGTTTTAAAAAAATTCTCTTGTTTTCAAAGTTTTCGTATTTTCAAAAATTTAGTGTTTATTTTGTGGTTATTTGTAAATTATCAAAATATCATTTTATATTATATAATACTTTAATATGTAATTTATCAAAAAATCGTGTTTAAAAAAAATTCTCATGTTTTAAAATTTCCGTGTTTTCAAAAATTTCGTGCTTTCAAAAAAAATTCGTGTTTCAAAAAATTCTCGTGTTTTCAAAATTTTCGTATTTTTAAAAAAATATTTCTCGTGTTTTCAAAATTTATTGTTTCAAAAATTCTCGTGTTTTCAAAAATTTTCGTGTTTCAAAAATTTTCGTGTTTTAAAAAAAATTCTCGGGTTTGAAAAAATTCTCCAATTTTAAAATTTTCGTGTTTTTCAAAAAAAAATCTCGTGTTTCAACCAGATCACAATTGAATATTAAATTGAACTCGTATTTTTGAAAATTAAGACAACACGCGTTTAACGAGATACCAATTTTGGCGTCATGAGGTGCTAATACCTTCCTCACAGAATCGACTTCGAACCCTACTTTTCTCTGGAATTTTGACGTAGACCTAAACTCGGCCCTTTTTTTTAAGAAAATTCAAAAAATAATCTTTCTTTTAAAAAAGAGGATTTATTAGGTGTCCGATCACACCAAAAAAAGATCGGTGGCGACTCCCTTTTTTAATAAAATTGAAACTTTGTTTTCAATAATTTCCTCAATTAGCGCCCGTACTAAAATTTTACGTCGCTACTGCTGGCGACTCTACTGGGAATAGTTTTGTGAGAGTCGAGTATGGAATTAAGCGCGTGTTGTCAAAATTTTCAAAATTCCTCGTTCAAAATAATTTTTAATCGTGATCCTTAAATGTTGTTTTTTTAAAAAAAAGTCATGCATTTGCATCATGTTGTAAATATTTTTCTAACTTGTTTTATCTTATTATTTTTCAGCTCTAAGTTTTTACGGTTTTAGTTTTTCTAGTTTTAAAATAAAAACGAAAAGGTTTGTGAGTTTCTCCCCACACACCGTGCACTTGCATTTTTGCATGACATGAGCTCTCTACTCGGGCTCAGTCCGCTTAAGTGGAAGTAAACGCTATGCCTTCGTGAGTTAACTCGCCCTCACACAAAGCTAGTGAATACTTCCAGGTTACATATGACTTATGCTTTCGTGAGTTAACTCGTCCCTCCGCATAGGCATAAGTAAATGTAATCCCTCGAATTGAGCTCGCGAGCCTATGATGGGCGATAACCGAAGCTCCATACTAGCCTTAGTAGGCGACAGTACGGACAATTCGAGTACCTTTTTAGAACTGAAACCGCATATAGTGAACAGTATGAGCCACCCGATTAGAGCCGTGCCGAAACTTCGTCCGTCGAATAGTCACCAAAATAAGTACATAGGAGAAACGCCTCTTACTTTTTTATTTCTTTACATTTATATTTGTTTTTGCAAGAGAATTAGGTCTGTTTAATAGAATTGGATCGGGTAGATTATCTGATGAGCATGTGGGGTAAGTTTATTTTGTAAAGTATGATGGGGTAAAAAAAAAAAAAAAGTAGAAAAAAATCGTAGGTCGGTCTCACCAAAATGCACGATAAAATAGCTTAATTTGTTAGATTTTCCATAGTTTTTCTCTGTTTATATTTGTTGTGATTACTAACCAAGGTTATTTGTCTTTATTTTTATTTTATCATACATGATAGGCATCTTATTAGGAAGGTGTTGATTAGAGATTGGTTGCCAAAAACGGGTTTCTGATGGAGGAGTCAATTACACAAGTAACTGAGAAAAATGCCGTAGTCCGAGACTGGTCTTTGAAAACCCAGAAATCAAAAGGAAACAGTTTAAAGGAAGGATGTATCTCCAATCTTCCCGAGCATGTAACTTCGAATACTCATCAGAATAACCTCGAAGACTTGACTTGGATCTGGAAATGGTGTGACTCAGACACTAGGGGCATCTTCACTGAAAAGTACGGGGATATAGCTCACTTGATCGTCGTCAACGTAGACGAATAGTTGATTCAAGCCATGATTCGATTCTGGGACTCAGCTTACCAATGTTTCACTTTCAACCAGGAAGATATGACTCCGACCATAGAAGAGTATGCCGCCTTGCTTCGCGTTGACAATGCACAATTCAGCAAGATATATGTGAAAGAGCCCAAACCAATTACCTTCAAGAAAAAACTAATGAAGTTGACAGGAATGGCTGATACATGGGCTGAAAAACAGATAAAGAAAAAGAATGAAGTCAGTTGTGTTCCATGGTTTTCTCTGAGACTTAGTTCAAGACCATCCAGATATTGTGAAAAGAGTGGATCTGTTTGCTTTGGCCATTTACGGATTAATCGTCTTCCCAAAGGTCCTTGGGCATATAGATGTTGCGGTAGTGGATTTCTTTGAAAAGTTGAGGTAAAGAATCAACCCCGTCCCAACTATCTTGGCCGAGACTTTTAGATCTCTAAGTAGTTGTAGGAGGAAAAGGAAATGACGTTTTATTGGATGCGCGCAGTTACTTAATGTTTGGATTTTGAGCCACTTTTGGAAAGTGGAGCGCACACCTTTCCACATGTTTTCAAAAACATTCTCTCCATTAGAAGCTTACCTTGGAAAATATTGGCCAAAGGATGTCACCAAATAGCACTGGGTTTCAGTTTTTCAGAACCTCCGCGCCGAGGATATAACTTGGAGAGCACCATGGATCTGTCCTTCGGTTCTGTTATACAAATGTTGAAGTCAAAATTGGGTACCTTTACTCGAATTATGGGGAGGAGTTGGATATGCTCCATTAATGGTTCAGAGGCAGTTTGCCTCACGTCAATTCATACCAGCTATTGGGGGATTGGCACAGTCTGAGTTTACTTTTACAGGTGAAGGTTACATGAAAAAGGTCCGAGATACTGCAAAGTCTTGGAAAGAAATTTACTTAATGGAGTTAGCTCTCTATGTTGATACTATCACTCAAGATTATGACATATGGAGACAACGGCGAGTGAATAGTCAACGAATCTTGTCGATGGATTACACTTTCCAGAATCATTTCTCAGAAGAAATGTCGTCCGAGCTGGAAATGGCAAGACATGAATTTGAACATGAAAAGGCCAAACTGTTACGAGGTATTAGTTCTCTTCAAGAGGAAAACTACCAGCTGAAGATCGATGTTCAAATTGAAGAATCCAAAGTTGAGAAAGTCCAGAAAGATGCTGAGATCATGAGAAATGACTTAAAGGATCTTAATTTGAAAAATAAGAAATTAAGAGGCACTATAAGGAATAGTAGGCTGGGCAAATCATCGGTAGAATGGAAAGAGGAACTAAGCAACATTAAAGGTGAGATGGAATTCTGGAGAGGAATTCGCTTTATCAAGGAATTCGCTTTCCATAACCAGCTTCCTAACTCAGAAATGGACCGTGAATCGATGTCTCTTAAAATATGAAATGATATGCACAAAAAGAAAGAAACACAACAAGTTAGTACCATAGAATATAAAGCAAGTAAAATAAACAAACACCTATCTAGGTGACCACTAAGGTTTGACATAGCTCTACCTAAAGTGGGCTCCTAGGGTTTACTATATGCGATTTAGTTCTAAAGTTCGAGGTACCTGAACTAGTAGATTCCTCGATCCTCACCCATTATAGGCTCATACGGACCGAGTTCGGTTCAGGGGAATACATTTCCCTATGGCCATGTGGAAGTGAAAACTTCACGAAGACATAGGTACGGATGTATTCTGAAAGCAGTCCACTAGCCCATGCAGAGGTGAAAACCTCACGAAGGCATAGCTTCTCGCTCCCACTTAAAGGTGTGACCACAACGGTCATGCAATGCAATGCCAAAGTATTTACGAGACCAATATTGAAAGTGCATTAAAAGAAGCATGATATTTTGAAACCATTTTAATTAAAAGGACAAAATCAATCAATCTATGGCTTGACCTCGAGTCCCAAATTGGAGTCGCCAAGCTGTCATAACCATTTTTTTGGTGAAATAGTAAACGACGCGATCGAATCGGGTTTTAAAAACAAAAAAAGAAGGGAGTCGCCACCGATCTTTATTTGGTGTGATCGGATCACCTTTGTTTTAATAAATCGTTTAATTTACTAAAACAGTGCTTTTTGGTCCACGAACTTTGAGAAAATGGGTTCGAAGTCGATTACGTGCGAGGAAGGATTAGCACCTCGACACGCTCAAATCGGTACCAAACTGATTGATTGATGTCCTATTTGTTGAAAACTTTGAAAGGGTTCGAAAATACAATGCTTTTATTTTCAAAATTTGAAGGCACTAGAAGGGATGCTAAGACTCTCTTATTTTCGAAGAGATAAAGCATCATGTCCAGTAAGTTAGGGCGCGATACTTTAGACTCCGAAACTAAGCTCGTCTTTTAATTGATTTCGCTTTTGAAGAGGATCTTCCGTCATTTGTTGAATCGAGACATCGAAACCCAGTAAGTTAGGGCTCATTTTCCCGAAAATCCAAATTAGGAATATTGCCTCTATTTTGGAAGAAAAGAAACTTATCTCGAAGTATCTAGGTGTCGAGTCTAGTAAGTTAGGGAGCGACATTTCGAGTTTTCAAGATTAAGTATTTTGTTTTAAAATTTAAATTGCAATTTTAAAAGAGACATCCCTTTGTTTAGCTTTAAACAAGAAGAAATCGGAACCCGGTGAGTTAGGGCTCTATTCACTCGAATTGCTAATACGGAACGTCAATTTAAAACTGGAATTTATGATTTTGAAAGGGATCTTCCGTTGTTTGACTTGAACAAGAAAAATCAGAACCCAGTAAGTTAGGGCTCGATTCACTCGAGTTTCTAAAAGCAAAACATTGCCTTTAAAAATCTTTAAATGAAATATGATGATTTTACAAAATGTATTTTGTTTAACAATATAGTACAAAACTAAGAAGACAACTACAGATGTAAACAAAGTAAATATAAATACTTAATATAATAATAATAATAACAAAATAGTAATAGAAGTAAAAAGATAAAACAAGAAATAATAATGACAAAATAATAATGATGATACTTAAAATAAGAAAAAGGAAAAATAAAAATAAGATAATAATGGTAATATGTAAAAAATAATGATGGCAATTAATAAACGAAATAATATATATAAAATAAATACATAAAAATATATACATATAAGAAACATAATAGTAGTAATAATAATGATAAAATAATGATAAAAATAGATAATAATAATAATGAAAACAACAAATAATAATAATAAATAAAATAATAATCTTAGTTAATAATAACAGAGAAAATAATGATGCATACAATCGTAATAATGAATAATAGTGATAGCAAACAAATAATGGTAAAAATACAATCACAATAACAAATAATAATAATAATAATAATAATAATAATAATAATAATAATAATAATAATAATAATAATAATAATAATAATAATATAGTAATATAGTGATAATAGTAATAATATAAGAAAAACGCATTTTAACTAAAAAGGATTGGATTGAAAATAAAACGAAATTAAAGGGTCAATCAAGTAAAAAATCACAAAAGGACCAATTTACACACGCCGAAAACAGAGGGACCATAAAGTAAATAATCCCTTTCGCCAAAATGCAGCAAGCAATGAGGGGATGATTGAAAACCAAGCTAAATGTTCGGGCCAAATTGAAATAATAAAAAACTTACTAAAAAAATTAAAAATGCGGAAGGGCTAATAGTGCAATTAGCCCTTCCCTTTAAAATTGCGCGGACCCTCCGATCGGGTCGGGTTGACGCTACGACCTTGTGACCGGACGACGTCGTTTTTGGCCCTAGAGCTCGAGGTGAAGCAGTGTCGTTTCAATCGGTCCTATTTAAGGCCGATTTTAAACAAAAAATCATTTCTTCAGATCTTTAAAAAGAAACCGAGATTTCTCTCGCTTTCTCTCTGGTGGGGATTCTCCTAGGGATCTCTGGCAGATCGCCATGCATGCCAGTCTTAGGCCGGCCACTGCACTACTGGTGGTCGAAAGTTCAAAAAAAAGGTAAATTTTTCCCCTTTTTTATGTGTTATAGAATATGTGATTAGGTTTGATAAGAAAAGAAGAAATAAAAAAAAATACTTTCGACAGAATAAAAAAGTCACCTCTTTTCGCCTCTGTTAGGTTTTTAGTCGATTTAGTGCCTTAATCTCTGTCTCTTTTTTGTGCTTAATCTATTTGCGCTTGTATTCGAACTTTTTTTGTATATTATTGATCCGAAAAATCGAAAGAAAAAAAAAAGCCCCCTACAACCAAATGTGAATCGGCCTTTATAGCCATCTTATTTTACAACTTGTTCTGTTCTATCGTTTCTCTTTTATTGCTTGCAGGTAAGTGGCCAAGTGGAGGAGTTGGTGATGCTCTTGCAGTGGCGGTGGCAGTGGCAGTGGGCGGTGGATGGGATGGATAGGCGGATGTCGAGGGCTAGGGCGTGACTAGGGTTTTGTTTTTCTTTTTTTTTTTTTTTTTTGTTTGTTTGGGCTGGTTAGGTTTTGGGCAAGGGTTTAGGTCTTGGGGTTTGGGTTTAGATTTTGGGTTTTGGGTTTTGGTTTTGGGTTTTGGGTTTTGGGTTTTGGGTTTTGGGTTATAAAACGGGCCGAGTGAAATGGGTCTGTACAATATACACAATGTTGCAACAATACAAACAACAATCTAAGTTGGCATTTTGACTTGTACTTATCTACCTTTCTTTTTAATGCTAGAAAAATAAGTTTTTGTTATGTAATAGGAAACTAGATAATGTAGAGTCGGTGATGCGATGGTTTTAGAGTTTCCTTTAAGATATTGATGGAAAAGATAGATGGATTAGCATTGTGAATTATGGGATGAAGTTTTAAGAGTAAAATCCAAGTTTATATAAGAGAGTATGAATTGAGAAAGCACATTGAGAGAACTTATTAATAGATTCATTTAATTCACCAATCTGCATAATCATCCTTACTGCCTTCTACTTTCAGTTATTTGCTTGTTATTATATAACGTGACAAAAATTAGTATACCATTGTTGTTTCATATGTGAAATGAAAATTATTCCTTCCGCAAGGCAAAAGTAGTAAAAAGCCGTCCACTACCGATGGGAGGAGGTTGAGAGAAAGCAGTAATGATTAAAGCGGTTACTCTAATGAAAATGATATTTAATTTATGTAAAGTGCACCAACATTGAACAAAAAACAACAGTAAAGATAAAGTTGTTTGGCATTGCAATGTGAATAAGAATGGCATACACTAGAATTAATATATATACAAAAGAAAAAGCATAGTGTGACCATGCCAGGTAGATTTTTATTTCTTTATTTTATTTGTTCAGATGGCTGGTGGGGTCCTCCCTTTAAGTCTTGAATGGCAAAAGTGGTCTTTCCTCCTTTAACATTAAAATTTTTAAATAATAAAATTTCTATCTTCTCATGCTATCCATTTTGATTAAAAAAAAGTTTAAATTGAGTGTTTTAATATTATTTTCAGTATAAAAAGTGAATTCGAGTATGTTGAAGCGCACTACCCTCTTAATTAAGAGTTGAAGAGTAATTATGGGTAATTCTAAATTTTGTATTAAAAAAATAGAAGATATAAAATCTATAATAAAATTAATGTTAAAAACCTTTCAAATTTTGATAAATTTTAGTGGAATAAATTTTCAAAATTTCTTACACTTATATCCTTAAAATAAGTTATTTTTGAAGTAAGGGGGAATTATTTTTTCTATAATCTTAAATTGGATGTTAATAGCATAAGTAGTAGTTAATATTCTTTTTGGGTGGTGAAACTCGTTAGATAATTGGTTCATCACTTTGATTAGTTCCATCGAACTGATTAGAAAATTATTAAAATTTTATAAAAATAGAAAAAAACTATGTTTCACTCGACTCATTTAATCCGTACTAGTTCGTTGGTCAATTGACTTAACCTCTTGTTTTGAACTAGTATCTCAGTCGATTTGGTTTTGAAAACCATGAACTTAACTTGGTAGGAAACAAAATTAATTGAGTAAATTTTTTAAACAGTTTTAATGTTTAATAATTATATTGAGTTTTAATTAAATCGAACCGAATTTAATCCCTCAACAAGGAGCAAAAGCTTTTTCATTGTTGTTTTCTCCATCCACAAAATTTAAAGTAGAAATGTTATTGAAGAGGGATGGAATTTTTTACCATTCAACTGATTAATAAAATTATGTAAAAGGTTAATTGTAACGTTACTTTTGGAGTGTGTTAAAAAATTGTGATCATTTTCTAATTTGTAGGTTTTTGGGGCTAAGATTTTTATTCTTTTATCAATGCTAACTAATAAAAGGATATGAGTAAGACGGAAATTTGGACTTGGTTGATCCTTTGGACTACTTTGGAAAGAATCCATGGAGTTTAGAGCTTCAAAACCCTTTCCCCTTTTAGTCATAAAACAACTAATCATCTTTATATCAGTCTTTAATTATTGATAATAATTATAATTAAATAATAAAAATGTAGGATCTAATGTCTTTGTTCCACCGGATTTATATTAGGAAATAAAATCCAATAAAAAACGAAAAAGGTCCCTAATAATCCAAGTCTTAGAATGTACGTAGAAGGATAGGAGGGGCACATGGTATACGCCACCGTCAAGGAAAAGCTAAACATCATTATATTAATATATAATAACTTATCTCACCCTTCAAAACTTTCTAAAAAAATATAAGTTTAGCCCTTCATTTAATTTCTCGCCTTTTAACTCTTAAATTTATATATTTTTTGTGAAATTATCTTAAAATGAATGAAAAAGTTAATATTTAATTTTTATTGACGTGGAATACACATTGATTATTATGTGATAAAAATAAAATAAAATTATTTTTAAATTTTAAAAATCATTAAAATTATTGAAAAATATAAAAATATAATTATTTTTAATTATTTTAAACTTTAAAAATTAATTAAAAATCATGGTATATTGTTTAGAGGTAGAAACATGATAATATAATAAAATTGAAATAATATTTGTTGATGTGTTGGATTAATTAATTAATGGTGTGGCAATGTATGCTTTAATTGTTATTCTTTACTCTTCCATTGTTATATAATATACATGCTATTCTTGAAGAATACAAGTTGGCTTTATCAATACCCCTGACATAAAGCTTTGAATCATATTACAATATTATTGATCTTATAATTTGAGTCAGCTACTCATGACTTTGTTCCTTTTTTAGGGTGAAGCAGCAACTGTAATTAACTGAAATGCCCACTTTCTATTTATCATCTTCTAAACTTTACCTTTTTTTACATTTACACTCATCTTTGGGGGTCTTATAATTACCTATGCAATTCACCCATTTTGATTGGGATGCTTTAGCTCCATAAATTTGTTGAAATGTGATTTTAAGTTAATATATTTTAAAATTCAGGTTTAATTCTTTAATTTTTTAATAAATTTATAGGTGTGATATTTTGAAATAAATAAATACTCACTTTGTAACAATATAACGGAAATAATAATATTGTAATGAAGTTGAATTTAACAAAAGAATTTTAACGATGTTAACAATTGAACTTGTATTTTTAAATAAAATAAAAGTAGGGACTAAATTCTAAATATCTGAATAATATAAGAAGTTAGAATATATTTTAACCAAAATATTATACAATTATAATTTTAGGGATAAAAGCATAGTTGAAGTGAACAAATTATTTGTGGGCATCATTAATCAGGATCCGGTTTGGAACTTGTATTATCCATTCCACTTCCCCAAATTTATCAAGATATGTGTGCATTGGCGCTGTTAGGTACAAAGACATTAAATCTAGTGATTCGTGAAATTTAACAAGTACTTTGATACATTCATCTATAATTAATTAGTTTGATGAACAAATAGATACGTAAATACATATAACAAAGAGTCGTTATTTTATACCTTGTTAATGAAGTTTTTTAAACTTCATAAATTGAGATGTAATGTTTAATTTTATTATATCTAACAGTTACATACCATTGTTTTAAGTTAAACTTATTAAATCTAAAACTCATCTCGATTTATCAGATAATTTTAAGGTTAATTTCTGTCACACTTTTAGCTTAAACTTCAATTTATTTTATGCATTTGTATATATATATAAATTGTCACACTCATATTTTATATATAAACTTGAATTTTTCTTAATTCTTTGGTTCAACTCTTTCAAAAATAATGACCGCAAATATTGCAAAAAAGGGAAATCGAGATTTATCAAATCTTTAATTGTACCTTGCATAGGTATTTTCCTTTTCCAATGATATATAAATTATTTTTTTTCAAAATTTGAAGAGTGCTTAACTTTTCCAACAAAGATGTGCTAATCATACATCATTAAAATGTCACCAACAAAACATGAAGCATAGTGAGTTTAGTTTTGTCTCTCTTTTTTAATAATATAAATAAGGCCACATGTTGATAAAACCAAATTTAATAAGTCTTTAACAAAGTATATGATTATTAATAGCAGAGTTTAAAGCTTTAATGAGTTGTCAATTGCTTTAATAATAATAAGGTCCATAAATTAATGTCGGTATGCATGTACGTACTAGGTAGGATAATCATTGTTTATTTGGAATAATTAATAATATGCCAAGAGTACAAGGAAAGAATTGTACAATCCCCATTAGAATTTAGAATTTAGAAATGAATATTATTATACAATATTAAATAAATACAACACAAAGCGAAAGAAATAGTATAGATAAAATATAAATATACAAACATATGATAGTATATAATAATTAGTATTGATTTTATTATTAGTGTAGAAGAACATGAGTTTAAACGTGTTTAAATATATTTATAATTCTATTTAAAAATTAGAGAAAATTTCAAACATTATATCCCATAATATAATACTTGCGTAAAATACACATAAAATATATTAAGGATCAAAGCTACCAACATTGTCTAAATATAATAAATTCATTTGAGCAAGAAAAATATTATAAACTCATAACTATTCATGTGTTGCAAATTTAATGTAGATATTACGCATTCATGTATAGATATTATTTTAGTTAAAATACGTTAGATTTTTTAAACGTGTGTTTAATAAATTATTAAAATTTTTATTTTATTAAAAATAAAATTTTTAACATTTAATATTTTAAAAGTATTTGATAATCATTTTAATTTTTACTTAATATAAAATTTTTTAACAAAAAAGTGTTCAATAAGATAAGTAGGTGGATAGCTACTTATCACTTAAAGGAGAAAATATTAAGTTGATTTTATTTTATCATAAATTATTCATTTTTCTTAATAATCTCATTATAGGTTTTTGGTCATATCTGCTATTTTTGACACAATATCTAGAACTACCCATAGCCCCTCCCCAACTCATAAATAGGAGGATAATGTGCTTCAGTACACTCAAACCACACCTCCTAAATGTTCATACCAATCAAACTAAGACTCAATCAGCTAAATTATCCCTTAAAAAAATGAGATATTTCAATTACCAAATTTGAAACATAAATGTATTAATGACAAATATTAAAGAGGCATTTGATTCAAGAGATGGAAGATTACTACTAGTAATAATATTACATTATTATTGGAATGCAGGACTACTTAATTGGCATATTATTGGGTATGTTCTATTAAATTATTTGATTCATTTGATTAGAATGTAAAATTTTATTGTATGATTCACAAACTGATATTACATTTAACATAGTATTATTATAATTAAAATATTAATTTTATTTTAGGACAAACTGAATGCATATTTCTTATTTTATTTCTTTTGAAGGTAGATTTCTTATTTTTATTACTTCATGTCATTTTCTTTTATTAAAAAATATATAAATTTTAATATGATAACCCATGATTTTATCTATTTTATTAATGCATTAAGTTAAAATATCATATTATAATAAACTTATTTAATATATAAAAATGTGATAAAATTTATACTATGTAAGGAAGAGTTGATGTTGAGATTAACTTTATAGTGAATGTAGTGAAATAAAAATGATGGATTTAGGTAAACTTTGTGAATATTATTAAGAAAAATAGGATTATCCAGGGATTTGTATCAAATAACTTTTAACAATGTTAAATATGGATTGAATTTTAAAAATGAAAAATGTTATTTTATTATTTCAAAATTAAAAGTAGATTGCCTACATTTTAAAAACTATTCTTAAAATACAAGACATAATAAAAATAATAATAATAGGTGCAGGCATAGGGGTATAGGTTTAGTATTGCGTGTAGTAAGATATGGAGGGCTTAGTGGCCCACCCTACCTTTTTAGAGATGAACCCTGATTTTTGTTAGTATGTGAGCAGACAAAAGCAGAAGCTTCTTATCCTTCATATCCTCCCCCAATGGCTTTTCTTTTCACTTTTCTCACCATCTCACTTACACACAGAATCTGCCAAACCCTAACTTCTGATTTATCATATTCTCTTTGTTTCAACCCCATTTTAGTTAATGGAATTATATATTTATTAAAAAAGAAATTGATGTAAATAAAAGAAATACAGATAAATCTCGTTTTCTCCGAATCTTACTATATTTTGAACTGATTATGTAAAGCATATTAAAGTTAGTGAAAAAATGCAAGGGACTAAAGTCTGGCCCCCTCAGATCACGTCCCATAATTACAATGTGAATCTAGGATCTTAAAATAGTGAAGAAAATGTTTTGTTGTCAGCTTGAATGGCAAGCATGTAATATAAGCGAACATCTAAGGCCTAATTGTTTTTTTGCCATTAATTATATTTGTAACAGTGGCCTCTCTATATAAATATAGTTGAACATGGTAGAAGCTAGTTAAATAGTGCATGTTCTGTTCTGTTGTATTACATTCTAAAATTAATTCCGTGTTGAGACACAAGTGCCATGGCTCCCATGACTCTCCCTCCTGGTTTCAGGTTTCACCCAACTGATGAAGAGCTTGTCGCTTACTACCTGGATAGGAAAATCAGCGGTCGCACCATTGAGCTTGAGATTATCCCTGAGGTTGATCTCTACAAATGTGAGCCTTGGGATTTACCAGGTATTCTATTATAACCATTCATTCATTCATGACCCGCTTCTGTGCTTTTTGCTGCCTTCTAACTCTTAATATTGATTTTAAACCAACAGATAAGTCGTTTTTGCCGAGCAAAGACATGGAGTGGTACTTTTACAGCCCCAGGGATAAGAAATACCCGAATGGATCGAGAACCAACAGGGCAACGCGTGGCGGCTACTGGAAAGCCACTGGCAAGGATAGGGCGGTGCAGACGTCGAAAGCAGTGGTGGGTATGAAGAAGACTTTGGTTTATTACAGAGGTAGGGCTCCCCACGGCATCAGAACTAATTGGGTTATGCATGAATATCGCTTACTTCACTCCGCTTCTCCCACTGCTCCTTCCAGTCTAAAGGTACCTTACTACTGCAATCCATATATGATATTCGACTTGTGTTTATGTTATTTATTCTTATTATACTATTGTTTCATCTTCATCTTGTATAACATTAGTATTCTTCACTAGGGTTTTAGTTCATTAATTTGGTTATAAAAGTAGATCTGAACTTGTCAAAGTAAATTTGATTTCAAGTCTTTTCACTTTTGTTAAAACAAAATAAAATTATGAATAAACTAATATGAAGTGATCCAATGATAACTAGGGTTTAGAGAAGATGCTTGAATTTTGATTTATGCAAAATCATTATCAAACATGTCTTTGTATTATGGTATTGAACAAACCAAATTCTACAAGGAAAATAATTCCTGAAATTTAATATCTTGAGTGTATATCAAATTACTAAATGTTATTTCATAATATATAATTATATATGGTGAATAGTAAAAAGTCCATAAGCTAGTAATTTATATTGATATTTATTTTTTCCAATTTCAGTTTCTTTTGAAAAGAGTATAGCATATGTATAAAAAAAATGATTTTGTGAAAGAGTCTTTGGTTTTAATCTTGCACACTTTATAGGTATGTATAGCTGGTGATCTTCCTTTCTTTTAATTTATTCCTTTTCAATTTTTACCTCTTTCTAATATTCTTTTAAACACTTTTGCATTTTACTGTTTAGTTTTCTACATATCTGTATATTTTAATTGATGTTGCAAATTGAGCAGGACTCTTATTCTTTATGTCGCATCTTCAAGAAAAACATTCAAATCCCTAAAACAAAAGCAGCAGCTGTTGAGAATAATCAATCATTTGGTGATGAAATCTCAAGAGGGAGAGAAGCTGAAGTTGAAGATGAGAATTTCAATACTTCTTCCTCGGATCTCACTCAAGGGACCCCCAATGAAACTGGCATGGCCGATGAATATCAACCTCCATTTACCTCCGATGAAGCCAATAGTTCGGCTAATTTGTCTTCACTCGGCCCTGATTTTTCCTCCGATCTATTTCAGGTACGGTATTACATGTGTGTATGATGTGGAATGTGCATGCCTTAGGGCATAGGAATGGGCCATCCTATGATTCTTTATAATAATAAATCTGCTTTAGACAATTTTTTTTTTTTTAATGTTGAAGACATGATTATCTACTTTGCCAAACGCTGGATTTTTCACAGCAATATTCTGCTTTATTGGGTGCTTTTATCAATCACCAAAGGCTTCAAAATCACTCAGTCAGTCTTCCCCATCCCAACACTTGAAAGTACAATGAGCTGATGAAATGTGGGTTGGAACTGGCCCACCAAACACCCACTTTGAGTTGGCTTTTCATCTTAAACTAGCACAAAAGTTGGGACCAAATCAAACTCACTCTCTTTTCCAAAAGCTCTCAAACTCAAATCCATGGCTTTTCTTCACTCTCTTCCATAACTTCTTTTGACTGACCCATCCATCTTTCTCCCTCATTTTCCACACCCCCCATTGTCACCAACCTCGATGACTCTTAGTCAGAATTTGCACAATTTTCCCATTCAAAAACCACTTCTTTTTTCTTTTTTCCTTATCAACTTATCTACTTTGGACCTTTCAAACTCTTTT
Organism: Gossypium rotundifolium; assembly: GCA_025506655.1. Taxonomy (NCBI): domain Eukaryota; kingdom Viridiplantae; phylum Streptophyta; class Magnoliopsida; order Malvales; family Malvaceae; genus Gossypium; species Gossypium rotundifolium. The sequence continues at coordinate 36,982,279 of CP106734.1, forward strand.
CAGTTTGAAGTTGAATCACTTCATAAAAATACTCAACATTTTACTCCTTTCTAGATAATTCATCTGATTCACATGTGTATTTATGAATGAATGAAATGCAGATTCCAAGCTACACCAATCTCCATTATCAAGCTCCATATCCACCATTAGAGCTAGAGGACTTCCCACAGATAAATATTATATCAGAGACAAAGTCGTCCAAGGCGGAGATAATTGACGAATACATGATGTATGACAAGTGCAAGGACTACATGAACGGATCATTAGAAGAGATTTTCTCACTTTGTGCCTCTCAGGACAATTCCATGCCCCCCCTCTCCATGCATGATTAAGCAAACACACTAACTGAACATCAATTTAACAAAAAGTAATATACTTAATTATTTTGTGATACTATAATTTTTTTTCTCTTTTTCATTTGTAACACAAAAGGTAAAAGGTCGTGTTAGAGCAAATGATAAAAAAATTAGAACATCATTTTGCCAAGCACAAGATGATAAGGCTACATATTATTGGTTTCCTTTTTTACCATTTCATTTTATTTTGTTTACAAATTGTGGTTGAAAAGTTGTTTGGCAATTTTGAAAGGGAAGTGGATAAATCGTTTTGTTTCTTTTGAACAATCAATTAAGGCATCAAATTTCTATATATTTAGTAGCTTTATGACCTCTGTAATGCATTAACTTCCCAGATACGGCATGCAAATTACCCAAGCTGTCGCACATTGTTTTAGATACGTAGGACTTGCTTTTCGAGATCCATGCAAGCCTCCACATTTCCACCGACTTACTTCATTAAAAGATCGTCTTGGTTTCTCATCAACTCTTCATAATTCAAAGGTCTTATCCACGGACCTTTTAACCTCTTCATCTTCGTCTTGGTTTATCCATGGATCTTCACCAACTTCCAACACATGAACATGGAAGGAATAGTTACCACATTTCAAAATAAATCCTTTCACAAATTCTGTCCAACGTGGAGCAATAAACATTGCCCTATACTAAAATTCATATACTTTACTAAATTAATTAAAAGAAAATTATTTGTGTCTAGAATTTAAGTATTAAGTAATTGAAATTTCAAGTTTACTTTTTAATGTTTTAATAAGTAAAAATAATTGTCTTTCATATATTCCCTTCTCAATTCTTTCATAACCCTTCCCATAAACTCAACACCATTGATTAATTAATTGCTTTTTATCTAAACTTAACTTTACTACATTTCACCCATCCAATATAATTTTATATTTTTCTCTTTAAATATCCTCTTCATTTTTTCTTTCTTTTCTTCCACTTGATATTCTTTCTTTATAAACCCAATTTTGTTTCTCTGCATGATAACATTTCATGCGATTTACAAAATTATTTCACAAATTTGAAATTATTTTTATCCCTTCAATAATTCCCTAAAAATTATTCTAAATAAAATAGCTATAAACTCAAGTTATTAATGGGCCGAGCCAGGTTAGGCTAAGGATTGGTTCCAATTTTCATGCCCAAGCCCTTTTTGAGATAACATGATCCGTCCAAAAAATCTATTTTACTGTTAAAAAATAATAAAATATATATTTTAATTGATATTATATATTTTTATTATTTAAATTGAATTCAAGTTGGGTTAGGTTGATGTACAAAAATTATTGTCCAAGCCTTGCCGAAGCAAGGTCGTGCCTATCCAACCGGACTAACTACCGATCCTTGAACAGATGTACCATAAACATTAACACTTTTAAAATAATGCATTTTGATTATTTTTTAATTTTCTCATTTAAAACAATGTAAGACTGCAATATTTTGAATGAAAAATATTTTTTGGGCACAACAATGAAAATGATAAAATAAATCTGAAATTTCATCTTAATTTATTTTTATAAAAATATTTGAATAATATTAAAAAGAAGTATATTAACAAAAATTTAAATTCAATGATACAAAAAGAAATTAAAATAAAAATATATTGCTCTACATCGACTCTATAAATATTGATTAGATTCACATTGCATTACATTACCCGACATTGCTACACTGTATTTTTTACTAATAATTTTTAATTTAATATTATATAGTCTATTGAATTCTTTATTAACATAATTTTAGAACGTCTATGATATATATATATATATATATATATATACATATACGATATTCACCTGTATATGATTTTGGTGCATTTATATATTTTGTTTAAAATAGATATAATTATCAATTTCATTCCTCTATTATTACTAAAAGTTAGTTCAATTGGTAAAATTATTGATGTGGTAATTATTGATTCAACAATTTATATGATGTGATAATTAACAAAAACAATATTTCAATAATTTATATGCAATCAACTAGTAAAAATTTTGGAGTTAAATTTTATGTATTTACCAAATCTTCTATTGTGGTACCTCTACTTTCAAAATGTCTATTTTAGTATTTATATTTTTATGTCGATTATCAATATGGTACCTCTAACTAAAGGTACTAATTTTGACTTGTTACTTTTTATCATAAATTTTTATTTAAAATAATTCAAGGGACCTTAAAATGAATTATACAAAAAAAAAAAACAATAATAAACATTAAAAAACCTGATAACAATTTAATGAATGGTTCATTAAAAATAGTGAAATCTATTTTATTAAAGTAATTAATATAAAAGTATTTTCTCTCTCTCTCTCTCTCCTTCCCTTCCCTTTTATTTCTCTTATTTCTTTCATGAATAAGCCTAACTATTTTTGTTCTTCAATCGATGTACAACCTTCAATTAGTCCTATTTCCCTAGTTTGATTAAGATCAATAGTTGTTCCATCGAGTTTGTCGAGCTTGAGACCCTCCGTTTCATGGTCGTCGAGTCAATCCTTCTCCTCAGCCATCATTGTTTTGTTGATGTTGATATTTTTTAGATTTTGTTGACCAATGAAGTGAGCAAGGGAAGAAGATTTTGTTAATCAATTTGTAACACCTTAAAATATACAGTGTTAGATGAAATAAGTAACCTAGTAATGATATACACTAAATGATTAAGTAGCTAGTGCACTCCTTAGAAGTCTTAGGTTTTATTCATACCTCTCTTATTTCTTTTCTTTTCATTTTCAGCAATCTAGAATGAAAACCACATTAGAATATATATTATTTAGAGTAAAAGCTTGACAAGAATGAGTAGTAGTCCAAATGGTTAAGTATCAATTTTTTCTTTTTATAATCCCAAGTTCAAGCCACACTAATCTCCCTCATTTCCTTTAAATTTTCAATAAAAAGGGTTGTATTCTTGTTTCTTTTCCAAACCAAAATAGAATTTTATTTATTTTCTCTCTATTTCGTCTTCCCTTTTACTTTTCGATCCTCTTATTTGTAAATATTTTCTCTCCATTGCTATGGATTATTATTTTGTTTCCCAAATCAAATCAATTTCCACTCCATAGTATTTTATCAGTTTAGTGAATCCCCTTAAATTTCATCCCTAACTTTGCCAAAAATCAGTAAGTGCCTTCATTTCGTCAATCGAATTTCATATCTTCTAATATGAAAATCTTGATAAATCTTTAAAACAAGCTTTAACCCGTGTATAAATGACATTCGAAGGACCCGTTACAAGTACATTGGACCAGATTTGAATGTGAGGGAAGTTGTTTGAGATCCCGATGAAAGGTGTGTGTTTCTTTACAAGCGAATCGGGGTAAACACTGCCTCGGGATAGGGCCATACGGGCGTGTCGACAACACGGCCCCTTACACGACCATGTCTTCTTGAAACCCTATATTTCGATTCTCACACGGCCTAGGACCCTCCACACAGCCTGCCACACAGTTGTGTCTTCTCTGTACCTTGATTTTCCAAATTTTACATGGTTTCAGTCTGTTACATGGCCTGACCACATGGCCATGTAATCCCTCCACACGGTCCAATCACAGGACTGTGTGTCCCCTATTTTCAAATTTTTACAATTTTTACACAAGATTTTATATTTTGTACAGATTAGTCCCTGAATGGTTCCTAAATTATTTTTAGTGCTTAATTATATTCCACTAAGTCTCTAATAAAAAGAATATAGCCAGAATCCATAATTTGATTGAATAAATTATTATTATTAGTAGTATATATATGTATTCATGAACGATGAATAACGTATATGTCTTTTAAATTTGTACTTGTGATTATATGTATGTCATGCCTTGTTTGTACCATTAATTCGAATCCATGATTATGCATGTTTTGCTACTGTAGTGATTAATTGAAAACTTAATTTCTATTATCACAATGACCTATTTTAAACAAAAAATTTCATTTCCATTCTAGCCTGTTATAAGCATGCCATATTACATTGCATGGGGCGAGACACTTTGAATAGGAGGAAGTTCCGACAGATTATTAATCTATAACTCTGGTGGTTTATCCACATACTTTCTGGCTACTCTCATCTATATTTATGTTGTGTATTCACAACCATCTGGAAGTGTATAAGCATCCAACATTGGTGGTTCACCTATCCATCATCTGACAGCTCTTATTTGCAAGTATGTTGTGTATTCACAACCATCTAGCAATGTATTAACCTGAAACTTTATGGTTTATTCACAACTCGGTGTGTAGGGATGGACGAGTTCTGGGGAACTCTTATTATAGAGTGTAGTTGTGGGGTAGGATCTTTTCTGTTAAATCCAAAATTGTGTTGCATTCATAAAGTATATGCAAACGATTCTGAGATTTCTGAGATGGTATATATGTGTATATATATGTGTGTGTGTGTATGATGTTGATCTGTTAATCCGATATTCCAAATCTTCTTGTAATATCCTAAATTAGGGGTTATTTGTGATTGTATTATTTTGCATGAGTTCGGATTGTTGTGTTGTTAAGTGAGATGTTCTAGGGCTTAGGACTAAGCCAAAGGTAGGCTCGAGCTGTAGGAAAAATTTTATTTTTAAGCTTTAGTTAAAGGGAGTTGAAGGAGCTAATTAGTGGGGAATTTTAACACAAGCAACCAGTTGGCAAAGTGGCAAGGAGGCACCACTTAGGGCTTTGGAAGGTGACGCCACAAGCATTGAAAGGAGGCTTAGGTTCGAATCCCATGGATGGACTTAAGGTGACTTTTATTTTTGCATTTATATGGCATGTGTTGGTCAAACTCTAATTAAGGTAAGGTTGGACTATTGTCTTTTATGGTTAGTAGACTAAGGAATAAGGCAAGTGCTTATTTATGGTATGGTATCAAGGAATTTTGGTAGGATAAGGGGACATAAGGCTTGAAGTATGGAGTGTTGTTTTGGAAACTTTTCTATAGCCATTTGACCATGAATGTAGACGGTATAGTGGACTAGGGGGTTGGCTTAATTCTGAATGTGATTAGGAGGAAATAAGGAGAAATTTAGGAGTGAGTTTAATTCAAAATTAGTTTGAATTGATGGCAAGAAGAATTTTGAGTGTGGAGGCCGAATGTGGGTCTCTTTTGGGTGATAATTTTTGGTCATGAGTGGGGGGAATAGCCGAATTTCCTATAAGAGGTCTAGAAGTTCTTTTTCGGTTCTCTTTTCTTTCTTTAGTATTCTCTTTTGAAACTTTCTTTTCACCCTTGCCATTGCTGAAATTTGCACCCTATTTCTTGACCAAAAGCCGAAAGTTGGAAGTCATTTTGTGCATCTTTTTCTTTTTCTTTTTAACTTATTTTCCTTCCATTCACTTCCTAAAAACCAAAACCCATCCTCTCATTTACAACAAAGCCGAAACCTCTCCACCTTTGTTCTTCATTGTCAAATTCTCCTAACTTTCATCTACACTTCTTTTCTTCTTCTCAACCTCGGTTCTATACCTATTTTGTGATAGCCGATTATCCCATCTCCATTTGGGAGTTCTTGCCGAATCTTTTAGAGCCTTTAGAGGGGGAGGTGTCGACATTCCTTTTCATCAATCTTCCAATCAGTTTCGAGTATAGTAAGTATTTTCTTAGCAATCGAATTCTCTTCTTCTTCATTTAATATGCCGAAACCAATGGTTGGCCTTGGTTTCTAAGGGATGGTCGAATGTATGAAGACTCATAATATTGTGTTTCTTTTGTGTAGCCAACGGTAAGGAGCCTCTTGGATTCGACTATTCGTGGTAAGGTGGTAAGTGATATGTAGTTCGCCAAAGTCCATCTTCATGAATTTATGGTGTAGGTAATGATTCTAACAATGGTTAAGTAGGTATCTTGACCTCTTGAGAGCAAGCAAATATTTGGATTTAGTCGAGTGTGCCAAAACAAAAGCGTAGTTATCGTGACCGTTTCTCTTGTTGTGTATGTGTTATATATATAAATATGTATATGATGTGCATGGTAGCCAAATAATGGCTAAAAGGTGGATACCCATGGTGGGTAATCGATTAAACAGTCAAGACTTTATGACAATAAGTTTCCTATGGTATCTGAATGAAATTGTGATAGCATGTGATGTATGCTTATTTTAATGATATTGTGGCATGATACATGGGGCTTGGGATGTGACTATTGAAGGACAGGGGTACATTTATGTACGTGGTCCGATGTTAGCCTTGTGATACATTGGCGCTTGATGTTAGCTATGTGCTTCATCAAGGTGGGATGTTGGTGTGTGCCTCACCTCAGCGGATGATAGTGTGTGCATCACCGTGGATTGAGGATGACCTAGGGTCACCTCGAGGATATTGATATGTGGGGTCACTTAGGTGATTGGTGGATTAGCCACGGCCTCGACCAGCAAGTCTGCCAAGGTAGGTGTGTAACGGATGGATACTAGGTTGGGCTGGGCTTCATGTTGCATATTTATGTATGTGGACTGTGTGGATATGGGCCAAGCCCATATGTGGAGACATGTGAAATAACTATGCACTGAGTCTGTTTGACTCACCCAAATTTTCTTACCAACATCGCAGGTGATTCGTAATGCTTGGACCGGGTCGGAGCGGATACAAAGGTGGCCCATGCAGAAGATGTTTTACTTAATTTTACGTACTTTATATTTTAAGTAGTTTTGGAATAATTATTTGATGTAATAAGGGCCACTTAAAAATTATTTGCAACTTTATTTATGGTTTTGAAGTTTATCCTATTATTGAGCTAATAATTGGCAATATTTTGAATCAACTTATTTTATAACAACTTATATTAAAGCTTTTAAATTCGGATAATTTGTACCAATAAGGTTTTACTTGGAATCTTAAATGTGAAATGTTTTTACCAACGACAACAAATTTCATCTTTTATTTTTAAGTAAAAATCTTTTCCAACATTTTCTGCAGTGACATACCAGATCCGGTCAAGGCTCGTGGCCCGGGTTTGGGGGTGTTACACTGCTACTACAAATTATTATATGTGATGTGATTTTGTATGCTAATCGGTTGCACTAATTATCTTGTGATGGAACTCACACTAAGCTACATAGCTCACTCCATTTTATTTCCATCTTTTCAGATAACTCACCAAGTTAGGACGCAGGCATGACATTCGGAGGGTCTTGGCTCTGTTTAGTTAAAATATTTTAGGTTTATTATTTGATACTTTATTATTTAGATATTATATTATCTTATTTTGAACTATGGTATAGGACGTTTGGTTTGTTGTTTTTTTTTTAGTTATAGCTGCATAACATTTAATTTAATTACGATTATTAAATAGTTAACCCTAAATTTTATTAAAAACAAATAAATATCATTTTTCCGCTGCGAAATTTTAATCAAGGTTTTGGGTAATAAATAAATTGGTAATTAACTAATCTTCCAAAGATAAAAAAATATTTTAAAATGACTGTTTTCAAACGTACGATAACTCACTGGGTCACTTCGATGGCTAATGTAATCTTTCGAATTCGGGTTTAACGTCTAGGCCGGGTTGGGGAGGTTACACAATCACTCTGGATCTCCACATGGTCTTTATATAGTCTTAACAAGAATAGGCAACAACCCAAATGGTTAAGCATAACTTCTTTCCCCTTATAATCCCAAGTTCAAGCCACACCAATCTCCCCTATTTCCCTTTTATTTTCAAAAAAAGGGGTAAATTGTTATCCAACCACTAAAGTTTGGAAACCCTAAAGTGTTTAAGCCTTTTCCTAATTGTATTTGTATTCTCGTTTCTTTTCCAAACCAAAATAGAATTTTATTTCTTTTCTTTCTATTTATTCTTTTTCTTTTTTCTTTTTCATCCTTTTTTTTTTGCAAATATTTTCTCTCCATTATTGTGGATTACTATTTTCTTTCCCGAATAAAATCAACTTCCACTCTATCGTGTTTTATTGGTTTAGCGAATCACTTTCATCCCTAACTTTTCCAAGAATCGGTAAGTGCCTTCATTTTGTCAGCCGAATTTCGTATCATGTAATATCATTGTTCCGAAACCAATCTTAAATTTGATTATTCAATTTCTTACGATTTATTGTCGAAAATCATGGAAAATCTTGAAAACAAGCCTTAACTCGTGTATAACTGTCGTTTGAAAGACCTGTTATAAGTGCATGAGACCAAATTTGAACGTAAGAGACGTCGTTCAAGATCCTGGTGAAAGATGTGTGTTTCTTTATAATCGAATCATGATAAATTGTGCCTCTGGATAGGGCCACATAGCCATCCACACGAGCATGTGGACCACATGGCCCCTCACATGGCAATGTCCTCTTGAAACCCTAGCATATTTCGATTCTCACACGGCCTAGGACCCTCTACACAGTTGTGTCTCCCCTATACCTTGATTTTGCAAGTTCCACACAACCTAGCCACACAGCTGTGTAATCCCTCCACATGGTCCAGGGCATTCCATACGATCCGATCATACAATCGTGTCTCCCGTTTTCAAATTTTTACAGTTTTTACCCAAGATTTTATATTTTGTGCAAATTAGCCCTTGAATGGTTCCTGAACTATTTTTAGTGATTAATTATATTCAACTGAGTCCCTGATAAAATGAATATAGCCAGAATCCATAATTTGATTGAATAAATTATTTTATTAGTAGTATATATATGTATGCATGAATGATGAATAACATATATGTCTTTTGAATCTGTACTTGTGATTATACGTATAACATGCCTTGTTTGTACCATTAATTCGAATCCATGATTAAGCATGTTTTGCTGTTGTAGTGATTAACTGAGAATTTATTTTCTGCTTCTACAATGACCTATTTTAAGCGTATAATTTCAATATTGTTGTAATATATTATAAGCATGTCATATTGCATTGCATGGTGCAAGACGCTTTGAAAAGAAGGAAGTTTGACATATTTCTAATTTGCAACTCAGGTGGTATCCACATACTTTCTGGCAACTCTCATTTGCATTTATGTTGTGTACTTACAACAATTTGACGGTGTATTAACCTGCAACACTGGTGGTTTGCCCACCCATTTTCTCGACTCTTATCTACAAACATGTGTATTCACAACCATATAACAATGTATTAACTTGCAACTGTGTGGTTTATCCATAATCCAATGTGTAGGGATGAATGAGTTTTAGGGAACTATTATTATGGTGTGTAGCCATGGAGTAGGATATTTCCTGTTAAATCTAAAATTGTGTTGCATTCACAAAGTATGTGCAAACGATTATGAGATTTCTAATATGGTATATGTGTGTGTGTGTGTGTGTGTGTGTGTGTGTGTGTGTGTGTGTGTGTGTGTGTGTGTGTGTGTTGATATGTTAATCTGATATTCTGAATCTGCTACTAGGAATTATTATATGTGATGTGATTTTGCTTGCTAATCGATTGCACTGATTATCTTGTGATAGAACTCATATTAAGCTTCATAGCTCACTCCTTTTTCTTTTTCATCTTTTCATATAACCCACCAGGTTAGAAAGCGAGCGCGGATCCGAAGGGTCTCGACTCGATTTCGTTAAAATATTTTAGATTTATTGTTTGATACTTTATTATTTAGAGATTATATTATTTTATTTTGAACTGTGGCATGGGACATTGGGTTTGTTGTTTTTATTTTAGTTATAGCTGCATGACATTTAATTAATTACGATTATAAATAATTATTAATGAACCCCGATTTTTATTAAAAACAAATAAATATCACTTTTCCTCTGCAAAATTGTAATCAAGGTTTTGGGTGATAAATAAATTGGTAGTTAACTAAGTTATCTTCTAAAGATAAACAAATATTTTAAAATGACAATTTTCAAACCTCCGATAACTCACTACTGGGTCATTTTGATGGCTAATGTAATCTTTTGAATTTGAGTCTAACGTCTATGTCGGGTTGGAGAGGTTACACAATTACTTTGGACCTCCACGTGGTCTTTATATAGTCTTAATAGAGATGCCTAGTTCTAAAGTTCACTAAGTTAGGGTTTACAAACTAACTTTAGGGTTTGCAAACTAACTCTAGGTCCATAGTGTTGTTGGTTTCATTGGGAGACACGTGTTAGGCTCTCTATGGATAGTTTGAAAGGTCTGCAAGGTACACTGTAAGGTCCGCGAAGTTCATTACACAGAGTATAACAAATATGAAAAGGTGTGAGCCCAAAAAGTTATGTGGAAGAAGTGTTAGGGAAATGTTCCAAAATAACCCATACACTTGCCTTATTTCCTTCACTTAAAAACTTTGTGCTCAGGTTTAAGAAACTTCCCCTTTTCTTCTTTTTTTCGTTGAAATCAAAAGCCTAGTGGTTGTAATCATTTTCTTAGGATCCCTAATGAGGTTCTTCTCACCACTAGATATAGATGGTGATGGTCGACTTTTCAAATCAAGATTACCTTCTAAAATTGCTTTTGTTCGTGTATGTTTCTTGGGGTTCTGAAATTTTTCTAGATTTAGTTTTCTTATGAATTTTTTTTTTTTGGTTTTGATATTTTCATTAATAACTGATTGTTAAATAATGTCATGGAAAATAGTTTTTCATTTGAAATTTGTGTCTCATTACTTGCAGATCCCAGTGAAGAAAAATTAAAGGCTCAAACTTGAATATAAATTTTGGGTTTTCTTCCTTGTTTAAGGACGAACATGAAGAACAAAGAAGAGATAAATGGAGAGAAATTAAGGGGAAAAAGAAAGAATATGAGGGAAGAAGAAAAAAAAAAAAAGGTGAAGGAGAAAAGAGAAAAATATTGAAATTTCATTTTAATTATGTTAAATTAAATATATATTATATGAGATTTAAAATCTTATTATTAAGTTTTAAATATCTTTTCCTTTAAAAAGTGGTATAATTATTTTCAGGTCCCCTAACTTAATCATTTATTTTTAGAAAACAATGCCACATGGCATCTCACTATTGGTCCATGTGTCCTAACAAATAAAAAGTTAACACCATTAGTCAAAATACCATTTTGATAAACGACAAGAAAGTATAGGTATCAAAATAGACATCATCCCTAAATTATTTATTAACATAGTTTTTCTCCGTGTATTATATATATTATTCATCGCATTTAATTTGGTGTATATATATTTAGTATAAAAATAGATATAATTCTCAATTTCATCCTCGACTTTATTAAGTTAATCTCTTTGTTTTTCAAAATTTGATCCTCATACTTTACAAAAATTAATAAGTTAGTCCAATTGATAACATTATTGAACCTTCATCGTTAAATTGTGAATATGAGAATTAACAATTCAACAATTTATATGCAATGAATTAATAGAAATCAATATTTCAACAATTTATATACAATAACCTAACAACAATTCTACATTTAAAGTTTATGTATTTATCAACAACTAGATTAACTTTACAATTATCATAAAATATGACGATCAAGTTATAAAAATTAAAGTAAAAAACTTATCTTTTAAATTTTTGTAAAATAAAAGTGTGAAATTATTAATTAAACAAAAACAAATGAAAGTTAGGTTACCTAAAAGTAAGTTATAAATAAAGTAACATAAAATTTTGAAGAAAATTAATATTAAAATTAAAATTTAATTTAATTCACAAGTTAATAATCTTACACAACATATACAATTAAAATAGAAATAAATTATGTAATGAGTTAAAAACTTAATTAACAAATCATGAACAATACCATATAGTAATTAAGGATTCTTTTTATGTTTGAGATATAAAATCAAGAGAGTGTTGTTCTTTTATCCTTTAAACTAGTGATCATATACATATATAGCGGTCATGTGAATATATAATTGATAATATGCAATGTTGCAAAATTGAATTTGTAGTCAAACTAGTTAAATCACTAATTTTAATTCAATCGGATGATCTTCAGTTCAATCATAAAAAATTAAAAATTCATGAAAATTCATAAAATTTTAAAAATAAAGAAAAATTAAAAAGAAAATTACAAACACAAATAAATAAAATAGGAATATAAACATTTATTTTATAAATTATAGCAAAAAATTAAATATTTAAGCCAACTTTAACTTTATTCAATTGATGTTTAATCATGTTGATCTTTTTTAACGCTTTAATTGGATTTTATAGATTTTATGGCATCAGATGAATTGATTGTACCATCAGTTCCTGGTTCGTTGAGAGTGTAGTTCAGTTATGGCAACTATGAGCTAGCCGTCATATGCATACATATACACTTAACTTATTTGAAAAATTAAATTGAGATATTAAAAAAAACTCAAAAGAAATTGTTAAAATTAAGTTGAAAGAAAATGAAATTAAGATAGAAAAAATAATATATGCCCTATAGTTATATAAAACGTATGATTGGGTTTTTATGGCACCAACTTAATTGGAAATGATAAAGCGACACTATTTAATTTTAACATATAATGGAATGTATAAAAGTTTTTTTTAAATAAAAATTTAAATAGTTTTAGCTATTATCTTTAAAATTTAAACATATCTATATTTAAATCGTTGATAATATGAATACATATTTGTATATGAACTAAATGAATCTTAATATCCAAAAGATATGTTCATGGGTCGAGTTGGATCAGACCTATGTTGAGATATTAGAACACTTTATACTTAAATAAGCCTGAGCCGACTTGAAAAATGAACCTTAAGTTTTGCCTAAGTTTGCTCATCTTTGAAAATGATTAACTCAAACCTATTTTAGGTCTACCCATTTTATTTTATAATTCTTTTCAAAAATATATTATTTTTGTTTAATATGATAAGAATATATAACTAATAATTTTAATTTTGGATTTTTAAAACCTAGTAGCTTATTTTTATTTGAATTTCTCTAAATTAGCTATGGTGGTTGTAACAAAATAGATATACTAGGCTATGTTTCGTATATAAATACCATGATCATTAATAGAAAAATATGTGAAAAACATTTTACAACAAACTTTCTCTTCTCTCTTACCTTTATTCAACATGGTATCAGAGTCTATCTCATTCGAGCTTAGGTTTATGATCCTTACACTTACCTGTTAATTTCTTTTTTCTTCCTTTGACCTACTTCTTCTTCAAAAACCGATCAACACTTATCTAATGACAACTAATAATACTCAGGCTATCCTCCCAAATACTCACGAGCCAAACAATACTTTAACCTTGATCACCATCCACAACTCCATCAAACTTACCCTAACCAACTATCTCTCCTGGAAAACCCAGATCGAATCCATCCTCATCAGATATGACTTGCACAAATTTATAGACGGTTCACATCCTTCTCCCCTAGCCACTATCACTCTCAACAATGCAATCTCCCTTAACCCTGCATATCAGACATGACTGAGATAAGATAAAATTTTGTTTGCAGCACTGGTAGGCACGATTTCACATAACCTTGTTCCGCTCATTACTTAATCAGCAACATCTCGTAAAGCTTGGCAGGCCCTGGCCAACACTTATGCTCGTCCTTCTCGTGGATATATCAAACAAACCAAAGACAACTTGAAAATTATCTCCAAAGGTTTACAATCTATCACCGACTATATGCAAGCTATAAAAGCCAAAGCAGACGAACTTGCCACCCTTGGCAAACCTCTTGATCATAAAGACTTAATTGAGAAAGTTTTGGACGGTCTTAATGATACTTTCCGATTTGTTATTAATGCAGTCAACAGGAGCGACACGGTTATCACCTTTGATGAACTCCATGAAAAACTCATTAACAAAGAGCTGTCCTTGTGGAATTCATCACCTTCACCAGGATTTCCAGTCTCTGCCCACCCCACATGTACACAACGCTCTAACCAGTAGTCACCAAGCAATCATCCACCATGGTCTGTTTGTCCTCTAACTCAGCAATCAACTTATCATCAGTCCAACTGACCAATGCATCCATTTCTGGGCAAATGCCAGTGGTGCCGTGCTTAAGGTCATGTTGTCTCTAAGTGTTCTCTTTTCCACCAACAGTTTCCTCATGCATCCACACCATCACGGGCTGTCAGTTCATTTCCACTTTGTGCACCTCTTCCTTGGCAAAGTCAAGCATATGTTGCTACCACTTCAACATCACTCTCACATGATCTTTGGTTGTTGGACAATGGTGTAATCCATCATATAACAACTAACCTTCAAAACCTCAACGATCACAACCTCTATATCGGTCCAGATGAAATAGTGATTGGAGATGGTTTTGGAATTCCTATAGCATACATGAGTTCAACTTCTCCCATACTCCTTCTCACTCTTTTGCTCTTTCTAATGTTCTTTGTGCTCCAACCATGAAACGTAATTTAATTTACATTTCTCAATTATACAAATCTAAAAATGCCTTTGTTGAATTCTTACCATTTTTTTTTTTGTAAAAGACCTTCAAATGGGAGGAATTCTTTTCCAAGACCAACCTAAAAATGGTGTCTATGAGTGGCCCATCTTTTCATCTTCATCATCGTTACTTGCTTTCTCTACGATAAAGACCACATCCCCTTTTAACATCATAGACTTTGTCACCTATCACTATCGACGTTCAAACACATGGTATCATTATTCGGTTTGGATATTACTAGTTCATCTCATATCAACTTTCATTGTAATTCTTGTCACTGTAATAAAAGTCATAAACTACCATTTTCTGCTTCTACATTATCCACTTCTTCTCCCTTGAAATTGTCTTCACAAATATTTGGAACTCACCAGTTTACTCTATTGATAATTTTAAATATTATATTCTCTTTGTTGATCACCTTACCAAATATATCTGGTTGTATCCTTTGAAACGTAAATTTGATGTAGGTAATGTGTTTATTCGCTTCAAAACACTTTACTTTGATAATGGAGGAGAATACCAAACCTTTTCCTCATTCTTAACAATCAATGACATCTCTCATCTCACTTCTCCCCCTTATACTCCTAAATACAATGGTTATCTGAACGCCAATATCGTCATATTGTTGAAATTGGCCTTTCTCTCCTTTCTCACGACTCCATGCCTCTATCTCACTGGTCCTTTGCCTTTTCTACAGCTGTATACCTTATAAATTGCCTTCCTACACCTACTCTCAATAATGAGTCTCCATTTTTTAAACTTTTTGGCACTACTCCTAACTATAACAAACTTCGAAGTTTTGGTTGCATCTGCTATCCCTGGCTCCAACCTTACACCTCTCACAAACTGGAACCTAGATCAACCCTTGTCTCTTTGTTGAATATTCCTCCACTTAAAGTGGCTATCTTTGTCTTGATATCTCCTCCAAATGCCTGTACACCTCTCATCAAGTTCGTTTTGTTGAGACCGTTTTTCCACTTGCCAACTCCAATCTCATTCTCCCTCGTGTCACTTCTTGTTCCACATTAGAATGGTGTTTTATCACTTTACTTGTCATTCTTTCATCATGTCCCACAACTAACCCTGAACCTGATCCAGTCCTCCCATTATCACCCACCTCTTCATCCTCTACTCAAGCTAAAACTACATCTGTAGCCACCTAGCCGATGCCATCATCTCTTCAAGGCATCATTACTTGCTTCAAACATAACATTTACAAACCTATTCAAAAACTCAACCTCAATATTGAGATTTACCATCTCACCTTTGAGCCCACCACTATCCATCAAGCTTTGAAGGATCCCAAATAGAGGCATGCCATGTCTATAAAATTTGATGCTATTCTTCGTAATGGAAAATGGGAACTTGTTCCATCTCATCCTATTCAAAACTTGGTTGGGTGTAAGTGTATTTTTCGCACTAAATATTTACCTAATGGTTCTGTTAATAAGAACAAAGTGCGTCTAGTTGCAAAAGGTATTCATCAATGTCCAGGTATCGATTTTCCTGAAACATTTAGTCTAGTCATCAAACCAACCACAGTGCATTTGGTTCTTAGTCTTGCCCTAAGTAAAAGCTAGTCACTTCATCAACTGGATGTCAACAATGCCTTTCTTCAAGGCACACTTTCAGAAGATGTCTTTATGTCTCAACCTCCGGGCTTCATTGATCGTGATAATCCTCACCATGTTTGCAAGCTTCACAAGGCTATCTATGGACTCAAACAAGGTCCGCGTTCCTGGTATCATGAATTATGCAAATTCCTGCTTACTTCAGGTTTTCAAAACTCTGTTGCAGACACATCCTTGTTCATATTTAACATTCAATGTTATTCTTTATATTTTTGTTTACGTTGATGATATAATTGTTATTGGAAACACTGATCAAGCTGTACATCATTTTATTTAGCAGTTCTCTACACACTTTTCTCTAAAAGATCTTGGTGACTAACACTACATCTTGGGTGTTGAAGTGCTTTCCCATGCCGATGGTCTGTTTCTTGGTCAATGAAAGTATATTGCTAGTCTCCTTCAAAAGACTCGTATGGCTGAAGCAAAATCAGTCTCCACACCTGTAGCAATGAGTTCGTCTCTTACCTTGTATGTTGGTACTCCCTTATCAAATCTTACAAAGCATCGAACCACTGTTAGAAGTCTCCAGTATCTCTCATTGACTCGTCCAAATATTAATTACACGGTTAATAAGCTCTCCAATTCATGCACCAACCAATGACAAAGGATTGGACTGTTGCCAAACGCTTACTTCGCTATCTCTGTGGTACCTTAGATCATGACCTAACACTTTGTCGTCAATCGTCTCTTCCTCTTCATGCATTCTCTGATGCTGAATAGGCTGGCAACAAGGATGATTTCACTTCAACCTGTTCTTACATCGTTTATGTCGATCGTAACCCCATATCTTGGAGCTCCAAGAAACAAAAATTTTTTGCCCTGTAAGCTAAGTATCGATCAGTCCCTGCCACGGCTACTAAACTATGCTGGATTTGTTCTCTCCTAATTGAACTTGGCATCACTATTCCTCATTAACTAGTGATTTATTGTGACAATGTTGGGGCCACAAACCTCTGTGCCAATCTAGTGTTTCACTCACGCATAAAGCACGTCGCCTTGGACTATCATTTCATACGTGAGCAAGTTCAAAATGGTCTCCTCAAAGTCTCCCATGTCTCTACTTATAATCAGCTTGTCAATGTCCTCACCAAGTCGTTGTCTCGTCACCAACTCACCATGGTCATGAACAAGATCGAACTTACTCCACCACCATCCATCTTGCAGGGGCATAATAAGAATACATAACTAATTATTTAAAATTTGAATTCCTAAAATCCAATAGCATATTTTTATTTTGAATTCCTCTAAATTAGCTATGGTGGTTATAACAAAACAGATCTACTAGGCTATGTTTTGTATATAAATACCATGGTCATCAATAGAAAGATATGTGAAGAACATTTTATAGCAAACCTTCTTTTTCCCTTACCTTTATTCAACATAATATTTATTAATTTAATATTTTCTTTTATTATATTTTAAAGAATTTCTTTTGTTAAATTTAGAATAAAGATAGCTTAACATATCTTTTGATGGTTACATTATAGTATTATATATAAATTATATACTATATAAAAATAAATAAAAATTATATTACATTACAAAGTATAAAAGTGAGTCGGGCTCAAGCTTAGAATGTTTGAACCCAAGCTTGATTCATATTTTAAACAAGTCTAATATTTTTTGCTCAAGACTATTTTTTAAGCCCTTATACTTTTGTTAGAATTCTCTCATATTTTGGGCACACCTTTGAGCTTGGACAAATTATCTGATCCTTGAGCAGGTTTATCTCAAAAAAATTATAAAAAGCACATAATTAGTAACTAAAATTTATCACACAAGTGAAAAGATGATATACTATATATAAGTTTACATTTTAAAAATATTTCATAAAAGATTTTAATAACAATATTTTAATAAAAGGTGGATAGCTTTTTATTTTTAATAATTAGAAGTTGCAAGAATAATAGTTGGTACTTAACTTTTTGACAGAAATAAATGGATAGATTTAATTGAGAAAATGATTTTCTACATAATTAGTTTAAGATATCAGTATAAATTCAATTATTTTTACATGTTTAAATTATGTAATTATCCTCTATATTTTTAAAAACAATAACTTCAACTTTTTGTACTTTTATCAACTGATTTAGTATCTTGTATTTATTTGGATTCGTCACTTGAATCAAATGTAATACGTTACAAATTCCTAATTCAATATCAATTAAATTCTTTATAAATTCTCTTTATTTAATCTATTTCCATATTTCCTCAAAATTTAATTAGCACAATCGTGGAACAATGTTAAGTGTTGTACAGAAATTTTTGTAATGTTACACTACGTTTGTTGTTGTTTCGTGCAGCTTCGTTATCTCTTCATTTCTAGAAAAATAACTCCCATTTCTTTTTTTCACTATTGGTATGGCCACACATCTCCTATATTGAGTTCCCATTTCCTCTTGCCTCTCCTTATTTTTTAGGATTAAGAGATATACTCCCTTTCAATAAGATGTTATTCCATTTAATCGTGCCAATGAAACACTAATTCGGTTTTCAAACATTTAACCTGTTCATGGCTCTTTGCACATCCATGAAGACGTCAACCGCCCTACCATGGCATTGAAACAACAGACAAAGCTAATATTTTTTCTTTGGAAGATTATTAACAAAAAAAATCGTCTCCTATTTTCTTGAAACCTCAAACTCTCACACTAGTTTTGCTTTGTATAATATAATGCATTTATGATAATCTTATATATTCTTATAATAAATGCCCAAATTTGACCCGACCAGACAAAAAAAAAAAAAAAAAACAAAACAAAAAATAAAATAAAAATAATTAATGTCCAAGTCCATTACAACAAACAGTCCAATACGGTCTAATATGGCCCAAATGAAGAAACCCTAAGCCCATAACCTAAACTTTTCAGCAAACTAAAACAAAACCCTAGCCCCTTCTAGCCGTGCCGCCGCTCCACGTGCTGCATCAGCATGCTCACCGCCCAAGGTCTACCTCATTTGCATCGAAATGGCAAGGCACGACTCCCATCGCTTCTGTTGACTCCGCCACCTGCAAGAAAAGAGCAAAAAAGGGATAGAGACAACATGCAAGAACAAAACAGAAAAAATAAACAATGTAATTTTGACTATAAAGGCCACAACAAATCAGTGATTTTTACACGGAGAGAGCAATAAAAAAAGAATACAAAAACTTCAAGAAAAGTGATTTTATTATTGTTTTTATTTTTTACATTTTACAAAAATACAAAAAGAAAAAAGAGAGGTTTTAAAAGAAAACTTACAGAATGCTTGTACTCCGCCGCCGTGGGTGGAGGATTTGGTGATTTTTAAGGTTTTTGAAACCCCCCAAAAAGAAAACAAACGAAATTTTTTGAGGTTTTTCGTGATTTTTGAAAGATTTTTGGGAAATATTCCCCAGTTTTGGACTAGGGAGGTCAAAGCGCTCAAAAGCGGGGTCTTTTTTCTCTTTTTAATTTTACCACGAAATTTTTATTTTATTTCATTTTCATCCCTGATGAATGATGCGTTCAGAGGGCCAGGGAATAATTTCCCAGTTGGTCCCCCTTTTTTATGCACATTTTATTTGGATCCTCATTTATGTTTCCTTATTTAATTTATTCATTTTATTATGATTTATACTTATAATTTCATTTAAATTCCAATTTAGTCTATCGTCTTTTAATTAACATTAACCTTTTACAAGCCTTTTATTTATTTATTTATTTATTTATTTATTCTTTTATTCTTTTATTTTTTACTTTTTATACGTTTAAAATAGATTGTTTACACTTTCTATTTATTTATTTATTATTATTATTATTATTATTATTATTATTATTATTATTATTATTATTATTATTATTATTATTCCTTTATTATTTAGTTAGCATTGGAACAATAAGTAATATGATTATTGCCATTGCTATTATTATTATTTTTCTTATCATTAATATAATTATATTGTTATTATTATTGCATTCATTTACTTATTATTTGTTATTTTAGTATTCTACCCACATAGCCGCTTTGCATTATTTCGTTATCACCGTGTCATACACTATATTTAAACATATTTGCCCGTTTTATATTGTACCTGAATAAACTAAATACGTCATTTTAAATGTCATATTAATTTTTTACTCGGTGCATAAAAAGGAGAGTTTCAAAAGCAAGACAATGTTCTTATTTAGAGATTCGAGAAATCAGCCCTAACTTACGGGGTTTGATTTTCTCTTTGAACCTAAATAACCGAACATCCTTTCAAAATTAAAACACATGAGATTTAAATAGTAATTAAAATAAAGAGCAAGCTTATTTTCGAGGATTCGAGATGTCGTGTCCTAACTTACGGGATATGACATTCTGTTACCTCGAGATAAGAGATCCATTTACATATATTTTGATTTATTCAAGTGATTTTAATTTAAAATAACATTATGCAGAGTGTGATCGTGTTTTAAGTTCTCTTTAAATTTTTAATTTTTGATAATAAGACATCGAGTAATCAATTAGGTACCAATTTTGGGATTGACGAGGGTGCTAATCTTTCCTCGTGCGTAACCAACTCCTGAACCCATTTTTCAGATTTTGTAGACGAAAATCATTGTTTTAGTAAATCAAGCATTTTATTAAAACAATCAAATTATCATGTGATCCAATCACACCTCATAAAAAAGATTGGTGGTGACTCCCATTTTTATTTTAAAATAAAAAATTAATTTACAAGTCGATCTCGATTTAAAAAAGGGTTTCGATAGCTTGGCGACTCCACTGGGGAATTAAAATAAGAGAGTCAAGCCACGAGTTGATTACTTCTTGTCTTTTGTTGAAAATTGATAATTTGGTTTAAATTTACAATCCTTTCATTGCATTTCATTTTATGGTTTGCATCATTTTGATATATTTGCTTTATTGGTTCGAGTCTTTGGATATAC
Organism: Gossypium rotundifolium; assembly: GCA_025506655.1. NCBI lineage: Eukaryota > Viridiplantae > Streptophyta > Magnoliopsida > Malvales > Malvaceae > Gossypium > Gossypium rotundifolium. The sequence goes on from CP106734.1 coordinate 37,003,399, forward strand.
TTTCACATTTTGGATTTCATAACCTATCGGTTATACCCTTTAAGTTGGAGTGAGAAACTATTCCTTCGTGAGGTCTTCACCTCCGTATAGGATAGTGGATCGCTTTCGGGATACATCCGTATCTATGTCTTCGTGAGATCTTCATCTCCGTATAGCCATAGGGAAATGTATTCCCCTAAACTGAACTCGGTCCATATGAGCCTATAATGGGTAAGGATCGAGGAATCTGTTGGTTCAGGTACCCTTAATTTAGAACCGAACCACATATAATGAGCCCTAAGAACCTACCCTAGGTAAAAACACACCAAACCCCAAGTGGTCACCCGAATAGGTACTCTATTTATTATTTCTTGCTTGCTTTAAATTCTAGTTTTGTATGAAGTGTACTGACTTGTTTTGTTTCGTTTGACTGTGATTGCATTGCATTTTCATCATAGAAAAGGGTGTTGATTCACGTTCGATTGCTAAATAGAGAGCTTGTCATAGAAAATGGGTTTCTTGATAAAGTGGAAGGCAACACGGCTGCGCGAATATGGTCCAAGAAAAGGCAACAAGAGAAATGTGACAGCCTGTGGAGGGTCAGGTCAGATATATGAACCATGTTATGAGCGAAGCTTTGGTCCGAGTACGAGAAATGGCTGACCACTTGCAGACCCCAGCCGTTCAAAGCTTGAAATATGAATTAGAGTTGGATCGGTGCTGAGAATTAGCTTTATTTCTTGGGAAAGTTAAGGTTTTGAGTGTGAAGGCGAGGTCGTATATGTATTTATTTTATATAAAGAAACTTGTTTTCTAGTAAAGTTGTTCTAATGGAATTGAACTAGAATCAGCGCCTTTTTTGCATGCATCTTTTCCATAAATTACATTTCATTGCATGCAATAAATTTCATAAAATCCAAAAGCGTCGAGTTTAGAACTCTAGTATAAAGCCTGATGGATAATAAAGAGTTGGAATTTTTTAAAAATATCGAGGGTTTAGAAAGGGAACTAAACAAAACCTATCAAGAATTTGTCCCCACATCCCCGAAAATGTTTAGAACAACTGGACTGTGGAGGAGATTCTTGTAATTTTTAGGACCATTTTAGAGTAATATTCAAAACACATATTGCTCTAAGCCTAAGAGCAATAGAAATCCTTTTGTGAAAAAGGCATATGTCCACTATTTTTTTTATTTCAATAAAATGCATCTTTGTGTCTCGTTTTGGCAAATATTCTTTTATTCTTTCCATTTCATTCATACTCATACCACATAGATAATAATTCTTAGATTCATTTGATCTTTGGGTATTCATTCATTCCTATAACAGGTCTTCAGATATCAATGATATGAGCGACGCTGCTACTGACTCAGAATCTATTTTTGAGCAAGATATGTGTTTAGAAGAACCTCAGGACTTTAAAGGTGATCGAGATTGTAACCTATCTCCTGATTTGTTAAAGATGGTAGAACAAGATAAGAAACAAGTCCTACCTTACAAAGAGTTAGTGGAAATTGTGAGCTTAGGAGAGGAAAAAGAGGTGAAGAGTGGAGTTTGCATTACCGCAAAGACAAAGCAAGACCTCGTTGAGTACTCCAAGCATTCAAATATGTCTTCGCATAGTCGTATCAAGACATGGCTAGGCTAAGTACTAATATCGTGGTACACCGGCTTCTCATAAAAGAAGAATGCAAGCCAGTTCAACAGAAACTTTGAAGGATGAGGCCCGACGTCCTACTGAAATAAAAGAAGATGTCAAGAAGTAATTCGACATTGGTTTCTTACAAAATACTTAGAATGAGTATCTAATATTGTCCCCGTCCCTAAAAAAGATGGGAAAGTACAAATGTGTGTGGACTATAGAGATTTAAACAAAGCCAGCCTGAAAAATAATTTCCCATTGCCTCATATCAACACTTTAGTAGACAACACGGTAGGTTACTCACTGTTCTCCTTCATGGATGGTTTCTCGGGATACAACCAGATAAAGATGCATCCTGAAGACATGGAGAAGACTACATTCATAACCATGTGGGGAACATTTTGCTATAAGGTAATGCCATTTAGATTGAAAAATACGAGAGCAATGTATCAAAGAGCCATGGTAACCTTGTTTCATGACATGATGCACAAATAAATTGAAGTTTATGTTGACGACATGATTGCAAAATCTAGAACGAAAAAGGAGCATTTGCAAGTCTTAAGCAAGTTGTTCTTAAGATTAAAAAAATTCCAGCTAAAGCTCAATCCAGCAAAATGTACCTTCGGGGCTAGGTCGAGAAAATTGTTAGGATTTGTAGTCAGTGAAAAGGGGATCGAGATTGACCCAGATAAAGTAAAAGTTATACAGGAAATGCCTCCATCGCGCACTAAAAAAGAAGTTCGAGGTTTCTTAGGGAGAGTAAATTACATCGCCCGGTTCATTTCACAATTAACTGAGAAATGCGACCCTATATTCCATCTTTTTAAGAAACACAATCCAGGTGTATGGGATAAGGAGTGCCAAAAAACTTTTGACAAGGTTAAACATTACCTGTCCAATGGCCTAGTGCTGATGCCACCTAGTTTAGATAAGCCACTGATACTGTAGTTGGCAGTATTCGAGAATGCCATGGGATGTATGCTTGGTTAACATGATGAGTCAAGAAGAAAAGAAAGAGAGATATACTATCTCAGTAAGAAATTCACTAAATGAGAGATAAGATATTCGACAATCGAGAAGTTTTGTTGCGCCTTGATCTGGATAACCCAAAGACTGAGACAGTACATGTTGTACCACAAAACTTGGCTCATCTAAAAAATAGACCCCTTAAAGTACATGATGGAGTCGACGGATCTAAATAGAAGAATGGCCCAGTGGCAAACTCTGCTTTTCAAATTTGATATAGTGTATGTGAATCGGAAGGCTATAAAAGGGAGAGCAATACTAGATTTTCTGGCCAATAGAGCTCTAGAAGATAACGAGCCTTTGAACTTTGATTTCCAAAATGAAGATCTATTGTATGTTGCAACCACTAAATAAGACTCTCAAGAAGGTTATCCTTGAAAGCTAAACTTTGACGGAGCTTCAAACTCTGGGGGTAACAGAATCAGGGCAATCCTGGTATCCCCAAACGGAGATCATTATCCCTTTACTAGTAAATTGGATTTTGATTACACAAACAATATGACAGAATACGAAGCATGCATCATGGGTATCCGTGCAGCCATAGAATACAAGATCAAAGTACTAGAAGTATATGAGGATTCTGCATTAGTGATCTATAACTCAAAGGTGAATGGGAGACGAGAGACCCTAAATTGATCAATTATCGAAGGCTGGTGCTTGAGTTAATTAAGGAGTTTGATGATATTACCTTCTGTTACCTCCTGCGAGATGAAAACCATATGGTCGACGCCTTGGCTACTTTAGCTTCCATGATTAGAGTGAACAAACAAGAGGATGTAAAGCCTATCCAGATGAGTATTTGTGAGGCTCCGGCCCATTGTTACAACATCGAATAAGAAGAAAAGGATAATCACCCTTGGTACCATGATATATTATGATATGTGAAGAATCATAAGTACCCTAATCAAGCAGCCGAGAATGATAGAAAGACGTTGAGAAGACTAGCCAGTGACTATGTCTTGGATGGGGAGATCTTATGCAAAAGGAGAAAGGATCAAGTGCTATTAAGATGTGTGGACATTGTTGAGGCTAAAAAAATCTTGGAAGAAGTCCATGAGGGTGTTTGTGAAACACATGCTAATAGTTTTACAATGGCTAGGCAAATTATGAGATTCGGGTACTATTGGTCCACCATGGAAGGAGATTGTATTAAATACGCCAAGAGATGCCATAAGTGCCAAATTTATGGAGACAAAATTCATGTGCCTCCTTCACCTCTTCATGGCATGACTTCTCTATGGCCTTTCTCTATATGGGGCATGGATGTCATTAGGCCAATATCACCAAAAGCTTCTAATAGGCATCGATTCATCTTCATGGTCATCGATTACTTCACCAAGTGGGTAGAAGCCACTTCATATGCCAATTTTAAAAAGTCGGCAGTCAATAAATTCTTGAAGAAAGAGATCATATGTCAGTATGCAATGCCGAAAGGATCATATCTGACAATGCCTTAAACTTGAACAACAGTATAATAGCGGAGGTCTGTAGTCAATTCAAGATCAAACACCACAACTCCTCATCATATCGCCCAAAAATGAATGGTGCGGTGGAGGCAGCCAATAAGAATATCAAGAACATCGTGGGGAAAATGACTGAGACTTATAAAGATTGGCATGAGAAGTTACCATTTTCCCTTTATGCTTATCGAACGCCTATTAGAACCTCTACCGGGGCAACACCTTTCTCATTGGTTTATAGAATGGAGGCAGTTTTGCCTATTGAAATCGAGATTCCTTCTCTCTGAGGTTTGTCCGAGTTGAAGTTAGATGAAGCAGAATAGATCCAATCTTGATATAATTAGCTAAATTTGATTGAAGAGATGAGATTGAAAGCTATCCGTCATGGTCAGATGTACCAAAAGTGAATGATGCAAGCTTACAACAAAAAGGTTCGCCATAGAGAATTTTATGAGGAGAACCTGGTATTGAAAAGGATCCTTCCCATACAAATAGACTTTAGAGGAAAATGAATGCCAAATTGGACAGGACCTTTTATGGTGAAGAAAGCCTTTTCTGAAGGAGAGTTAATTTTAACTGAGATAGATGGAAGAGATTTGCCCAACCCTATGAATTTAGATTCAATCAAGAGGTGTTTCACCTATAAAAAAAAAGGAGAGGTCAAGGCAAAAACTCGCAAAAGACGTCTTGAGACCAAATGAATTTTGAGTTGAAAACCCATAAAGGGCAGCTCAAATTTTAACCAAAAGATGGGGCATGTGGTAGTCTTGTCCTCTCAGAAGTAACAATGAGGAGAAACGTTACATCTTGGGGCATCAACAAAGTACTCTATGTAATTCCCAAAAATTTTTTAATTTTGTTCTTGCGAATGTGTGACACAAATATGTATCTGCTTCAGTGGTTAAGTGTTCTGGGTATGTGTGTGAGGTCCAAAGTTCAACCCATGCCTTTGGAAAAATTTTGGATTTTTCTGAGCAAAGCCTTAACTTTGTCCAATAGGCTTTTATTTAAATGTTTGTAAGTATAAAACAAAATGGGCCTGCTGGTCTGGTGGTTAAGTAGAGTATTAGTATGTTGGAGGTCATGGGTTCGAATCTCTACGTGGGCAAGGGAGAGTTATTTTTGCTCGGTTTGGTGACTAAGAGTTTGAGTTGTAGTTGATAATTGAATAGTAGGTGGTTGAGATAATATGGGTAGTGGGATTGAGTGAATCAGTTTCCCCAAAGTCCTCTTTGTAATCGACGTCTAACTCCATCTTCTGCCAGTTTTTCTTTTCTTTGCTTTTCTTTTCCTCCATCTTTTTTTTCTCTCTATAGCCAAATTTTTTCTTCTCTTTCCCCCGCTTTTTTTGTTTTTTTATTTTTTGCAAATCGTCTCTTTGGGTCCGACCGTTGATTTCATCTGTTTCGATAAGTTGGGTAAGCGTGCTTTAGTTTTGGTAGTCTTGAATCAGTAATTAATGGAATTATTTCATGTTTAAGAGACCCTTAGGCGGCTGTAGGTTCCAATCGGTGCTGAGGAAGTGTGATTTCGTTATTGCGCGTTCAAGGTATGAGTTGTTAGAAATATTTAGGATTTTTGTTCTTAATAATTTGGTTTGGTATCGGTTTAAGTGACTAAAATTAGTTTTTAGATGGTTGAAAATAGGTTCTGGAGTGCTCGGGGATCGTTTTAGCTTCAATTGAAACCAGGTGTGTACTCGATTACGCAAGAAATAGGGTTTCAATGAAAGTTAAAAACCCCATTGTCGATGCCACACAAGCGTGTGGTTTCCCGTGTGGTAGGCCGTGTACCCTAACTCGGGCGTGTGCTCGACGAGGCCAGGCCGTGTGCGTATGACGCAGCCATGTGATGGTTAGGCAGGTCGTGTGTGACACACAGGCTAGACTGATTTGGGCCGTGTGAGCCACACGGGCATGTGGGATTTTGGGTCATGCCATGTGATCCACACGGCCAAGGCAAATTTAGGCCGTATGGGTGACACGGGTGTGTGGGCTCGTACGGGTAAGCCACATGGGCGTGTGAGCCCATTTTCACTAAATTGATTGCTAAGGTTGCATGGGTCGCCCAAGTCCATTGTGAACCTACTGTAGGGTCGGTAAGCATTACTTAGACCCCTAATTATGTGAACTGACTGATTGATAGATATATATTGAGTATGATGATAGTATGCATGTATACATTTACTGATTATATGTATTGATATCATGAGTGAAACACCCAAACCCGCCCACGAGCCTTGACCGGATCTGGCATGTTCCCCGGTGTAAACCGTTTCAAATTCTTTTGTTACTTAGAAAAAAACTTGTGTGTTTTGAAAGAAAAATTGTTTTGGGTTGGGCTTGAGTTGTAAACAAGTTTAATTCATTAGTAAAAATTCTTTTACTTTAGGTGACAAAACGTTTGGGCTTTGTTTTAAAATAAATTTACTCAATCCTTTAATAAATATAAAGTTTGTAAGTTTAATAAATAAAAGCAAAGTAATGTAGTGCTACTACGGCCTTATTACATCAAATAATTTCCCAAAAATAAAAATTCAAAATACTTAAAACAAAATAGTCCAAATAAAATAAATGAACTTCTTGCTGTGCATGGCCATCCCTAAGCATCTGCCGGCCCGGTCCATCACTGGTCGTCACCTGAAAAGTAATCCCACAACGGGGTGAGTCGATAGACTCAATGTGTAACCAACACCAAAATTTAATAGAATTAGGCATACCATACATATCATGTTCATATAATAATTCAAGATAATGATGCAATCCCGAACCCAAACCTATATGCCATCCGCTACACTCCACCCATACCATCCTGCACACCGTGGGGACTACTAAGTCAACCCTCCATCCGCTACACACCATCAAGGCGATCATTGCAATGACGTGCTCATCGCCCATATAAAATTCGTGGCATAGCCACCAGATAATTCTGTCATGAGACACCATATTCGATAATGTAACCGGGTTACCACATTCGGATAATGTGACCAAGTCACCACATTCGATAATGTGACCAAGTCACCACATTCGATAGTGAGACCAAGCCATCACATTCACTTCCCTTTCTCAAATAACCCGAATGCCCCATATTATTCATATCATGCATATCATACTTAAATTCACATTCATGTCACTTTTCACATGTTAAGTATAACATATTTCGTAATCCTAGTAGGAGTAGGAAAACGTACCTGAGTACTTTGTACCGTAACATGGTACTTTAGCCACATTCTTACACTTTCATATTAACACATATATCAAGTTTAAGCCATAAATCTATTAAGATTAGTGTGGGGTACACACGGTACCTTAGCCATATTCTTACACTTTCATATTAACACATATAATGAATTAAAACCATAAATCTATTGAGATTTAGTGTGGGGTACACACCTGATTTGCTTAGCGGTTCACTTAAATTCCGAATAGCTTGATCTAATGCCTTCCTACATTCGGTCAACCTTAGTATGTTAATATAAGGCCTATTCGGCCATAAAACCAAATCCTAGTAGGATTTGTATTCTTAAAACTTACCTTGTTGCCGTTTTGATGAATAATCAAATCCCGAAAACTTGTATTCTTCTCCTTTGAAATCGGCTAATCACTAGATCCCTTGATTCGGTTAGTTTTCAGCTTAAAACACATAATAATAGATCTACTACAAAAATAGGGTCTTGGCCGAATATTCATAGTCATTTACCTTAAGGATCTTAAATCCCAAAATTCACCGAATAACTAGGGAACACGTGGCCTATGGTGTACCTTCGGGAAAAGAACTTCTCCTTCCATGATTCGGCCAAGATTAATAATAGGAATTAGTCCCTAAATTTCGATAAGTCTAAAATATAAAAGAATGGAAACCAAACTTGGATCTTACCCTTATCTGAAGGAATCGATTGCACCTTCACTTCAACCTTCAGAGATTCGGCTATGGCTAAATGATGCTCTCACAACTTTCGGCTTTTGGAGGGATTAGAAAGAAAAGAGAAGGAAGAATAAAGATGGAGGATTCGGTTAGAACACAAGGTATTTTGGCTTGGAAAAAATAAAAGAAGAAGAATAAAACTATAGGAATTTCGGCAGAGAGAGGAGAATATGCTTAAGAAATTCGGCAAAGGATGTATGAATGAATGAATGGCCTTCTTTTCCTTTTATAGTCGAAATTACTATCTTAGAATCCCTTACTTGGCCATCACACTTCTATCATTCTCCTAATTAAAGAATAATTCTTCATTTATCCACCTATTTAGCCGAATTTTAAAGAGAATTAAACTCTTCCCTTAAGAGTCCTTATTACCGTCCATTGCTTCCTCTTTAAGTAATTTAATAAAAATCACTTAAAGTTTTAGCTAGATGCCGTCCACTCCCTTCCCTTGTTGAGCCGAATTTTAACTTGTTCTATTGGACTCCTTGTGGCCTTACGAGGCCCAAATTATCCACCTAAGTGGCGTCACTCACTAGGCTTTAAGTGGTATCTTCAGGCCACTTTTCCAAGCCTGTTTGTGTGTCAAACTTCACATACTTTTTCTCTTAAGGCCACCTTGCCTTAATTTCCTCTTTTAAACTTTAAAACTCGACATTTCTAAGTCATTTCTAAGTTTCCAAAAATTTTCGTTTGGCTCTTTAAACTTGACATTTCCTTACATTTCCAAGTTTCCCGAAATGTTTACTTTCCTCTTTTGAATCATTTCCAAATCATTTCCTTATATTTCTTAGTTTCCAAAAATGTTCACTTTCCTCTTTAACTTAAGTTTCAAAAATGTTCACTTTCCTCTTTTAACTTAAGTTTCCAAAATGTTCACTTCCCTCTTTTAACTTAACATTTCCAAGTTTCCAAAATGTTCACTTTCCTCTTTTTGAAACTTAACATTTCTAAATCATTTCTTACATTTCCAGGACATTTCCCTACATTTCCTTACATTTCTCTACATTTCCTTACATTTCCATACATTTCCTTACATTTCCATACATTTCCATACATTTCCATACATTTTCTTACATTTACATACATTTCCTTACATTTCCATACATTTCCTTACATTTCCTTATATTTCCTTACATTTCCTTACATTTCCTTTCATTTCCTTGCATTTCCTTATATTTCTTTACATTTCCAAGGTTCTAAAAATGCACACCACACATCCATTTCATAGTAAACATACTATTTCATAAAATTAAGAAAAATGGGTTTTGAACCTCTTCCCTCAAAGTACTTCACTTGATGCCATAACCCTTGCACCTTAGGTGGCGTCCCTTGCCACTTTTCCACATCACTTCTTATTTTTAACTTGAAAACCAATAATTGTCCAAAGCTTTCTATTCTATCCTAGGATTTTAAAAACCCTTAATTCACTTCCAAACACTGTCAAAACCTACTACTCATGAATTATGCACAAACGCATAACCCCTAATCTAGGATGTTACAATTCTACCCTCCTTAAAAAAAATTTCATCCTCGAAATTACTTACTGACAGTCGTACAATCCTTCTCACCGCACTATGCTTACGCTGCACACTATGATCTTAATAGAACCATCATACTTTCCAGGCATAATCTCTAAGTTCAAGTCCCTTAGAACTCATTTCTAACGTCACGATTTAATCTGATTAAGAAGTTTTATGTATTAGCCTATATTCCACTGATTAACCGCGAAGAAGTTTTATGAAAAGAATTTTAGGAGTGGTTTTTTCGTATTCATAAATGCACACAGTCTTTACATTCATCCATCAATCAATTATGAACTTTCGTTCATTCAGAGAAATGTTGTAGTTTTTATTGTTGTTGTTTTTCCACTACCTAGGGGTATTTTCGTAATTTGCCCTACAAGGGTATTTTCGTAATTTGTCAAATTAGGGTATTTGAAAATGTTGTAAAATAGAGGTTGTTGATATTTTACAAAATTAAAATACTTGCTGGAAAAATTTCAAGGGTAAAATGGTAATTTATACACTAGGGGTATTTTTGTAATTTTACAAGCCAGGGTCATTTCGATAATTTTACGCAAAGATATGGTTCCTGGTGACTTTCAAAACAAGGGCATTTTTGAAGATTTCTAATTTGAGGGCACTTCGTTGACTTTCCTTATTGAGGGTATTTTGGTCATTTGTACAAGTTAAGGGTAATTCAGTCATTTTGCAAATCAGGGGTAATTTTGTAAATTTTTCCAAACCAGGGTGTCTTGGATATTTTTAAAAGTTTTTGAATACTTGTGCAAAATCAGAAATTGTTATTGAAATCGGGGGTAGTATGGTAATTTTAGAAAATCAAGGGCATTTTAGTAATTTTACAACTAAGGGTATTTAGGTAAATTTGTAAATCGAGAATTCTTAGAAAGTTTTTCCAAAATAATAATTTTCAAAATTTCAAAAGGGTAGTTTGTTGACTTTTAAAACTAGGGTTTCCATAAAAATATGGCTAGTCCCTTTCGGGTTTTAGTTATTGAGTTTAGCCCATGACTAAGTCCTCTTGGTTAGGGTGAACGGTTACTATGCACCAGGTAGGATTCGAGTAAAGAGGAGGTGAGTCACTAGGACTGCTTAAATACCAAGCTCTTACTGAATCCACTCCTAGACATGCGCACAATAGTTACCACACCTAGCTCGTGACTTAACCACGTGTTTGTCTAATGGTCCTTAAGTCTTATGTACTTGTGTTTTTGAGTAGACTAGTCCTAGGGTTCAACAGATCCTAGTTCACTAATCTACGTTGCCATAAACGCCCATACATTTCATATATTCAAATCACTTCAGAAGTCAGAAGTACTTACCTGGTGGACTGCGGGTCGGAGACTTGTGGGCCATGCCAGAAAAACCTGCTTATTTCATAAGATACTTTATAAAGCTTATTTGGGCTCGATTTGAAAACGTTTTGGGCCTTAGCCCACCGGCCGAGAGTTTAAAACTGGGCTCTGATACCAAATTGAAACACCCCAAACCCGGCCTACGAGCCTTGACCGGATATGGTATGTTCCCCAGTGTAAACCGTTTCAAATTCTTTTGTTACTTAGAAAAAAACTTGTGTGTTTTGAAAGAAAAATTGTTTTGGGTTGGGCTTGATTTGTAAACAAGTTTAATTCATTAGTAAAAATTCTTTTACTTTAGGTGACAAAACGTTTGGGCTTTGTTTTAAAATAAATTTACTCAATCCTTTAATAAATATAAAGTTTGTAAGTTTAATAAATAAAAGCAAAGTAATGTAGTGCTACTACGACCTTATTACATCAAATAATTTCCCAAAAATAAAAATTCAAAATACTTAAAACAAAATAGTCCAAATAAAATAAATGAACTTCTTGCTGTGCATGGCCATCCCTAAGCATCTGCCGGCCCGGTCCATCACTGGTCGTCACCTGAAAAGTAATCCCACAACGGGGTGAGTCGATAGACTCAATGTGTAACCAACACCAAAATTTAATAGAATTAGGCATACCATACATATCATGTTCATATAATAATTCAAGATAATGATGCAATCCCAAACCCAAACCTATATGCCATCCGCTACACTCCACCCTACCTATCCTGCACACTCGTGGGGACTACTAAGTCAACCCTCCATCCGCTACACACCATCGAAGGCGGTCGCTGCATTGACGTGCTCATCGCCCATATAAAATTCATGGCATAGCCACGGATAATTGTGTCATGAGACACCACATTCGAATAATGTAACCGGTTACCATATTCGATAATGTGGTGAAGTCACCACATTCAGATAATGTGACCGAAGTCACCACATTCAGATAGTGAGACCGAAGCCATCACATTCACTTCCCCTTTCTCAAATAACCCGAATGCCCCATATTATTCATATCATGCATATCATACTTAAATTCACATTCATGTCACTTTTCACATGTTAAGTATAACATATTTCGTAATCCTAGTAGGAGTAGGAAAACGTGCACAGTACTTTGTACCATAACATGGTACTTTAGCCACATTCTTACACTTTCATATTAACACATATATCAAGTTTAAGCCATAAATCTATTAAGATTAGTGTGGGGTACACACGGTACCTTAGCCATATTCTTACACTTTCATATTAACACATATAATGAATTAAAACCGTAAATCTATTGAGATTTAGTGTGGGGTACACACCTGATTTGCTTAGCGGTTCACTTAAATTCCGAATAGCTTGATCTAATGCCTTCCTACATTCGGTCAACCTTAGTATGTTAATATAAGGCCTATTCGGCCATAAAACCAAATCCTAGTAGGATTTGTATTCTTAAAACTTACCTTGTTGCCGTTTTGATGAATAATCAAATCCCGAAAACTTGTATTCTTCTCCTTTGAAATCGGCTAATCACTAGATCCCTTGATTCGGTTAGTTTTCAGCTTAAAACACATAATAATAGATCTACTACAAAAATAGGGTCTTGGCCGAATATTCATAGTCACTTACCTTAAGGATCTTAAATCCCGAAATTCATCGAATAACTAGGGAATACTCGGCCTATGGTGTACCTTCGGGAAAAGAACTTCTCCTTCCATGATTCGGCCAAGATTAATAATAGGAATTAGTCCCTAAATTTTGATAAGTCTAAAATATAAAAGAATGGAAACCAAACTTGGATCTTACCCTTATCTGAAGGAATCGATTGCACCTTCACTTCAACCTTCAGAGATTTGGCTATGGCTAAATGATGCTCTCACAACTTTCGGCTTTTGGAGGGATTAGAAAGAAAAGAGAAGGAAGAATAAAGATGGAGGATTCGGTTAGAACACAAGGTATTTTGGCTTGGCAAAAATAAAAGAAGAAGAATAAAACTGTAGGAATTTCGGCAGAGAGAGGAGAATATGCTTAAGAAATTCGACAAAGGATGTATGAATGAATGAATGGCCTTCTTTTCCTTTTATAGCCAAAATTACTAACTTAGAATCCCTTACTTGGCCATCACTCTTCTATCATTCTCCTAATTAAAGAATAATTCTTCATTTATCCACCTATTTAGCCAAATTTTAAAGAGAATTAAACTCTTCCCTTAAGAGTCCTTATTGCCATCCATTGCTTCCTCTTTAAGTAATTAAATAAAAATCACTTAAAGTTTTAGCTAGATGCTGTCCACTCCTTCCCTTGTTGAGCCGAATTTTAACTTGTTCTATTGAAGTCCTTGTGGCCTTACGAGGCCCAAATTATCCACCTAAGTGGCGTCACTCACTAGTCTTTAAGTGGTATCTTCAGGCTACTTTTCCAAGCCTGTTTGTTTGTCAAATTTCACATACTTTTTCTATTAAGGCTACCTTGCCTTAATTTCCTCTTTTAAACTTTAAAACTCGACATTTCTAAGTCATTTCTAAGTTTCCAAAAATTTTCGTTTGGCTCTTTAAACTTGACATTTCCTTACATTTCCAAGTTTCCAAAATGTTTACTTTCCTCTTTGAATCATTTCCAAATCATTTCCTTATATTTCTTAGTTTCCAAAATGTTCACTTTCCTCTTTAACTTAAGTTTCAAAAATGTTCACTTTCCTCTTTTAACTTAAGTTTCCAAAATGTTCACTTCCCTCTTTTAACTTAACATTTCCAAGTTTCCAAAATGTTCACTTTCCTCTTTTTGAAACTTAACATTTCTAAATCATTTCTTACATTTCCAGGACATTTCCCTACATTTCCTTACATTTCTCTACATTTCCTTACATTTCCATACATTTCCTTACATTTCCATACATTTCCATACATTTCCATACATTTCCTTACATTTCCATACATTTCCATACATTTCCTTACATTTCCATACATTTCCTTACATTTCCTTATATTTCCTTACATTTCCTTACATTTCCTTTCATTTCCTTTCATTTCCTTGCATTTCCTTATATTTCCTTACATTTCCAAGGTTCTAAAAATGGACACCACACATCCATATCACAGTAAACATGCTATTTCATAAAATTAAGAAAAATGCACACAATGGGTTTCGAACCTCTTCCCTCAAAGTACTTCACTTGATGCCATAACCCTTGCACCTTAGGTGGCGTCCCTTGCCACTTTTCCACATCACTTCTTGTTTTTAACTTGAAAACCAATAATTGTCCAAAGCTTTCTCTTCCATCCTAGGATTTTAAAAACCCTTAATTCACTTCCAAACACTACCAAAACCTACTACTCATGAATTATGCACAAACGCATAACCTCTAATCTAGGATGTTACAATGAGATAGCATGTCATGTATTATATGTTGCATTTTATGGGGTTGGGTTGATTTTATTTGGAGGAAGTGTACTGAAAGACTCTTAAGCCTAATATACTGGCAGTTCAGCTTCAAACTACTGTTTGGTGCCGCATTCAGAACTACCTGGAGTGTAGGGATGGGTGGATTGATTTAATCCCCACATGGAGGGTAGGGTTGGACGGAGATGGTGTGTAGAGGCTGGTTGGGTAGGACTTGGTTACTGAATATTGTATATCTATTACTGATACTGTGATAAGATAAGGCCATTGTGCATACTGATACTGATACTGAAAGGGGCTTAGGCCCAAGACTATTTTTGACTGTGCACTGTGTTTATTGTTATTTGTTTTCTATGGGATTGCACACTAGGTTTACGTAAACTCACCCCTCTCTGTTTAATGTGCACAGGTAATCCCTAGACCTAGATGGATCGGACTGACCACAATTTTTGGACTTTTACGATTTATAATTTATGATTTATGGTTTTATTTACTGTGGTTTATTTGAATGTAATTTGGGGACTTTTTGGGACTTTTACTTAAATTTGGTTTTATTTATTTTTATGGATTTATAACTACTAGACGTAGGAAAACTCAGTTTTCTAAAAGGCAAAGTTTTCTCTAAACACACGATTTACTCAAAATGAATTTAAAAGCTTCCACAACGAATTATGTTTAAAACAATCGATTAAACGAGTAAGAATTTTGGAATTAATAAGAGATAAAAAAAGTAATTAAACAGAAATGGATTTATCATAGAAACTTAGTTTTCAAACACCCTATCATGTGACATCGCCAGATTCAGCCATAACGTCCGGGCCGGGTTTGGGGTGTTACACTCTAGATCTCCTAGACACATATTAAACTCAAAATGGTCCTCGAGAAGTGTGCAGAGAAGCTCATGCTGTGATATTTGGGGCACCTAGTTTCATCTTATTCATCTTAGCAACATTTGCTATCTTTGATTAATCTATTCATTTCGAGCTCTACTCTCAAAAAGAATTTCAATCTTGTCCATTGTTACGATATTTTTCAAGCATTTTTCTTTCGAAAAATGAATAATGGATGAATAATATTCAAGTAAAAGGATTCTTGTATATCGCTCTGAAAGGTTCTAAATAGTACAAGGACCTGAAACAGGACCACTGGTCAGAACTAATCAAATTTAAGGGTTGGAAACATTTGAGAAAGAATAGTATAAATTGTGACCATTTCTTCGAATTTTCTGTCAAAGATACCAGCTAAACAAGAAGGCAGGGTAATACGTCAGTGATAGAACCTTGATGAACAATGAGCAATGACAACCTAAGCATTTAAAAAATGACATTCTGCATTCATGCAAATATCATTCATATACATCTAGTTAGGAGCATTTGATTCATTCTGATCATGACATCCTAATCGTTTGGCATAAATAGGCCCATCAAATGGATTCTACAGGTCATGTTCTCAGAAAATGGTGTAACAGATCAGAGAAACCATAAATCCTATACCCCTGAAGTTGCAGTGGGATGGATCGAAGTTCTCATGGCAAATCTTATCTCCCTGAAGTTGTAGGAAGCAGATTGCCACAAATCTTATACCCCTAAAGTTGCAGTGGGACGGACCGAAGTTATCATGGCAAATCTTATCTTCCTGAAGTTGCAGTGGAGCAAATTAAAGCTACAAATCTTATACCCCTGAAGTTGCAGTGGGATGGATCGAAGTTACCATGGTGAATTTTATCTCCCTGAAGTTAAAGTAGAGCATATTAAAGCCACAAATCTTATACCTCTGAAGTTGTAGTGGGACGGATCAAAGTTATCATGGCAAATCTTATCTCTCTGAAGTTGCAGTGGAGCAGATTAAATCCATAAATCCTATACCCCTGAAGTTGTAGTGGGATGGATCAAAGTTATCATGCAAATCTTATCCCCCTAAAGTTGCAGTGGAGCATTAAAGCCGCAAATCCTATACCTCTGAAGTTGTAATGAAGTAGATTTAAGATAGCAAATCTTATCTCTCTGAAGTTGCAGTAGAGTAGATTAAACCTATAAACCTTATCTTGTTAAAGTTACAGTTGGGCAAGTTGAAGTTACAAGTCTTATCTCCCTGAAGTTGCAGTAGAGCAGACTGAAGATAGCAAATCTTATTTCTCTAAAATGGCAGTGAAACATATTAAATCTACAAATTACAAATCTTATCTCCCTGAAGTTGTAGTGGAGCAGATTGAAGCCACAAATCTTTCTTCCTAAAGTTACAGTGGAGCAGATTGAAGTTACAAATCTTATCTCTCTGAAGTTGCAGTGGCAGATTGAAGATACAAGTTACAAGTCTTATCTCTCTGAAGTTGCAGTGGAGTAGACTGAAGATAGCAAATCTTATTTCCCTAAAGTTGTAGTGGAACAGATTAAAGCTACAAACTTAAAGCTACAAACTACAAATCTTATCTCCAGAAGTTGCAGTGGAGTGGATTGAAACCATAAATCTTATCTTCTTGAAGTTGCAGTGAAGAAGATTGAAGATACGAATCTTATCTCCTTGAAGTTGCAGTGGAGCAAATTGAAGCTATTAATCTTATCTCCCTGAAGTTGCAATGGAATAGATTGAAACGATAAGTCCTATACCTCTGAAGTTGCAGTGGGTCAGATAGCAAGTCTTATCTCCTGAAGTTGCAGTGGAATAGACTAAAGCTACAAGCTACAAATCTTACCTTCCTGAAGTTGCAGTGGAGCCGGTTGAAGTTACAAATCTTATCTCCTTGAAAGTTATAGTGGAGTAGATTAAAGCTACAATTCTTATCTCTCTGAAGACTGTAGTGGAGTAGATTGAAACTACACTTCTTATACCCCTGAAGTTGCAGTGGGTTAGAATGAAGCTATTTGAAAAAAGAGAAGCACAAAAGGGGTCAAGATTCTGCAAGACCCGACAAATTTGGCCCTTTTTAAAGTTTTTGCTTCATTCTGTTACACGACAATAAGCAAAGATGGGCAGCCGTAAATGCCCAAATTTGACCGGGCCAGACAAAACCAAAAAAAAAAAAAAAAAACCAATAATAATAATAATAATAATAATAATAATAATTAAATTCCAAGTCCATTACAACAAACAGTCCAATATGGCCCAGTATGACCCAAATGAAGAAACCCTAAGCCCACAACCTAAACTTTTCAGCAAACTGAAACAAAACCCTAGCCCCTTCCAGTCGCGCCGCTGCTCCACGTGCTGCATCAGCATGTTCACCGCCCGAAGTCTGCCTTCTTTTCACCGAAATGGCAAGTCACAACTCCCATAGCTTCCGTTGACTCCGCCACCTGCAAGAAAAGACCAAAAAAGGGACAGAGACAACGTGCAAGAAAAAAACAAAATAATAAAAAATGTAATATTGGCTATAAAATCCACAACAAATCAGTGTAATTTTTACATGGAGAGAGCAATAAAAAAAGAATACAAAAGCTTCAAGAAAAGTGATTTTATTATTGTTTTTATTTTTTACATTTTACAAAAATACAAAAAGGAAAAAGAGAGGTTTTAAAAGAAAACTTACGGAATGCTTGTACTTCGCCTTCGTGGGTGGAGGGTTTGGTGATTTTTAAAGTTTTCGAAACCCTCAAAAAGAAAATAAACGAAATTTTTGGGTGTTTTTGTGATTTTTGAAAGATTTTGGGAATATTCCCTAGATTTGGACTCGAAAGGTCAAAGCGGTCAAAAGCGTGGTCTTTTGGTATTTTTCAGCCACTAGGGACGGCGGAGCCCTTCACCGGTGACCGTCGTAGGGTGGGTCTCCGGATTTGAAGGCCGGCCTAAGGGCTGGTTGAGAGAAAAAATAGGCTTTCAAATTTATTTTTTTTAAAGATGAAGCAAATGATTTTTTTCTTAAAATTTTTACTTTTATAGCCTCATAAAACGGTGTCGTTTTGGGCTTCATTTTTAGATGCCAAAATGACGTCATTTTGAAACATGAACCGAAACCCAACCCGGATAGTAACAGGATCCGCGTGTTTTCTTAAGAAAGGGTCTATTTATGTTTTCGGTCCTTCCACTTTTTAATGGCATTTCAATCCAGTCCCACTTCTTTTTTCTCTTTTTAATTTTACCACGAAAATGTTATTTTATTTCATTTTCATCCCCGATGGAACGATGCGTTTAGAGGGTCAGCGAATAATTTCCCAGTGGGTCACCCCTTTTTTATTCGCATTTTATTTGGGTCCTCATTTATGTTTCCTTATTTAATTTATTCATTTTATTATGATTTATGCTTATAATTTCATTTAAATTCCAATTTAGTCTATTGTTTATTTAACATTAACCTTTTACGAGCCTTTTATTTATTTATTCTTTTATTTTTTACTCTTTATACGTTTAAAAATAGATTGTTTACACTTTCTATTTATTATTATTATTATTATTATTTAGTTAGCATTGGAACAATAAGTAATATGATTATTGCCATTGCTATTATTATTATTATTTTCTTATCATTAATATAATTATATTGCTATTATTATTGCATTCATTTATTTATTATTTGTTATTTTAGTATTCTACCCACATAGCCGCTTCGCATTGTTTCATTATCACCATGCCATACACTATGTTTAGACATATTTGCCCATTTTATACTGTACCCGAATAAACTAAAGACGTCACTTTAAACGTCATATTAATTTTTTACTCGGTGCGTAAAAAGGAGAGTGTCAAAAGCAAGGCAACGTTCCTATTTAGAGATTCGAGAAATCAGCCCTAACTTACAGGGTTTGATTTTCTCTTTGAACCTAAATAACCGAACATCCTTTCAAAATTAAAACACATGAGATTTAAATAGTAAATAAAATAAAGAGCAAGCTTATTTTTGAGGATTTGAGATGTCGTGTCCTAACTTACGAGATGTGACCTTTTGTTACCTCGAGATAAGAGAGCCATTTACATACATTTTGATTTATTCAAGTGATTTTAATTTAAAATAACATTATGCAAAGTGGGATCGCGTTTTAAATTCTCTTTAAATTTTTAATTTTCGATAATAAGACATCGAGTAATTAATTAGGTAAAAATTTTGGGCGTAGCGAGGGTGCTAATCTTTCCTCGTGGGTAACCGACTCCCGAAACTATTTTTCGGATTTTGTAGACCAAAAATAATTGTTTTAGTAAATCAAGCCTTTTATTAAAACAATCAAATTACGAGGTGATCTGATCACACCTCATAAAAAAATATTGGTGGCGACTCCCATTTTCATTTTAAAAAAAAAGTCGATTTAAAAGTCAATCTCGATTTAAAAAAAAAAGGGTTTCAACACTTACATTTCATGAATTAATTCTCACATAAGTTATTTCTTATAAATAAAATATTTGCTTTAATTTCAACGTATCGTTTCATTCTCATTCTTTATTTGTTTTTTTATTTGCTTTGCATACCAACTCTCGAACCTTGTTTAAGTTAAATAAGAAAAACTTAACCATCGAGGAGTAGAGAAGAGACATTTATTTGTATTCTTAATTTTAACTTAGTTGTTGTTTTATGATATTATTATGAGATATTATATTTTAGCAATTTGATTCCTACGTAATTACTCATGATAGATATATATACCATTAAGGTCTATCAATAAAATTTAAGAGATTACCCTATTCTTGTCATGGCATATGAGCAAGGTTTTTGACACATTTTTTTTCTCTTTCATCATTCTAAATGGCTGGTGACAAGACTTCTCCTCCTCCTCCACTACCACCACCTAAAATTGAACCTAACTCTCCATTTTTCTTGAGTCCTCAAGATCGACCCGGTGACTTTATTACTATTACTCGATTAAAACTAGACAATTTCGATAATTGAGCTTATGCTATTCATGTCGCTCTATCTTCTCGGCACAAATTTGGATTTCTTAATGGTACCATTACAGATTTTGTTCCCTCTTGCTCGAAGGATGATTAGGTTACCATCCATTGTATGCTTGTGTCTTGGATTCTCAATACTATCAATCCAGAGGTAAGATTGATACTTTCCAATTATGATAATGCAAAAACTTTGTGGGATGATTTACATAAACATTTTTCTTGAAACACTCCAAACCCGGCCCACGAGCCTTGACCAGATCTGGTATGTTCCTCGAGTAAAAACGATTCAAATTCATTTGTTCTTTGGAAAACTTTGAGTAATTTTTAGAGAAAGTTGGGTTTGTGTTGTGTTCGAGTTGTAAAGTTATTTTTTTTGAAGTCTAGATTTTAATAAAACTTTATTATCAAAACAATAAGTTAAAAACGTTGCCACGTTCTTAGAGTTCACTGTTTAAATTGAAAATCTCTTGAATTTAGGTGTCAAAACATTTAGGTTTATTTTTAAATAAAATACTTAATCTTTAATTTGATAAAATTTCAGTATCATAAAAAATAATTAACATGCATGCATAAAATAGTTCATACTACGGCCTTATTACAACTGAAAACACACCCAAAATAAATTTAAAGTACTCAAATAAAATAAATAGTCCAAATAAAAATAAATTTCTTGCTGAGCATGGCCACCCCTAAGCTCCTGCCGACCTGGTCCATCACTAATCGTCACCTGAAAAATAATCCCTCAATGGGGTGAGTCAAACAGACTCAATGTGTAACCACAACACTAAATCCTAACAAATTCAGGCATATCAAATCATACATGTTCATATAGCATTCAAATAATATGATGTAAACCCGAACCCAAACCTAGATGCCATCCGCTACACATCTCCCGTACCGGCCATCACACCGTGGGGACTACTAAGTCAACCCTCCATCCGCTACACACCATCGAAGGCAGTCACTGCAGTCGACGTGCTCATCGCCCTTATAAATATTGTGGCATAGCCACCAAATAAAATATTTCGTGTCATGTGACACCACATTCAGATAATGTGACCGAAGTCACCACATTCAGATATCGTGGTATAAAACCACCACATTCACTTCCCCTTTCATAATCACCCATATGCCCATGTCATACATATCATGCAATATCATGCCTTATTTCACATTCTTATCACAGTTCTCATAAGTGCCATATCATATATTCATAATGAGATAACTGCAGTAGTAGTAAATTGACGTACCTGAGTACTTTGTACCATTGCATGGTACATTAGCCACATTCACATTATTTCAACATATATATATTAAATATTGCCATACATCTATTAAGAGATAGTGTGGGGTACACACCTGATTCTCCTAGCAAGTTTACTGCAAATCCTGAAAATCCCGATCTAGCGTCCTAGATCCCTAAACAAATCCCGAAACTTTGTGAGTTTCTTCCTTGCAATCGGCTAACACTAGATCAATTGACTGGGTTAGTTTCGACTTTCGAATAAGTAAAGTATAGATCTACATCATTGTTTATAGCCTTGGCCGAATATCAGATTCACTTACCTTGCGAATCCCGAAAAGTGCTACTTGGTTTTGAAGGTGTCAAAATACCTATAGGCATAGGTTAGATTTAATTCTAATCTTTAAGTCACATAAGAATGGCCTATGGCCGAATATCACATAACCTACCTTGGATGTTGAAATCCCGAATAATCCTCCTTATGGTTGACCACACTGAAAATCCCTAAAGATCCTTCCAAATTTCGGCAAACAAGAATATTGATGGGATTAGTTCTAGATTTCGACAAATCTAAAAGAAAAGAATGGAAATCAAACGACATTTGGTCTTTACCCTCTCTATAGAATTTGATAGCACCTTGCCTAACACCTCAGAGGGATTCAGCTTTGGAGAATACTAGGGAGATTCGGCTTTTGATTGAATTGGAAAAAGAAGAAGAAGAGAAAAGGTTTGATGAGATTCGGCCTATGGAGATGAATAGCAAAAAGGAAAAACACGAGCTGATTTCTTTGAGAATTTTAGCACAAAAGAAAAGATGAGAAGAGAATGAATTTTTCGAGACAAATCCCCTTAGTATGGCCGAATGCCTTACTTACTTCCCCTCCTAAATTCGGTTAGCATTCAAACACTAGCTATTCCTTGATTTTCTCCTTATCACTTCATTTAAAATAATAAAATAATCCACATTTATCTCTTCTTCATCTAAAAAATAATTTAAAATAAATCCTTATTTATCTTATGCTTTAGCCGAAATTTCCTAGGAATTTAAGCATATCTTAAACTCATTCCTAAGTCTTCTAATGCCGTCCATTACTACTTTTCTCTCGCTGCAAAATAAAACTTTTATTTTGCTTCCCTTGTAGCTCGAACCTCGCCCATTAGCACCGCTTGTGGCGTCACTTGTGTGAGCTTTAAGTGGCGCCTTGCACCCACTTTACCAAGTCGCTATTTTGTCATAAATCCCTACATATTTTCTTAAACTCACTGTTAAGTGGCGCTTTGCTTCTTGCAAGAAAAATAAAATTCCCTTATTGCTCCCCTTGTGGCTCGAACACAAGCCCTTTCCCCCGGCATATGGCGTCACACACTAAGGCCCTAAGTGGCGACATAACCACTTTACCAAGCCCATTTGTGTGATATATCTCCCCACATTTTCTCTTACTACCACCCTACTTAGCTTCCCTTTTAGATTTAAAATCTAAAATTTCTAAAACACTCTCCTATTTTCTAAAGTTCACAAAATTCATAATACTCATTCACAACATACTCAAGCATGCTATTTCATATAATTAAACATAAATGTACAAGCCATAATTCGGGATATTATAGTTCTACCCCCTTAAAATAATTTCATCCTCGAAATTACCTAGCTGAAATAATTAAGGGTATTATTGTCGCATTGCTTCTTCTGGCTCCCACGAAGCTTCTTCCGATCCATGATTTCTCCATATCACTTTGACTAGAGGAACTGACTTCCTCCGTAACACTTTCACATCTCGTTCCAGAATCTGAATCGGCTCCTCCTCGTAGGACAAATCTGGCCTTAGCTCCACCTCTTCAACCGGTACTATATAAGATGGATCCGATCGATAACGACGTAGTATGGAAACATGGAACACATCGTGCATCTGCTTCAACTCTGGTGGCAACTCTAACTGATATGCCACTGGTCCGACTCGCTTCAATACCCGATAAGGTCCTATAAACCTCGGACTTAACTTCCTTGTTCGACCAAATCTCATTACCTTTTTCCAAGGCGAAACTTTAAGAAACACTTAATCTCCCACATCAAATTCTATCTCCTTCCGTTTGAGATCCGCGTACGACTTTTGCCTGTCAGATGCCTCCTTCAACTGTGCTCGAATCACCCTAACCTTCTCTTCAGATTCTGCCACTAACTCTAGACCCAATACTCAACATTCCCCCAATTCTGTCCAACACGTAGGAGTGCGACACTTTCGTCCATACGGTGCTTCATATGGTGCCATCCGAATCTCGGCTTGGTAGTCATTGTTATATGCAAATTCAGCTAAAGGCAGATACTCTTCCCAACTTCCTCTGAAGTCTATCACACATCCCCTCAGCATGTCCTCTAACACTTGGATCACTTGTTCAGATTAACCGTCCGATTGTGGATGAAAGGCCGTACTGAAATCCAATCTGGTGCCTAAAGCCTGATGTAGCACTTTCCAAAATCGAGACGTAAACCTTGGGTCTCTGTCCGAAATGATTGACACCGGCACTCCATGTAACCTTACAATCTCCGCCACATATAACTTCGCCAACTTTTGCAAAGAATAATCAACTCTTACTGGAATGAAATGCGCAGATTTAGTCAACTGATCTGCAATCACCCATACCGAGTCCTTCTTAATAGGCGTAAGGGGAAATCCACTAACGAAGTCTATAGTAATTCGCTCCCACTTCCACTGCGGAATCATTATCGGTTGAAGTAATCCTGACGGAACTTGGTGTTCAGCCTTGACTTGCTGACACGTTAAGCATTTACCAACAAATTCGATAACTTCCTTCTTAAGACCAGGCCACCAAAATTGTTCCTTTAGATCTCTGTGCATTTTACTACCTCCGGGATGCATAGCATAAGGGCTACTATGCAATTTTCGAAGAATTCTTTGCCTAAGTTTTTCATCCTTTGGCATACAGACCTTACCCTTGAAGCACAATACTCCCTCGTCATTCATACCATAACCTTCCAACTCCCCATTCTGCACTTGTCGAAACTTAGCCCTTAGATCTTCATCCGCTAACTGACTTTTCTTCACCTCATTCAACCATGTCGGCTTAACTTGCAGATCTGCCAGCAGACTTCCATCATCATACAAGCTCAGATGTGCAAACATTGACCTCAGATCTGACACTACCTTCTGACTTAGGGCATCTGCCACTACATTTGCCTTGCCCGGGTGATACTCTATTGAACAATCATAGTCCTTCAATAGTTCCACCCACCTTCATTGTCTCGATTCACTCTTTCGAGTCGCCATACATAAGGCTCTTGTGGTCTGTAGATTACCGACTTCTCTCCATAAAGATAGTGCCTCCACACCTTAAGGGCAAAGACCACTGCCATCAATTCCAAATCATGCGTCGGGTAGTTAACCTCATGTGGCCTTAGTTGTCGAGACGCATAAGCAACTACCTTCCCATATTGCATTAACACGCATCCCAATCTCGTATGAGAAGTGTCACAATACACCGAAGTCCTTTCACGCCTCAGTCAATCAAAATCGAGCTTCACCAAAACCTTTTAAGCTTCTCAAAGCTCTCCATTGTTTATCTGACCAAACGAAAGGTACTTCCTTTCTCAGCAACTTCGTCAAAGGTGCGGCAATAGATGAGAACCCTTTCACAAACCTTCTATAGTAGCCTACCAATCCCAAGAAACTACGAATCTCAGCCACAGACTTAGGTGGTTTCCAATCCAACACCGCCTCAATCTTCCTAGGATCCACCCTTATTCCTTCTGCAGACACTACATGTCCTAAGAACGCAACCTCCTTAAGCCAAAATTCACACTTGCTGAATTTGGCATAGAGCTTCTTTTCCCTCAGCACTTGTAACACAATTCGAAGGTGCTCATCATGCTCCTCTTCAGACTTGGAGTACACTAGGATGTCGTCGATGAACACAACGACGAACCTATCCAAGTAGGGTTGAAAAACTCGGTTCATCATATCCTTGAACGTGGCTGGGGCGTTCGTCAATCCAAATGGCATTACCACGAACTCAAAATGCCCATACCTTGTCCGGAAAGCCGTCTTATGGATATCTGCCTCTTTCACCTTAAGCTGATAATATCCCGACCGTAGATCTATCTTTAAAAATACTGCTGCCCCCTTCAGCTGATCGAACAAGTCATCGATCCTTGGCAAAGGGTACTTGTTCTTGATGGTCAGCTTGTTCAACTGACGATAATCTATGCACATATGCATAGTTCCGTCCTTCTTCTTCACAAACAAGACCGGTGCTCCCCATGGAGACACACTGGGTCGAATAAACCCACGATCAAGCAATTCTTGGATTTGAGCCTTGAGCTCAACCAACTCCTT
Organism: Gossypium rotundifolium; assembly: GCA_025506655.1. NCBI lineage: Eukaryota > Viridiplantae > Streptophyta > Magnoliopsida > Malvales > Malvaceae > Gossypium > Gossypium rotundifolium. Next base: position 37,029,094 of record CP106734.1, read on the forward strand.
AGGTGCCATTCTGTACGGGGCGATTGACACAGGAGCTGTACCAGGTAGCAAGTCAATTCCAAACTTCACCTCCCTATCCGGGGGTATTCCAGGTAATTCCTCCGGAAAAACATCCACAAATTCCCCTACGGTCCTAACTCCTCTAACGCCCTCTTCCTTTGCCTCCAATGCACTAACGAAAGCCAAGAATGCCTTGCATCCTTTCCGAATCATCCTATCCGCCTTTAATGCCGAAACTACGTTAGACAAGTAATTCCTTCTTTCTCCTATAGTGACTATCACTTCATCCTTTGGGGTCCTTAACTCCATTCGTTTAGCTGCACAATCCAACATAGCCCGGTGCTCCACTAGCCAGTCCATGCCAAGTATGAGGTCAAATTCTCCGAAGGGTAGTTCCATTAAGTCAACAGGGAAAACTACTCCTTGAATCTCTTGAGGTACACTCCGAAAGATCTTATCCACCACTACAGTTTGGCCTAATGGGCTTACTACAGTCATCTCCCTATTAGAAAGTTCAGAGGCTAAGCCTAGTGTTTCAACTACACTACATGCAACATAGGAATGGGTTGAGCCCACATCAATCAAAGCAAAATAAGGAACGTCACAAATTATGACGTCCGTGTCCGCGTCTCCATCCTCACTCCGTGAATCGCATAAACCAAACCCGACTGTCTAGCCTCAGATATTAACACCTCCGCCTTGCTCCACGTCCCTTCCAAAGACCGTTACCTCTACCATTCGGACCACGACCTCGCCGAGGTCATTGCCCACCTCTACCAAATTGATTAATATTCGAAGCTCTCGGTCGATTCCCATCCGGTTTCATAGGATGATCCTTAATCATATGGTCCTTGGACCCACACTTAAAGCATCCTCCTGTCTTCTTCCAACACTCCCTAAGTGCTTCTTTCCATATCGATCACAAGTGCGACATCGCCTCCGCACCAACTTGCTGACCTCGCGGCCCATCAACTCTAGGCCTCTTCTGAACATTCCCAGATGATCTTGACGACCCAAATCCTCTTTTCTGCTTACTCTGGTCCGTGTTCTGCCTTACAGTGTCGTTAATTCCCTCGGCTACCTTAGCTTTCTCTACTAATGCAGAAAACTCCCGCTCCTGATGTGGAGCGATTAACAACCTCAGGTCATCCCTTAGTCTATCCTCAAACCGAACACATCGCTCATGCTCCGTAGCCACTACTCCTCGAGCATACCGGCTCAACCTCAGAAATTTAGCTTCATACTCCGCTACGGACTTGCTCCTTTGAACCAGCCCTAAAAATGCCTTCCTCTGCTCATCAATATATCTGGTTCCCACATACTTCTTCTGGTATGCCACATTAACATACTCCCAGGTCAGATCCTCAGCTGTGGCACCATCCCGAACTGTGAGCCACCATTGATACGCTTCATTGCGTAGCAGTGCCACCATCCCTTTTAGTTTCTCCTCAGGGGTCAAATCAAGCTCATCCATGATCTGCTCAGTTACTTCCAACCAATACTCAGCCGTACTGGGTGCCACACTAGATACTCCATGAAACACTTCAGCCCCATTGGCTCGGAGTCACTCGGGTACAGATTTTTGAGCTCCCATATTCCCTCCAGCCCCAGCCACCATTTTAAGAACTCGCAGCACAGCCTGCGATACAGCATCCTCTCCCGTCTGATCTTGCTACTCAACACCAACAGCTGCTGGTGGTGGTGGTTGTGGCACCTCATTCTCAGATCCTTGACCCGATTTAACGAGTTTTGACACGGTCATTCTACCACGATCGCGTCCTCGCACATTACGACCACGCCCTCTTGTGCTCATTCTTACGATTGCGCTTTAATCTGATTAAAAAATTTTATGAATTAGCGTTTGTTCCACTGATTATCCGCGAAAAGTTTTATGTAAAGAGTTTAGTAGCAGTTCTTTCGATCAATCAAAGTTTCGTTCAGGTTTTCTATCCTAATTCAGAGAAGCACATCCATCCAAACATTCATTCAGTAGTACTTATCACACACATTCTCTATTCAAATCTTCTTGTCTATTCCTATCCTAGGGGTATTTTCGTAATTTGTCCTATAGGGGTATTTTGGTAATAAACCGGGGTAAATTTATAAATCTTGATAAATCAAGGGTTTTTGAAATTTGCAAAACTTGGGGTTCTTTTTGAGAATTTTCTTTCCAAATCGGTGATGTTGCAAAAATTTTGGAAATCAGGGTCATTTTGGTAATTTTGTAAGTTAGGGGTAATTTGGTAAATTTTCCAAATCAGGGTATCTTGAATTTTTACAAGTTAGGGTTTCATGGGTACTTTTGCAAAGTAGGAAATTTTATTGAAATCAAGGGTAATATGGTAATTTTAAAAACCAAGGGCATTTTAGTAATTTTACCACTAGGGTATTTAGGTAATTTTGTAAACCGAATATTTCGAAAAGTTTTGAAAAATAGTTTTACAAATTAAAAGGGTAATTTTAAGAGTTTTAAAACTATGGTTTTTTATAAAAATACGGCTAGTTCCCTTTCGGGTTTTAGTTATTAGGTTTAGCCCGTGAATAAGTCCTCTTGGTTAGGGTGAACCGTCACTATGCACCAGGTAGGATTCGAGTGGAGACGAGGTGAGTCACACGGACTGCTTAAATACCAAGCTCCCACCAAAACCAATCCTAGACATGCGTACAATGGTTGCCACACCCTAACTCGGCGACTTGATCACAGGTTTGTTTAATTAGGCATTTAAAATTTTATGTAATTGTTGGGGTAACCTAGTCCTAGGGTTCAAGTACTTATCATGCTAATCTACGTTCCATTTCTACCCTTCTACAATTCATATCATAAATCACACAAGAAATAGGGGTACTTACTTGGGGGACTTCGGGTCAGAGACTTAGGTGCCATGCCAGAAAACATGCTTATTTCTCAAAATTTTTTTCACAAAATTCTTTTGGGCTTATTTTTTTGAAAACATTTTGGGCCTTAAACCCAAGGCCGAGAGTTTAAAACCGGGCTCTAATACCAAGCTGAAACACCCTAAACCCGGCCCACGAGCCTTTACCAGATCTGGTATGTTCCTCGAGTAAAAACGATTCAAATTCATTTGTTCTTTGGAAAACTTTGATTAATTTTTAGAGAAAGTTGGGTTTGTGTTGTGTTCGAGTTGTAAAGTTATTATTATTTTTAAGTCTAGATTTTAATAAAACTTTATTATCAAAACAATAAGTTAAAAGCGTTGCCAAGTTCTTAGAGTTCACTGTTTAAATTGAAAATCTCTTGAATTTAGGTGTCAAAACATTTAGGGTTGTTTTAAATAAAATACTTAATCTTTAATTTGATAAAAATTTCGTATCATAAAAAAAATAATTAACATGCATGCATAAAATAGTTCATACTACGGCCTTATTACAACTGAAAACACCCTAAAATAAATTTAAAGTACTCAAATAAAATAAATAGTCCAAATAAAAATAAATTTCTTGCTGAGCATGGCCACTCCTAAGCTCCTACCGACCCGGTCCATCACTAATCGTCACCTGAAAAATAATCCCCTAACGGGGTGAGTCAAATAGACTCAATGTGTAACCACAACACTAAATCCTAACAAATTCAGGCATATCAAATCATACATGTTCATATAGCATTCAAATAATATGATGCAAACCCGAACCCAAACCTAGATGCCATCCGCTACACATCTCCCGTACCGGCCATCACACCGTGGGGACTACTAAGTCAACCCTCCATCTGCTACACACCATCGAAGGCAGTCGCTGCAGTCGTCATGCTCATCGCCCTTATAAATATTGTGGCATAGCCACCAAATAAAATATTTCGTGTCATGTGACACCACATTCAGATAATGTGACCGAAGTCACCACATTCAGATATCGTGGTATAAAACCACCACATTCACTTCCCCTTTCATAATCACCCATATTCCCATGTCATACATATCATGCAATATCATGCCTTATTTCACATTCTTATCACGGTTCTCATATGTGCCATATCATATATTCATAATGAGATAACTACGGTAGTAGTAAATTGACGTACCTGAGTACTTTGTACCATTGCATGGTACGTTAGCCACATTCACATTATTTCAACATATATATATATATATTAAATATTGCCATACATCTATTAAGAGATAGTGTGGGGTACACACCTGATTCTCCTAGCAAGTTTACTGCAAATCCTGAAAATCCCGATCTAGCGTCCTAGATCCCTAAACAAATCCTGAAACTTTGTGAGTTTCTTCCTTGCAATCGGCTAACACTAGATCAATTGACTGGGTTAGTTTCGACTTTTGAATAAGTAAAGTATATATCTACATCACTGTTTATAGCCTTGGCCGAATATCAGATTCACTTACCTTGCGAATCCTGAAAAGTGCTACTTGGTTATGAAGGTGTCAAAATACCTATAGGCATAGGTTAGATTTAATTCTAATCTTTAAGTCACATAAGAATGGCCTATGGCCGAATATCACATAAGCTACCTTGGATGTTGAAATCCTAATAATCCTCCTTATGGTTGACCACACTGAAAATCCCGAAAGATCCTTCCAAATTTCGGCAAACAAGAATATTGACGAGAGTAGTTCTAGATTTCGACAAATCTAAAAGAAAAGAATGGAAATCAAACAACATTTGGTCTTTACCCTCTCTATAGAATTCGACAGCACCTTGTCTAACACCTTAGAGGGATTTGGCTTTGGAGAATACTAGGGAGATTCGGCTTTTGATTGAATTGGAAAAAGAAGAAGAAGAGAAAAGGTTTGATGAGATTCACTTATGGAGATGAATAGCAAAAGGAAAAACACGAGTGATTTCTTTGAGAATTTCGCACAAAAGAAAAGATGAGAAGAGAATGAATTTTTCTAGACAAATCCCCTTAGTATGGTCGAATGCCGTACTTACTTCCCCTCCTAAATTCGGCTAGCATTCAAACACTAGCTATTCCTTGATTTTCTCCTTATCACTTCATTTAAAATAATAAAAATAATCCACATTTATCTCTTCTTCATCTAAAAAATAATAATTTAAAATAAATCCTTATTTATCTTATGCTTTAGCGAAATTTCCTAGGAATTTAAGCACATCTTAAACTCATTCCTAAGTCTTCTAATGCCGCCCATTACTACTTTTCTCTGCTGCAAAATAAAACTTTTATTTTGCTTCCCTTGTAGCTCGAATCCCGCCCATTAGCACTTTTTGCTTGTGGCGTCACTTGTGTGAGCTTTAAGTGGCCTTGCACCACTTTACCAAGTCGCTATTTTGTCATAAATCCCTACATATTTTCTTAAACTGCTGTTAAGTGGCGCCTTTACTCCTTGCAGCAAAAATAAAAATTCCCCTTATTGCTCCCCTTGTGGCTCGAACACAAGCCCTTTCCCCCTGGCTTATGGCGTCACACACAAAGGCCCTAAGTGGAGCATTACAACCACTTTACCAAGCCCATTTGTGTGATATATCTCCCCCACATTTTCTCTTAAGGCCACCCTACTTAGCTTCCCCTTTTAGATTTAAAATCTAAAAACTTCTAAGACACTCTCCTATTTTCTAAAGTTCACAAAATTCATAATACTCATTCACAACATACTCAAGCATGCTATTTCATATAATTAAGCATAAATGCACAAGCCATAATTCGAGATATTACATTTCTGTTGTCAATGATCCATGTATTCAACAATTAAAATCATATTAGTCATTGTTAGCAAACCAAGACTATGAGTGTTGCAGTTTATTTCAGTAAATTAAAGGTTTTGTGGGATGAGTTAGATAATCATGAGTCTTTGATTTGTTGTAAGTGTGGACAATATTTATGTAACTTAGGGAAGGCTCCTGAACAACGTTGTGAGCATGATCAACTTCATCAATTTCTTCTTGGTCTCTATTCTGATTATTATGCCAAAATTAGGTCAACACTGCTTTACCAATATCTTTTGCCTTCCTTGGATCGGGCATTCCAACAAATTATTCAACGGAACACGTACACTAAAATACATAGGTCAAGGAAGAGAAGACCGAAATTATGGGCTTTGTGGTATGCACGGAGGGTCGTAACAAAGGCCGAGTTGATCGTATTGATAAGTTGACCTTGTTATGCATTTATTGCCATCGTAAGAGGCATGAGGTGGCTACCTAGATTGGTTGCTTGAGAAGTATGGGAAGCCAGAGATGAAAAGTGATGGTCGTGGTGGCAAGACAGGTGTCGCATCTTCTACACAACAAGTTTCTCATGGCAAAGGCAGTGTGTGAGCCAACGCTACTGCCATAGGTGCCAACCATAGAGCAACACCAGCGCATAACACAACAGGGGCAATAATGCAAGTGCCAAGGGGCGACACTTCTTGGTTTTACCATTGAGCAATGATAGTCTCTTCTGGCGGTGTTCGGTAATAAACAATCAAATTCCACTCTGTGGAATGGTAAGTCCAAGAATAATTGGATTATTGATACAAGGTGTTCAAATCATGTTACAAATGATCTTCTGTGTTTGGCGAATATGAGAGATGTTGTAGCATATTTCATAGGACTCATTGATGACCAAACAATGGTGGCTACCAAAGAGGGAATGATTAAATTGACGGACAAAATTCACTTAAAACACGTTCTTTACATTCTTTACCCAATTCTTAGCATGTTGTGTTAATAAACAATTCGGCCAAAACATTTGTGTAGTCCACCATATGTGAGTTTGCAACCTCCATAGGCTCCACATTTTAGTGCATTGTTTTCCAAATATTTTGATAAATGGTCTTTTTATCTTAAGAAAATGGATATATTTGAATTTGAAAAATTAGCAAGGGAATAAATTTTATGAAAAATTTATTTTTATATTTATTTATTAAAAATTGAACCAATCGATTAATTATCAAAATATTCTAACTTAAAATGCTTCCAACATAACACAAACTCAAAAGAAATTAAAATAAATAATTTGACGAAAAGGATAATTTAAGGCCAGAAAGAAAATTAGAAAGAAGGAAATTTGAATGACATCAAACATAATCAATAAATGAGTAGAAATGATTTTTTGTTAGTTGTTAATTGAGTTGTTAATTGAGTTTGCATTATTTGACTCACCACACTTTGGGAGATAAGAAAGGAAAAGAGAAGATGGAAAACAAAATTCGATGAGATTTCATATTTCATTTGCAGTATACAACACAAAGTTTATTTTGTAAACTTTTCCTTAAAAAAGCAATAAGTGGTAAAATTCCCTTTAGATTTCAAATGATAAAATTTAATTTTCCTTTGCCTCTTTTTATCTTCTTAATTTTCTGTTGAAGCAAAAGTTTTAAATCTCTAACCCTAATTAAAATATTTTTATTAAAAATCAATATATATAATGAATGAGATTTTGGTTAAATGGTAAAGTATAAATGTTAAAAACTATGGAGGCATGAGTTCAAATTTTATTATGTGTATTTATATTTATATTTCTATATAAAAGATATAAAATCAAAAAATACTCTCAAAATAATATGATTTCTTTTGTAAAGTAAGAATATTTTTGTCATTATCTAATTGAGTTGGTGTCCGGTTGAGTTGTGACACCAAACTTAATAAATAATTTAATATTAATAAAGATAAAATGACAAAAATCCTCAAAATAATATAGTTTCTTTTGTAAAGTTAGTATTTTATCATTACCTAACTAAATTATCGCCTGCTTGACTCGTGACACCAAACTCATTAAAAGATTTAATCTATATTCTTCTTTGAACACGATTAGGAATTATTAGGGTTACAATTGTCATTTACTTTTAATATATTAAACTTATTACCTTTTCTTCTTCTCCCCTTTTTAAAAACATATCAACCTTCCTTTAAAAATTTTATACACTAGAGCATCGTTATTAAATTTAATAGAGTTATAATTGATATTTACAATTCTAACATTACACTGTAACACCCTCTAACCATAAAACATCGCCAGAACAAAGTTACAGAGCATTACCAGATATTACGGACAACTTACGAATCTTATACAATTTTATTAACATTTATAATATAATATATTCATTAAGTCCCTTTCATGGATCCTCGAGGCCCAAATTACGAATTAGAAGTGAATCGGAACTTGATCGAATGCTCCGGAAATTTTTCGTAATTTGTTTTGTGTGTGAACTCAATATAACCCATTTATAAACATCTAACCTTCCCCACAATTTCAAACCACAACCAATCTAAAACCAATGGCACAACCAAAACAATTTATACTTAAATACACCTAAATTATAACCAATTCATTAACACAATAATTTAATAATTAAACATTCATAAAATAATTCAAAGTTTATTAATAACTTCATTCAGGTTTCCATTCAAACTTAATACCAAATTTTATATTATACTCTTTACCATTTCACTTAGACTAAGTTCAAAACATTACAAACCATCCATACTTTATAACCAAAATCATATGACCTATGTATATAACCTAGGTACATGTCTAGGTACATGTCACATTTACCAAAAAAATATATCACCAAAGTTGTGCTGAAGTCGGGATTGATCTGGATGCTAAACCACGATCTTTCACATCTACTGACCTGCGCATGAGAACAACCGTACGCTAAGTATGCATATACTCAATGGTATTACCATAATTCAAATTATATAACATTAATAAATTATAATATCAACTTGTAATATAGAAAATCATAAGAACAAATTTTACAATCAATTTAATATTTCATTTATAATAGCCTATCAATAGATATCATATATCAACAATTTGCATTTTTGATCAATTCATGAACCTTAAGTTCATGCTTTCAAATCTCATATCTCATTCTCACTTCACATTTCAATTCATAATTTCACTATCTCATTTCTTCCATCAACTCATTCAAATCAAGATTTATTCATTTTCTTATTTCATTAAATTACCCCTATTAACAACACTCGGACTTTGACGGATACACGGATTCCAACCAAACACACCAGAATAAATAATCCTCCCAAACACACTAGAAATGCATTAAATGCCTCTTCGGATAATCTGAAGAAATAAAGTAACATCAGTATCTCCTCGGCCAAGCCGAAAAGTCCCCTGAACTCTTCCAAATCCTATGACATGCCAACTATATCCGACTCAACTCGACTAATTAATAGGGTATTCAAATCATTTCTCAATTCAATCTCAAATCAATTCAAAACACACCTTTCAATTTAATTACAATTCAATTTAATACATTTTCCACTTTCTAATCAATAAACAATTTAAATACTCAAACATATTCATCCTTTATCTCAATTTCATTCATCTCAATAGTAATACTTACATTATAATTTACTTACCACACATAAGAATTTAAATATAACATTAACTAAATAGTAGTTTGAATTATAGTAATACAAACCTAAAATTCGCGATTACTCCTCGATGATCTTCTCTTTTTCTTTCTATGCCGATGCCTCGAGTTCTTTATTAGCTACGAAAAATTAAGATAATTTTTCACTATTAATACAGCACCAATTTATATTAAATAATTGAATTTCTATTGAATTTCTATCTTAATTTCAATTTGATCTTAACTAAACTCATTTACTTTTTCTAACTCAATTCACACTTCATTTCTACTTAATCTCTTGCCATATTCAACTTGACTATCCAATGTTCATATTAAAACCCTAAATTCAAATTTCTTTCAATTTAGTCCCTCTGACACAAAACTTATAGCTTCTTTTACAATTTAATCCCTCTATCAATTCTAACTAGAAATTCTATCAATTAAACCCCTAATTCATAATTTTGTTCAACATGAATTATGTTAAAAAATCTAAGAACTTCCAAAACTTCAACTTAATTTCAACAAAATTTTGTTCTAAAGCTTCTAAAACATCAAAATTAAATAAAAAGGACTTAATTGACTTACCAAATTAAACTCCAAACTTTAAAACCTTAGTTTCTCCTTTTCTTTTCTTTCTCTCTTTTCCTGCTCTGTTTCGAATTAGCTTCTGTTTCTGTTTTTTTCCTTCCTTATTTCATTTATGTTTTATTTATTTATTGGTTTAATAATAATTATATAATATTATAACAAATATCTATTTAATAAACAATATATGTATTACAAATGTGCATTATCATCACCCTACACTTGCCTTAATTTAATTTAATTTATTTAATTTATATAATTTAATATTTTAATATAATAAAAATCTATTTACTTAAGTAAAAAGTAATTAAATAAATTTATTACTAATGTATAAATATATGCATTACACTTGTATAATTTAATCACCATACATTTGTCTTTATTTTAATTTATTTCATAATATAATATCATTTTAATAATAATAATAAATATCTAATATAATATAAAACCATAATAATAAATAATGATAATAATAATTTAATATATGCCGCCTCATTCTTTGTTAATGACTTAATTTCCATTTTAGTCCCTTTTATTTTCTTTCAATCTATAATTAGACTTTTATCCTTTTTTCACTTTAGTCCTTTTTGCTAATTACTCTTAATTAAGCTAAATTCACTTAATAAAAACCTAATTAGACACACCACTAGACTCATAAATATTTCTAATAATTATTTATGAACTCGGTTTACTAAGACGGAGGCCCGATAATGCATTTTTCCGATGCCCGTGAATTTTGGGTCATTACATACACTGCTTTTAATCTATGTAAAATATTTATTTCTCAAAATTTTTTTTAAAAATGTTATTTAAAAATTTTAAAAGGTAGAATTTTGTAACAAAATATTTCTAATGTATGCTTTATGTTTTAGAACATGATACTAATATTATTAATTTCCTAATTAATACTTTATTTACATGCCCTAATTATTATTATAATTATTTTATTTTTCAATGTTTTGAGGTACAAAAACTTATCATTGCAAAAAAATTAAGTTATTTGCAATTTCAGTTTCAAGTTTTTTGGATATATAAATACTTATAATTTGAGTGTATTTAAAGCATTATAAGCGAAGAACATGGTAAGAAAAAGAAGAAGTAATAAAAACCAATGGTGGGTTCTTCTCAAGTTGATACATTAATGATGGTTTTTTTATGGTTTTTTTTTGCTTTTCACTTTTTTCTTTTATGCATTAGTTTTCTTAATAAATTAGTTTCAATGAAACCTCAACTAAATTTAAAAAGAAAAGAAACAAGAAAAATATAGATAGATGAAACACACTATTTTTAATGTATTTATGCATGTATTTTGGTTAATTTAAGCCTATTATATATTGTGAGTTATGCCTCGCATTTTCGACCAAACAGTGTGTGACATCGCAACAAGAAAGTATTCTTCGCCACAACAGGAAGAAAGCCCTCGTCCCAACAACAAGATCCTTCTTCGTCACGACTGTCGTAACCATTTTTTTTGGAAAACAACAAAAAGGGGTTCGACTTTGGGTTTTAAAAATAAAAAAAAAAACGGGGAGTCGCCACCAATCTTTTTTTGTTGAGGTGTGATCGGGTCACCTCATAAAACGGTTGTTTTTAATAAACAGTTTGATTTATCGAAACAACAATTTTGGTCTACGAAATCCAGAAAACGAGTTCAGAATTTGGTTACACACGAGGAAGGGTTAGCACCCTCGATACGCCCAAAATTGGTACCAAAATGATTAATTAGTGTCTTAACGTCGGAAGTTTGAAAAGATTTTAAAATACGGATCTTTTAAAAGGTATTAGGATATTTGAGATTTCTATGTTCCAGAATGTACAAACATCACATCCAGCACGTTAGGACATGATATTCTAAACCTTCGTAATCAAAGCTATCTCATGGTTTTAGGAAGTTTATCAAAAGGATGTTTAGTTATTTAGTCAAACGGAAAATCGCAACCCAGCACGTTAGGGCACTATTCCCCGAATTCCTAAATACAAAACATTGCCTTTATTTTAAAAACCTTTAAATGGAGTGTAGCGATTTTACAAAATGCATCGTATCGGATTAAATCTAAGAAAAGGCTTGAGTCAAAACTTGAAATTTCTTTGTCCCGAAAAGATATAAACATCACATCCAGCTCGTTAGGACACAATGTTTTAATCTCTCGTAATCAAAGTCGTCTCGTATTTCATGAAATAGGATAGAAGGGTGTTTGATTATTTAGTGCAACAAAGAATCGCAACCCAGCACGTTAGGGCACTATTCCGCGAATCTCTAAATACAAAACATTGCCTTGCTTTAAGAATCTTTGGATAGAATAGGACAATTTCATAAAATGTATTTCTATTTAGCGAGATTGTTGAAAAATTGCAATAGCAATAATAATGCAAATAAAGGATGATTGATAACAATAATGATGACAGTGATGAAGGATAACAATACTAAACAAATGATAATAAAGATGTTATATAATAGTAATAATAATAATGATAAGATTAACGATAATAGAACAATGATAACGATAATAGTAATATACATATATAGTAATAATAAGCCGATAAAATACATTTATATGTGTATAAATATCATGACAAGAAGAAGCATAATAAACAAATAGTAAAACACATATGCGATAATATAGTAGTAGTAAACTAACAATATATATATCTATACATATAACTATGATGATAGCGATGGTTAAAGCGAACGAGAAAGCAATGATAGTGTCGAAATGAAATGGTCACGTGGATAACGATATATGGATTTGATATGTGAAAATAATGACAAATAATAGAAATAACAAATAATAGTGATAATAATAATAATGATAATAATAATAAAACAAATTGAAATATGTAAATATATATAAAAAACCGAATAATGATAATAATAGTATTTATGTATAATAATAATATAATGCCAAGAATGATAATGGAAATAATAATATATGTATACATATATATAAAAAATAAATAAGTAAGTAAGATAAAATAAAGTAAATTAATAATTGAATAAAATAATAAATATAATAATAGTAATCATAATATTAATATTAATAATAAATATAATAATGGTAAAGGCAATATAGTATCAACAATATTAAATACAATAAAAATAATAATAATAATAATATAATAATAATAAAAGGTTAGTTAAATTAACAAAAGGATGAAAATAATAAAAGAGGACTAAATTGAGAAAGGAATAAAACCACAGACCTAAATTTCAAAAAAAAGAAATGGATTAAGGGCCCAGAATGAAGCGCACAAAGAGAAGGGGATCGTTTGGGAAATTATCCCCTAATTCCCATGCATTGCGCTTTGGCAGGACCAAATTGGAATAGAAGGAAACACACTGGGGCAGATTTAAAAAAAATAAGAAAAACTGGATTGAAAAGGCTAAAATAGCAGAAGGGCCAGAAGCGCAAATAGCCCTTCCGCTTAAGAAACACGCAGATCCTAGACTGCACAGGTCGAGTCACCCGCGGGTCGCCTTAAACGGCGTCGTTTCAGAGCCTGGTATTTAACCCTAAACGGCGTCGTTTTATTGGGTCTATTTAAGCCCAAAATCTCTAAAAAAAAATCATTCTTTGTGCTGAGTTTAAAAAAAATCTTCTTTCTCTTCTTATTTCCTCTGCAGGGGGCTTGGCTTAATCCGTCGTTGAACCACCGCGCCTCCGTCGTCGAGACCATCATCGCCCACCATACACGGTGGCGGAACTTCAAAAAGGGTAAAATATGTAGTTTTTTTATTTTTATTTTATATGTATGTATATGCCGAAGGAAAGAAAAAAGAATATTTCAAAATGATAAAAAGGGAAAACAAAAAAAATCACCTCTTTTCCTCTGTTTTTTATTCTAGTTTTTTAGGGTTTACTCGATGCTTGCTATTTCTGATTTTTTTTCGTTTGAATATGTTGAATCCGTTTCCCCATTCAGAAAAGAAGATCCTCTTTTTTGATCTGAAATCTCTCCTTTTCTATTATTGATAAAAAAAATCCCCCCTTTTTTGTTGTTTTCGGGCTTAAATAGCCGAAAGACAATACATGTTTTTTCTATTGTTGCTTGCTGCTTTCTTGCTGTGTTCGGTCCTATTTGCAGGTCATGGGTGATGCTGACATGGGCGGTGGGCAGGTGGAGCAGGTCTAGCGCAGAAGGCAATCGCCTAGGCTACAGCGCAGAGCGGCAAATGACCTTAGGGTTTTGTTTTTTCTGATTTTGGTGTTTGGGCCTTCTTGTTTAGGTTAATTTGGCTATAGAACGGGCTGATATGTTGGTGGGCTGTGGGTTGTTGGGCTTGTAGCCTGGGCAAAATTGGGGTTGTACAGCTGCCCCTCTTTACTCGTTGTCGTATAACGAGAACGGAGCAAAGACTTTTAAAAAGTCCAATTTTGCCCGGTCTTGTTGAGTTTCAACTTCTTGATGCTTCTTTTTCTTCAGATAGCCTCGTTTTAGTCCTTCGCATTTTGTTGCTTTGATCCATTCCATTGCTGCAACTTCAGAGGTAGGACTCTTCGTTTTAATTTACTAACTTCAATCTACCCTTGCAACAACAAGAATGCCAGACCTGTTAACTTCGATCAGCTATTGCGATTTCAGGAATCGCCAAATCTGCTAACTTCGATCTACTCCTGCAACATCAGGAATGTCAAATCTGCTTTCTTCAATCTGATCCTTGCAAACTCAAGGATCACTAGACTTATGTATTCGATTTGCTTCCTGCAACTTCAGGAATGTCAAATCTACTTTCTTCAATCTGATCCTTGCAAACTCAGGGATTACCGGACTGATGTTTTCGATCTGCTTCCTGTAACTTCAGGAATGTCAAATCTGCTTTCTTCAATCTAATCCCTGCAAACTCAGGGATCACCAGACTGATGTCTTCGATCTGCTTCCTGCAACTTCAAGAATGTCAAATCTGCTTTCCTCAATCTGATCCCTACAAACTCAGGGAGACAGGACCTATAGTTTCAATTTGCTCCTGCTGCAACTTCTAGGGAATGAGATTTGTTCATCTTTAACTTGCACCATTGTGACTTTAGGATAAGAATTAAGGGAGAAGAGATTCGTAGTCTCCATCTTCTCTACTGAAACTTCAAAGAAATAATGATTGATCCTCATTGTTAACTCAGGGAGACAGGATTTGTAATCTCAACCTACTCCACTAGAACGTCGAGGAAATGAGAATTCATAGAGAAGAGATTTGTAATCTCCATCTTCTCTACTAAAACTCCAAAGAAATAATGATTGATTCTCATTGTTAACTCAGGGAGATGGGATTTGTAATCTCAACCTACTCCACTGGAACGTTGAGGAAATGAAAATTCAGGGAGAAGAGATTTGTAATCTCTATCTTCTCTACTAAAACTTCAGAGAACTAAGGATGTAACCTCATTGTTAACTCAGGGAGATGGGATTTGTAATCTTAACCTACTCCATGGGAACTTCGAGGAAATAAGAATTCAGGGAGAAGAGATTCGTAGTCTCCATCTTCTCTACCTAAACTTCAAAGAAATAATGACTTATCCTCATTGTTAACTCATGGAGATGAGATTTGTAATCTCAACCTACTCTACTGGAACATCAAGAAAATGAGAATTCAGGGAGAAGAGATTTGTAATCTCCATCTTCTCTACTAAAACTTCAGAGAATTAAGGATGTAACCTCATTGTTAACTCAGGGAGACGGGATTTGTAATCTCAACCTACTCCACAGGAACTTCGAGGAAATAAGAATTCAGGGAGAAGAGATTCGTAGTCTCCATCTTCTCTACCGAAACTTCAAAGAAATAAGGACTTATCCTCATTGTTAACTCAGGGAGACGGGATTTGTAATCTCAACCTACTCCACTGGAACGTCGAGGAAATGAGAATTCAGGGAGAAGAGATTTGTAATCTCCATCTTCTCTACTGAAACTTCAAAGAATAATGATTGATCCTCATTGTTAACTCAGGGAGACGGGATTTGTAATCTCAACCTACTCCATTGGAACGTCGAGGAAATGAGAATTCAGAATTTTCCAATTTTCTTCCTTACTATCTTCAGGAAGACTTCAATCTTCAACCTGATCCCCTACCATCTCGAAGGAACAAAATCTGAACTTTTCAATTTGCTTCCTTACTATTCTTCAGGAAGACCTCAATCTTCAGTCTGCCCCACTACCATCTTGAGGGAACGAAATCTGAACTTCCAATGTGCTTCCTTACCATATTCAGGAAGACTTCTACTCCACTATCATCTCTAGGGAACAAAATCTGAACTATCCAATTTGCTTCCTTACTATCTTCAGGAAGACTTCAATCTCCAGTCTGCTCCACTATCATCTCTAGGGAACAAAATCTGAACTTTCCAATTTGCTTCCTTACTATCTTCAGGAAGACTTCAACCTCCAGTTTGCTCCCCCACCATCTCTAGGGAACAAAATCTGAACTTTGATATTACTGCACCGTTCTTTGAGGAACCTGTCCTATAGAATTAATTTTATGTGCTTATGCTTATACAAATGATAAGGATGCTATGATCAAAATGACTCAAAGCCTCCTGACTACATGTGTTATAGACGACACTTTCATGAATGCAGAATGTCGTGAGAATGGTCTTTTTACAATAATTAGGATGCAATGATCAGAATGAATCGAATGCTCCTAGCTAAATGACAATGGATGACATTTGCAAGAATGCAGGATGTCATGAAAATGGTCTTTCTATGACGATTAGGATGCAAGGAGTCGAATGCTCTTAACTAAACATGCTTTGAATGATAAATGCAAAATAAAATGATCCTTTTTTAAATGCTTAGGGTCATCATTGCTCGTAGTCCATTAATGTTTTATCACTGATACGTTATCATTCTTTCTCGTTCAGCCAGTATCTTTGCTAGAAAACCCAAAGAAATGATCATATTATGCTCAACAAGCTTGCCCCGCTGTAATTTCAGGGTCCCTTCCACTGTACCTCCTGGGACATAAAGTTTGTATCTCTCACTGCAACTTTAGGAGAATAACATTTGGTTTCTTCTATCCATCCTACTGTAACTCCAAGGTATAGGATCAATTGGATCTGTTACACCATTCACTGGTGTAATGACCAAATGTGTAGGCCTGATACGTGCATGAATGCAGAGTATCATTTTTCTTTTCTCGAGAATGATCTCTTTGTACTACTGGGTTGACATTGTTTGTTATCTGTCAAGGTCGTATCACCGGCGAAATGTATTGTCTTTTGTTCAACCAATAAAAGGTCCAAAGAGATAATCATCTTTCTCTAATATTTCCAAACCTTGAGCTGAGTGAGTCCTAAACAATAGTCCTGTTTCAGATCTTTGTATTATTCAAAAGCTTTCAGAGTAATATGCAAAACTCTTTTTATGAAAGTATTATTAGTCCACTAATCGTTATTTCAATGCAAAATGCCTGAAAAAGATTGTAACAATTGACAAAAAGGAAATTGATTGGGAGCATAGCTCGAAACAAACAAGTTAATCAATGCTAGCAAATGCAATCAAGAAAGAAATTTATCGGTGGCATTTTGAAAGGATCAAAATAACCACAAGTAACAAAAATGGGTAAAATGGAAACTGAGTGCCCCAGATATCGCAGCTTGAGCTTCTCTAGTCCAACTTCTTGAGGACCATTTTGAGCTTAATATGTGTTTAGGGGATCCAGAGTACTTTTTCGATGCCCCAAGACGTAACATACTTCTTCGAGCGTAGTAAGATTCTTCAGTATGCCCTACTTTCGATCAAAATTTTGAGTCGCCCTTCTCGGTTTCCAACTCAAATACCCTTTTGTCTCAAAGCGCCTTTATGGTTTTCGCCTTGGCCTCTCCTTTTTCTTTTTCTTTTTTTGTTTTTCATTTTTTGTGTTTTTTTCTTTTTTTTTTTTTTTTTCTTTTTGGAAAACTTTTTTATTGAATCAACTCACGGATTAGGGTGTCCTTGTTATCCATCTTGGTTAACACTCATGTTTCCCTAGAATGTGCCTTCTTCACAGATAAGGCATTTACTTTTCTTTGAGAGTTCTTTTGGATAAGAAGAACCTCTCTTAATGCTAGGTCCTCTTCTTAAAATTCTCTTGAGCGAACCTTTTGTCAAGCCCGTATCCATTTTTAGTATATTTGACCCTGCTGAATACTTTCAATCAAGCTTACTGGAGGCATTCTGCTTCATCTAATTCAATCCAAGTTTAGGAAAAGGAATCTTATCTTCCAACAATTGTTTCCCTTTCATAAACCAATGGGAAAGATGCCCCGACAAAAGTCTTGGCCAACGTTCAAGGAACCTAAAGGGTAAATGGTAACTTCTCTATACAAGTCTCAGCCATTTCTTCAAAAATCTTAAATTTTTTTTTTTGACTGCCAACTTTGTAATTTTGGCATATGAAGTGACCTTCACCCTCTCAGTGAGGTAACCAACGACCAAGAATATGGATCGACATTGGCTAAAAGCTTTTGAGGAGACTGGCTTGTTAACATCCGTGCTTCATATAGGGAAAATGAAGGAGGCACAGTCTTCCTCGATTTGGCATTTTATGGCATAATAGATACGATTTCCCTTTCTTGGTGAACCAATAGCTTGAACCTCTTGATTAGCTAGGCTGTTGTAAAACATGGGTTCTTTAAACCCCAACCTTAACAGCATACCCATGTTTTAGTAGTTTGGCATGCCTTGATATGATCGTGCGAAAACATCTTGAATTCCTGAAAATAGCTCAACGATGCCTTGCCTTATTCCTACGAGGAGCTACACTTGCATCTTCATCTCCTTCGTTAGTTCATAGCGTCTGCTGACACTTCATAAGGTAGGGTCTATATTGGGGAAGTAAGTCACAATCTTTGTCATCTTCAAAGCCCTTAGATCTCTCTAGATACATATCTCACTAAAAAGGGAGTCAGCAATAGCGTCGCTCATGTCATTGATATCTGGGGGCCCATTGTGGGCAGAAAATCCACAGAATAAATGATCCTAAGGATGATTATTCGCATGATATGGTCATGAGTGAAAAAATATTTAGTATGAAATGTAAAGAATGAAAATATTTACTTAGAATGATGCATTTTATTGAAATAAAAAATTCTGGACACAAGCCTACTTCTCAAAAGAAATCTTATTGCTTTCAGGCTTGAAGCAACAAGTGTGTTTTACACATTACTCTAGATTAGCTTTAAAAATACATATCTCTTCCACAGTCTCATTGTTCAAAACACTCCCAAGTACATAAAAGCAAATGCTCAGAAAACTTTTATTCCTCGGTTCTCTTTGGGTATACCATTGCTCCGTCATCGAACTTCACAATACCCATGTTGATGAGATTTTCCACCAATTTCTTGAAAGTAAGGCAATTTTCTATCGAATGGCCTGTGATCCCCGCGTGGTATTCACACTGAGTGTTTGGGTCATACCATTTTGGGTATGGAGGTTGCATCGGTTTTGGATATTGGGGGGACACAACGTGTACATCAAATAAACTTTGATACAACTCCTTATACGTCATAGGGATTGACGTAAATTGGAGTTTTTCAATGTTTTTCCTTGTGCGGATTCTTTCCTTGACGAACCTTGATACTCGATGAGTCACCGCTTTTGGTGATTAACGGTAATTGACTTTGGGTCCCCATGTTTGTATTATTCACCTCGTCATCCTTTTTCTAGGAGCAGACCTTCTATTGGTTTCCCCTGCTTCAATCTTGCCGCATCTGATTGCATGTTCGATCATCTCTCCTGCCATTACTATGTCGGCAAAGCTTTTAGTCATACTCCTTATCATATGAGTTATAAAAGGGGCCTTCAGGGTGTTAATGAAGAACATGGCGGTCTCCTTTTCCAAGAGCGGTGGCTGCACTTGTATTGTTACCTCTCTTCATCGCTGGGCATACTGTCTAAAACTTTCACCCGGCTTTTTCTCCATATTTTGGAGCGTGATCCTATCAGGAGCAATATCAGCTACATGGCCATATTGTTTCATGAAGGCCTGTGCCAGGTCCTTCCACGTCTTGATTTGGGCACAACTAAGCTGGTTATACCATTTGGCGGTGGACCCGACCAAACTGTCTTAAAAACAGTGAATCAGCAACTGGTCATTATTAAAGTGCCCCGCCATCCGTCGACAGAACATTGTGATGTGCGCCTCAGGACAACTGGTCCCGTTGTACTTCTCAAATTCTGGCATCTTAAACTTATGAGGAAGCACTAAATCTGGAACCAGACTCAAGTCTTTTGCGTCAAAACCATAGTGGTGATCAGTATTTTCCAAAGCCTTGAACTTTTCCTCCAACCATCTACAATGATCCTCTAATTGCTTCGAAGATTCAACTATTGCCCCGTCCCTCTCTATTATATTCAAATCGGGATTGGCTGGGTTATCTCCTGGATTGGATCCTGAGCCAACGCGGGAGTTCGTGGGTGGTCTAATATCATTTTGCCCTTGTTGAGGCCTAATCGTGATAGATGGCCTTTGGGGATACACCTCCGGTGGCACTTGGGTATTAGGCGGGGTAAAACCCGGAGGGTAAACAGGGTCGTCATTATCATTTCCCAAACTAGTAGCAACGCCCTTTCCTTTCTCACGTTTATTGGCCAACAACTGCGCCAACTGATTCATCATATTACTCTGAGATTCATGCATTCGTTCTATCATGTCCTGTTGTACCTTGATTAATCGTTCTTGTATCTGCTCCTATATTTCCTTTTTCATTTGTTCTAGCCTTTCCATTCTTTGATCCATGTCTTCTAGGTTACTGAAATAACTTCACCTAATTAGGGTCTTTCTACAAATTTTAATGCATGTGATATGATGCAATGCAAATGCATGAAATGCAATGCAAATGCATGCAAAAAGAAAGAGAGGCGTTGATTATGAATTCAATTTTATTAGAAGAACTTTTCTAGAAAATACGTTTCTTTACATAAAACGGATTGCATATACGGCTTTATCCTCATAGTCCAGGTGAAAACACCAGTCTTCTTCTTCGTATCCGGATGTTATGGTCGTGCCCCGTGAACTTTCTCAATGGATACCTCTTCTAGTTCCTTGTTGCTTGGTCCAGGCCGTACCTCTTCACTCACTTATCCTTCGCGATGTTTATAAGCTTCTTTTAGAAAATGGAGACATGATGACTCTCGAATAATCTTTGTCGGCTTGAATCCTCGGACAAAGTCTTGTATTCTTCTCATGGGTTATCACCCTCTCTCGTTGTTTACCTGGACTATGTTCGAACGACCGTATTATAATTCACTTTATCAAGTAACACATTTCCTTATGATAAACTCTTCTATTTAGCAATCGAATATGGATCAACACCTCATTTCTAAGATGATGCGATGCGATGCAATGCAATGCAATCACAAACAAAACAAAACATGTTAGCACAAGAGAAATAAACAAAATAGAGTACCTATCCAGGTGACCACTAGGGGTTTAACATAGTTCTACCTAAGGTGAGCTCTTAAGGTTCACTACATGTGGTTTGGTTCTAAGGTAAGGGTACCTGAACTAGCAAATTCCTCGATCCTCACCCATTATAAGCTCATATAGACCGAGTTCAGTTCAGGGGAATACACTTCCCCATGGCTGCATGGAGATGAAAATCTCACGAAGACATAGGTACGGATGTATCCCAAAAGCGATCCACTATCCTGCACGGAGGTGAAGACCTCACGAAGGAGTAGTTTCTCACTTCCACTTAAAGGTGCGACCATAACGGTCATGCAATGCAATGCCGAGATTAAAACAACATGCAATAAAAGGATCGTAATTTTCAAATCGAACTTTCAAAATTCTGACAAAAGACAGAAAATAATCAATTTATGGCTTGACTTCCTAAATTATTCCCCAGTGGAGTCACCAAGCTATCGTAACCATTTTTTTTGGAAAACAACAAAAAGGGGTTCGACTTTGGGTTTTAAAAATAAAAAAAAACGGGTAGTCGCCACCAATCCTTTTTTGTTGAGGTGTGATCAGGTCACCTCATAAAACGATTGTTTTTAATAAACAATTTGATTTATCGAAACAATAATTTTGGTCTACGAAATCCAGAAAATGAGTTCGGAAGTCAGTTACGCACGAGGAAGGGTTAGCACCCTCGATACGCCCAAAATTGGTACCAAAATGATTAATTTGTGTCTTAATGTCGAAAGTTTGAAAAGATTTTAAAATACGGATCTTTTAAAAGGTATTAGGATATTTGAGATTTCTTTGTTCCGAGAAGGTACAAACATCACATCCAGCACGTTAGGACATGATATTCTAAACCTTCGTAATCAAAGCTATCTCATGGTTTTAGGAAGTTTATCAAAAGGATGTTTAGTTATTTAGTCAAACGGAAAATCGCAACCCAGCACGTTAGGGCACTATTCCCCGAATTCCTAAATACAAAACATTGCCTTTATTTTAAAAACCTTTAAATGGAGTGTAGCGATTTTACAAAATGCATCGTATCGGATTAAATCTAAGAAAAGGCTCGAGTCAAAACTTGAGATTTCTTTGTCCCGAAAAGATATAAACATCACATCCAGCTCGTTAGGACACAATGCTTTAATCTCTCGTAATCAAAGTCGTCTCGTATTTCATGAAATAGGATAGAAGGATGTTTGATTATTTAGTGAAACAAAGAATCGCAACCCAGCACGTTAAGGCACTATTTTGCGAATCTCTAAATACAAAACATTGCCTTGCTTTAAGAATCTTTGGATAGAATAGGACGATTTCATAAAATGTATTTCTATTTAGCGAGATTGTTGAAAAATTGCAATAGCAATAATAATGCAAATAAAGGATGATTGATAACAATAATGATGACAAGTGATGAAGGATAACAATACTAAACAAATGATAATAAAGATGTTATATAATAGTAATAATAATAATGATAAGATTAACAGAATAGAACAATGATAACGATAATAGTAATATACATATATAGTAATAGTAAGTCGATAAAATACGCTTATATGTGTATAAATATCATGATAGTAAGAAGCATAATAAACAAATAGTAAAACACATATGCGATAATATAGTAGTAGTAAACTAACAATATATATATCTATACATATAACTATGATGATAGCGATGGTTAAAGCGAACGAGAAAGCAATGATAGTGTCGAAATGAAATGGTCACGTGGATAACGATATATGGATTTGATATGTGAAAATAATGACAAATAATAGAAATAACAAATAATAGTGATAATAATAATAATAATGATAATAATAATAAAACAATAAATACGTAAATATATTTAAAAAATCGAATAATGATAATAATAGTATTTATGTATAATAATAATATAATGCCAAGAATGATAATGGAAATAATAATATATGTATACATATATATAAAAAATAAATAAGTAAGTAAGATAAAATAAAGTAAATTAATAATTGAATAAAATAATAAATATAATAATAGTAATCATAATATTAATATTAATAATAAATATAATAATGGTAAATACAATATAGTATCAACAATATTAAATACAATAAAATAATAATAATAATAATAATAATAATAATAATAATAATAATAATAATAATAATAATAATAAAAGGTTAGTTAAATTAACAAAAGGATGAAAATAATAAAAGAGGACTAAATTGAGAAAGGAATAAAACCACAAACCTAAATTTCAAAAAAAAAGAAATGGATTATGGGCCCAGAATGAAGCGCACAAAGAGAAGGGGACCGTTTGGGAAATTATCCCCTAATTCCCATGCATTGCACTTTGTGCAGGACCAAATTGGAATAGAAGGAAACACACTGGGGCAGATTTAAAAAAATAAAAAAATCTGGATTGAAAAGGCTAAAATAGCGGAAGGGCCAGAAGCGCAAATAGCCCTTCCGCTTAAGAAACACGTGGATCCTAGACTGCACGGGTCGGGTCGCCCGCGGGTCGCCTTAAACGGCGTCGTTTCAGAGCTTGGTATTCAACCCTAAACTACGTCATTTTATCGGGTCTATTTAAGCCCAAAATTTCTAAAAAAAATCATTCTTTGTGCTGAGTTTAAAAAAAAATCTTCTTTCTCTTCTTATTTCCTCTGCAGGGGCTTGGCGAATCCATTGCCGCCCATACACGGTCACGGAGCCATCACTGCCCAACTTCAAAAACTTCAAAAACTGGTAAAATATGTAGTTTTTTTATTTTTATTTTTATATGTATGTATATACCGAAGGAAAGAAAAAAGAATATTTCGAAAATGATAAAAAAAAAAGGGAAAAACAAAAAAAATCACCTCTTTTCCTCTGTTTTTGATTCTAGTTTTTTAGGGTTTACTCGATGCTTGCTATTTTGATTTTTTTTCGTTTGAATATGTTGAATCCGTTTCCCCATTCGTAAAAGAAGATCCTCTTTTTTTTTCCAAATCTCTCTTTTCTATTATTGATAAAAAATCCCCTCTTTTTTGTTATTTTCGGTCTTAAATAGCCGAAAGACAATACATGTTTTTTCTATTGTTGCTTGCTGCTTTCTTGCTTGTGTTCGGTCCTATTTGCGTGTCATGGGTGATGCCGACACGCGGTGGGCGGTGGGAGGGTCAGCATGCATGCAAGGTTGGCCTAGGCTCTGCCTTGAGAGGGCAAGTGGCCCTAGGGTTTTGTTTTTTCGATTTTGGTGTTTGGGCCTTCTTGTTTGGGTTAATTTGGCTGTAGAACGGGCTGATATGTTGGTGGGCTGTGGGTTGTTGGGCTTGTAGCCCGGGCAAAATTGGGGTTGGACAACGACGTGGCAAAGTGCACTTCAAGTTGTTCGGCTTTCTTCTCCCAATTAAACTATGTTGTTAGTTTCTCACTTAAACTCTTATTAAACTAGAGTTATTGTTGTAATATATACTACAAATTTCAGCCTATACATAGGCCTCAATCACTCTAGGTTTAAAAACAACAAAAATATTTAGATTGAGAGAATTTTGTTCTTTATTTCGAAGGGTTTTTTTCTTTTGGGGATTCTGGTTTTCCTTTAATTCTCTCCATCTTTTTTACTTTCCTTTATTATAGTGAAATCTCCTTTTGTTCATGGTTTTTTTATCCTCTTTTGAGGAGTTTTTTCATGTACAATTTGCGTGTTCGATCTTCTCAGTTTTAGTTTATTTATTTGTTCATTGCATAACATATGTTAATTCTCTACAAACTGGTATCATAGCTAGTTTGATCTCCACAATCAACCCATCCAAAGATGACAACATCAAGGTTTAATATTGACAAGTTCGGTGACATCATAAATTTCAGTCTGCGGTAAGTTTGCATGTCAGTAATACTAATCTAGAGTGATCTTGAGAGGATCATTACAGAAAGAAAACCTGTAGACATGGAGCAATCAGAATAGGATAGGTTGGAAAAAAAGACTCTATCCATAATTTAATTATGTTTAACTAATAATGTGTTACAAGAGGTTTTAAAGGAGAAAACAATGATTACATTATGGAAGAAACTGGAAGCCTTGTACATGACGAAATCCTTGGCCAACAGGTTAGTGTTAAAATAACGTCTCTACACGTTCAGAATGGTTGAAGATGAGTCAATTAGAACTTACATTAATGAGTTTGTTACCCTTCTTAGTGACTTAAAGAATCTCAAAGTAGAGGTTTGTGATGAGGATCAAGCTATGTTGTTGTTATGCTTTTTGCCCTCTTCTTATAAAACTTTCAGGGAAACTCTGATGTATGAGAGATATCATCTCTCATTTGAAGACGTGAAGGGGAATCTACTGAGTAAGGATAAACTCGATAATGAGTTAGGCCCAAATAAAAAGTCAGACGGGAAAGCCTCAGTTCTAGTTGCAAGAGGCTGACAACAATCCAAAAAGTCATATTAGAACAAGTCTAAAGTAAGATCCAAATCCAAGAATCGTGACAAATTCTGTGGATATTACAAAAAAAGGGTCATGTTAAGGTAGAATGCTAGAAACTTCAATATAAAATCAAGAGGTATGCCGAAAATGACGAGCAAGGTAAAGCAAATGTTTCTAATGCCAGTATGGCTGAAGAAAGAGATGATGATTTCTTATTAGTATCAATGAGCGAAAGCTTCAAGCTTACTTCCAAATGGATCATAGATTCAGGGTTCTCCTATCACATGTGTCCCAATAGGGACTAATTTTGCACGTATATTTCAGTTGAAGGTGGAGTTGTGTTAATGGGGAATAATTCTCCATGTAAGATAATTGACATAGGAACTGTACAAATTAGGATACAAGATGAAATTATTTAAATACTTTCAGATGTCAAGTATGTACTCGAATTAAAGAAAAATATCATCTTATTGGGAATTTTGGATTCTAACGGTTGCAGGATAGTCATTGAATAAAAAAGACTTAAATGTCTCTCTTGGAGCTCTCATTATAGTGAGAGGGAAAAATAAGATAGCCTATACATTCTGCAAAGGTTAGTAGTTACTGGTGCAGTTGCAATTTTTGAAGAATAGTTGAAATTGTCGCCGCGTCGCGATGAGAACCAACATGATGTCATGACAATGGGACATGATTATTTCTCCACCCATTTCGATTCAGTCAAACTTTGACACATGCTGCTGGGTTATATGAATAAGAAAGGTATGATAGTTTTGTGCAATAGAGGTCTTCTTAAAGACACTGAAGTTGGTAAGTTAGGTTTCTACGAGCGTTGCATTTTCAAGAAGCAAATTTGACTCAGCTTCAATTTAGTAATACAGAAACATTTATAGGGTTCATCTCCTATCATCTCAAATAGAGGTTATAAATATTTTTAAGTCTTATTGATGATCAATCTAGAAAAGTTTGAGTTTATTTCTTAAAGCAGAAAAGTGAAGTCTTCGAAATATTCAAACAGTGGAAAACACTGTTAGAAAAATAAACTCGTAAATTCATGAAGTGGTTGAGAACGGATAATGGCCTTGAGTTCTATTCTTCAAAGCTTAACAATTTCTACAAGCAAGAAGGAATTGAAAGACATTGAACCGTCATTGGAACTCTGTAGCAGAATGGAGTTGCTGAAAGAATGAACAGAACCTTACTCGAAAAGGCCCGATGCATGCTTTCTAATGTATGTTTTAGGAAGGAGTTTTGGGATGAAGCCTTAAACCTGGCAAATCATTTGGTGAATCGATCTCCTCATCGAGTATTTAACGATAAAGTTCTAGATGAGATATGGTCAGGTAATCCTCCCAGTTATTCTAACTTTAAAATTTTTGGTTATCCTACTTATGCTAAAGTTAGTAGGGAAAGCTTGAACTAAGGGTCGTTAAATGCATCTTTCTGGGATACTCTACCAGTACAAAAGGTTTTGAGTTGTGGTGTTCAGAATTTGACAAAACAATTGTTAATAGAGATGTTACATTTAATGAATCTACCATGTTTCGATTAGAAAAAGGGGTCATTTACTTTTAAAGACACAATAAATCAGCGTGTCTCGAGCAAGGTGGAGTCAAAAGCCAAAATAGGGGGCGACATCGTAAAAATACAAAAATCCTTATTGTAATGTCACGATGAACAAGATCGTCATCTTGCTGAGAAAGCAAGCAACATCGCGACAATGTGATGAAATTTTGATTCTTGCGAAACTAAAGTTGTTTTAGATAAACTTGGGACTTCATCTGACTCATAGGTACCCTCACTATCTTAGTTAACTAACTATAAGTTTGCAGGAAAAGGCAAGAAGTTCAACAACCACAAAGATATTATGAAAGAAATTTAGTGGCTTATACTCTAAGTGTTGCTGAGAGCATTGATTCAACCAATCCTTCATGTTATTATGAGGCATTTCAGGCTTCTGATTCTAGCAAATGGCTTGTTGTAATGGAAGAAGATATGAAATTCCTTCAAAAGATTGAGACTTAACGGCTAGTTAAACCACCCATCAGTAAAAGAATCGTTGGTTGCAATTAGGTGTTTCTAAGGAAAGTTTTGGTTCTAACGACACTAGGTACAATGCAATATTGGTTGCAATTGGCTACAGTCAAGTGAAAAGAGTTAATTTTCACAATGTTTTGTCTCCTATTGTGAAATATATGTCTATTTGGGCCCTTTAGGCTCTTGTGACATCAAACAATCTTGAATTAGAGTAGTTACATATGAAGATCGCTTTCCTTTACGGTGACCTTGAGGAGGATATCTACATGCAAAAATCGAAAGGCTTTAAATTTGAAGGTAAAGAAGATCATGTTTGTCTCTTACAAAAGTGTTTGTACGGTCTAAAGCAGTCTCCTAGGCAATGGTATAAAAAGTTTGACTCTTTCATTTTTAAGTATTGGTTTTCCTCGAAGTAAGTATGAATGTCACTACACCAAAACAGACTTTTAGCGGCATTTTTAGTGGCGTTTTAAATAAAAACGCCGCAAATTTTACACAATAGCGGCGTTTTAACGACAACACCGTAAAAAAATGAGAAATAGCAGCGTTTATTACCAAAATGTCGCGAAAAATGATAAATAGCGGCGTTTTTTCCTCAAACGCCGCTATAAATCATAGCATTAGCGGTGCTTTTTAAAAAACGCCGCTAAAGGTCTGAGCATTAGTGGCGCTTTTGAAAAAAACGCCGCTAAATGTCTGAGCATTAGCGGCACTTATAAAAAAACACGCTAAATGTCTGAGCATTAGCGGCGCTTATAAAAAAAAAAATGTTCGCATTAGCGGCGCTTATAAAAAAACGCCGCTAAATGTTCGAACATTAGCGCTTATAAAAAACGCCGCTAAATGTTCGAACATTAGCGGCTTGTAAAAACGCCGCTTAAATGTATTCTTGCTCAATTATATTTTATTTTGATAAATTCACCTATAAGCAATGAGAAATTTTCATTTTAGTTACTTAATTATGAAAAGTTACATGTTGTTAACTAAACAATTTAGAAGTTTTCATTTAAGTTACAAATTAAGCTATTAAAATTGATTTAGTAAGGGTTTAATGTTTAGTATGTTAATTTCATGGTTTAGGGTTTGTTATTTTGGTGTATGGGTTTAGTGTTTTAAAGTTTGTTGTTTGGGTTTATTGTATAGTGTTTAATATCTTAGTGTTTACCTGATAAGGTTTAAGTGTTAGTGGTCAGGGGTTAAGGTTTAGGGTTAAAGGTTGAATTAGGGGGAAATGGTTAATGGGTTAGGGTTTTGAGTTTAATTAGGGTTTATGGTTTATAAGTGTATCATGAGTTTAGGTTTAGGGGTTTGGGGGGGAAATTGTTAATGCTTAGGTTTCTAAGTTTAGGGTTTATGGTTTAAGTTTATGATTTTAGGGTTTAAGGTATAAGATGTTAGCTATATGACCCAAAATTCTCGAAATAGAAATCCCTCAAATTAGTTTCCCTTAATTCAAATCCTCAAAATCCCTAATTAAATTCGATAACCCCGAAGCTATCAGATCCGACCATCGTTTACCGATCCTTCATTCTATTGTGAAACTATCTTCCCATAACCCCGAATGGTATATGTATCCATTACCCCAATGATTATTTCTTTAAAGTAGGTTCAAATTTTAATCCTTAATTGATATATTAAATAATTTATTATATATAATTGAAAAATAGATAATATGAATTTTAATATTAAGATTATCAAGATATAGTTTAGGGTTTAAAAGTATGTGTTTTTTAGTTTTGGGTTTTGTGTTTGGATTTGGGGTTATGTAATGGGGTTTGGAGTTAAGTATTTTAAGTTATATATTAAATATTAATTTATTATATAATCGTAAAAGAGATATTATGAAATTTTTATATAAAATTATCATTAAAGTTTTTAAACTTTTTACTTCATATTTTGGAATTTTTAGTTTTTGTTGCACTCTTTCATCCTCTCGCTTATTATTTAACTAGATTAATTAAAGTTAATGTTTGTAGATTCTATCAATTTAATCGTAATTTTAAAATTCAACAAAATTAACCCCTTAACTTTATACATTACATTAATTTGATCTTTATTATTAAAAACGTAAAAATAAAAAACCTAAAAACTTAGAAAAATATATGTATATATATTTGAATGTTTAATTTTATAAAATATATAAAAACTATAAAATATTTATAAATAAATTAAAAAAATAATAATAAGT
This sequence comes from Gossypium rotundifolium, assembly GCA_025506655.1. NCBI lineage: Eukaryota > Viridiplantae > Streptophyta > Magnoliopsida > Malvales > Malvaceae > Gossypium > Gossypium rotundifolium. The sequence goes on from CP106734.1 coordinate 37,058,965, forward strand.
TAGGAATAGTGGCTTTTTTATTTAAAACGCCGGTAATATATGGGAAACTTGGAACGATGCCGTTTGAAGCTTATGTTCAGTGGCGTTCTGTCCAAAACGGCAGAAAATGATGCGTTTTATTTGTTTATAGTGGCGTTTTTTAAAAAAAGTCGCAACAGCTTGTGTTTTACTGGCGTTTTATGTTAAAATGCCACGAATATATTAACTGTTTACAAAACAATACCGTTATTCCTTAGTTTTTGAGGCGCTTACATAAACGACTTAGTTTTACTATTTGATTTTAGTGGCGTTTAAAGTAAAACGCAAAAATCTTGTGTTTTCTTGGCATTTTAAGTAAAACGCCGCAAATATATTAACCTTTTACAAAACGGCGTCGTTATTCTGCTTAGATTTTAGAGGCGTTTACCAAAATGACTTCGTTTTGTTATTTGATTTTAGTGGCGTTTTATACAAAAACGCCGCAGAGGCTTCTGTTTTACTGGCATTTTATTTTAAAACGCCGCGAATATATTAACTGTTTACAAAATGGCGCCGTTATTCTGCTTAGTTTTTAGAGGTGTTTACAAAAACGACTTCGTTTTGTTATTTGAATTTAGTGGTGTTTTATACAAAAATGCCGCAGAGGCTTCTGTTTTACTGGCATTTTATTTTAAAATGCCGCGAATATATTAACTGTTTACAAAATGGCGCCGTTATTCTGCTTAGTTTTTAGAGGTGTTTACAAAAACGACTTCGTTTTGTTATTTGAATTTAGTGGCGTTTTATACAAAAACGCCGCAAAGGCTTGTGTTTTATTGGCGTTTTATTTTTAAACGCCACAAATATATTAACTGTTTGCAAAACGACGCAGTTATTCTGCTTAGTTTTTAGAGGCATTTACAAAAACGACTTCGTTTTGTCATTTGATTTTAGTGGCGTTTTATATAAAAACGCCGCAATGGGATTCAGTTTTATTTCAAAACGTTGTCGTTTTGTTCCATCTGCTATACCCCTAAACTTAAACGCGAAAGAACAGAAAATTACCCCCATCGAAATCTCTCCCCAAATCCCTTTCCCCTAATCCCTAAAAAATTTCCCCAAATCAGAAACTCTAATCGAATCTGACCATCTCCTGCTTCGCCCTCGATTGTCCATTCTGCCATCGCGTTCGCCTCCATCTCGCCTCGTCATGAGTCTCCGTCTTCATCGAATCAATCGGTAAGTGTTGTATACTGTTTTTCTTATTGGTAAGTTTTTTTATAACTTTGATTTTTGTTATCATCGAATTTGCATTTCGATTAATTTTTTAATGGTTGAAAATTGAGAAAATTGAAGCTTCGTTGTAATGGGTTTTCTATTTTAGTAAAGGTAGAAGTGATTTAGCTAATTTTTTTTTGATATTTTAATTTCCTTTAAAAATTCAGTACCTCTTCTCATCTCTCTTAACGCATCCGCGCCGCCACCTCTCTGTCCCAGCTTCCTCCAGTGGCTGATCTAATCCCTCTTTTGCATTGAAGTTGCCGATAGACCCAGCAAATTAAATAAGGTAAATATTGAAACCCTAAACGTATTTAATCCTCACAAAGAGCAAAAACATGATGAATGTATTAATGCCTTAATAAGTTGTTTTTGAAATTGTTATGGTTATCTCATAGTTAAGCATTTGAGAATTCTCCTAAGCTAGTTTGGGTCTACAGCATTGAATATGACATTGAATTCTTTTGGATTTGCATTTGCCAACTTATCTTTCTTAATGGTCTAGGTGATTTATAGATTGGGAATTAGGAAACCACAACGTCAAATTGTACAAGGCCCCTAACTAATCAATACAACTCTCTGAACTCACTCATCTATTAATTTAATAAATGTCGTCATCTTAGTCTTCTAATATGCAATAATTAAAGCCATCAAGCATAAGAACTCTAGAGACTGAAGTTTATTCCCTATCTTAAGAAATTCAATAGCTAAATCATCGCCTAACTAATCAAGTGCTAATTCTAATACCAATTGTAGACATTAAGTTACTTATCAATTATTAGTTAAGTTGCAACTTATGACAATTGAAAGAGTAAAAATAAATGCACACAATCATTGGTTCTATAGTTAGAAAAACCTTTCCTACATTTGTGAAGCCTTATGCAAAGAGTAAACCAACATTAATCAACAATACAAGAAATGATTTAAATTCAACTCACTCTTCAAGTTACAATCTTACTCTTATAAATCAACTAAGATCACTCTCTCAACTAAAACATTCCCCTAGAAAACTTAGTTAAAATCTAAACATGAAACAATTTGTTTATAACATAATTGCAGTAAAAAAAAAAGTTCCTCACAATGAACAAATAAATACACTAGTAAACAAACCTTCTTTAAATAAGCATTGTGAGCTTGCAAATATTCAACTAGTGTAAACATGATATTGTTTCTCTTAACTATGTTAACTTGCAGACATTGGATCAATTCATTTTGGTGCTGTTACTTCTTCCTTTTGTAAACTGTTGAAGCCCTATTTAGGTACTGTAACTTGAATTGTTTATTTGCGGGAAATGTAGATGTTTTATTGTTGTAACTGAGGTCTAAATATGTTGCTAATTTTTTATTGCAGCCTCTGTTTCTTGGTGTGAGTGGAGTAGACCAGCTTATTGAAATTATTAAGGTACGTTTTACTTCAAAATTCTGATCAGTAAGAGTTATATCATGATGAATTTGTCTAAATTAAGTTGGATGGGCATGTGATGTGCTAGCAATGGGTGACTAGGTTGCATGTTTATCACATTTACATCGGTTTTCAGGGCATGATCATCTATAGGCTGCAGATTTCTTTGCTCATCTCTAGATTTTATCCTTCAAACATAAACCAACACAATGAATGAGTTATAATTTCTAATGTTTGTTTACCATAAAACAACAGTTTTAAGATACAATTATTATGTTTGAAGTTTAACCTATTTTCAAAAAGATCATAATTAATTTTAAACATGTTATATAATTCTTAAATTTTGAAACATTATAACAGTTTTAATAAACTTTAAAATAATTATAAAGTTCTAATTTTTTAAACATTTTCCGAAAATAAGTATGTACTAAATAAATACATATATATTTATAAAAGTATTATCAAATTTGAAATGTAATTTTTTATTTTTATTCTTTAGCCACATTTAAAAGAGTATATGCGTAAACAATGAATTGTCTAATTAGATATGAAACCGAGTTAAAACATATATTATTTAACTTTGCATTGCTTTTGAATGTGGTGGTTGATTACATGCAAAGCTAAGTTGTATTGTGGTTTATGCTAAACCCTAAACCATAAACCCTAAACCTTAAAACCTTAAAACCTTAAAACCTTAAACCTTAAAACCCTAAATCCTAAACCCTAAACCATAAACCTTAACCCTTAACCCATAACCATAAACCTTAAACCCTAAACCCTAAACCCTAAACCCTAAACCCTAAACATTAAATCCTAAACCCTAAACCTTAAACCTTAAACCCTAAACCCTAAACGCTAGGTGTAACAATGCCATGTCTAATGAATCTAAAAGAATACAAAACTTACCTAATTTTAAGATCAAATTTCATAACTTACATAAGTTTATGATCAAATTTCATAACTTACATAATTTTAAGTTAAGATCAAACTTCATAACTTATATAATACTTGTATAGAAAAAAAATGATTCAAAGTATATAGGCTGGAAACCTGATGGGTTGCCTTATATCTCATAGTGAGATATAATGGATCCTACCTAGGTGTAACAATGCCACGTATGATGAATCTAAAAGAATACAAAACTTACCTAATTTTAAGATCAAATTTCATAATTTACATAAGTTTACGATCAACTTTCATAACTTACATAATTATAACAGTTAAGATCAAACTTCATAACTTACATAATACTTGTATAGAAAAAAAATGATTCAAAGTATATAGGCTGAAAACTTGACGGGTTACCTTATATCTCATAGTGAGATATAATGGATCCTCCCTAGGTGTAACAATGCCACGTATGATGAATCTAAAAGAATACAAAACTTACCTAATTTTAAGATCAAATTTCATAACTTACATAAGTTTACGATCAAATTTCATAACTTACATAATTATAATAGTTAAGATCAAACTTCATAACTTACATAATACTTGTATAGAAAAAAAATGATTCAAAGTATATAGGTTGAAACTCGACGGGTTGCCTTATATCTCACAATGAGATATAATGGATCCTCCTAGGTGTAACAATGCCACATATGATGAATCTAAAAGAATAAAAACTTACCTAATTTTAAGATCAAATTTCACAACTTACATAAGTTTACGATCAAATTTCATAACTTACATAATACTTATATAGATAAAAAAATGATTCAAAGAATATAGGCTAGAAACCTGACGGGTTGCCTTATATCTCAGTGTGAGATATAATGGATCCTCCATAGGTGTAACAATGCCACGTATGATGAATCTAAAAGAATACAAAACTTACCTAATTTTACGATCAAATTTCATAACTTACATAATTTTAAGTTAAGATCAAACTTCATAACTTACATAATACTTGTATAGAAAAAAAATGATTCAAAGTATATAGGCTGGAAACCTGACGTGTTGCCTTATAGCTCAGTGTGAGATATAATGGATCTCCCTAGGTGTAACAATGCCACGTATGATGAATCTAAAAGAATACAAAACATACCTAACTTTACGATCAACTTTCATAACTTACATAATTTTAAGTTAAGATCAAACTTCATAACTTACATAATACTTGTATAGAAAAAAATGATTCAAAGTATATAGGTTAGAAACTCGACGGGTTGCCTTATATCTCAAAGGTGAGATATAATGGATCCTCCCTAGGTGTAACAATGCCACGTATGATGAATCTAAAAGAATACAAAACTTACCTAATTTTACGATCAAATTTCATAACTTACATAATTTTAAGTTAAGATCAAACTTCATAACTTACATAATACTTGTATAGAAAAAAAATGATTCAAAGTATATAGGTTGGAAACCTGACGGGTTGCCTTATATCTCACTGTGAGATATAATGGATCCTCCCTAGGTGTAATAATGCCACGTATGATGAATCTAAAAGAATACAAAACTTTCCTAATTTTACGATCAAATTTCATAACTTACATAATTTTAAATTAAGATTAAACTTCATAACTTACATAATACTTGTATAGAAAAAAAAATGATTCAAAGTATATAGACTGGAAACCTAACGGGTTGCCTTATATCTCACTATGAGATATAATGGATCCTCCCTAAGTGTAACAATGCCATGTATGATGAATCTAAAAGAATACAAAACTTACCTAATTTTACGATCAAATTTCATAACTTACATAATTTTAAGTTAAGATCAAACTTCATAACTTACATAATACTTGTATAGAAAAAAATGATTCAAAGTATATAGGTTGAAACCCGACGGGTTGCCTTATATCTCACTGTGAGTTATAATGGATCCTCCCTAGGTGTAACAATGCCATGTATGATGAATCTAAAAGAATACAAAACTTACCTAATTTTACGATCAAATTTCATAACTTACATAATTTTAAGTTAAGATCAAACTTCATAACTTACATAATACTTTTGAATGTGGTGGTTGATTACATGCAAAGCTAAGTTGTATTTGTGGTTTATGCTAAACCCTAAACCATAAACCCTAAAACCTTAAAACCCTAAAACCCTAAAACTTTAAACCTTAAAACCCTAAACCTTAAACCTTAAACCTTAAACCCTAAACCCTAAACACTAATCCTTAACCCTTAACTCCTAACCCTTAAACCTTAAACCCTAAACCCTAAGCCCTAGGTATAACAATGCCACGTATAATGAATCTAAAAGAATAATAAACTTACCTAATTTTAAGATCAAATTTCATAACTTACATAAGTTTACGATCAAATTTCATAACATGCCACGATGATAACTTACATAATTTTAAGTTAAGATCAAACTTCATAACTTATATAATACTTGTATAGAAAAAAAATGATTCAAAGTATATAGAAAGTGGAAACTCGATGGGTTGCCTTATATCTCACAAAGAGATATAATGGATCCTCCTAGGTGTAACAATGCCACGTATGATGAATCTAAAAGAATACAAAACTTACCTAATTTTAAGATCAAATTTCATAATTTACATAAGTTTACGATCAAACTTCATAACTTACATATTTATAACAGTTAAGATCGAACTTCATAACTTACATAATACTTGTATAGAAAAAAAATGATTCAAAGTATATAGGCTGGAAACCTGACGGGTTGCCTTATATCTCACAGTGAGATATAATGGATCCTCCCTAGGTGTAACAATGCCACGTATGATGAATCTAAAAGAATACAAAACTTACCTAATTTTAAGATCAAATTTCATAACTTACATAAGTTTACGATCAAATTTCACAACTTACATAATTATAACAGATCTAACTTCATAACTTACATAATACTTGTATAGAAAAAAAATGATTCAAAGTATATAGGTCGAAACACTGACGGGTTGCCTTATATCTCACAAAGTGAGATATAATGGATCCTCCTAGGTGTAACAATGCCACGTATGATGAATCTAAAAGAATACAAAACTTACCTAATTTTAAGATCAAATTTCATAACTTACATAATACTTGTATAGATAAAAAAATGATTCAAAGTATATAAATTATATAGAAAACTGACGGGTTGCCTTATATCTCACCGTGAGATATAATGGATCCTCCTAGGTGTAACAATGCCATGTATGATGAATCTAAAAGAATACAAAACTTACCTAATTTTACGATCAAATTTCATAACTTACATAATTTTAAGTTAAGATCAAACTTCATAACTTACATAATACTTGTATAGAAAAAAATGATTCAAAGTATATAGGTTTGAAACTGACGGGTTGCCTTATATCTCACCGTGAGATATAATGGATCCTCCTAGGTGTACCAATGCCACGTATGATGAATCTAATAGAATACAAAACTTACCTAATTTTACGATCAAATTTCATAACTTACATAATTTTAAGTTAAGATCAAACTTCATAACTTACATAATACTTGTATAGAAAAAAAATGATTCAAAGTATATAGGTTTGGAAACTCGACGGGTTGCCTTATATCTCACCGTGAGATATAATGGATCCTCCTAGGTGTAACAATGCCACGTATGATGAATCTAAAAGAATACAAAACTTACCTAATTTTACGATCAAATTTCATAACTTACATAATTTTAAGTTAGGATCAAACTTCATAACTTACATAATACTTGTATAGAAAAAAATGATTCAAAGTATATAGGTTTGGAAACTCGACGGGTTGCCTTATATCTCACTGTGAGATATAATGGATCCTCCTAGGTGTAATAATGCCACGTATGATGAATCTAAAAGAATACAAAACTTACCTAATTTTACGATCAAATTTCATAACTTACATAATTTTAAGTTAAGATCAAACTTCATAACTTACATAATACTTGTATAGAAAAAAAAATGATTCAAGGTATATAGGCTGGAAACCTGACGGGTTACCTTATATCTCACTGTGAGATATAATGGATCATCCTTAGGTATAACAATGCCACGTATGATGAATCTAAAAGAATACAAAACTTACCTAATTTTACGATCAAATTTCATAACTTACATAATTTTAAGTTAAGATCAAACTTCATAACTTACATAATACTTGTATAGAAAAAAATAATTCAAAGTATATAGGTTTGGAAACTCGACGGGTTGCCTTATATCTCACTGTGAGATATAATGGATCCTCCTAGGTGTAACAATGCCACGTATGATGAATCTAAAAGAATACAAAACTTACCTAATTTTAAGATCAAATTTCATAACTTACATAATTTTAAGTTAAGATCAAACTTCATAACTTACATAATACTTGTATAGAAAAAAAAATGATTCAAAGTATATAGGCTGGAAACCTGACGGGTTGCCTTATATCTCACTTTGAGATATAATGGATCATCCCTAGGTGTAACAATGCCATGTATGATGAATCTAAAAGAATACAAAACTTACCTAATTTTACGATCAAATTTCATAACTTACATAATTTTAAGTTAAGATCAAACGTCATAACTTACATAATACAAAACTTACCTAATTTTACGATCAAATTTCATAACTTACAAAATTTTAAGTTAAGATCAAGTAATAATGTTTTCTCATAACATTCATAATTACTCGATTTACTTTTGACTCAATAGGTTTGGAGTCAGAATGAAGTAAATGACGACGTTAAATGGCTTTCACAAGGTCCAAATGAATAGTTAAAATATATAGTGGCTTCCTCATCAACGGATACAGATTTCATACAAGGTATCGCGAGAGATTGAGGAGAACCCAAAATTGCAGAATTGTTGCTAATTCTTCGATTACAAGTTATGCTAGTGCTAGGGGCAGTAATCCGGTTGAGGGGAATTTGGAATATTACGGACTTATTACTGACATCATTGAGTTGGATTATTACGGCAATTGCAAAGTTGTCTTATTTCGAGGTGATTGGGCTGATGTGAATACGGCTCGCGGAATTAAAAACGATCAATATGGCTTTACAATGGTGAATTTCTCTCGATTGATTCACACCGGAGAACAACTGATGGACGAGCCGTATGTGTTTTCTTCTCAAGTTAAACAAGTTTTTTACTCCGAAGATCCAACTGATGAGGGTTGGTACGTTGTACTTCAAAACACCCCTAGAGACTTGTTCGACATTGGCAGTGGAAGTAGAGATGACATAGTCGAAAGATCAGAAACTTTGCCTTTTCCAGAACAAGACTTAACTGAAAATATCCCTAGTACTAGTCAACAATTTCAATGGGTTCGTCAGGATGTGGACGAAGATATTTACGAAATATGATGTAGTAAGATTTAACGATTTATTATTTATATGTTATATTATAATTTTCATGTTGGTCATGTTACATAATTTAAGCTGCTTTTAAATGTCCTATTATTGTTGTTATTTGTTACTAAAATTTTGAACTATTTTATGTGTATTGAAAGGATAATGCCTAGAAGACGATTATGAGGTTTAAATATTGTCCGGAGTACTCCAAATCCAGATGAAGTAAATAGTGGACAAGATATAGTTGTTGGATCTTCTACCTGCCGGACATAGATGACGAGCATGGACAAATCCAAAGTAATGTTAAGTTTATTTTACATGCATGTTGAATTTTATTATTGATTCATTTTTCAATTTTAATATAATAATATATCATTTTTCAATTGAGGGTGGTGGGATGACCAGAGCTCGGGGACGTACATTACTACATGATTTATATGACTTAGAGCCTACCGACCGTGTTCAAGTAAGGAGAAATAATCATGGCCACCTATCGGATCTGAAGCTCATTGCTGGCGTGCTATTTGGGTATTATAGCATGAAATGCGAATATGTTGCCCATTAACTACGAATCATGGCATCACGTGTCGATGCCAACAAAATCAGCTCTCGATAATATTAAGGTAATAAAAGGTGAATGTAATTTATAATACTTTAATTTAACCTTCATTTATATTAACTTTTTTAAAAAAATTTTTCTAGGGTAAATTTGCTTTAGAGGTCTCCGATGACTATGTTAAGAAGACGTTGGGTAAAAAATGGAGAGACAATAAAAGCACCCTAAAAAACAATATTTTAAGAAAGACATAAGCCTCGAAGAAAAATTGCGAAATGTCCCGCCGAGAATGTTGAGGTACCAATGGGAAGATCAAGTTAGATTCTGGAATTCAAAGAAATGAGAGGTATTACGTACTTTTAAAGTCTTATAAATTTTTTGGTTTATCATATTTACTATATACATAATTCAAATTCCATTATGTAGGATCGTGAGCGAGTTGGAACAAACAATGACGAAACAACAATTCACGCATTACCGCAGGTTCCGAAGTTTTGTTCGTAGTAATGAGGCCGAGGTATTATAATTTATTACTTCTTTCAAATATTAATTACTTTATACTATTAAATTATATTTTTCTCGCTATAATGTAGGAAGTTTCGTCGGTCAAAAGTTGGGCGCCTTGACTTTTTGACATTACGCATAGGAAGAAGGATGGATCTCGATGACATCCGAGGTCATAGAAATTTTGGTATATTTACTTAATAAAATTTGATTTATTATAAATATTTATAATGTTTAATTACAATAGTTTAATTCATCATTTGTAGTTGTAAATTTATAATTTTAAGTTATGTTCCATTCCTTTTATTATATATTTCATTTCTAACTTTTTATTGATTTATTAGGATAAACTAAAGGAAAAGAAGTGGAGTATGAAGCGGTTGCTTGTTCGACAGCTCTGTTAATCTCGAGGAGATTGATAATGTAATTATTGTTGATGTTTTGGGTCCCGAAAGGTCTGATCGCTTGATTGATAGTTTTGTTAATCTTGAGTATATTTATAACAAAATTATCACTAATGTTTTGGGTCTTACAAGGTATGGTCGGGTTTGATGTCAAGGATCGGTGTTACCCGACTCAATATTTTGGATCCGGCTCCCAGAATACATGCCTTCCGGAGTCAATCTCGTCTTGAAGTTTAGAGACCGAAAGACCAGATATCCCGATGGAAGCGAGCACGGTGAGTAAATTTCTCGACTTAGAGCGGAGGCAAGCAATGAGGAGGCGGAGCATATTGCTCAACTTAGAGCGGAGGCAACAAGCAGGGAAGCAGAGCGAACAAAAGTATGAAGAACTCCACTCTGAAATTGTAGACTATGATGCTGATTGTTCCAAAGATCAATGCAGAGGCCGCCTCTTAGACATTTTTTTTATTGTTGTAAGATTTTTTTTAACATTGTTACAGTTAACATTATTGTAAAATTGTTTGAATTATTATTCATTTATTAATAAATATCATATATCTTTTATTAAATTTGAAGTATCGTTTAGATTTAATGCTTTTGGTGAGATTTAAATGTTTTATTTGCTGCCTTGGGTTGGAATTATATGCAATTGCTGCTGTTTTTGGTTGGTTTTTAATGTAGGGAGGGTAGGATATTGTAGAAAAATAGCACTGCAAATTTGTGCAAATTAGCGGCGTTTATTGCGAAAAATGCTAAAAGACCAGACCTTTAGCGGCGCTTCTTATAAAAGCGCCGCTAAAGGCCTGGTCTTTTAGTGGCGTTTCTTAGAAAAGCGCCGCTAAAGGCTTGGTCTTTTAGCGGCGTTTCTTAGAAAAGCGCCGCTAAAGGTCTGGTCTTTTAGCGGCGTTTCTTAGAAAAGCGCCGCTAAAGGTCTAGTCTTTTAGCGGCGTTTCTTAAAAAAGCGCCGCTAAAGGTCTGGTTTTTTAGCGGCGTTTCTTAGAAAAGCGCCGCTAAAGGTCTGGTCTTTTAGCGGCGTTTCTTAGAAAGCGCCGCTAAAGGTCAAGACTTATAGCGGCATTTTTTCGCAATAAACGTCGCTAACTTTTACGGCGCGTGTTTTAGCGGCATTTTTTGTGACACTTTCAAAAGCGCCGCAAATTATATTAGTGGCGCTTAAAAACGCCACTAAAAGCCATAAAAAACGCCGCTAAAAGTCTGTTTTGGTGTAGTGTGTCTTGATGATAGTTCTTTTATTTATTTGTTGTTTTATGTTGATGATATATTGATTACGGCTAAGAGTCCATTTGAAATTAATCTTCTTAAAGCCATGCTTACCTCTAAGTTCGAGATATAAGATTTAGGAGTAGCAAAAAAAATTTTGGGGATGGAAATTTTGAGAGATAAACATTTCGGGAAATTATTTTTATCGCAACAAAGGTACATCATGAAGATACTTGAGCGATTTGAGATGAAAGATTTAAAACTGACAAATACTCCTTTAGTTGTACACTTTAAACTCTTAATTTTGAATTCCCTATAGAATGAAGAAGATGAAACGTGCATGTCAAAAGTATCATACTCAAGCACGGTTGGAAATTTGATGTATACAATGGTATGCAGTAGTCCCGATATTTTGCATGCTATTAGTGTTGTTAGTCGATACATGACAAATCCTAGAAAGTTACACTAGCATGCAATTAAGTGGATTTTTAGATATTTACGGGTTACTTCCAACATGAGCTTAATGTTCAGGAGAAGCCCAAAGGGATAATCGAATATGTTGGTTTTGATTATGCATGAGACTTAGATCAAAGAAGGTCTCTCACAGGTTATCTATTTGCTTTTGGGAATTGTGCCATTAGTTGGAAAGCTACACTTCAAGCTATAGTGGCTTTGTCGACTATTGAAGTGGAATACATGGCAATTATTGAAACTGTAAAAGAAGCAATTTGGTTAAATGGCTTGTTTAGTGAACTAGTAAGTGAAAAAAGGGCATCTGTCGTATATTGTGATAGTCAAAGTGTCATACATCTCACTAAGGATCAAATGCATCACGAAAGAACGAAGCATATAGACATTCGTTATCACTTTGTTTGAGAGATGGTCATTCAATGGGATGTTCAGATTCTTAAATTCGGCACAGAACACAATTTGGCTGACATGTTGACAAAAAGTCTTTCAGTTTCAAAGTTCGAGCATTGCTTGGACTTGGTAAGTATCCGACAAAGAATCAATTGGGCTCGTACTAGGGCTTGGCAAGGGAGTTAAGCCAAATATGAGTCAAGGTGGAGATTTGTGGAGTTATGCCTCGCATTTTCGACCAAACAGTGTGTGACGTTGCAACGAGAAAGTGTTCTTAGTCCCAATAAGCAGCTGATGTCACGTCAAGAAGAAAGCCCTCGTCTTGATGACACGATCCTTTTTCGTCCCAACAACGCGATGCCACGTCACAACGTGGACAACGTGTACTTCAAGTTTTTCAGTTTTCTTCTCCTAGTTAAATTCTGTTTTTAGTTTCCCACTTCAACTCTGATTATCCTAAAGTTGTTGTAGTCATATATGCAACAAACTTCAGCCTACAAATAGGCCTTAGTCACTTTAGGTTTAAAAACAATAGAAATATTTAGATTGAGAAAATTATGTTATTTGTTTCGAAGGGTTTATTCTTTTGGGGATTCGGGTTTTTTTTTAATTTTCTCCATCTTTTATACTCTCCTTTATTATAATGAAATCTCCTTTTACTCGTGATTTTTTATCTTCTTTTGAGGAATTTTTTCATGCAAAATTTTCATGTTTGATCTTCTCGATTTTAGTTTATTTACTTGTCCGTTGTATAACACGAGTTAATTCCCTACATATATGATGCCTTTTCTATTTTATGAAACATTTATTGTACAAAAATGTATTATTCCTTTTATTTGTTTCCTTCTCGCAATAGGGGAAATAAAATGTTAGCAAATCAATTAGTTTCTTTTGAGGCTTGTAGCTGGTGAAGGAAAACATTGTTTAATTTGGCAAGTCATCATCAATATCTTTAATAAAGTTAATTGAGTTGATAAGTAAAAATATTAGATTTTGACAATGAAGTCTCTTGGTTTGGTCTAATAGTTTTTATTCTATTAATATTATAATGAATTTTGTAATGAGTGAAATTTCATAAATGTTTATTCATAAATATAAAATTAGAATTTGACAATGAAGTCTCTTAATTTGGTGTATTAATTTTTACTTTATTACTATTATAATGAATTTTATAATGAATGAAATTGCAAAAATATGTGTATTTCTAAGTAAAAAAAAAATGAAATTTGATAAAGAAGTCTTTTGATTTGGTGTTGATTATACTCAAGGAGAGGATGTTATGTTTCTATACCACTCATCATCAAGCAAAAATTGAATGTATATAACATGGTAACGAAAGTGTATTATTGATACTAATTATACCCATCAAATGAAAATCACTCCTTAAGAATGGTATAGAAATTAAGATGTTTGCTCCTTTGTTCTTGACTTGTTTTATCGAGGGGAATGTTAAGGTTAATATTTATCTAAAATTCTTATTCAACTTTAGCTCGAAGGATAGATCAATAAGTTTGGATTGGAACACGAGATACACAAAAAGAGTAGTTTGTTCCAATGCAATCTCTAGAAGCAATAATAGTTTGATATTTGATTTAGAACTACATCAGGAAGGATGGTGCAGGCGTTGTTGGGTTGAGGCGCAAAGGTATGAAAAAGCTATAGCGCAGGTGAGGATCGTGCAGGCTGCTGAAGGTGGCAAGGAGTGGTGCATGCCACCGAATTAATGGGTAACGGTGAATGTTGATGCTGCTGTTGACATGGGCTCTGATGAAGCTGATGTGGGGGGACTTAACCTGAGATTCTCAAGGGATGTGGCTTTGCGGATTTGGGAGGCGTATTGGAGCAGTCCCTGTACCATTTGCTGAATTGCGAGCCATTCTTGAAGGCTTAACGGCTGCTTGGGGCAGAGGGTATCGACGGGTAATTTTAGAGAGTGACAACCTTGAAGCGACACAGGCGATCAACGAGGAGCCGGCTGATGTGTCTTACCTGCAGTACGTTGAGTCATATTAGGGAACACTGAGCAGTTGTTACGACAGGGGCTGTTATGGTACATGTCGATAGAGAGAGAAATAGAGCTGCTGATTTTGTTGCGAAGTCGTTTCGTGCAGGGGATGCTACTCTTAACGATGCTAGAGGCCCCCATACCAGGATGTAGCGTGTACCGGAACGTATTGAGACAGGCTGGAGGAACTTATTATTTGTTCATGTACAAAAAAAAAAATAAAACACAATTAAGTAAAACATGTCTGAGAAAAAAAGAGAGTAAAATATATTATAACAACATTATAAGAAAATTATTTACCTAAAAATTTATTAGTTACATTTCCAGTCATATGTATTTATCTAAAAATTATTAATTTTTGAACGACACATTAGTCTTTTCACATTAACCACTAAACATTTTCCTACAATTTAGCATAAACTATCAAAATAGTCATTTTTGTTTGCCTCATATTACATTTTAGTCATTTATATTTAAAATATTACGATTCAGCCATTTATGCTATTATATTGTAACATTTTAGTCATTCAGTTGTTAATTGCCGTTAACGGTGTAACGATAACATTAAATCATTATTTCAAACAAAAATTTTAGGTTAAATTCTACTTTGGTACATATATTTTTTCATTTTGAGCAATTTATTTATTTTATATTCTTTTAACTTTTCCTTTTTTTTCTTTATTTTCCATTCTCTTTCTTTCTCCTTTGTTTTCCTTCCTTCATTTCTTTTAATATAGTTTTTCTATATTTTCATTTGTTAAAACTAATTCACAAACTCGCCTCACTCGAAAAAAATTAAATTGATAAAAAAGTATAAGGACTAATTTTAACAAATAGAAAATATAAAAAAACTACGTTAAAATAAATGGAGAAAGAAGGAAAACAGACGAAGAAGCAAAAGATAATAGAAAATAAATAAAAAAAAGTAAAGTTAAAAGAACATAAAAGAAAAAAATTAAATTGCTCAAAACAAAAAAATATAGGGACTAATTTGGCATTTTTTTCTTCCAGTTTGGTACTTTAAATTGACACATTTTCTTAATTTGGTACCTGATCTTTTTTGTTCAATTTGGTACCTAAATATGTTAAATGTTTTTGCAAATTACCCAAAATTAGTGTCAATTTTTTTATGAGGGGACCATAATAGTTAATGTATGATCAATATGTGACAGATAACATGGAATTTTGGTAAAAATTATTACATATATTTAGAATTTCCCCTGTTTCACTAAACAATATGCTCAATTTTTACTTTTATCTGGGTTGAGATTACTTCGATTGTTAATGGCAGGAAAGATTTAAGAGTGACTGCATGCTTAAAGCATTGCTTGGTCTTCACAAAACCCTCAATTCTAAAAAAATATCGTCAGTATCAAAGAAAATCCGTATTATAAAATTGTTCTTTGAGCTATACTTAACGAATTAATATTGAAGAGTGAAAACAAGAGAATGAAAAAAAAAACCAAAAATAGAATAAATTCATTATGTTAAATTTAATATAATTAATTAAACTAAAAGTAATCGAACATTTAAAATACCAAAAAGAAATTCCATGTCATATGTCTCATGTTATTCATACATTAATTATTTTGCTACCTCATAAAAAATAATATTGCTAGTCTATTAAAGTAATTGTACAACATTGGCAAGTTTAGGTATCAAATTAGACAAAAAAAAAAAAGTTTAAATTCCAAATTAGAAAAAATGTCAAAAATAGATAACAAATTAGAAAAAAGTGTCAAATTCAAGTATTAATTTGAAAAAAAAAAGCTTAGGTATCAAATTAAGAAAAAAGTATAAGTGTAGGTACTAAATGTTATATTAACTAATGGATGTAAATACAATAAAATGTATAAGAAATATTTTTTTAAAAAAGAAGTAATAATTTGATAATATACAGATGTAAATGTAAAATAATCAACTATAGTAAAATATTGTAAGAAAATAGTAAATTATTAGATTGAATGTAATGCAAGTAATAAAATGAATGATGCATTAGGAATCTTGGGGGAAGGCTCCATTAGAGAGGCCAATTGGGGGCGGTGCATCCAAAATCGCAAATTTGGGCCAAGTCTTCAGCTAGATTTGGATTTTGCTTTATTCCTAGTTTTGGGCTAAGTCTTGAGTTGGATTTAGATCACCATTTTAGTGCTTCTTTCACTTTATCATATGGACTTCTAATCCTACCATTGAATCAACAAATATCATCCTACTCATACTACAAATCTTACATTTTGCATATCCCTCCCATGATTTTTTTTCATACCATTCTCTTCATAATACCTACATATATTATGCTTCCACTTTAGCCTTTAACTTCATTTCTCTCGTAAAATTTTCATGGGGTAATATTAGAAGTGCATGTAAGAGCTTTAGCTCTAAAAATACTAAAATTATAGTGTGGCATCTTTAAAAGTTATAAAGTCATTACAACTTAAAGATAAATTTTCATTGAGAATTTCTAAAAAAATTATAATTTAACTTTCACCATTCAGTAAAAAATGAAAAAAATTAAAAAAATACACGATCCATGATTGAGAAAGACTTTTGCGATGTCCTACCTGCACTTCTAGTGCTGCCCCATGAAAATATTTTTTTTGGGAAATTTAATTTTATTCAACTTAATTTTATTTTGGGGAAAAGTAAGCTTCTCTTACAGAAGTTGGGATATTTACTCATTAAAAAAGTTAAGGCCCCTTTGGATGTGTTGCAAAAAAATAAAAGTTAAATATCATAAAAATACTTATAAAATAATGATAATACATTAGATAAACAATAAATAAGTACATCAATCATAAAATTTAAAAATATTATATTGTTATTATAATATTTTATTAATAAAACTATAATTTGATAAATTTTAATAATTTCATTAAATTGAAACAATTTGTAACTTCTATTATATATAGTTTTTAGTATAATTTCATTAATATTAATTTTTCATCCTTACATCATCATTATAATTGTGTTCGAATCTAATATAAATCCCATCACTATAGTATTCAATCTCACGTAGAGATAGTAATTGAGTAAGGCGGGGTGAATGTTGCTAAATACGCCACCACTCCATAGTTGACACGATTTGCTCTACTATCTGCTCTGCTCTGCTATAGATGTGTAATCTTGAAACTCACTATTACGCTCCATGGTTGTTAAATGCATCCGTCCCCGCAAAACCCCACTCCATTTTCAATTTAATTTTTGCTGCTTATTTTTAATATTTTTAATATTTTAAAGTCAAGTAAATATTTAAACATAATTCTTCAGAAAAATATTTGAACATAAAATATATGAAATTTTTATAATACATTATTGCATCTTCTCTTTTAATAGTTATATATACACAAGGATATAATGGTAATTTATATAGTGGAACGGGGTGGAGCAGCACAAACAATTACCATTGTTGCTCCATACCTACTGATTAAAAGAAAAAATCCATCCCGTCTAAAAAAATCCACTCCATATGAAGCGGATCTGGTCGAAATCTATGGAATAGTAGTTTAGATTTTATCATCCCTTCTAATTTCACAACTATAACAATTAATTTTACTATCACCCTCATTTTTAACCCTATTGAAACTAATGGTACCATCCATATGTGCAATATTACATTTTAACATTATTTAATATGTATGAGCTTTGTATTCAACATGTGTGTATAAATTATGTACCAACAATGTCGATTGAGTTTTGATTTAATTGGTATGAGTATTGTTGCTAATGCAAGAGGACGTGAATTTGAATGTGCGAAAGTGTATTATCCTCCTATTTATAAGTTGGGAAGGGGTTTAAATAATTTTAGACATTATATATATATATATATATATATATATAACCACAACTAACAAATAATGAAATTAAAGTATAAATAATTTTAGATATTATGTAAATATATATATATATATATATATATATAACCACAATTAACAAATAATGAAACTAAATTTTTAACTAATGACATTACATATATGTATTTTTTATATATTACATATTGAGGGGTGAGTACAAAGGGTTTGAAACCAAATATTTAGGGTATTAACAAGGGTTTAGTCACTTCTCCATTTATTGTTGGCGATATTTCACAGTAAATTATTGTATTTGATTAAATTACACTCACAATAAGGGTAAAAAGAAAATATAGAAATATATTTATTAAAGGCTTACATAAGAATCAAGTGAAGTGGTGATTAAAATAATAAAATTTAAATTTCATCACGTAATAATTTTATTGATTATATATATAAATGTAAAAATAAGAAAACATACTTATTTTAATTTATAATACTAACCCATATCAAAAACTTAAATATAATATTACGGTATTATATCAAATATAACTACAAAGATGAAGTGACGTTAGAAAGCAGGACGTAATGAGACTAAGAATGCATGACATGTTTTCTAGAGAGAAAAAACAAACAGCATCTAAGCTTTCTTTTTTAAATATGCAGATACCAATGTAGGTTAGAAGAAAATCATTTCAAGCACCTTCTGATATTGCATTCCAAAAGGCATCTCTATTACATCTACCTACCACTAAACTCCCAACTAACATGTAAAGTGTGGTATTTGATTAAATAAATAAATACCAAAATTATACTTAGATTTCATTTTTATGTGTGACATTAAATTTGAATTTGCATTTAGTGTAATTTTATATATGTGATTTTTATTTTCATTTAAAATTTTTCAAATTATTAATATTATTATTGATGTGTCACAATTTTTAAGTTTACTAATTCATTACACAAATAACCATAATTGTTTAATATGAAAATAAGTATATATATTTCTTTTTTAATAGTATATAATTGAATTAAAGTTAAAGTTTTTGAATTCATAAATATCTTAAACCATGTTATTTATTGTTGTTCGGTTGTCAAAGTTGCCAAAAATAAAACCACTACACCAAAACGTACTTTTAGCGGCGTTTTTAGTGGCGTTTTAAATAAAAACGCCACAAATATTATACATTAGCGGCGTTTGAAAAGAAACGCCGCAAAAAAAAGATCAATAGCGGCGTTTTGTAATAAACGGCGCTAAAAATTAGATATGGCGGCGTTTATTTGTAAAACGCCGCTCAAAGTCTGAACATTAGCGGCGCTTTTGGGAAACGCCGCTAAAAGTCTGAGAAGTAGCGGCACTTTTGGGAAAACGTCGCTAAAAGTCTGATCATTAGCGGCGCTTTTGGGAAAACGCCGCAAATAATGTTAAAGTTTTATTGGGTATATATGATTGATCATTAAGGGTTTCATTGGTTAAGGGTTAGGGTTCTTACATAATTGTAAAATAGATATATTAATTGTAATATATTAAATTAATTATCATTATAGTTTAAGGTTTATGATTTAGCATATATAATTTACTGTGTAAGGTTTAGTAGTTACTATTTTAAATGTTTAGGGATTATGGCGTGTAGTTTGTGGTTTAAATTAAGTTTAGGGTTTCATGGGTTAATGGCTAAGAGTTAGGGTTAGGGGTTTATGTTGTGTGATTTAGGGTTTATGAGATATATAGGATGAGGTTTAGGGTTTAGAGTATTTAGTCTCTGTTAATTTATATATTAAATAATTTCTTACATAATTGTAAAATAGGTATATTAATTTTATTATATCAAATTAATTATCATTATAGTTTAGGGTTTATGGTTTAGCATATACAATTTAAGGTGTAAGGTTAATTAAGTGTTACTATTTTAAATGTTTAGGGATTATGGTGTATAGTTTGTGGTTTAAAGTTTAGGATTTTATGTGTTTAAGGGTTAACGATTAAGGGTTAATGGTTAAGGGTTAGGGGTTAGGGGTTAAGGGTTAAGGGTTAGGGGATGATAGTTTAAGAGTTATAATATAGGGTTTAGGGTTTAGGGTTTAAGGTTTAATGTTTAGGGTTTTAGGGTTTAGGGTTTAGGGTTTATGGTTTATGGTTTGGAATTTAAGGTTTAAAGTCTAGGATTCTAGGGTTTAGGGTCTTGGGGTCTTAGGGTTTAGGGTTTAGGGTTTAGGATTTTAGGGTTTAAGGTTTAAGGTTTATGGTTTTAGGGTTTAGGGTTTAGGGTTTTTATAAAATATATACAAAACTATAAAATATTTATAAATAAATTAAAAAAATAATAAGTTAGGAATAGTGGCGTTTTTATTAAAAACGCAGGTAATATATGGGAAACTTGGAACAGCGCGTTTAAAGCTTATGTTCATATGCTTCTGTCAAAAGCAAGAAAATGATGTGTTTTATTTGTTTATAGTGGCGTTTTCAAAAATGCATAAAAGCTTGTGTTTCTTGGCGTTTTATGTTAAAACGTCATGAATATATTACATGTTTACAAAAGCAGTACCGTTATTACCTTAGTTTGTTGAGGCATTTACATAAATGACTTTGTTTTACTATTTGATTTTAGTGGTGTTTATAAGTAAAAGCGCATAAAATGTTGTGTTGTACTGGCGTTTTAAGTATAAACGCCGCAAATATATTAACTGTTTACAAACGGCATCATTATTCGGCTTAGATTTTAGAGCCGTTTACCAAATGACTTCGTTTTGTTATTTGATTTTAGTGGCGTTTTATAGAAAAACGCCGCAGAGGTTTCAGTTCATTTGGCGTTTTATTTTAAAACGCCCTGAATATATAGTAATTTACAAAATGGCGCCATTATTCTCTTGAGTTTTTATAGGCATTTACAAAAGCGACTTTGTTTTGTCATTTATAGTGGCGTTTTATATAAAAACGCCGCAATGGGATTCAGTTTTATTGCAAAACATTGTCGTTTTGTTCCATCTGCTATAACCCTAAACAAAAAGTCGAAAGAACAAAAAATTCCCCCCTCCATCGAAATCTCTTCCCAAATCCCTTTCCCTTAATCCCTAAAAAATTTCCCCAAATTTTCAGAAACAACGAACCCCTAATCCCTTTCCACTATCTAACCCCGATTTTTTTCCCCAAAATCAAAATCAGAATTTCCCAAGTTTTTCACCATCGTTCCCAATCTGTTTCCCTCCCCACACTCAAATTCCTTAATCC
Organism: Gossypium rotundifolium; assembly: GCA_025506655.1. NCBI lineage: Eukaryota > Viridiplantae > Streptophyta > Magnoliopsida > Malvales > Malvaceae > Gossypium > Gossypium rotundifolium. The sequence goes on from CP106734.1 coordinate 37,080,416, forward strand.
CAAATTTTCCCCATCGTTCCCAATCTGTTTCCCTCCCCGAACTCAATTTCCCTAATCCCAAATTTCCCCTATCGTCTCCCAATTAGTCTCCCTCCGCAAACTCAAAATTATTAATCCCAAATTTCCCAGTAAGAAGCCTAATTTGGTTTTTTTTTTTCGCGGTTTCATGGTTATTCTCGCCGAATAGGAGTTTCAGTATTTTCTCCCTTTATCAAACAAGTTTCTTAAAGGTAACACTTTCTTTTAATTTGTAAACAGATAGTTTTTTGATTTAGGGTTTTTTATTTATATCATTCTGTTTTTTCTTTTGTTTACCTTCTTAATCTTTCTTCGATAGGTTTGACGGCTGGAAAGAATTTGAGATTTGGACAAGAACCGAAATCAAACCCCAGGTATTTGAATATCATTATTTACAGTTTCTAATATGTATTGATTCTATGGTTTATCAAAATCACTTGACATCTGAGATATCATTAGATGTTCTTACAGTCGTATTTATTCCTAGTTGATGAGCCATGAAGTGAAGAAATCTATTTATTCGTAGTTGCAGATATAATTAGATGTTCATTTTATTTGATATTACATCTTTGGCATACATTTCTTCTTATTAAGTTTGAAAGCTGTAAACCTAGGTTACTTTTAGGCATAACTTAGTTGTATGTATATAACTTAGTTGAAATTTGATATTATTAAGTTATTAAAATTATTAATCGATTTGTATATAACTTAGTTGAAATTTGTAGATAACTTAGTTGTATGTATATAACCTAGGTTATTAAGTGTAAAATGAAAGTTGTGCTACATGGAAACCGGTTCTAATCGATTTAGTTGCATCCCAATGAGAACATTGATAGAAGTGCATAACTTCCTTCATCAATACTAAGACCTATAGTGCCCTTTGAAAGATCATAGATTTAATTCTCCCCTCTAAAGTTGTTGAGAATCTTGCTAATATAATGTTTTTTAATATAATAAATTTTGTTATTTGTTAATTTCATCACTGTTTTTATGTTATTATATATATATCTTTTTTGGATCTGTTTTTGCTAGCCACTGAGTGAGGTATTGTTAGAACTTATTAGGTATGATTTGATTGTCAAGTCGATTGGACCATCAGACCATTAGAAGTTTGGTCTGCATGATCTTGTTGTGTGTTGGAATTTTGAATGACAATTTTTTTATTTTTTTACCAGCTACATACAACCAAATTCCTGTATGCATTTGCGGTGAATTCATTAATTCTAAAAGATAAGTGGCTTACTAATTTAGTTACAGCTGGTTCTGCGTTATCACCTGAAAAGTAAGTTCTTTCATATCTTAGTTTTACTTTCCACTTGTTAATCTTAGGCTTGGTTTTGTGTTAAAATAACAGCCTTTTGTTTGTGCAACTGCCTTTTAGAAATTTTTACACTTTCGTACTAGTAAATGCTTTAACATGTATAAAACCTTGCTGCTTTTAGTTCGACATAAATTATTACATATGAATAAAGTACTAATTGCTAACAACAATCTAAAAATCAATCAAACACATAAGAACAACACGTAACTATATACATAGCACTTTGAAAAACACCGAAATGCATGAAATGGTACATAAGCAAGAAATGAAGCAAATATAGAAGAAATTTAGCTAAAGTTTAAAGAAAATGCAAGGCAAAAATAAAAATGCCCACACACCAATAGGATTAGGTCACATTACCTCTTAAGATTCATTGTTTAGTTCCCTGGTTTAGTTGGGAACTTGTTTTCCTTTTATATCTTGGCATTTTCCTTTTATATCTTGGCCTTTTCCTTTTATATCAGCTGCTGGTTTTATGTTGTTTAGTGGTATGGTAAAAAAATTTATATATTTTGGTACTCAAAATCAACTCTAAAATTGAATTGAAAATTAAAAAGTTAATTAATATTGTTTAATTAATTTTTAAAAAAGATTATATTTGTTTAATAATTCATTGTTATTTTCTATAATTGTTTTATATTATTAATATTTTTAAAAATTAAGTACTTTTAATTTTTAAAATTTATTGTACTTTTAAATTTTTAATAAGATATATATATTTTGTATTTTTCATATTTTCATTTCAAAACCCCAAATCCCAAACCTTAAATCCCAAACCTCAAATCTTAAGACTCAAACCTCAAACCTCAAACCCTAAATCCTAAACCCTAAATCTTAAACCTTAAAACCTAAACCCTAAACCCTAAACCCTAAACACTAAATCCCAAACCTTAAATCCTAAACCTCAAACCCTAACCTTAAACCCTAAACCCTAAACCCTAAACCTTAAACTTTAAACCATAAACCCTAACCCCTAACCTTTAACCCCTAACTTATAACACTTAACCCTTAATTTTAAGTTAATATCAAACTCAATAACTTACATAATACTTGTATAATTTTAAGAAAAAGATTCAAAGTATATAGGCTGGAAACCTGACGGGTTGCCTTATATCTCATCATTAGATATAAAGGATCCTCCCTAGGTGTAACAATGCCACGTATGATGGATCTAAACGAAATACCAAATTCCATATCGAAATAATATAACATGTATTAAACCCCTAAACCCTAAACCCTAACCCCAAACCTTAAAACCTAAACTCTAAACTTTAAACCCTAAACCTTAACCCCTAACCCTTAACCCCTAACCTATAACCCTTAACCCTTAATTTTAAGTTAATATCAAAATCAATAACTTACATAATACTTGTATAATTTTAAGAAAAAGATTCAAAGTATATAGGTTTGGAAACTGACGGGTTGCCTTATATCTCATCATTAGATATAAAGGATCCTCCCTAGGTGTAACAATGCCGCGTATGATGGATCTAAACGAAATACCAAATTCCATATCGAAATAATATAACATGTATTAAACCCCTAAACCCTAAACCTTAAACCCTTAACCTTAAACCTTAAACTTTAAACCTTAAACCCTAAATCCTAAACTTTAAACCCTAACCCCTAACCCCTAACCCTTAACCCCTAACCTATAACCCTTAACCCTTAATTTTAAGTTAATATCAAAATCAATAACTTACATAATACTTGTATAATTTTAAGAAAAAGATTCAAAGTATATAGGCTGGAAACCTGACGGGTTGCCTTATATCTCACTGTTAGATATAAAGGATCCTCCCTAGGTGTAACAATGCCACGTATGATGGATCTAAACGAAATACCAAATTCCATATCGAAATAATATAACATGTATTAAACCTCTAAACCCTAAACCTTAAACCCTAACCCTAAACTTTAAGACATAAACCCTAAACCTTAAGCCTTAAACTTTAAACCCTAAATCTTAACCCCTAACCCTTAACCCCTAACCTATAACCCTTAACCCTTAATTTTAAGTTAATATCAAAATCAATAACTTACATAATACTTGTATAATTTTAAGAAAAAGATTCAAAGTATATAGGCTGGAAACCTGACGGGTTGCCTTATATCTCACTGTTAGATATAAAGGATCCTCCCTAGGTGTAACAATGCCACGTATGATGGATCCAAACGAAATACCAAATTCCATATCGAAATAATATAACATGTATTAAACCCTTAAACCCTAAACTCTAAACTCTAAACCCTAAACCCTAAACCCTAAACCCTAAACCTTTAAACCTTAAACCTTAACCCCAAACCTTAAAACCTAAACCTTAAACCCTAAACCCTAAACCCTAAACTTTAACCCCTAAACCTTAACCCCTAACACTTAACCCCTAACTTATAACCCTTAACCCTTAACCCTTAATTTTAAGTTAATATCAAAATCAATAACTTACATAATACTTGTATAATTTTAAGAAAAAGATTCAAAGTATATAGGTTGAAACACGACGGGTTGCCTTATATCTCATCATTAGATATAAAGGATCCTCCTAGGTGTAACAATGCCACGTATGATGGATCTAAACGAAAAACCAAATTCCATATCAAAATAATATAACATGTATTAAACCCTTAAACCCTAAACCTTAAACCCTAACCCCAAACCTTAAAACCTAAACCCTAAACCCTAAACCCTAAACCTTAAACTTTAAACCCTAAACCTTAACCCTTAACCCTTAACCCTTAACCTATAACCCTTAACCCTTAATTTTAAGTTAATATCAAAATCAATAACTTACATAATACTTGTATAATTTTAAGAAAAAGATTCAAAGTATATAGGCTAGAAACCTGACGGGTTGCCTTATATCTCACTGTTAGATATAAAGGATCCTCCCTAGGTGTAACAATACCACGTATGATGGATCTAAACGAAATACCAAATTCCATATCGAAATAATATAACATGTATTAAACCCTTAAACCCTAAACTTTAAACCCTAACCCTAAACCTTAAAACCTAAACCTTAAACCCTAAACCTTAAACTTTAAACCCTAAACCTTAACCCTAACCCTTAACCCCTAACCTATAACCCTTAACCCTTAATTTTAAGTTAATATCAAAATCAATAACTTACATAATACTTGTATAATTTTAAGAAAAAGATTCAAAGTATATAGGCTGAAAACCTGACGGGTTGCCTTATACCTCACTGTTAGATATAAAGGATCCTCCCTAGGTGTAACAATGCCACTTATGATGGATCTAAATGAAATACCAAATTCCATATCGAAATAATATAACATGTATTAAACCCTTAAACCCTAAACCCTAAACCCTTAACCCTTAACCCTAAACCCTAAACTTTAAACCATAAACCTTAAACCTTAAACTTTAAACCCTAACCCCTAACCCTTAACCCCTAACCTATAACCCTTAACCCTTAATTTTAAGTTAATATCAAAATCAATAACTTACATAATACTTGTATAATTTTAAGAAAAAGATTCAAAGTATATAGGCTAGAAACCTGACGGGTTGCCTTATATCTCACTGTTAGATATAAAGGATCCTCCCTAGGTGTAACAATGCCACGTATGATGGATCGAAACGAAATACCAAATTCCATATCGAATTAATATAACATGTATTAAACCTCTAAACCCTAAACCTTAAACCCTATCCCCAAACCTTAAAACCTAAACCTTAAACTCTAAACCCTAAACTTTAAACCCTAAACCTTAACCCCTAACCCTTAACCCCTAACCTATAACCTTTAACCCTTAATTTTAAGTTAATATCAAAATCAATAACTTACATAATACTTGTATAACTTTAAGAAAAAGATTCAAAGTATATAGGCTGGAAACCTGACGGGTTGCCTTATATCTCACTGTTAGATATAAAGGATCCTCCCTAGGTGTAACAATGCCACGTATGATGGATCTAAACGAAATACCAAATTCCATATCGAAATAATATAACATGTATTAAACCCTTAAACCCTAAACCTTAAACCCTATCCCCAAACCTTAAAACCTAAACCCTAAACCCTAAGCCTTAAACTTTAAACCCTAAACCTTAACCCCTAACACTTAACCCCTAACCTATAACTCTTAACCCTTAATTTTAAGTTAATATCAAAATCAATAACTTACATAATACTTATATAATTTTAAGAAAAAATTCAAAGTATATAGGTGAAAACTTTGACGGGTTGCCTTATATCTCATCATAGATATAAAGGATCCTCCCTAGGTGTAACAATGCCACGTATGATGGATCTAAACGAAATACCAAATTCTATATCGAAATAATATAACATGTATTAAACCCCCAAACCCTAAACCCTAATTACATAATACTTGTATAATTTTAAAAAAAAAAGGATTCAAAGTATATAGGCTAGAAACCTGACGGGTTGCCTTATATCTCACTGTCAGATATAACGGATCCTCTCTAGGTGTAACAATGCCACGTATGATGGATCTTAAAGAATACATAAATTACCTAATTTTACGATCAAATTCCATAGTATTATTTACATAAATTATTAATTAACAATTTAGCCGTATAATTTATTGTCAACTTTAGACTTTAACAACTATGAAATGGATAGGAGTTGGATGAAATTGTCAAGGGTAAGCAACGGCTATCGAAATGGAGTAGAAACTTTTCGAATTTCGCATTTCAAAATGCAAGCCAAGAGAATATGATTCTTTACCCGTAAGAAGCGTTGCAATATTAACGGCATTATCATGAAGTGGTCTACTTAACATCTAGTTGTTGATGGCTTTGTCCGGGGGTACAAAATATGGTTTTTTCATGGCGAGTCTACATCTAGTGGAGCATCTTCATCGATGAATCTGGGGTATCCTCATAGTGCTTTCAATCAGAATGTTAGTGACAATAACATGGAAAACATGTTGCGGGATGCTTTTAATATGCGCAGTGATGGTTTCGAGTCATTTCCACCTGACTTGGGTGCAACCGATGATCATAATTTTGGAGGAAATACTTTCACCGAAGGGGAAAGAAGTATACTGGATGAACAGCCAAATGAAGAAGCGGCGAGGTTCTACACGTTACTTGGTGAAATAAATAAAGAACTGTATGAGGGATCAAAATTTTCCAAATTGTCATTCTGTATTCGTCTTTTTCACTTAAAATGTTTGGGGGGGTGGACCGAAAACTCGTTGACAATGCTGTTAGAGTTTCTGCAAGAAATGCTCCCGTTTGCAAAAATCCCTCGATCTTCCAAAGACATGAAGAAATTGATAAAGGATTTGGGCCTTGGATACAATAAAATTCACAGTGGCCCAAATGACTGCACGTTGTATTGGGCCAACTGAATAAACCAACAGTGCTGTCATGTATGCGGCCAATCCCATTGGATTAATAGAAATATAGAGGACGGTAACGAGGATGAACACGGTACACAGTCAAAGAAGCAGCCAGTTAAGATTTTGCAGTATTTTCCCCTTATACTGAGGCTTCAACGACTTTTCATGTCGTCAAAGGCAGTCGAATCAATGACGTGGCACCGTGATGGACGGACCGATGATGGGTTGTTAAGGCATCCTGTAGATTCTTTAGCTTGGAAATGTTTTGACTCTAAATTTCCAAGCTTTGCAAGCGATCCTGAGTGTGAGGCTTGGGCTAGCATCCGATGGATTTAACCTTACAAACTTATGAGCACAACGTCTGATTTGGCTTCGTGGTGCTTGTTCCCTACAATTTGCCTCCATGGGTTTGCATGAAACAATCTTCTTTTATCTTGTCTATGATTATACCTGGAGAGAAAGGGCCGAGGAATGATATTGACGTCTATTTGTAGCCACTTGTTGACGAGTTAAAACAACTATGGGTTGGTGTTCAGACATTTGATGCAATGAGAAAAGAAAACTTTAATTTACGTGTGGCATTAATGTAGACTATTAACGACTTTCCAGCTTATGCTAATTTATCTGGTTGGAGTACTAAGGGACGTTATGCTTGTCCATGTTAGTCTTCTTGCAGACATGTTCGCAATGGTTATATAATGGGAAGAAGTTTTCTTACATGGGGCATCGCTTGTGGTTACCGAAAAATCATACATTTAGATTTCGAGTGCTCGCTTTGATGGTATTCAAGAGTTCAGATCAGCTCCTTCGCAGACCGGTGGATTCAAAATATTGTTGATGTTGAAAGATATGAATTTCATTTATAGGAAGATGAATCAACCGACAAACCCGCATAGAAATAGAAGATCTAGGGATGAATCTGATGATGAATCTGATGAAGAGGATGATCCTAATGAGGCGGACTTGTGGAAAAAAAGAAGTATTTTTTTTGAGTTGACTTATTGGGAGCATCAGATTTTACGCCATAACCTTGATGTCATACACATAGAGAAAAATGTCTGCGAGAACATCATTGCGACTATTTTGAATGTCGATGGAAAATCGAAAGATAATCTTCAGAGTCGACTTGATTTAGTCCATATGGGAATTCGGCGTGAGCTTCATCCACTAGCACTTGCGAATATGAAATATCGATTGCCGCCTGCTATTTTTTCAATGTCGAAGATGGAGAAAGAAGTGTTCTGTACGGTGTTGAAGGATATAAAGGTCCCGGATGCGTATGCATCAAATATATCGCGATGTGTGAGTCTTAAGGACCGAAGATTATATGGCTTAAAATCGCATGACTATCACATATTGATGCAAGACTTACTACCAGTTGCTATACGGTGTTGTATGTCGAAAAAGGTGACGGCTCCTGTAATTGAACTGTCAAATATAATGAAAGGCATTTGTGGTAAAGTTTTGAATGTTCAAGAACTTGAGAGACTACAAGATCGAGCCGCATTAACTTTATGCAATCTGGAGAAGATATTCCCGCCTTCCTTCTTCACTATCATGGTGCACTTGTTAATTCATCTCCCGCGTGAAGCACTTCTTGGTGGACCCATTTTCTATCGATTGATGTATCCCATTGAAAGGTCTTACTTTATTTGCAAAATATTCATTCATTCAGCTAAATGCCTTTAGTTCCAAATTTTGATAATGTTGTATATCGTGTTTAGGTTCCTTTCCAAATTGAAGTCATACTGCCGCAATAAGCGTTATCCGGAAGGATCAATTGCCAAGGGATACTTGGCAGAGGAATGTATGACTTTCTTCGAGGTATTTGGAAGATGTTGAAACAAGAATGAATGCACCAAGTAGAAATGCTGGGCTCACAGATCATAATTTGGTGAAACTTATTTATTTCAAAGTTTCGAGAACCGATCGGCAGAGTCGAAATTATAGAATTAGACGATAGATCGTGGGTCTAAGCACATCGATACGTTCTTTTTCATCACGATTCAATGGAACCATTTCAGAAGTACGTTCTACAATTTGATAAATACTCATCAATTATGATTTGTTTTTCTTCTAACATAGTAAAACCTTTTTACCGTAGTGAGTACAAACAAATATTGAGAGCTCGTTCACGATCTCAAGATTAAATCGACGAGAAATTAATAAGTTGTTCGCAGAATCATTCCATGAATGGTTAAGCCAAATGGTATGCAATTTAAATTTTCATTGACAAGTAATAATATTTTCTCATAACATTCATAATTACTCGATTTACTTTCGACTCAATAGGTTTGGAGTCGGAATGAAGTAAATGATGACGTTAAATGGCTTTCACAAGGTCCAAAGCAGAATAGTTAAAGATATAGTGGCTTCCTCATCAACGGATCTGATTTCATACAAGGTATCGCGAGAGATTGAGAGAACCCAAAATTGCGGAATTGTTGTTAATTCTTCGATTACAAGTTATGCTAGTGCTAGGGACAAAATCCGTCGAGGAGAATTTGGAATATTACGAACTTATTACCGACATCATTGAGTTGGATTATTACGACAAATGCAAAGTTGTCCTATTTCGAGGTGATTGGGCTGATGTGAATACTGGCTCGCGAATTAAAAAGCGATCAATATGGCTTTACAATGGTGAATTTCTCTCGATTAATTCACACCGAGAACAACCGATGGACGAGCCGTATGTGTTTTCTTCTCAAGTTAAACAAGTTTTTACTCGGAAGATCCAATCGATGAGGGTTGGTACGTTGTACTTGAAACACCCCTAGAGACTTCTTCGACATTGGCGGTGGAAGTAGAGATGACATAGTCGAAAGATCGTAAACTATGCCTTTTCCGAACAAGACTTAATCGAAAATATCCCTAGTACTAGTCAACAATTTCAATGGGTTCACAGATGTGGACGAAGATATTTACTGAAATATGATGTAGTAAGATTTAACGATTTATTATTTATATGTAATATTATAATTTCCATGTTGGTCATGTTATATAATTTTCCTGTATTATGTGAAAAATGCCTAGAAGACGATTACAGATTTAAATATTGTCCGCTAAACTCCAACTCCGTAAGAAGCTAATAGTAGTGAACACCAAACAGCTTGTTGGATCTTTTACTCTCTAGGACATAGATGACGAGCCCGGAGAATTTGAAAGTGTAATAGCCCAAATTTCAGTTATATTAAAAATAATGGTTCTAGACCACCAAATCTGAGAAATGGACTTGTAGATTATATTTATTTAATATTTACGATTCAAATGTAGCTTTTAAAATGTTTTTAAAATAGTAAATTGTGTTTTATAAAGATTTATTTGGTCAAGAAATCGAGAAAAGAAGTATCGAGATCTCGTGTTATAAACTGAGTCATAAATATTTTTATGAATATTTAAGGAATGTCAATAAGGTAGTATTAAAATTTCGTTAGAAAATTTTGACGCTTGGGTGGTTAATTAAATAAAAGGACTAAAATGAAAAGTGTATAAAAGTTGCTAAAAGGATTAAATAGTCTGATTGTCAAATGAGGAAGGACCAAAAGTGAAAATAAGCCCAAAGGAGATATTTTGGGCGGCAATAGCTGAGAAAAATCAGGAAATGGATGAAATAAGGGTAAAATTGGAAAATTGCCAAAATTAGTTAAATAAGTATGGGACCAAATTGAATTATCTAGATTTCTCTTCATTTCTCTTCATTTTCTTCAGAAAAAACAGCCATGGAGAGAGTTTCAAGCTGGTTTTCATACTCAAGCTTCATGTAAGTTTAATTCTTACTTTCTCCTTTAAAATTTCTATGTTTTTGGACTTTTACAATTGGGTCCAACTTATTATGTCATTAGTTTTGATTCTACAGCTAATTTTTAAAGTTTATGTGGATTAGTGCTGGAAGAATATGATGAATAAATATTGAATTGAAGCTTTAATTTTGTTATATGATGATTTTATGAAGTAAAATTGATGGAAATTGATTTTAGGACCTAATTGTGAAAGAGTTGAAATTAAGGCCTAGAGTTAAAATTCTGATTTTCAAACGTTATGAAGTAGTTTAAAATGATAGAGAAAAGTATTAAATGAGAAAATTAGCTAAATTGAGGGGTTAATTGAGCTAGGATTGAATTGTATGAAATGTGGAATTTGGGACAAAATAGAAATCAACATGTTATACTAAAGCAGTTTTGGACAGCAGCAGTTGTCTAACTTTGAAAAATCACCAAAAATTGTATAAATCGAATTAGAAGCTGAGTAAGATATAGAATTAAAGCTTGTTGAGTCTATTTTCATATAAAAGAAACAAAGCAGGTAAAGGAAGTCTACATATTGAGATATTTAAATTTTTGTAAGACTGGTTTAGAACAACTTCGTGATCCCCTGTTCTCACTTTAGAAATTCACTAAAATTGTACAAAAAGAATTATGAGTTATAATTTATATGTTTGTATTCCTTAGTGAGTCTATTTTCATTATAAATAATCAGAAACACTATATGAAAACCGTACTATGAGATAATTGATTTTTAGTGAAGAGAGGTCAGAGCAGTAGGACTGTGTAACAGGGGAGAACTTAACTAATAAACTGTACTAATTGGCCACACCAAAATTCTAGAAAAATTATGGTAAGAAGATATGTGAGTCTAGTTTCAAATAAAATTAACGGTTTGAAATTTAGAGCTCTGTAGCCGAGATAAAAATATTTTAGTGAATATAACACAGATGGACAGCTTGAACATTCACATGAGTAAATAGTGAAAATTATAGAAAATGTTACTTACAAGTGTGTTGTTTATACTAAGGATGTGGATGGAGAGGAGGAGGAGGGAAAATAATATATGAATGACTTGTGTATAAATTGATTACATGTTCGATTATAATTGATATAATGTTTTATTTGGAATATTTATTATGAAACTAAGATTATCGTTATGGTATCAAAATCGAATTGTAAGTTCATGTAACTTGAATTATATTCTTAAATGCTTGGAATGTATGTTATTGATATGAATATAATTTGAATGTTCATTGTATGAAAGTTGACGAAACATTGATATATTTGATAAAAAGTGGAAGAAATCCCGGTTGAATGAAAGGGAAATTCGATGGATTTCTGAAAAGGAATTGACGGTAAAAAGGATCTAGCCCGGACGGGTGATCCTATCCCGATATAGCCCTCCCGAAGAATATGTGTGAAAAGGATCTAGCCCGGACGGGTGATCCTGATATAGCCCTCCCGAAGAATATGTGGAAAATGGATTTAGCCCGGACGGGTAATCCGAATTAGGGTCTGAATTTAGCTTGGACTGTAATTGGATCCAAGCTCATTAGAGTAATTGTCGCTGCGGGATTTAGCTCGACCGGTAATCCCGACAATACTCTATGAGTTTATATTCTGAGATTTAGCTCGACTGGTAATCCCGCTGTAAGGATGAGGTTCGCGGGAGTGTGCTCTCTTACAGGGGATTTAGCCTGGACTGGTAATCCCGCTGTAAGGATGAGGTTCGCGGGAGTGTGCTCTCTGAAATGGAAATGTGCCCACATGAACACGAATTGACGGATCTGGATTTGTACACTAAAGTGTACCTCTGAAAATTCATCGAAAATTCCAAGAAATTCAACGGGATAAATATGGAAAAATATTAAGGGAATGGAAATTATGATATATATATTATGTGATATAAGGAAATACGAGTTGATGAGACATGAACGTAGAACTTGGTTTACAAATGAGTTAATGAGAAGAGTTCTAATATAAAATAATCTTAATTCTAAATGAAATATTATGAAAACGTATTTGAAATACATTGGTATGTCTTGTATATGTTATTTGAGTTCATAATATGTAAAGTAATGTATGTAGAAATATGAGATGATGATACTTGTACATGGAATTTATTGGTGGATACGTACATCCAAATTTATATGATAGATTGTAGTGAATATTGAAATTGGGCTCAATAAGTGAGTTGCCAATTTAAATTGTAATTAGCGTGAAGAGTTAGTGAATTGCATGATTATGAGTTGTTATATGTATTTGTCAAAAATACGAGAAAATGATGGTAAATGATACATGGAAATATGAGACTGTAATATATAAAAACATGGAATGTGTTTGATAAATGTGTTCATTCATAATTATAGAATTTTTGCATCTCAAGTGCACTATATGTATAAAGGTGATGTTTCAAATGATTGGATAAGTAAAACTCAAATATGAAGTAGTTTGAAACCAAGACAAATTGTTATAAAATGTATATGAAAAACAGAGGTGTGATTGTTATATGCTATATGAATACATAGGATGAAAAGTACAAGTACAAGAGAAATTTAATGAGAATTGAGCCTATATCGTTTCTTGTTATTTATATGAAGTGTACGACTAACAAATCGTATTAAGTATAAGGCTCATTGAATATCTTAAATTGGTTTTTGTATGTATTAAATGTGGGTGAAGAATAAGGATCAAATGAGTGAGAAATATGGCTTGAAAAATAGCATAATTTATGAAAATTAACTTTACCACACGACCAAGCAACACGGCGTGTACAAAGGCCGTGTGACTCAAGTTTCTCCACAGATGCAAGTTAGAGAGTTATACGCCCTATAGGCACGGCTATGTGAGCCACACGGGCGTGGGACCCTTGTAAATGAGATAAATTTAAGGATTTTAAAAAAATAAAAATAAAAATTATACGATTCTAATTTAGTCTCGACCCAATCCCAATGCATGATTTGGACTTCAAGGGTTCGTTAAAGGAACTTTTATAATCAATTTTGATATTTGAGTGATAAATAGTTTAAATAATCTGTAAGTGTTTCAGTACTCTTGGTAATGCCTCATACTCATCCCTCCGTCGAACACGAGTAAGGGTGTTACATTTAGTGGTATCGAGCTATGGTTTAGTCGATTCTCGGACTAACATAGCGTGTGCAATGATCTTGCTATACATGCAATATGTGAACTGTGATAGTGTGATATCTCCGGCTCTAACGAAATTATTTTGTTAAGACAGAATGACTTCAATCGAACTATTGTCGATAATGCTAAAATGATATTGAGATTATTGAAATGTGCTTACGATGTATTGAAATGTGGAAAGGTATTAATAGAAGTTCATGATAAGCATGTGTTAATGTGCTTAATGAGATAACCATATGTTGGGAAATGTGGAAAAGTGAAACGAAACGGAAGTCTTTATTGTGATAAGCTCGTTCATGTATGTTAGTATTCATATGATGTTATGTGTCTAACATGCTTGATTAAGTGAGTGTTATGAGTAAATTTACTCAAAATTCATGGAATGTATGTTTAAGTACGCTTGTTTGAATAAGATAATCGAAAAGTTCGTGTAACATGATTAAGTATGAAAATTGCTTAGAGTGAATTATGTGATTATGATGATGTCACATTGATGATGAATGCTAAGTCATATATGTGTATTTATGGGAGTCAAGTTAGAGGCTTTATGACCTCACCCCCTTACTAATATTGCTTTATGATGAAAGTTCGAGAGAATTATGTTGAATAAGTTCATAAGTGAGAAACTAAAGAGTCCAGTGGTAGAAAAAAAAGAAAAGAAGAGAGAGTTGAGTATAGTGCGACAAATGAACTCATTTTAAAAAGAAATATCAGATTATTTTAAAGATTACAGATTATACAATGTCACGGATAAATAAGAAGCTAGTCTCGACTATTCGACTCAATTGAGTGTGAAGTTTAAAGTATGAGTTGTTGATATTCTTCTCGAATTGGTTTTCATTGGTAAATGGAATGATGCGGGAACATGATGATAAAATTAGTTAGAGAAATAATAATTGAGTAATAAAGATGTCTGTGTGATAGTTATAGTTGAGATGAATATGATGATTTTTCCGGTATTCTATATATATTCTTTTATCCTTAGAGATATGTGTGATTGTTCAGCTCGATGGAGTTCTTATGTTATGAGAATGCTAACTAACTATGATGTTAGACAAAAGCCCTATTGGTCGGTCGATTTATGATCGGTATTTCTTTATCTATTCGAATTCTATTTTATTATGTTGGAATAAAGTCGATAGTAAAATTTATGTTGGACTATTCTTCCGTTCTTATTGGATATTATTCGTTATATATATAAATATTTGGAAATATATTATCTCTCATTATGATGGAAGTCCAAAGTTGGTAGCGGTGTTTTTCTTCCGCCTTCTCTGCGGAATCATCAAGATCTTTATTATTTTTTTATGAGTTATGTTCTCGGATTTACGGTATGGTATTGTATCTTGAATTTCCTTATCTTGGTTTTCCTATCATTCATACTTCGTAAATTATTAATCATGGCTTATCATTAAAGTGTGTTGTTCAAATTTGTGATAACTATATCATTATGATTATGCTTTTGGTTTGATCATAGAAACGTGGTGATTTTGGTATCTGGATTTCTAAATTTTGTGTAAGGAATTGACATCGAAAAAGGTATAAGTAGTGAAAATATTTGAACCTTCCTGACTAAAGGAATTTTCGAGGACGAAAATTCTTAAAGAGGGGAGAGTTGTAATAGCCCAAATTTCAGTTATATTAAAAATAATGGTTCTAGACCACCAAATCTGAGAAATGGACTTGTAGATTATATTTATTTAATATTTACGATTCAAATGTAGCTTTTAAAATGTTTTTAAAATAGTAAATTGTGTTTTATAAAGATTTATTTGGTCAAGAAATCGAGAAAAGAAGTATCGAGATCTCGTGTTATAAACTGAGTCATAAATATTTTTATGAATATTTAAGGAATGTCAATAAGGTAGTATTAAAATTTCGTTAGAAAATTTTGACGTTTGGGTGGTTAATTAAATAAAAGGACTAAAATGAAAAGTGTATAAAAGTTGCTAAAAGGATTAAATAGTCTGATTGTCAAATGAGGAAGGACCAAAGTGAAAATAAGCCCAAAGGAGATATTTTGGGCGGCAATAGCTGAGAAAAATCAGGAAATGGATGAAATAAGGGTAAAATTGGAAAATTGCCAAAATTAGTTAAATAAGTATGGGACCAAATTGGAATTATCTAGATTTCTCTTCATTTCTCTTCATTTTCTTCAGAAAAAAAACAGCCATGGGAGAGAGTTTCAAGCTGGTTTTCATACTCAAGCTTCATGTAAGTTTAATTCTTACTTTCTCCTTTAAAATTTCTATGTTTTTGGACTTTTACAATTGGGTCCAACTTATTATGTCATTAGTTTTTGATTCTACAGCTAATTTTTAAAGTTTATGTGGATTAGTGCTGGAAGAATATGATGAATAAATATTGAATTGAAGCTTTAATTTTGTTATATGATGATTTTATGAAGTAAAAATTGATGGAAATTGATTTTAGGACCTAATTGTGAAAGAGTTGAAATTAAGGCCTAGAGTTAAAATTCTGATTTTCAAACGTTATGAAGTAGTTTAAAATGATAGAGAAAAGTATTAAATGAGAAAATTAGCTAAATTGAGGGGTTAATTGAGCTAGGATTGAATTGTATGAAATGTGGAATTTGGGACAAAATAGAAATCAACATGTTATACTAAAGCAGTTTTGGACAGCAGCAGTTGTCTAACTTTGAAAAATCACCAAAAATTGTATAAATCGAATTAGAAGCTGAGTAAGATATAGAATTAAAGCTTGTTGAGTCTATTTTCATATAAAAGAAACAAAGCAGGTAAAGGAAGTCTACATATTGAGATATTTAAATTTTTGTAAGACTGGTTTAGAACAACTTCGTGATCCCCTGTTCTCACTTTAGAAATTCACTAAAATTGTACAAAAAGAATTATGAGTTATAATTTATATGTTTGTATTCCTTAGTGAGTCTATTTTCATTATAAATAATCAGAAACACTATATGAAAACCGTACTATGAGATAATTGATTTTTAGTGAAGAGAGGTCAGAGCAGTAGGACTGTGTAACAGGGAGAACTTAACTAATAAACTGTACTAATTGGCCACACCAAAATTCTAGAAAAATTATGGTAAGAAGATATGTGAGTCTAGTTTCAAAGAAAATTAACGGTTTGAAATTTAGAGCTCTGTAGCCTGAGATAAAAATATTTTAGTGAATATAACACAGATGGACAGCTTGAACATTCACATGAGTAAATAGTGAAAATTATAGAAAATGTTACTTACAAGTGTGTTGTTTATACTAAGGATGTGGATGGAGAGGAGGAGGAGGAAAATAATATATGAATGACTTGTGTATAAATTGATTACATGTTCGATTATAATTGATATAATGTTTTATTTGGAATATTTATTATGAAACTAAGATTATCGTTATGGTATCAAAATCAATTGTAAGTTCATGTAACTTGAATTATATTCTTAAATGCTTGGAATGTATGTTATTGATATGAATATAATTTGAATGTTCATTGTATGAAAGTTGATGAAACATTGATATATTTGATAAAAGTGGAAGAAATCGGTTGAATGAAAGGGAAATTGATGGATTTAAAAGGAATTGACGGTAAAAGGATCTAGCCGGACGGGTGATCCTATCCCGATATAGCCCTCCCGAAGAATATGTGTGAAAAGGATCTAGCCCGGACGGGTGATCCTGATATAGCCCTCCCGAAGAATATGTGGAAAATGGATTTAGCCCGGACGGGTAATCCGAATTAGGGTCTGAATTTAGCCTGGGCTGGTAATTCAGATCCAAGCTCATTAGAGTAATTGTCGTTGCAGGGGATTTAGCCTGGACTGGTAATCCCGACAATACTCTATGAGTTTATATTACAGGATTTAGCTCGATCGGTAATCCCATTGTAAGGATGAGGTTCATGGAGTGTGCTCTCTTCTGTGATTTAGCTCGGACTGTAATCTCATTGAAGGATGAGGTTCATGAGTGTGCTCTCTGAAATGGAAATGTGCCCACATGAACACGAATTGACGGATCTGGATTTGTACACTAAAGTGTACCTCTGAAAATTCATCGAAAATTCCAAGAAATTCAACGGATAAATATGGAAAATATTAAGGGAATGGAAATTATGATATATATATTATGTGATATAAGGAAATACGAGTTGATGAGACATGAACGTAGAACTTGGTTTACAAATGAGTTAATGAGAAGAGTTCTAATATAAAATAATCTTAATTCTAAATGAAATATTATGAAAACGTATTTGAAATACATTGGTATGTCTTGTATATGTTATTTGAGTTCATAATATGTAAAGTAATGTATGTAGAAATATGAGATGATGATACCGTACATGGAATTTATTGGTGGATACGTACATCCAAATTTATATGATAGATTGTAGTGAATATTGAAATTGGGCTCAATAAGTGAGTTGCCAATTTAAATTGTAATTAGCGTGAAGAGTTAGTGAATTGCATGATTATGAGTTGTTATATGTATTTGTCAAAATACGAGAAAATGATGGTAAATGATACATGGAAATATGAGACTGTAATATATAAAAACATGGAATGTGTTTGATAAATGTGTTCATTCATAATTATAGAATTTTGCATCTCAAGTGCACTATATGTATAAAGGTGATGTTTCAAATGATTGGATAAGTAAAACTCAAATATGAAGTAGTTTGAAACCAAGACAAATTGTTATAAAATGTATATGAAAAACAGAGGTGTGATTGTTATATGCTATATGAATACATAGGATGAAAAGTACAAGTACAAGAGAAATTTAATGAGAATTGAGCCTATATACGTTTCTTGTTATTTATATGAAGTGTACGACTAACAAATCGTATTAAGTATAAGGCTCAGTTGAATATCTTAAATTGGTTTTGTATGTATTAAATGTGGGTGAAGAATAAGGATCAAATGAGTGAGAAATATGGCTTGAAAAATAGCATAATTTATGAAAATTAACTTTACCACGACCAAGCAACACGGGCGTGTAATGAAGGCCGTGTGACTCAAGTTTCTCCACGATGCAAGTTAGAGAGTTATACGCCCTATAGGCACGGCTATGTGAGCCACACAGGCGTGGGACCCTTGTAAATGAGATAAATTTAAGGATTTTAAAAAATAAAATAAAATTATACGATTCTAATTTAGTCTCACCCAATCCCAATGCATGATTTGGACTTCAAGGGTTCAAAAAGGAACTTTTATAATCAATTTTGATATTTGAGTGATAAATAGTTTAAATAATCAGTAAGTGTTTCGTACTCTTGGTAATGCCTCATACTCATCCTGCGTCGAACACGAGTAAGGGGTGTTACAGAAAGTAATGTTAAGTTTATTTTACATGCATGTTGAATTTTACTATTGATTCATTTTTCAATTTTAATATAATAATATATCATTTTTCAGCTGAAGGTGGTGGGACGCGCAGAGGTCGGGGACGTACATTACTTAAAGATTTATATGACTTAGAGCCTAACGATCGTGTTAAAGTAAGGAGAAACAATGATGGCCAGCCTGTTGGATCTGAAGCTCGACTGTTAGGAGGCTATTTGGGCATTTTAGCACGAAATCCCAATATGTTGCCCATTAACTACGAATCATGGCATCACATGCCTGATGCCAACAAAAATCAGGCTCTCGAAAATATTAAGGTAATAAATCGTGAATGTAATTTATAATACTTTAATTTAATTTTCATTTATATTAACTTTTTATACTTTTTTTCTTCAGGGTAGATTTAATTTAGAGGTCTCTGATGACTATGTTAAGAAGACATTGGGTAAAAAATGGAGAGACAATAAAAGCACGCTCAAAAAACAATATTTTAAGAAAGACATAAGCCTCGACGAAAAATTAAGAAATGTTCCACCGGGAATGTTGAGGTACCAATGGGAAGATCAAGTTAGATTTTGGAATTCAAAAAAAGGAGAGGTATTACGTACATCTAAAATCGTATAAATTATTTGGTTTATAGTATTTACTATATATATAATTCAAATTGCATTATGTAGGACCGTGAGCGAGTTGGAATAAGCAGCAGACAGAAACAGAAATTCACGCACACGACAGGTTCTAGAAGTTTTGCTTGTGTAGTCGACGCGAGGTATTATAATTTATTAATTACATCAAATATTAATTACTTTATACTATTAAATTATATTTTTTGCTAAAATATAGGAAACTTCGATGGTCAAAAGTTGGACGCGTTCACTTTTTGACATTACGATAGAAAGAAGGATGAATCTCCGATGACATCCAAGTCGCGAAATTTTGGTATATTTACTTAATAAAATTTTATTTTTATAAATATTTCTACCGCTTAATTATAATAGTTTAATTCATCGTTTATAGTTTTAAATTTATAATGTTCAATTATGTTGCATTCTTTCTTATTTATATATTTCGTTTCTAACTCTTTCGTTGATTTATTAGGATAAACTAAAGGAGAAGAAGGCCGAGTATGAAGCGGTGCTTGATCGATAGTTCTGTTAATCTTGAGGAGATTGATAATGTAATTATTACGTATGTTTTGGGTCCCGAAAGGTACATCGCTTCGATCGATAGTTCGCTAATCTTTAGTATATTTTAATAGAATTATCACCGGTGTTTTTGGTCTTGAAAGGTATGGTCGGGTTCGATTTAAAGGATCCGATGTTACCCGACCTAATATTTTGATCCGCCTCCCAAGAGACATGCCTTCCGGGTCAATCTCGTCTTTGAAGTTCGAGGCTACAAAACCAGATAGCTCGGATGCAAGAGAGCACGGTTGAGTAGAGGCAAGAAATTGTCGATGTTCAAAGAAAATATGAAGAACTCCAAAGCGACTTAGAGCGGATGCGAAAGCAAAGACAAGCAAGGGAGGTAGCAGAAGAATGAGAGAGGCAAAGGCAATGCGAGGGAGGCAGAGCCAAGATCGATGCTAGCAGAAAGCGTAATGTAAAATACTGAAGAGCTCCAACACCACTTGAAAGATATGATGCAGATGTTTCAAAGATGTAGAAACCGCCATCTTAGACATTTAGTTTTTCGTTGTAAGAAGTTTTGACATTATTACATTTAACATTATTGTTACAATATTTTCAGTTATCATTCATTTAATTTATTAAATTTCAAGTATCATTTAGAATTAATGTATTCGGTGTGATTTTTATGCTAAATTTGCTGTTTTGCGTTGGAATTATATACTGTTATTGGTTGGTTTTTAGTGCAGGAGGGGTATAATATTGAAAAAATTTTATTTTTTTAAATCTGTACAAATTAGCGGTGTTTGTACAAAAGCGCCGCTAAATGTCAAGAAATTTTTGCGGCATTTTTTTGGAAAGCGCCGCTAAAGCCCCTGACTTTTAGCGGCGTTTTTTGGGAAAGCGCCGCTAAAGCCCCTGACTTTTAGCGGCATTTTTAAAGAAAGCGCTAAAGTCCCCGACTTTTAGCGCTTTTTGGGAAAGCGTCGCTAAATCTCGACTTTTAGCGGCGTTTTTATAAGCGCGCTAAAGCCCGGACTTTTTTTTAAAAGAAGCGCCGCTAAAGACCATGGTTTTAGTGGCACTTTTATTACAAACGCGCTAAAAGTCGAGATCTTTAGCGCATTTTAGCGCATAAACGCCCAAAAATTTTCGTGGTTGTATTAGCGGCGTTTTTGTGGCTTTAGAAAAGCGCCATAAATACTTTTGTGGCGCTTATAAATGCCGCTAAATGCCCAAAAAAACACAGCTAAAAGTCTGTTTTGCTGTAGTGAACCTACTCAAATAAATGAAATTTTACAATTAATGATGAGTAGGTTCGAATTTATAGAGATCAATAGTAATTTTATACATTTGACTAAAACAAATAAAATAAATAAAAAAGGAGTTTTGTTTCTAAATAAAACTTCAAATTAAAACTAAGACCGGAAGAAAACTAAATTGAAACTAACAAATAAAATTGGGGAAAATAAATAAGATGAAACTCTAGCCAAAGCAAAATCTCCATTTGATTTAAGGGTTTGATCAACGATGCAAAGATGACTTTCAATGTTATTTAATAAATTGATTATAGTTACCGACAAGCATCTAGTAACCTAATCTCTTCTCACCTTCTCGATAATCAAAACAATCGCTATTAATTACTTTAATTATTGACAAACAATCCTATAATGATCGCTTAGAATTTAATTTATCAAATAACATAAAGAACGAAGGAGACCCAATTCTAACCAATAAACACACAGTCGGGGTTGATTTAAGTTAGATCACATGCCCATACTACACAAATCATTAGCCATTACAAATATTAGAACCAATCAATCGAATAAGTTTTCTAATTGACTAAGCAATCATTCTACGCTATAAAATACCAACTAAATATTTCACAAACTTGAACAATTGTAATTCAAGTAGAAGACATTGCAAACACTAAAGAGCAAAGAAAATATTAAGAACAATTCGATCTCATAAACTTTATAGAATCAAACTTCAAATATTACTTTAACTAGAAATGAAGTTTAGAAACCCATAAAGAAAATAAAACACAAAATCAAAATAAAACTAAGAGCGACCATGTATCCGTCTCCCCCGTCTTAACCTAATAATGTCTATTTATAGGGAAAAATAATATAATGGAGAAAATACAAAAGTGCCCTTAATTATATAAATTGTAGAAATTTTCTAAGCTTTTCAGCTATTTTCTCACCAAACTTTCAGACATTTTTTGGACATCCTTCTAACGTTTTTGGGCTTCAACCTTGAAATAGTTTTGGTTGGATCTTTCAATTCCCTTTAGATCAATATTATAGGCCAAAAATGGAGATTTGTAGCTCAAGTTATGGCCCGACATATTGAAAGTGTTGTGTGTGTGAAAGTCCAATACAAAAAAAACTTGTCAAAAATAAATTTTAAATTCATTTTTCTCCAATTATTCTCTAAATCTGTAATAATTAATAAAATATAAATAATATAATTAAGAATATAAATATCATAATTTAAGACGAGAAACATCACGAATAATTAGAAAATTACACACTTATCAATTATCATTTCTAGTTCAAAATATTATAAATTTATATAAAACTTACATGTTAGTGATTTGTTTATATAGACTTTGACATGTTTGATTTGCTAAAAGAACACAATCAGGATTAAAATACCTATTAGTCACTAGACTCGCTCTAGCGTGTATCTTGGGATCCAAAAATACCTATTATTTAAAAAAAAAAGTGTTCAATATTTATAAAAGAACATGAAAGGTAAACCCCAAGCAAAATACTAAAATTAGTTACGTTAATTACAATAAAATCAATTATTATAAAAATAGAAAGGTTTATTATGTTCTCTCTCAAGAAGGCAAAAGATCTAACATCCCAATCTTGCACTAAAGACTCTAAAAGTTAGATGTTAGAAAAGGCTTGATAAGTAAATTTGTCAGCTTTTTTTGTTGTTATTGTTGAGTTGCTTGTCAATTATAATAGTTGCAACTAAAAAAATTTGAAAGAGGAAAGTAATAAAAACGCACACAAGAATTGGTTACATTATTTGGAACCCTTTCCTACATCTGCAGGGAATTGCCCGAAAAGTTATCTACTATGAATCAATGGTACATGTCAAGATTTAAGTTTAGCTCATTCATCAAGTTGCAAGCTCACTCTTATACGTTCAACTAAGATCACTCTCCCACTAAATGATGCATGCACGGATAGGTTGATTTTTATTAAACTAAAGTCACTAAAGTTGTCAATATTCAAGTATGAAAGATTACTCAACTTACAACGCATTTTGAATGGGATCTAGGTGTTGGATCTGGTGCCTTGAGTGTAGTATATTTGTTTGTAAACTTGAATTTTTTAGAATAAATTGATTAATAAAATAAATTCATTTATTACATTAATATACTTTATATAATTTTCCTCACATGGTTTTTGCACACAAAGCAAAATGAAAGCAAATGTTGCTCATTGGTTGTCTAAATGTTTAACTAATACTAAGCGGTATTACGTGGTCAGATCGTAGTACGAAAAGACAGCTTGTATTAGTAGACGAACCTAAACATGTCCTTAGTATGATCGGATAGGAGCAAACTGATTAAAAGAATAATATGTCATCTATTGAGTCCAATAGAAGAGATGTCTTGTATTGGGCATCGAAGCGAATGACTCCCAAAAGATAGAGACAAATGTGACTAACTGGACTGGCATACATTGAATAGGACCCAAACATAATATATCCTGAATTTGTTTATAGATTTATTCACTTGTGATGTTCATAGCGTGGCATACCTAAATCTTGAGTGGATGGCGGACTATGTATGTGTGACTCGTACACTTTGATGTAAGTAAAAGCCCGAGTTCAAATAGATAAGGAATTGAAAGCTAGTGTGTTAAGTGTACGACTTCTATAATATGTAGTGTCATTCACAACAGTGAAATTCATAGCCTAAAACATGGGTAAATGATATCCTTTCATTGGCATTACATGGTTGATGAGAAGTAAACGTGGCCACGGGTCATCCATCTTTGTGATGGATGACTTAATCACTATTTGATAGTGATTGACTTTTCATGAAGGAAGATGTAATGGTTACCATGAGATAAAATAGGATCATATAGGGAGAACGGATATTATCCCAAAGAGATTAAAGATATCCTATGAGGGTAACACATTTATGATAAGGTCATTGGATGAGCACTGAGTAGTTGCTTTCGTAATAGTATGTTGTTGGGGAGAGCTCAGTCACAATAGTAAAGTGGAATGACTTCATGACTAAATGAATTTATAATTAATAAGCAAAAAGTCGAAACTTAATTATAAATCATTTGAGCCTCAACTACATATGTTCAATCGGTCT
Source organism: Gossypium rotundifolium (assembly GCA_025506655.1). Lineage (NCBI taxonomy): Eukaryota > Viridiplantae > Streptophyta > Magnoliopsida > Malvales > Malvaceae > Gossypium > Gossypium rotundifolium. The sequence continues at coordinate 37,104,807 of CP106734.1, forward strand.
CTCTGCTAGCTCGTTGAAACCAAAATATATTGCGTGTTTGAATAGAAATGAACGGAATAAATAGGAAAAGATGAATGGGAAATATTCAAGAATGATTATGGTTTTCTCCAAAATGGATATAGGTTTCCAAAAATGGAAATGGAAATGATCCATTATGGATTATTTAAAAATGATCGAAAGAATGAGTTTATGTTTTTGGACTGTTTTGAAGCCCAAAAATGAAAATAAAGCATTCGGTCAAAATGAACATGTTGAGTTGTGAAATATTGAACATATTTTCTCAAAATTTTACCAAGGGTAGAATTGTTAAAATTTTGTTGAGGGATAAAATAAGGATGATAAAATTGTTTTATATATAAATATTAAAGTTTATTTTAGGAAATAGAAAAACTGAATCGGGTTGGATTACATTACAGAATATTGTGTCAAAAAGGCTTAAGAAGTACTCATAATTGGACCTGATGTGAGAGAGTCCTAAAAAATGCCTCATGGACATGAAGGGGGTGGCAACCCTACTACGAATACTAGGGTGTGTCCTCCACCTTAGTCTTATTCTAGATAGGATGAAGTTTTTTCTTTTTGAAATAAACCACTACAACTCAACAAGGATTCTACCTTCTCTTCTTATAAATGGATGGCACCGTTAGAGCTATTAACACAACTTTGAGAGATTATTTTTTTGTCGAAAAATAGAGAGAATTTATTCTCAACTATTACATATATTTTCCCGGAATAATAATTCTACTGGTTTCTATTAAGAAGAGAGAATTTTCATTTTCACCCCTAAAAGATAGAAAACTTTTTCTAGTTCTGTGTTTCATTTCAATTGGTTCGAGTCCACACTCAAAGCAATTTATGGTAAGAGAATAGTGGAGAAGATCATTTGGTTCAAAGCCAAGAACAACGAATGTCTGCTAAGTAAAAAACACATGTATGAATTCGGTTAAGGTTTATTGTTATAAATATCACAAATCGAGTCGGTTTTCAAAATTTTAATTTTTCGCTATGCAAGTAGACCGTTTTCAAACCAAGATTTTTCCAATAAAATGTACGCCTTATTAGAGTGAGAAGTTTTAATATTCTTATTTGATATTTCAGTCTCAAGTAGTGTGTACGTCTTTGGTTTGATAAAATATAGATTATCTGACATCCATCCATTATAGATAATGTTAAGGCACTATCGGGTCTTTAGGATCTCGCCTAGTTAGGTTACGTTTAGCTTGTCTGGATGAAGTATGAGTTAAGTGCTAACCAAATAGTTAAGTTTAAGTGGTGAGTCAAGTCACTGATAAAAAAGATATTAAGTTTTGGAATATGTTTCCCACAGCTGTAAGCCATTAACAAAGGTATCCTTAAAACAAATAACACGTGCCAAAGCTTATGGTGAGAGCAAAGATTTCTACCTAAGAAACTTCTGTAATAAGGAAAGTCATCTTTTCTCTTTTATTTAAAAACATCCTATTCATCTCCACCTAAAAAGGTAGATAAGGGGATTCCCTTACCATGATAAGGTTAAGAATTTAGTTCATAAGTAAGGTCATCTCTTACCAAGGTAAGTATTTTGATCCTTCATGTGAATTCTAATAAATAGTAAGTTTGTTTACATGTATGGGAACGGGACCTTGCATGGTATTATCTAGGTTTAAGTGAAGATATGAAAGGTAATTGAACATGTAGTTAATAGTAATCATCTCTTTTATAAGCAGTGGTTACTGCAATATTTGGAGAAGATATTAAATCCAAAGTATGAGCTACTGTTCGAGGGTTTTAGGTGAGTTCCTCATGAAACTCTATATAGACTTTTGCATGTATCACGTATAAGTTTGCATGTTGGTATGTTGATTTCTTTTATAGTGACGGTTTTGTACTACGAGGAAGACAAATGATTGATGATAGTGCATGTGATGTTGCATGATGCTACGCCTCTGTTACAAACAGAATGTATGTGATGAAAGTATGAAGAAAGATATGTAAGTACGAGATGCTTCTAATATGAAAAGCATGTGCATACATGAATATGCCTGAAGCGATTGTCTTTATATAATGAGTCCGAGTTGCATGTTTGGAAATGACAAATGCATCTATATGTTAAAGTCTATTGCAATGAGTCAGTCAAGCATAAGTCTGCTTGCATATGAGTCTATCGGGACAGTAAAAATGAATTTTGGCCATGGCAAAAGAAAACTATATAATGCAAGGCCTAGTCGTTTGCTATGGCATCATATGGCAAGTGAAGACTACATATGTAATTGGCCCAATTTTCCCGGGCCCAATTAAACATCTTAAACCAAAAATAAAAACAAATTAAAACCAAAAATAATAATAAATCAAGTCCAATAACAGCAGTCCAATAGCAGTCCAAAATAAACAAAAAAACCCAATTCAAACCCCGGCCCGATTAGCCCAAAAAACGTTAACATTTCCAGAAACCCTAGGGGTTTCTGGAAGTTTCAACCGCCACAGCCTCCAGCGCCGCAATAGCCTCGTACACTCCACGTCACTCGTCCTCCGTATGGCCTCCATCGCGCATCGCCATGTCCTTCTCCGTACGGTGGTCGTACCTACAAAAAGACACGAACGACAGCAGCAAGAACGTAAAAATATATTGTATTTTATATTATTTTTCTTCTACATTTTCCAACTATAAAATGAAGGGAATATCATTTTGTATTTTTTACTTACTATTGATGCATACAGAGAGAAATATACAGAAAGAAAAAGAAAATCAAATGTGATTTACCTTTTTATTCGCCCATGTTCTTTTTTTTATTTTCATTTTTATTTTCTTTTTATTTGAAATAAACACGAAAAAAAGAAAGGAAGAGAGGATTACCAAAATCGCCCCACAGTTGTGTCATCGGAGGGCCCTTCTTCGTCTTCGAAATCGCACCCGAAAGGAATCGAAAGCCATTTTCTTTCGTTCTTTTGGTGGGGAAGGCTTGGCCTTCACATCCACCTTAAAGCGGGGGCTAAGAGGCTCCCTTTTGCGCAACGCCGGCCACCGTCCATGGTGGTGGTACGGCGGACAGGCGACGGAACCCTATGGCTGCCTAAGGGAGGGGACTAAAAGGTTGAGTTTTTTTTTTTTAGTTTTTTTAAAGGAGAGGTTTAAAATGAATGATTTAAAAAAAAAATAGGGCTTAAATAGGGGGCATGAAATGACGTAGTTTCATCCGACCCCCCAAACGCCAAAAAAAATGCTTGAGCTTGAGCTCCCAACCCAAAACAAAACCTGTTTGTTTTCCAACCCATGACCACCCGCAAGGAAGGTCCGTGTGTTTTTAACCAATGGGTTATTTACAACCCTGGTCCTTCCACTTTTTCAATCTGTTTCAATTTAGTCCATTTGCTACCTTTTATTTTTTTTAAAATTCGGCCACATCATTTATTTAGCATTTCGATTTAGTCCCTGATGCGCCGATCCTCTAGAGAAGGGACGCGTGTCCAGAGGAGGATTTATTGCCCATTTAACCCTCCGCCCTTTAGCGCCTTTTCATTTTGGTCCTTTTTTTTTGCTTTTTTATTTATAATTTTTATCTTTAATTTAATTTTTATTTTAATTTAATCCCCAACTGCTCAATTTCAATTATTTTTGCAATTGGTCACTTATTTATTTATTTTAAACTTTTATATGATTATTTTAAATTGTTGTATATATGATTTCATTTAAGACGCTTTGTATATATATTTTTATATTAATTATTTACATTGTTTTATACTATTTATTTCAAGTTGCTATCTATATTATATATTTTAAACTTTTCATGTATTATTTATTGAAAATTGTCTTATTATTTATCTTTGAATTTTTTATTATTATAAATGTTTTTATATATACTGTTTGTTTTAAATCTTTTTATACATTATTTGTTTTCAAATTTATAAATATTATTTTTATTTTTAACTTTTATATACATTATATATTTTGAATTTTTATATAACTTACTTAGCTTAAATTGTTTTATATGTTATTTATTTTTAAAAAAATATTTTGATTTATTTTAAACTCTCTTATTATTATTTTATTTTGATTTTTTATCTTAAATCATTATTTACTCTAAATTGTTCTTTGTATTATTTATTTCATTTTTCTTTGATTATTAATGTTAGCATTTAAATGATGTATGTCGTGTAATTTTCTCAAGTGTTCCTTTTAGTATTTGTACCTTGTAGTTCATTGGTGTAATGGTTTTATTAACAAATCATCATCTTAAATAAAAAAATGCATTTCGTTTAATTACTACATTTTATTAAAAAGTTTTTTAAAATAAGTCAATACTCGTATTTGGGAATTTCGAGAAGATTGTGCCCAAACTTATTGGGTTCCAATTTTCCTCGTTGACTCTAAGTAACCGAGTACCCTTTTTTTTAAACCAAAACGTATAGATTTCAAATAAAGGTTTATTCTAGGGAATTTGAGGTGTTGTGTCCTAACTCACTGGATATGACATTTTGTTATCTCGAGATAAGGATTTCTAAAAACAAAGGCAATGTTCTGTATTTGGAATTTTGAGAAATTGTACCCTAACTTACTGGTTCAGATTTTTCATTTGACCCAAATGACCGAGTATCTTTCTTAAGTTTAAATACACGAGTTTTAAGAATCAAAAGACAAGCGTAGTTTCGAGGATTTAAAATGTTGTATCCTAACTCACTGGACATGACATTTTACTTATTAGAAATAAGCGGGTCTCAGCATCTAATTCAATTTATCCAAGTTTTTTTAAACAAAGAGGATCGTATTTTAAAATCATTTCAAATTTTCGACATTAAGACGTTAATCAATCAATTCGGTACCAATTTTGGGCGTCACGAGGGTGCTAATCTTCCCTCATGCATAACCGACTCCCGAACCCATTTTCTCGAATTTTGTAGGCCAAAATCATTGTTTAATAAATCAAAATATTTTAACGATTGATATCAAGGTGACCCGATCACACTTGAAAAAAGGATTGGTGGCGACTCCATTTTCGTTTTTTAAAGTCGACCCCGTTTTCCAAACAAAAAAATGGTTTCGACAGCTTGGCGACTCCACTGGGGAAGTAATAAGACAGTCAAGCCGTAAAATTGATTATTTTCTATCTTGTTGTCAAAAATTGAAAATCTGATTTGAAAAATTACAATCCTTTTATTGCATTTGTTTGTGTTATTGCATATGATTATTATGGTTTGATGCTCATAGAATGTTTTCGCATCATACTGCATAAGGACCATTTGGTCTTACCCCTTTAAGTGGGAGTGAGAAGCTACTCATTCGTGAGGTTTTCACCTCCGTGCAAGATAGTGGACCGCTTTCGGGATACATCCGTACCTATGTCTTCATGAGATTTTCATCTCCTTGTAGCCATAGGGAAATGTATTCCCCTGAACTGAACTCGATCCGTATGAGCCTATAATGGGTGAGGATCGAGGAATCTGTTGGTTCGGGTACCTCAACTTTAGAACCAAACTGCATGTAGAAGACCCTAGGAGCCCACCCTAGATAGCACTGCGAGAAACCCTAGCGGTTACCCAGATAAGTGTTTAATTCTTTTTTACTTACTTTGATTTTTGATTTTGTGTGTTGTACTGACCTATTATGTTTTTTCTATTATTTGCATGTCATTTCATATTTGAAAGAGTGTCGATTCAAGTTCGATTACTAAATTAGAGAGCTTATCATGGAGAACAAGTTTCTTGATAAAGTGGAAGATAACGCGTCTGTCCATATTTGATAAAAAAAACTCAATTAGAGAAAGGAGATAGTCTAGCGGAGGGGTACACGTCAGAATTATGGGACTACACCCGTATCAGTGTGATGCAAAATAGCCTTCAGGAATTAAGAGATATATGGGATAAGTGGAATGATGAAAATGATGAAACTAAGCAGTTGTTCTACTATAATTATGGGGATTTGCCGTATCTACTTGACATCAAGGTAGACGAGCATTTATTCCTGGCCATTGCTCAGTATTGGAACCCTGCTTACAGTTGCTTCACCTTCGGGAGAGTCGATTTAGTGCGCACTATAGAAGAATATATAGCCCTACTACACTGCCCAAAGGTTCGAGTCGACAAAGCCTATTCCAGAGCCACTTGTGTCTCGACCTTTTGGAAAAAATTGATGAATATTACTAGAATGAGTGAACAATGGATTACAGCTAAGATCAAGCAAAAAGGTGAATGTAAGTGCATACCATGGAAGAACTTGAGAGATTTGATTTTAGCGCATTCTGATACGAAGAAGAGAGTCGATGTGTTTGCTTTGAGCATCTACGGACTGATGATCTTCCCTAATGCATTAGAGTATGTGGATGAGGCGATCTCATATATTTTCGATCGACTCGATTAAGGGGTCACACTTGTTTCGGCAATCTTGGTAGAGACATTCAAATTTTTGAATGCTTGTAGAAGGTCCAGTGAAGGCAGATTTATAGGATGCGCACAGTTGTTGTTAGCTTGGTTCCACAGTCACTTCTAGAAGGTGGATAAGGTCTCTTATCGGGTTTTCTCCGGGAATTACTCCTTGTTAAAGGAGATAGTGGCCACTCCAAGAAGGGATGATATAGTAGAAGAAAATTGATAGCACTCTTCCAAAATCTCTAGGAAGAAGACGTCGAGTGGAGAGCTCCTTGATTGATTCCTGACGAAATCCTTTACCGATGTGGGAGTTTTGACTAGGTCCCATTACTTGTATTGAGGCAGTACAGATCAAGACAATCCATACCGGCAACACACGGGCAAGCTCAATGTGAGTTTTCGTACCGGGGAGACAACTACAAGAAAAGGGTAAAAGAGATTTCTAACGCTTGGAATCAGACCGTCGAATGAAAAGGCTGGCCATAGGTTCAATGACGACTCCCGAGTATAGTGGATGGTGGAGTAAAAGGGTTAATGATAATATCCCCTGGCCGAATTTAGAAGGCGCTCGACCGATGGAAGATTACCTACAAGTGATCCCGTCAGAACTAGAAATCATAAAGCAAGACTTTGATAAGAGGAATATGGAACTTGAAAAGAAGATAGAGCGATTGGAAGAAGAAAAAATTCATTTAAGGTTAGATGCTGTTGTCCAAAAGCTAGAGGCCGAGAAATTAAGGAAAAGGAAGAATAAAGCCGAAGAAGACTTGGATAATTTGAAGACGGATTACAAGAAATTGTGCCCATCGATGAGAACCACCGGATTGGGGAAAACGTCGAAACAATGGCGAGAAGAGATCCAAGAAGAAAGAACCAAAGCCGATCGATGGGAGAGAAAATTCCAAGAGGCTCAGGCACAGAAAGAGGCCCTAGAAAGGAGTTTGTCAGAAGCCCAAAGTGACAAAAGAGAATTAAAGGTGAGAGTAGCAGAACTTGAAAAATCACTTCATCAGCATAGAAATCATAATTCTGCAATTGAATTGAGGGAAAGTTTGAGCAAGATTGAAGAAATTAAAAGAAAGATAGAAGAACTTGAGTCTGCACTATAAAACTATGAGCTCCGGATAAAGCTTCTTGAGGTAAGTGAGGAACGCTATGAGGAACAGCTTCACCTTTCTTAGAATCAAGTTAGGAACAGAGATTACATTATGGGCAAAGCCGTGGCTCAGATTTGGATAGTAGCCGATCACTTACAGAATTTGGCAGTTCAGGTCGACACGCTAAGCGTAAAGTACGAGCTAGAATTAGATCGGGACAAGAGTTAGCTTCGTTGCTTAGAAAAGTTAAAACTTTGAGCATTAGGGCAAAGCCATATTTGTAATCCATTTTATATAAAGAATTTTGTTTTCTAATAAAGTTTTCTAAATGGAATTGAATCAGAATTGGCGCCTTTTTCTTTGCATTCATTTCATGCATTCGCATTGCATCACATCATGTGCACTTAAATTTAATGGTAAGACCCTAATTTGTTAAAATCATTTTAGCATTAATCTGGAAACCAACAAAAACTTACCAACCAAACATACCCGAGCAAAAACAAAAGACATGGATCAAATATTAGAGAGACTTGAACAACCCCAAAAGGAGATGCAAGATAAACTACAATTGCAAATGCAAGAAGAACTGGCTAAAATCCAGCAAGACATGATGGATCAAATGATGGAATCCCAAAGTAATATGATGTCTCAATTGACCCAACTATTGTCTGGAGGAATGGATAAAGAAAAGGCCTTCATGGGTAATGTTTTACTCCAACACAGCCTGAGGTGCATCCTCAAAGAACATCCATCACGATTAGGCCTCAACAATTTCAGAATGGTGTTTCGATGCAAATGAACTTTCAGGCTGGATCAGGTTCTAACCCAGCTAATCCTGTTATCCCTGACCTGGATGAAATGGCAGAAAAGGAAAGGACAAGGACAGAATTGCCAAAATAGTTAGAGGACCGATATAAATGGCTGGAGGAAAAACTCAGGGCCATGGAAAATGTTGATAGTCAATATGGAATTGATGCTAAGGATCTGAGTTTAGTCCCAGACCTAGTGCTTCCCCACAAATTTAAAATGCCAGAATTTGAAAAATACAATGGGACTAGTTGCCCCGAGGCTCACATTACCATGTTTTGCAGATGAATGACCGGGTATGTTAACAATGACCAATTGTTAATACATTGCTTTCAAGACAGCCTTGTTGGACCAGCATTCAGATGGTACAACCAATTGAGTCGTATTAGGATTGGTTCTTGGAGGGACTTAGCTTAAGAGTTCATAAAACAGTATAGTCATGTAACGGATATGACTCTTAATAGAATTAATTTACAAAATATGAAGAAGAAATCGAGTGAGAGTTTTCGGTAATATGTACAGAGATGGAAGGAAGTTGCCATACAAGTTCAGCCGCCGCTCCTAGAAAAAGAAACCACGATGCTATTTATCAACACATTAAAAGCCCTGTTCATTACTCACATGATAGGAAGTGCTACAACAAGTTTTTTAGACATAGTGATGACTGGCAAAATGATCGAGAATGCAATAAGGAACGAAAAGATATATGCAGGAGAGAATAACAAAAGGTTAACCTCGAGGAAAAAGAAAAACGAGGTGAGCAACATAAGCACATAGAACAAGGGTTACTCAAGATCGATTACAGTAAATCAAACAAGAGCGGTGGCTAGTGGTCAACAAGGTTCATCAAGGCAGGAGTCCGGCACAAAGCAAAACACTGAGAAGCTCCAATTTACTCCAATCCAAATGACATATCGGGAGTTGTATCAAAGTTTGTTTGACGCATACATGGTGTCCCTTTTTTACCTAAAACCATTACAGCCTCCATATCCTAAATGGTACGATGCAAATGCACAATGTGACTACCATACAGGAATTTTGGGGCATTCAATAGAAAACTGCACTACCTTTAAATTAAGTCGTTGAAAGACTTATTAAAATGGGCATTGTAAAATTTGATGATGCACCAAGTACCGAAAATTTTCTACCCAATCACACTGATGGTGGGGTAAATGCGATAGATGGAAAGGAATGGAGAAAAATCAAGACTAATATCGCAGAGGTAAAAACTCCTTTAAGACAGGTCTGGATGGAGATGGTAAAAGAGGAGCGAACGTTTCGAATTCTGAAGGGAGTTGTGAAAACTCGAGGAACTACTATGAGTTCCATTATAAAGAGGGCACGAGATCCAAGAATGCGCAGAATTCAGAGCCTTGGTGCAAGGTCTGATGGACAATAAAGAGATAGAATTCTGTGAAGAAACTAAGGAAGAGGGAAGCATATACGCATCAGAATCAACAATGAAAGTCCCAAAAGTCAATCGTCCTGTGGTCATCATTTCACTACCTAAAAACAATGAAGCTGGAGTACAAACAACGCCAAAGATCATAATTCAAAACTGATGGTTTTCTCTTACCAAGATAGCAAAAGGGTCCCTGGAATTATGAGTGTAATGTGACAATCCCGGAAAGGGAGAACTCAGCTAGCGCTTCAAAAAAGGATCAAGATGTAGGCTCTCATACGCGTAGTGGAAAGTGCTATGACTTGATAAATGCCCGCGCGAAGCCCGAAAAAGGAAAAACCATATTAGTGGAGCAAAAGAAGGTGAAATCAGCCAGACTTGAACTGCTGGTTAATGAGCTAGTAAAAGAGGAGGAGGTCAAGGAATTCCTAAATTTTTTGAAGCACAGCGAGTATAGTGTTGTGCAGCAGCTGCAAAAACAACCAACTCGCATATATACTAGCTTTACTCTTGAATTCGGAGGTATATCGAAGTGCATTGATGAAAGTGCTGAATGAGACGTATGTGGCCAATGATATCTCTGTCAACAAACTGGATCGGCTGGTCAATAACAAAAGTGTCGATAATTTCATCTTCTTCAACGATGATAAAATACCACCAGGGGGTATGGGATCCACTAAAGCTCACACATCACTACCAGATGCAAATGATACACATTACCCAGGGTCCTGATCGACAATGGATCAGCACTGAACGTATTGCCCCTATCCACACTTAATAGGTTACCTGTGGATAGCTCACACATGAAGGTATGCCAGAATATAGTGAGGGCATTTGATGGCATAGAAAGGGGGGTCATGGGAAGAATCGAAATACCTTTGTTGATTGGCCCGACTACCTATGAGGTGGACTTCCTAGTGATGGATATCAAGCCCTCCTACAATTGCTTATTGGGAAGACCTTGGATACATTCGACAAGGGCAGTACCTTCGTCGTTACATCAGAAGTTAAAGCTAGTATCAGAAGGTCACTGGTGACGATAAATGCCAAAGAGGATATTATCGTGGCCGTAACTAGTAATGTAACACCCCTATCCCGTGCCCGATCACTGGATTAGGGTTAAAGGCATTACCAAACAGATCAAAAACATTTACTGAATTAATCGTACAACCATTCATCAATATCAATCATAATGTCCCTTAAATAGGTCATCGAGACCCTAAGCATACTTATAAATTGAATCGGGACTAAACCGAAGCACATAAGTAATTTCATAAAAAATTTGAACCTTTTCTAATATACAGGGGACACACGGCTGTGGGGGTAGGCCGTGCCTCACCCACGGCTACTTGAGACTCCCGTGTCTCCTCTCTGTGGTAGTATACTGCCAAAATCAACACGGTCACCAAGCACGCCCTGTGTTAAGGCCGTGTACCATTAGATCACATACTGCCATTTCTCACACGGCCATCAAGCACACCCGTGTAGAGGTCGTGTGCAATTTAAGCCACATTCTGCCAATTTACCCACGGTCTCAGGCAAGCCCGTGTGCCTCAACCATGTGACATTATAGGCCCTTTTAAAAGGCCAATATGCCACCCACTTAGGGTCTTCCTACAAGTAATATATACCTAACATAATATGCATATATGGTAACCAAAACATATCAAATGGTTCACTTCATCCATACATTCAATACCAATTCCATTCATACCAAATTACAAACTAAATCCTACATCATTTCAAACATGTATCATCCATTTCATATGCATCAAAACATACTAAATATATGCTTCATAACTCTTTCATTCAAACATTTATCTACTCAAAAGCTTGCCAATACACATGGCCATGTTCACTTCATAAACATATACACCTATCTAGCCTATACATGTCATAATTAGCCATATACATTTTCAAAAGGGTACAAAAATAAGTTTAGTAGTGTGATGACGATCCTTGACAATCCCGAGCCATCAGTAGCTTCGACGACCTATAAAATAGAGAAAACACACACACAGAATAAGATTTTCGAAAGCTTAGTAAGTCATATACAAATAAACACATTGGCACATATATTTCGATCACTTAGCAACTATCACATATATAACTTGGTTCATAAACTTATAGCCACATTTGCAACATTCAACATTTTAAGATTCACATTCTCATTCTCAGTCATACTCTTCTTCATATCAAAGTCATATAGGTACTTACCTTTTATACACACTTAATATGCATTCAACGTACCTCAAACGGATAATCACTCACTTATTGATCATAGCTCAGATATACCATTGGTATTATAGACTTTCCCGTTGAACCCTTAGGAACCTAGTAGGATACTCAGAAAGCTTGAAATAGTAGTACAATGCCAACGTCCCAGACGAGGTCTTACATGCACTCGTATATCAATACCATCGTCCCGCATGTGGTCTTACACGCATGAGATCATAACGATGCCAACGTCCCCGCACGTGGTCTTACACGAGTCAATATGATGTCGATGTCCCGCATATGGTCTTACTCATAAAGTTCATATCGATGCCTACGTCCCAGACAAGGTTTTACACGAAATTTCAAATCAACACCAACGTCTCCGATGTGGTCTTACATGATAAAACAGAACAGATACATATGTCATGACATAGCTAATCCTATCTATTCCTAGGTTCGTACGAGACTTCTTGGCTTAATCACTATATCAAACTTATTTTAGAATACACGCACTTTGCATCTCATACTCATTCATTTTCATCGATAGACATATGAATACATATATTCAATTCAATACAGATAAGTTTATTTGTATAGTGACTTACCTCGGGTTTGGTTTAACGAAACAAAAATGGCTACTCACATTTACGCTTCCATGATCTAAACTGCTTTCCTCGATTCTTGATCTAAACATATTCAGAATTAACCCTTTTATTCACCATTCCATTCAATTCAATCCATAGACACACATTTAGGGCTATTTGCAAATCAACCCTCATATTTACACACATTAACAATTTAGTCCATTTTTCACAAAACATTAAATTCACAAAATCCACACACACACATGCTTGGCTGAACCTCTCTAGGGACTATATAAGTCCAAATATTTCTTTAAATTTGCAACTTAGTCCTTTAATTTACCATTTTCTCAATTTAGCCCTATTTAGCTAAATTCATCAAAACTTCAAGAACATAACATGTTCATCTAGCTCAAATTTTCATATATCATCCTTAAACATCACAAAGCTTGTAAAATCATCAATGGCATATTTCACATACATCATCAAAACACAAAATTAAGGCATGGGTTTGATAGCTCTCTAAGCAACGATTGTAAAAACGTAGAAATCATCAAAAACTGAAATCAAAACTTACCTTAATTCAAGCTTGAAATGGTAGAATATAGCTTAGGGTTTTCTTCTTTTTCTTTCTTTGATTTCCGGCTAACAAAGGATGATAATGTGTCCATTTTCATCTTTTTGTTAAACATATAATCATTTAATCTTAAAGACATTTTTAACCTTTAAAACAAATATATTAAAACATATAATTCAAGGTCATTTATGACCTTAGCCATCCACTAACCACTTATTGGCATATTTGCCTATTAAGGCCACAACATCCAAAAGCCACATCACTTAAGTACTTTAACAATTAACAAGCAACTTTCACATTTAATGCAATTCAATCTTTTGCTCAAATTAAACATTCAAACTGATTAATTAGCTTACAGAATTTAAACACATGCTTAGTCACATATCAACGGCATAGAAAATAATATTACAATCTTATACGGACTCGGATTTGTGGTCCCAAAACCACTATTCTGACTAGGGTATAAACCGGACTATTACAATTCTCCCCCTTAGGGATTTTCATCCCCGAAAATCTTACCGTTAAGCAGAGTCGGATATTGTTGTCTCATTGAGTCCTCAGGCTCCCACGTAGCCTCTTCTATACTGTGACGATACCAAAGTACTTTCACTAACGAAATTTTCTTGTTTCTTAACTCTTTCACTTCACGAGCTAAGATGCAGATCGGTTCCTCTTCGTATGTTATATCAGACCGAATTTCAATTTCAGATGGGGCAATCACATGTGACGGATCAGACCGATATCTACAGAGCATCGAAACATGAAATACATTGTGAATCTTTTCTAGTTTAGAGGGTAACTTCAATCTATATGCAATAGGCCCAACACGTTCAATGATCTCATACGGTCCGATGAATCTCGGACTTAACTTGCCTTTACATCCGAATCGGAGCACTTTCTTCCACGGAGACACTTTTAGAAATACTTTGTCGTCGATCTCAAATTCTATATCTTTTCGTTTTAAGTCTGCATAGGATTTCTGACGGTCAGATGCTGCTTTCAAACAATCTCGAATCAGTCTCACTTTCTGTTCAGTATCTTTTATCAAATCGACCCCGTGTAACTTATTCTCACTAAGTTCAGTCTAATATAGAGGTGTACGACATTTACGTCCATACAAGGCTTCATATGGTGCCATTTTGATGCTCGACTAAAAACTATTATTATACGCAAATTCAATCAATGGCAGGTATTGTTCCTACGAACCATTAAACTCAAGTACACATCATATTAACATATCTTCAAGAATCTGAATAATTCACTCGGATTGACCATCCGTTTGTGGATGAAAAGCTGTACTGAAATACAATTTCGTACCCAAAGCGTCTTGCAATTTCTTCCAGAACCGTGATGTGAATCTCGGATCCTTATCTGACACAATAAATAGTGGCACCCCGTGCAATCTCAAAATTTCAAAAATATAAAGCTCAGCTAATCTCTCAAGCAAGTAGTCAGATCTTACAGGAATAAAATGGGCAAATTTCATCAATCGATCAACTACGACCCAAATTGTATCTTTCTTTCTCGGAGTCGGAGGCAACCCAAAACAAAGTTCATAGTCACTTTATCCCATTTCCATTCAGAATCGAATCGTTGTAATAACCCGCATGTAACTTGATGTTCGCTTTCACTTGTCGACAAACTAAACATGTTGAAACAAATTCGAAATGTCTCGCTTCATATGTCACCAATAGTGTTCTTTAAATCATGATACATCTTTGTACTTCCAAGATGGATGATAAGCGATCGTTATGTGCTTCAAAATCAATTGAATCAGCTTCAGATTTCTTGGAACACAGATTCGATCTCGAATCTCAAACAATCATCAACAACTCGAAATTTAGATTCAAAATTTAATGCACACTGAGCTCGTTTCAACAACAATTCATTATCAACCTTTTGAGCATCACATATTGCTGTGCAAATAATAGTTTCACTCTTAATTCAGCTATCATAGAACTATCATCAGACAAATCTGACTAGCATTCAAAGCACGTAGTGCAAACAATGACTTTCTACTCAACGCATCAGCAACCACGTTTGCTTTACCCAGATGATAATCTATCAAAAGCTCGTAATCTTTTAACAGTTCTAACCATCTTCTTTGATGCAGGTTCAAATCTTTCTGGGTCATTAGATATTTAAGACATTTATGATCTGAAAACACATGACATTTCTCACCGTACAGATAATGACGCCAAATTTTAAGTGCAAACACAATCGCAGTGAGCTCAAGGTCGTGTGTCGGATAATTCTTTTCACGAGGCTTTAATTGTCTCGAAGCATAAGCTACCACTTTGCCCTCTTGCATCAAAACACATCCTGCATCGCTTAACGAAGCATCACAGTAAACAACAAATTCTTTACCTAATTCGTCAGTACTAACACCGAGCTTCATTAACAAAGTTTTCAACTGGTTAAAACTTTTCTGACATTTATCCGACCATTCAAATCTGACATCTTTCTGAAGTAATCTAGTCAATGGAGTAGCTATAGTCAAGAAGCCTTCAAAAATCTATGGTAATAACTAGCTAAACCCAGAAAACTACGAACTTGGACACGTTCTTCGGAGGTTTCCAATTCAAAATAGCAGAAATCTTGCTCGGATCAACATGAATCCTAGAAGTTGACACAATATGCCCCAAAAACTAACCTCATTCAACCAGAATTCACATTTGGTGGATTTTGCATACAATTGCTTCTCTCGCAGAGTTTGCAACACAATCCTTAAGTGTTCAGGATGCTCATTTTCATTCCGTGAATAAATCAATATATCATCTATGAATACTACAACAAATTGATCTAAGTACGGTCTGAAAATTCTGTTCATCAGATCCATAAAAATAGCAGGAGCATTGGTTAGTCCAAATGGCATAACTAAAAACTCATAATGCCCATACCTCATTCTGAAAGCAGTTTTCGGAATATCTGAATCTTTAACTCTCAATTGGTAGTATCCTGATCTCAGATCAATCTTTGAAAATACAGTAGCTCCTTTTAATTGATCGAATAAGTCATCAATCCTAGGCAACGGATATTTGTTCTTTATGGTCACCTTATTCAACTGACGGTAATCAATGCACATTCTCATCATGCCATCTTTCTTTTTCACAAACAGAATAGGTGCACTCCAAGGCGAGAAACTCGGTCTAGCGAACCCTCTATCGGTCAACTCTTGCAACTGCGACTTTAACTCTTTCAACTCTGTTGGTGCCATTCTATACGGAGCTATCGAAATAGGTATCGTACCAGGCAACAATTCAATACCAAATTCAACTTCATGAATCGGAGGTAAACTCGGTAACTCTTTAGGGAACACATCAGAAAAATCACAAACAATGGGTACTGATTCAACTTTCTTCTTAGATACTTTTGAATCAATCATATAAGCAAAATATGATTCATACCCCTTTTTCACATAACTCTAAGCTCTCAAAACGGATATCATAGCTGACAATCCATTTAAATCACTAGACTCAATCCGTACAATCTCATCTTTCAGACTTCTTAAATCTATAATCTTTCTTTTACAGTTTACAACGACATCATGCATAAACAACCAATCTATTCCCAAAATAATATCGAATTTATCAAATGGTAGTAGCATTAGATCAGCAGGACAATAGATATCTCAGAACATTAACAGACAGTTCTTGCATGCTTTGTCAACCAGGATACTTTTACATAAGGGGTTCGATACTTTTATAGTAAACTCAGTAGACTCTACAGGCAAAGTCTTGCTGAATACTAAATTCATGCATATATATGAATGCGTAGAACCAGGGTCTATCAAAGCAATCACAAAAGTATCATAAAGAGTAAAAGTACCCGTTATAACATCAGGTGATGAAGCTTCTTCACGAGCTCGGATAGCATAGGCTCTGGCAAGTGCTCTAGCTTCAGATCTTACCACAGTGTCTCTCGTTCACCTCTGACTACCACTAATATTTCTTGTATTCTTTGAAGGTCTACCCCTCCCAGATGCATTTTCAAGTCTCAGATTCTGATCAGTCTCTGGCTCAATAGACTCAGGACAGTTACGGATAAAATGATCAAGCGATCCACATCTGAAGTAAGCTTTATCATTTAATCTGCAGCTTCCCGATGCCTCTTTCTATAATATTTACATTTAGGTCTCTCTGGTCGAACATTACCAACGCTGGCCATTGAAGTTGCTGGAGTTTTGGAACTCATTTGCAATTTAGCTTAGTTTCTGTTCAAATGTCCCACATTATCTCTAGAACGACTTTGATCATCTCAAAATCTTTTCAGAGTAGACTGAAATGATTTACTCTGAAATCTCTTTCTTGTATCTCGAGCTTAAGACTCAGCTCTTCTTTTATCCTTTCCGAGTGCCTCAGCTTTGCAAGCTCGGTCAATGAGTACAACGAACTTTTTTTATTTTTAAAATCTCGACTAGCAAATGAATATCTTCATTCAGACCATCTTCGAATCTTTTGCACATTATAGCTTCAGAAGATACACATTCACGAGCGTACTGACTCAACCTGACAAATTCTCGTTCATATTCTGTAACAGTCATACGGCCTTACTTTAGTTCCAAAAATTCTTTTTGTTTCTGATCGATGAATCTCTCACTGATATATTTCTTCCGAAACTCAATCTGAAAGAAATCCCATGTAACTCATTCTCTTGGAACAACAGAAATTAAGGTTTTCCACCATTGATAAGCCGCATCTCGAAGTAACGATACAACACACTTTATGCATTCTTCCGGAGTTAGAAACATCTCATCAAATACCTGAATAGTATTTTAAATTCAGAATTCAGATTTTTCAGCATCATCATTATTGGTAGCTGGGAACTCTTCAGCCCCATATTTACGGATCTTGTCAACCGAAGGCTTACTCAACAGATTCAGATTTGTAGTCGAAGGTATATTGGATGTTTGAGGGGGATTAACCGGGAGCGGAGGTTGCGAAACAGTCGTGTTATTCTTTACAAATTGAGTGAACCACTCACTCATCATCTGAAGAAAGCTTGTTTAGCTTCTCCCTCCTAACCGATCGTAGCCGGTCTCGAATCAGAAGGCTCGCCCCTTGCGAAAGCGGCGACATTTTCACTCGTCGTCGCCTATGGCTCTTTTGGGATCCATTGCTATACAAAAATCACATTTTACACGTCAGGATTCATCACACTATCACAGTTCAAATATATGGCATGTATAGCTAGACTCTGACACGCTACGTTAGTCCGAGAATCGACTAAATCGTAGCTCTGATACCAACTAAATGTAACACCCCTATCCCGTGTTCGATCACCTGGTTAGGGTTAAAGGCGTTACCAGACAGATTGAAAGCATTTACTAAATTAATTGTACAATCATTCATCAATATCAATCATAATGTCCCTTAAGTAGGTCAATGACCCTAAGCATACTTATAAATCGAATCGGGACTAAACCGAAACACATAAGTAATTTCATAAAAATTTGAAACTTTTCTACCATACAAGGGACACACGTCCGTGGGGGTAGGTCTTGCCTTACCCACGGCTACTTGACACTCCCATGTCTCCTCCCCGTGGTAGTATACTGCCAAAATCAACACGGTCACCAAGCATGCCCGTGTGCTAAGGCCGTGTACCACTAGATCACATACTGCCATTTCTCACACGGCCATCAAGCACACCTGTAGAGGCCGTGTGCAATTTAAGCCACATTCTGTCAGTTTACCCACGGTCTCAGGCAAGCCCGTGTGCCTCAACCGTGTGACATTATAGGCCCTTTTAAAAGGCCAATATGCCACCCACTTAGGGTCTTCCTACAAGCAATATATACCTAAACATAATATGCATATATGGCAACCAAAACATATCAAATGGTTCACTTCATCCATACATTCAATACCAATTCTATTCATACCAAATTACAAGCTAAACCCTACATCATTTCAAACATGTATCATCCATTCATATGCATCAAAACATACTAAATATATGCTTCATAACTCTTTTATTCAAACATTTATCTACTCAAAAGCTTGCCAATACACATGGCCATGTTCACTTCATAAACTTATACACCTATCTAGCCTATACATACCATAATTAGCCATATTCATTTTCAAAAGGGTACCAAAATAAGTTTAATAGTGTGATGACGATCCTTGACAATCCCGAGCCATCAGTAGCTTCGACGACCTATAAAATAGAGAAAACACACACATAGAATAAGCTTTCCGAAAGCTTAGTAAGTCATATACAAATAAACACATTGGCACATATGTATCGATCACTTAGCAACTATCACATATATAACTTGGTTCATAAACTTATAGCCACATTAGCCACATTCAACATTTTAAGATTCACATTCTCATTCTCAATCATACTCTTCTTCATATCAAAGTCATATAGGTACTTACCTTTTATACACACTTAATGTGCATTCAACGTACGTGAAATGGATAATCACTCACTTATTGATCATAGCTCGAATATACCATTCGTATTATAGACTTGCCCGTTGAACCCTTAGGAACCTAGTAGGATACTTTGAAAGCTCAGAATAGTAGTACAATGCCAACGTCTCAGACGAGGTCTTACATGCACTCGTATATTGATGCCACTATCCCAGATAGAGTCTTACACGTACAGATCATAACATGCCAACGTCCCAGACGTGGTCTTACACGAGTCAATATGATACCGATGTCCTAGACATGGTCTTACTCATAATGTTCATATCGATGCCTAAGTCCCAGACGAGGTCTTACACGAAATTTCAAATCAACGCCAATGTCCCAGACGTGGTCTTACATGATAAAACATAACAGATACCTATGTCATGACATAGCTAATCCTATCTATTCCTAGGTTCGTACGGGACTTCTAGGCTTTATCACTATATCAAACTTATTTCAGAATTCACGCACTTAACATCTCATACTCATTCATTTTCATCGATAGACATATGAATACATATATTCAATTCAACACAGATAAGTTTATTTCTATAGTGACTTACCTCGGGTTCGGTTTAATGAAACGAAAATGGCTACTCAGTTACTTTTACTTTCTCGCGATCTAAATTTGTTTTCCTCGATTCTTGATCTAAACATATTCAGAATTAACCCTTTTATTCACCATTCCGTTCAATTCAATCCATAGACACACATTTAGGGCTATTTACAAATTAACCCTCATATTTTCACACTTTAACAATTTAGTCTATTTTTCACAAAACATTAAATTCACAAAATCCACGCACACACATGCTTGGCCGAACCTCTCTAGGGACTATATAAGTCCAAATATTTCTTCAAATGTTTAATTTATTCCTTTAATTTACCATTTTCTCAATTTAGTCCTATTTAGATAAATTCATCAAAACAAGAACATAACATGTTCATCTAGCTCAAATCTTTCATATATCATCCTCAAACATCACAAAGCTTGTAAAATCATCAATGGCATATTTCACATACATCATCAAAACACAAAATTAAGGCATGGGTTTGATAGCTCTCTAAGCAACGATTGCAAAAACGTAGAAATCATCAAAAATTGAAATCAAAACTTACCTTAATTCAAGCTTGAAATGGCCGAATATAGCTTAGGGTTTTCTTTTTTCTTTCTTTGATTTTCAACTAACAAAGGATGATAATGTGGCCATTTTCATGTTTTTATTAAACATATAACCATTTAATCTTAAAGACATTTTAACCTTTAAAACAAATATATTAAAACATATAATTCAAGGTCATTTATGACCTTAGCCATCCACCAACCACTTATTGGCATATTTGCCTATTAAGGCCAGAACATTCAAAAGCCACATCACTTAAGTACTTTAACAATTAACAAGCAAGTTTCACATTTAATGCAATTCAATCCTTTGCTCAAATTAAACATTCAAACGGACTAATTAGCTTACAGAATTTAAACACATGCTTAGTCACATATTAACGGCACAGAAAATAATATTAAAATCTTATACGAATTCAGATTTGTGGTTTCAAACCACTATTCCGACTAGGATATAAACCGGACTGTTACAAGTAATGCTCCTTACCTGGAGGCAAATGTTAAGGCAATCGAATATTCTTTTCGATTTTTGGAGTTTGTGAACGCCACATTAATTACTGAGGGAAATAGGATTCCAGTGCTAAAAATATCTAGGGCTACGAGGATGGGGTCACAACTGATGGTAGGAAAG
This sequence comes from Gossypium rotundifolium, assembly GCA_025506655.1. Taxonomy (NCBI): domain Eukaryota; kingdom Viridiplantae; phylum Streptophyta; class Magnoliopsida; order Malvales; family Malvaceae; genus Gossypium; species Gossypium rotundifolium. The sequence continues at coordinate 37,126,006 of CP106734.1, forward strand.
GAAGCTTTACCGGAAAAAAGACTCGGGAGACATCTTCAGGGAAGAGTTGAGGCTCCAATACTGAAGGACAAGCATGACCGCTTTGGCTTACGGTACAAGCCAGATGCGAGACAAAGAAGGAAGGAGTTGGAAAGAGGCAGGAAAGAAGAAGGGCACGTGTGAGTGGGGAAAAAATCAAATAGGAACCAATGGCATTCCCTTACATATCCAAAACTTTCATATCGGGAGGGATTATTCATCCCGAGCGAAGGATGCCAAAGAAAGAAAGTCTTGAAGAAATGATGGGGAATGTTCATATCAACGCCATACATGAAGAAACCACTGAATGGGGGACCTTGTCAGATCTCCGCCCTTATGAACCTAGGAGTGTTCTGAACAGTTGGACTGCGGAAGAAATTCCTATAGTTTTTAGAGCTTACACAGAGTACTGTTCAAAACACACTTGTTGCTTTAAGCCTAGAAGCAATAAGAATTCCTTTGTGAAATAGGCTTATGTCTAAACATCGATATGAAATACATTTGATATCTTTTGAGCAGATATTCTTACATTCTTTTAAATTCTTTCATTGTTTCTATACAAATAATTATGATATATTCTTTCATTTCTTGGATCGTTTTGTCTAAATCATTCTTTCATCTCATTCATAATCATACTATACAAATAATTATTCTTAAATTTATTCGTTCTTTGTATATTCCTTTGTACCTACGATAGGTCTTTGGATATCAACGACATGAGTAATGCTGCTAGGAAATTAGAACCTCCTTTTGAGCAAGACATGTGTTTAGAGGGATCTCAGGACTTTTAAGATGACATAGACTGTGGCTTATCTCCGGACTTGTTAAGAATGGTAAAACAATAGGAAAAACAAATTCTACCTCATGAAGAGACAGTAGAGGTCGTGACCTTAGAAGAAGGAAAGGTAGTGAAAATTGGAACATGCATAACCGAAGAGACAAAACGAAACCTCATAAATTTACTTCAAGAATTCAAAGATATCTTCGCGTGGTCATACAAGATATGCCTGGGTTAAGCACTAACATCGTTGTACACCGCCTCCCCATAAAAGAGGATTGTAGGCCAATTTAACAGAAGCTCCGGAGAATAAGGCCTAACATTGTGCTAAAAATAAAAGAGGAAATCAAAAAATAGTTTGATGCTAGATTTTTTACAGGAAGTCAAATACTCAGAATGGGTAGCCAACATTGTGTCGGTCCCTAAGAAAGATGGGATGGTACGAATCTGTGAGGATTACAGAGACTTAAATAAGGCCACCAGAAGACAATTTCCATTTGCCTCACATTGATACTTTAGTAGACAATACATTGGACTATTTGTTGTTTTCCTTCATGGATGGCTTCTCGGGATACAATTAGATAAAAATGCATCCTGAAGACATGGAAAAGACTATCTTCATAACCTTGTGGGGTACATTTTGTTATAAGGTAATGGCATTTGGACTAAAAAATGCAGGAGCGACATATCAAAGGGCCATGGTGACTTTGTTCCATGATATGATGCACAAAGAAATCGAAGTATATGTCGATGATATGATCGTAAAGTCTCGAACAGAAATAAAACATATTCAAGTTTTGAGGAAGTTATTCTTGAGACTAAGAAAATTCCAATTAAAACTCAATCCAAAAAAATGTACTTTTGGAGCTAGATCGGGAAAATTGTTGGGCTTCGTAGTCAGCGAGAAGGGAATCAAAATTAATCAGACAAGGTCTGGGCTATACAAGACTTGCCTCCGCCGTGCACTCAAAAGAAAGTTCAAGATTTCCTTGGAAGGTTAAATTATATTGCTCGGTTCATTTTACAATTAACTGAGAAATGTAATCCCATATTTCATCTTCTTAAGAAACACAATCCAGGCATGTGAGATGATGAATGCCAGAAAGTTTTTGATAAAGTTAAGCAGTACTTGTCAAGTCCTCCAGTATTGTCACCTCCTTGCCCAGATAGGCCATTAATCCTATATTTGATAGTGTTTAGCAACTCTATAGGATGTGTGTTAGGTCAACACAATGGTTCAAGAAGAAGAGAAAAGGCGATATACTACCTCAGTAAGAAATTCACTAAGTGTGAAATGAGATATTCACCAATTGAGAAATTATGTTATGCCTTGATTTGGACAACTCAGAGGTTGAGGCAATACATGCTATACCATACAACCTGATTAATCTCAAATTTGGACCCTCTAAAATATATGATGGAGTCAATCGCTTTGAATGGAAGGATGGCTAGATGGCAAACTCTACTCTCTGAATTTGACATAGTTTACGTGAGCCAAAAAGTGGTGAAAGGATGCGCAGTAGCAGATTTTTGGCCAGCAGAGCTTTAGAAGATTATGAGCCTCTGAAATTTGACTTCCCCAATGAAGAACTAATGTATGTGGCAGCCACTGAAGAAGACACTACAAAAGATCAACTTTGGAAATTAAATTTCGACGGAGCATCAAATGTTGTAAGTAATGGAATTGGGGCAGTTTTGGTATCCCCAAATAGAGATCATTTTCCATTCACATGTAAATTGGACTTTGATTGTACAAATAAAATGGAAGAATATGAAGCATGTATTATGGGACTCCGGGCAGCTATAGAACACAAAATCAGAGCGCTGGAAGTATATAGAGATTCTGCACTGGTGATCTACCAATTGAAAGGTGAATGGGAGACAAAAGACCCTAAATTGATCAATTATTGAAGGATACTCTGGGGTTAATTGAGGAGTTTGATGATATTACTTTCAATTATCTCCTGTGAGAAGAAAACCAAATAGCAGATGCTTTGGTTAGGTTGGCTTCTATGATCAAACTGAGCAAACAAGAGGATGTAAAACCTATTCAAATGAGTATTTATTATGCCCAGCTCATTGTTACAACGTGAAAAAGGAAGAAAGATATGATCACCCCAAGTACCACGATATATTACGGTACGTAAGAAATCGTGAATATCCTGAGCAAGCAACCTAGAACTATAAGAGGACGTTGAGAAGACTATTCTGTGACTATGTCTTAGACAGGGAGATCCTGTATAAAAAAGAAAGGACCAGGTACTATTGAGATGTGTGGACGCTATTGAAGCCAAAAAAATTCTGGAAGAAGTCTACGAGGGCATTTGTGGAACACATGCTAATGGTTTCACAATGGCTAGACAAATTATGAGATTCGAGTACTATTGGTCTACCATGGAGGGAGACTGCATCAATTATGGTAAGAGATGTCACAAATGCCAAATCTATGGAGACAAAATTCATGTACCTCCTTCGCCTTTGCATGTTATGACTTCCCCATGACCTTTCTCTATCTGAGGCATGGATGTCATCGGGCTGATCTCTCCAAAAGCCTCAAATGGGCATCGGTTCATCTTTGTAGTCATTGACTATTTCACTAAGTGGGTAGAGGCTACTTCATATGCTAGTGTTACTAAGTTAGTAGTTAGCAAATTCCTAAAAAAGGAAATCATATGTCGATATGGAATGCCTGAGAGGATCATATCTGACAATGCATTAAATTTGAACAACAACACGATAGCAGAGGTCTACAGTCAATTCAAGATCAGACACCACAATTCATCCTTGTATTGTCCTAAAATGAATGGTGCAGTGGAAGCAGATAACTAAAACATTAAGAAGATTATGGGAAAAATGGTGAAACTTATAAAGATTGGCACGAGAAGTTACCATTTACTTTATATGCTTATCGAACGTCCATCAGAACTTCCACTGGGGCAACGCCTTTCTTATTGGTTTATAGAATGAAGGCGGTTTTATCCATTGAAGTAGAGATACTTTCACTTCGAGTATTACCAGAGCTAAAGTTAGATAAAGCATAATGGATCTAGTCTCGATACGATCAGCTGAACTTGATTGAGGAAAAGAGGCTAAGGGCTATTCGTCATGGTCAAATGTACCAAAATGAATGATGAGAGCTTATGAAAAAAGATTCGCCCAAGAGAATTTCATGAAGAGGACCTGGTTTTGAAAAGATCCTCCCCATATAAAAAGATTTCAGAGGGAAATGGATGCCAAATTAGGAAGGACCTTATGTAGTTAAAAAGGCTTTCTCCAGAGAAGCACTGATTTTAACCGAAATGGATGGGAAAAGCTTGCCCAATCCTATAAATTCTGATTCAGTCAAGAAGTAATATACTAAAAGAGGCTAAAGTGAAAACCCGCAAAGGACACTTTGAGACTTTCTCAAAAAAAAAAAAAACACGGAGAGGCCAAGGTGAAAACCTACAAAGGGCGCTTTGAGACCAAAGGGTTTTGAGTCGAAATCCCAAAAATGGCAGCTCAAATTGTGATCAAAGATGGGGCATGCGGTAATCTTGCTATACCTGAATTAAGAAGAAAGAGAGATGTTACGTCTTGGGGCATCAACAAAGTACTCTGGATCTCCTAAACACATATTGAGCTTAAATTGTTCTTTACAAAGTCCGTACAAAAAAGCTCAGGCTACGATATCTGGGGCACCTATCTTTTCCCCCTCATCATTTTGTATTCTAGCAATGTTTGCTTTCTTTAATTAACCCATTCTTTTCAGATTTTGTTCTTGATAATTTTTAGTTTTGTCCATTGATCGTGTCAAACAGTTGAGTTTTAATATTTATAAAGAATGATAGAACTTGTAGACCAACTATGACAACAATTGAGGCAAGTGCACCTATCGAACAATAGTATAGTTTAGGCAAGATTATTTTATCGAACCCAAAGGAACCTAAAAGTACTACTACTCACTTCCTTTCTATTATTTAGCCTAAAATATGGAGTGATTGGTTTATGAAACTAATGAAAAACTAAACTAGATGCAAAGACAAAAGAATGAATTGGAGAAAGACTTTAGGAAAACTCAGTTAATGAAGACGATACCCTCAGGAAGAATCCACCTATGACTTCACTTATTATTTCTCCCTAAACCATATGATTTCTTTACTTAGCTTGATCCGTGAGACTCCCTAACCTATATTAAACCCTTTCTCAAGGCGAATAACGTCTAACCTTAGGTTAATTAGTGAAAATCTCGTTCTCTTATAATAACCCTCTCAGGAAGCAGTAAATCAATCAATGGATTCCCATATTAGGTTTCACCTTAATCCGACAAAATCTCGTAACCCTATCTCTAGGCACCCGATCAACTCCCTCAATTATGCTAGATCTACTCTTAGGTAGGGTCTATTCCTCCTCCACCTAAGCACATCAGATTAAATTAAGCAACACAATTAAGAACAAACTAAGTACTTCTCATATAATTTAGAAATCAAATAACAAAATCCATCATAGGTTTCATCCCCTTCAGGTATCTGAAGGGTTTAGTTCATAACTAAATAAGAAATCATCTCAAGAGAAAAGATAAAACAAAACATAAGAAATCCCTAAAACTCCCTGAAGGAATTGAAGAAGAGATCCTCCGTCTTGAATAGAGTCCGGCTTCTTGAGATGGATCGACTGGTTATCTTCAAGTGATTCCCTAAAAGATGAAAGCTTCGGCAAAAGCCTCTGCCAAAAATCGTCATCTTCAATGTCTGCCTTGGGTTGTTTATATAGGCTTTTGAGATGCTTTACTTGGCTCCTAAATACGTCTTTTTCAAGTAGAATTACTATTAGGTGGTTTAAGTAGACTTAGGGGTATGTTTCTTTGGCTTCAAGCATCCAATTTCGAGTGAAATTGCTCATTCCCATGGCAGGAGCACGCCCATGGCACACGCCTGTAATTCGGGGTTGGGTTGTGCCTTGATTCTGTCATTTTGGGCACGGTAGCACCAAGTGGCACGTAGATTCGATTCGTGCGTTCAGTGGTCTGTCGATTGGGACACGGCCATGTAGATCACTTGACACGCCCGTGTGTGGTAATGAAATAATGCACGGCCGTGCAACTCGTGAGTTAGGCCGTACACTAGGTAATCGACGAGACACGGTCATGCAGGCTTTGTGCCAGGCCGTGTTGATTTCTTTCTAAGGCCCAATTACTTTGTTTTAAGCCCGTTTTGTGTTCTTTTTATCCTCGGGTGCTTTCCTGAGTATATGACATGAAAAGAAAGGATTACAAGCACCTTTTATATAAATCAAGGGCTAAATCATCAAAAGGCATACTAAATGTGGGATTAAAATATGTTACTTTTATGGTTTATCATCCATCATTGTAATCATTTTCAAGCACTTTGTATTGAAGTAACGATTAATGGACTAATAATACTTTCACAAAAGGAGTTTTGCATATTACTCTGGAAACCTCTAAATAATACGAGAACCTGAAACAAGACTATTATTTAAAACTCACCAAGCCTGAGGGTTGGAAACATCTAAGAAGGAAACTCTAAATAGTAACCATTTCTTTGGATTTTCTATCAAAAAATATCATTTGAACAAGAAGATAGGATATTATGTCAGTGATACAACCTTGAAGAACAACGAGCAATGACAACCCAAACATTAAAAAAGGGATCATTCTCATGACATTCTGCATTCATGCAAATATCATCCATAACACATCTAGTTGGAGCATTCGATTCATTCTGATCATTGCATCCTAACCATTATACATAAGCATAGTTCCATAAAATCGATTCTACAAGTTATGTCCCCGGAGGACGGTGTAGCAAGATCAATGAATCCACAGGTCCCATACCTCCGAGGTTGCAATAGGTCGAATCAAATCCACCATGGCAAACCTCATCTCCCCTGAAGTTCTAGTGGAGCAGATTGAAGTCATTACCCTTATCTCCCTGAAGTTGCAGTAGAGCAAATTGAAGACAGCGAATTTTGCTTTCCTAAAGTTACAGTGAAGTAGATTGAAGCCACAGCCTTATCTCCCTGAAGTTGCAGCGGAGCAGACTAAAGACAGCGAATCTTATTTCCCTAAAGTTGCAGTGGAAAAGATTAAAGTTACAAATCCTATACCTCTGAAGTTGCAGTTGGTCGGATCAAATTTACCAAAACCAAACCCTATCTCCCTGAAGTTGTAGTGGAGCAGACTGAAGATAGCAAATCTTATCTCCCTGAAGTTGCAGTGGAGCAGATTGAAGCTACAAGTCTAATCTCTTTGAATTGATCGAGGCACTAGTTCCTGGGCTCCTGAAGATGCAGTGGGATGGAATGAAGCTACTCGAAAAGAAAAGCACCGAAAGAAGTCAGGATTTGGTGAGATCGGGCAAAATTGGCCCTTTTAAGTCTATGCTTCATTTTCATTACACGACAACGAGAAAAGAGGGGCAGCTATAATTGGCCCAATTTGCCCGACCCAATTAAACATTTTAAACAAAAAAAAAGACAAATTAAAACCTCCAATAACAATAGTCCAAAATAAATAAAAAAACCCCAATTCAAACCCCGGCCCGATTGGCCCAAAAATGTTAACATTTCCAAAAACCCTATAGGTTTCTAGAAGTTTCAACCGCCGCAGCCTCCAGCGCCGCAACAACCTCGTACACTCCATGTCACTTGTCCTTCGTACAGCCTCCACGCGCGTCACCACGTCCTTCTCCTTACGGTGGTCATACCTGTAAAAAGACACGAATGACAGCAGCAAGAATGCAAAAATATATTGTATTTTATATTATTTTTCTTCTACATTTTTCGACTATAAAACGAAGGGAAAATCATTTTGTATTTTTTACTTACTGTTGATGCATACAGAGAGAAATGTACAGAAAGAAAAAGAAAATCAAAGGTGATTTACCTTTTTATTCGCCCGTGTTCTTATTTTTTTTCTTTTTTGATTTGAAATAAACACAAAAAAAAAAGGAAAAGAGGCTTACCAAAATTGCCCCGCGATTGCGTCGGAGGAGGGCCCTTCTCCGTCGTCGAAATCGCACCCGAAAAGAATCGTGAGCCATTTTCTTTCATTTTTTTGGTGGGGAAGGCTTGGCCTTTACATCCGCCTTAAAGCAGGGGCTAAGAGGCTCTTTTTACGCAACGCCGGCCACGGTTCACGGTGGTGGTACGGCCGACAGGTGACGGAACCCTAAGGCCGGCTAAGGGAGGGGATTAAAGGGTTGAGGTTTTTTTTTAGTTTTTTTTTAAAAGGGAGGTTTAAAATGAATGATTTAAAAAAAATATGGGGCTTAAATAGGGGGCATGAAACGACGTACTTTCATATGACCCCCCAAATGCCAAAACGGTGCTGTTTGAGCTCCAACACGAGCGCGCGACCCGAACCGCAAGGAGGGTCCGCGTGTTTTTAACAAATGGGTTATTTACAACCCTGATCCTTCCGCTTTTTCAATTTGTTTCAATTTAGTCCATTTGCTACCTTTAATTTTTTTAAATTTGGCCAGAGCATTTATTTATCGTTTTGATTTAGTCCCTGATGTGCCGATCCTCTGGGGAAGGGACACGTGTCCAGAGGAGGGATTTATTGCCCATTTAGCCCTCCACCCTTTAGCGCCTTTTCATTTTGGTCCTTTTTTGCTTTTTTATTTATAATTTTTATCTTTAATTTCATTTTTATTTTAATTTAATCCTCAGTCTGTTCAATTTCAATTATTTTTGCAATTGGTCACTTATTTATTTTAAACTTTTTATATGATTATTTTAAATTGTTGTATATATTATTTCTTTTAAGAAGCTTTGTATATATATTTTTTATATTAATTATTTACATTGTTTTATACTATTTATTTCAAGATGCTATCTATAGTATATATTTTAAACTTTTCATGTATTATTTATTAAAAATAGTCTTATTATTTATCTTTGAGTTGTTTTATTATTATAAATGTTTTTATACATATTGTTTGTTTTAAATCTTTTATACATTATTTGTTTTCAAATTTATAAATATTATTTATTATTTTAAACTTTTATATACATTATCTATTTTGAATTTTATATAGCTTACTTAGCTTAAATTGTTTTATATGTCATTTATTTTTTAAAAAATATTTTGGTTTATTTTAAACTCTCTTATTATTATTTTATTTTGATTTTTTTATCTTAAATCATTATTTACTCTAAATTGTTCTTTGTATTATTTATTTCATTTTTCTTTGATTATTAATGTTAGCATTTAAATGATGTATGTCGTGTAATTTTCTCGAAGTGTTCCTTTTAGTATTTGTACCTTGTAGTTCATTGGTGTAATGGTTTTATTAACAAATTATCGTCTTAAATAAAAAACACATTTCGTTTAATTACTACATTTTATTCAAAAGTTTTTTTAAAATAAGGCAATACTCGTATTTGGGAATTTCGAGAAGATTGTGCCCAAACTTACTGGGTTCCAATTTTTCTCGTTGACTCTAAGTAACCGAGTACCCCTTTTTTTAAAAATCAAAACGTATAGATTTCAAATAAAGGTTTATTCTCAGGAATTCGAGGTGTTCTGTCCTAACTCACTAGATATGACATTTTGTTATCTCAAGATAAGTATTTCTAAAAGCAAAGGCAATATTCTGTATTTGGAATTTTGAGAAATTGTACCCTAACTTACTAGGTTCTGATTTTTCATTTGACCCAAATGACCGAGTATCCTTCTTAAGTTTAAATACACGAGTTTTAAGAATCAAAAGACAATCGTAGTTTCAAGGATTTAAAATGTTGTATCCTAACTCACTGGGCATGACATTTTACTTATTCGAAATAAGCGGGTCTCAGCATCCAATTCAATTTATCCAAGTTTTTTTAAACAAAGAGGATTATATTTTAAAATCTTTTTAAATTTTCGACATTAAGACGTTAATCAATCAATTCGGTACCAATTTTGGGCGTCACGAGGGTGCTAATCCTTCCTCGTGCGTGACCGACTCCCGAACCCATTTTCTCGAATTTCGTAGGCCAAAATTGTTATTTAATAAATCAAAATGCTTTAACGATAGATATCAAGGTGACCCAATCACACCTCAGAAAAGGATTGGTGGTGACTTCATTTTCATTTTTTAAAGTCGACCCCATTTTTTGAACAAAAAATGGTTTCGACAACATAGTGTAAGACCTAGTCTGGGACTATGACATCGTGTGGAGAGAAAGACAAATGACAGTTGGACGAGTACCAGACGATGAGGGGTAAATATCAAGACGTTGAGTTCAGGCAAACCTCTATCACGAAAAATGCCATTTACCTAATGTGGAAGATTTTGTGGTCATTCTTTGATATGTAGAAGCCTTTGTGGCTATTATTTGTTAAAAATGAGTCATTATGGTGGTTTATGATAAAGTAAAGCCTTAGCGGCTAACTCTGTGGTATAAGAGCCCTTGTGGATGAATCTATTAAATGCGTCTTTGTAACACCCTAAATTTTGGGGCTAGAAGTTTTGATTTTTGTAGTTAAGGTCAGAAAGAGATGTGTGCTATTGTGTTTAGTTACGCGTTTAAGTAGCAAAATGGGCTTGCTGGTCTGGTGGTTTGTTGTATGTTAATTTGTATCTGGGTTTGACTCCTTGTGTGTATGTTTTGGAGGAATATTTTTTTCTGTTTTGTTTATTTTGTTTTAATTTAAAATATATAATTATTTATTTATTTTTCATTTTCATTTTTCTTTCTCCTAGACGTTCTTCTCTTCTTTTTCTCTCTGTTTCTTTTCTTTTTCTTTTTTTTACTTTTTTTTAAATTCTCAAAAATGATTTTGCTGGCTGATTTCGAGAATTTCGCTCCTCCGTCGTCGAGCCAGTGTCTGGGAACCTCCTATTGCGAATCAAGTGTGGGTTTCGTACCTTTTCTAATTTATCTGTGAATTTCGATATGACTTTGTGAAAAGTCGACAGTTTGTGTGTGTGTTCACAAATCGATTATTCTCAAAATTGTACTATTGTTTTATGCTTAGAAACTGTTAGTTTTGGTATAATCTCGAGTTATCGAGGGCGAAGAAGTGCTTCGAGGGTGAAAGCACATTTTGGGGCTATTTTAAGGTGGTTTCGTGACCACATGGGTGGCCACACGGGCGTGTGTCCCCACATGGGCAGTTCACATGGTATTGTGTAGTTAGGAATTAGGGTTCTAGGCAAAATCTAGTGCTACACGGCCTGTGCCACATGGTCATGTGTCTGATTTGGGGATTTTTGTCGATTTTCACACGGTCGTGTCCCCTGGGCACACAGGCGTGTGTGTTTGGCAATTAGGGATTTAGTGTTTTGGTTCCACACGGCCGTGGGGATAATTTGAGGATTTTGAGATCCCACACGGGCGTGTCTTTTGGACACATGGCCGTGTCTGGGGGGCACACAGGCGTGTGAGACCCTCACATGACCGTGTCTACCATGTACTTTATTTTGGCATTTTTGGACAGTAAGTTACACGGCTTGTTCCCACGGCCATGTCCTTGGTTCACACGGGCATGTGCCTCAGCCACACGACCGTGTACCTCCCTTCACACGGGGGTGTGCCTTAGTTACACAGTCGTGTGCCCCTCTTCACATGGGCATTTAACCCTCACACAGCCTAGGCATTTCCACACAGCCAGAGCGTACGGGCGTGTGGCCCTAAGTCACAAATTTTAGTTTGTGTATGTTTTTGATCTGAAAATGTGTCTATATATTCCGACCCTTGGCTAGATTTTAGTGGGGGTAATTAAGTCTCTATATTTGTGGCTATGTGTTCTATTTATGTGTGATTTGTGACTGTTGTGTGTTAGATGTCTGATTTTGAACCTAGTTAGCTCGGTGCGTGTGTGTATCTTCTTCTGTTTAACTGTCTGTCGACGTGTTCATTGTTTCTATGTGATTGTATGCATACATACACTTACATAAAGTAAATATTTGGGTTGGATTCAAAAAAAAGGGATACTAATTTTGATCGATCTGCGCTTTCTTCGCAACTTATTCATACAATGGTTTATTGCATCAGATCAGCATGTACGTCGCCTTTCTTTGCGTGCTATTATCTGATCTAGTAGTTTAAAACTGCAACATGTCTGTAAAGCAAACTACCGCATTGCACTGTACTGCATATACACTAGCCATGTTGCATATTATTATCTAAGTGGCTTATTCCACATTCATGGTGTGTAGGGTTGGATGGGCTTTTCGAGGTCCTAATTGGTGTGATTGGTTGGGTGAGCTTTAACAGCTCTTTTGGGGTGTGATCGGGGTATGGAGAGGTGTGTTGGCTAGATTGTGGGTTTTAGTACTTGACTGCATTTATGTGCATCTATTTGGGTGTAAGATTATCTGACCATAAATTGTTTGTCCGAACAACACTTATGTTAAGTGTTCTATGTGTACTTGGTATGCTCTGACTGTTACGTATGTTGAGACGTTGGTTTCAAGTTCACTTTTTGGTTTTGTGTATATCGGTGAGTATGTTTGGCTTTCAAATTTGTTTTTGTATATTTGTTGTTATTCATTTTGAACTCACACTGAGCTCATGTAGCTCATCCCCTTAGTGTTTCCCCTTGCAGGTACACTTCCGCTTTCTATAGCTGGACTTAGTATGCGAGGTCTCGGATAGTCTCGGTTGAAAATAATTTATCAGTTAACTTTTCAGTTTTCATTTTGATTTATCATTTTGATCTACAAGGTTTTATAAAATTTATGGTACAAAATCTATTTAGAATTTTTTGTACGCAAATTTTATTTTTATATTAAACTCAACTATAATTTTTCTGAATGAATACTAAACGAATAAATGATTTCAGTTCATTATGACAACTTGTTTTGTAAAATTTTCCATCAATCACTTCGGTGATCAATGTGGCCTCGAAATTTGTTCTAAACTTCTAGGCCGGGTTTGGGGTGTTACGGCCTTTATGAAAAAAATCTGTTATATGAAAGATGCCTTTATGGAAAATCTGTAAAGGATGCCTCTATGGCTATCTTTGTTTATGGAAACCCTTATGACTATCTAGTAATTATGGACGCGTTGTGGTTATCTATGTCAAGGGACGATTCCTTGGAGTTATCATCAATAAAGTTTTCCTTTATGGCGCAGTCTGTAGAATGGACTTCGTGGTAATGTTTCTCAGACAACGTTGATTGGGTAGACTCTAAGGAAGAAAATCTAGGACGCGAATATAGGTAAAATGGGGTAGTCTCACTAAGTTCTATCGAACCTACCTTTAAATGTTTTTGTGTTTCAGGTATGAGTGATGTCATGAGGGATGACGCTAGGGCTGCGCCAAGGAAAGGGCAAAGTAAGACACTTATGCATACAGAGTGGAACCGCACAGGCATGACCGAGTTTTAGGAGTCACAAAATTAATTGAAGGAAACTATTTGGCGAATTACCTCATTGTTCGCATAGAATAGGTTAACTACGTAAAAGTAGTCAACGTCTTAGCCCCAAACAATATGAAAAAGAGTCATGTCAAATGGTTTTATATGTACGAAAGTAATTCTTTTGTAAGACTCATTGACTATAAGGGTGTGATGTGCATTTGTAAGTTATGTTAAATGAAAGTCAATTTGTATTAAATGAAAAGGAGAGGTATTGTTCAGTCTAAATTGTAATAGCATATATAAAATTTGTATAAGCCCGCCATAATTGAGTAGTAACAACCGAGATCCGGATCCAGGCAATTGGGTCAGGTCGAAGGGTGCTATACTATCCACTAACAAGCTATTTAGTATGATCTAATTGCAATTTTAGACTTTTAGTTTATTGCAATTTAAGTCCTCACTTTATTTTCTAATTAAAATTTATAGTGATTGAACTTTACGATTTAGTCCTGAACATTAATTAAGCTTCAATTTGGCTAAATATTTCTATTAAATATTTACGAGCTTGGTTTACAAAAATGGAGTCCCGAAACCATATGTTCCAACACCACTGACTTTCAGGTCTTTACAACCAACTTTCTCTTTAAAACTACTAGCATGAAAGGTGTTTTGTTAAATACCCACTTTTTATCCTGAGCATACTCTTCTTTGATAGGCTTAGTTGCAAGTTCTTTAGTTACTCTCTAAATTTTTCTTATGCAATTACAACTAAGGTTACAACAACCTTAAGATCGTCAGCATCAGCTTCAACACCAACTGTTGGTTCCCGTGGATTCTTAGCTTCAGCAACCTTTTTCAACATACTATTGAACTTTAAGTTCAATCTCATAATGTTCTTCGCCTTGTATTAAGTCCTCAATGAGTTGATCTAGGGCTTGTCTTGAAAATATTGGGATCATTCTTCAACCAATTTATCTATTTACTCACTTGTTTCTTATTCATCTCTTTCAATTCTCATACTACTTCTAAAACAATTTCTTCTCCACTTTCATAAATATCGACAGTAGTAATGTGCTTAGAGGAAGAATAATAAGTAGGGTTAAGAAATTCACATGTCCTAAGTTATTATGGGATAGAAAATTTACTTTATTGTAAACTATTTTTTTTAGTTGCAATTGGTGGAACATCTGAAGATTGTTATTGAACAAGATTGATTGATGTTATTTCATGCAGAATAGAAGATGAAGTTCCCTCATTTTTCTCCATGAATTTTCTTTGCAATTGTTGTAGAGAAGGAAAACGTTGTTGTGAATTCTTAGAATGACTTGGAGTTTTGGTCATATTAACTCGAGCCATCAAGAGTCTGATTGAAAGGTTGAGAAAATTCTTAGGGGAAAATGTTCATAAATTCTTACGGTGAAAAAGATGTTTCCATAGAAACTTGTTATTTCTAGGATTTTTTTTTTTTATAGTTGAGATGGAATCAACAAAGGCTTAAGATCAATCTTGTAAATACACATGTTTTGAATATTTCCCTCCAAAAATAAGAAAAGTAAAAATTGGAAAATTTTATCCCTCCAAAAATAAAATTTGTACCAAGTAAAATGACCTTAAAATAGTAAGTTTTGGTATCATGCCTTTCATGCTAAGTTAAACTCGACACTTTCCCATTTCAATCCTCATTTTCTTAAATCATGCAACATCTAAATTTTTTGTAAAAATATCAATGACTTAGCTCTTTAATGGAATATGTTTAAATTCAATTATACTTGACTCAATCAACTCTTTAATGAAGTGTGCCTTATGTCGATGTTCTTTGCCATAGAATAAACCACATGATTCTTGGAGATGTTGGTGGCACTAAATTTATCACAATAAACAATTGGAAAGCTCTATCAGATGAATTTAGTGCCACCAACATATAGGTAAATTGTTTATTGTGATAAATTTAGTGCAACCATAGAAGCTTGACATCTAGGTAAGTTACAACTATCAAAATAGATCAATGGCCTTCAAACAAGCTAAAGTGTGAATGTGTCATCAAAATCAACTCACTCCACTTGTGTATAACCTTGAGCCACAAGTTTGGTGTTGTTTCTAATGATCTTCCCATACACATTTATCTTGTTCCTAAAGATCAAATTTGTCTCGATTACATTACTACATTCATGTTTGGGGAATAATTTCAATACATCATTCCTTTCAAACTTTTTCAACTCATCTTGCATGACCTAAATCTAGTGCTTATCCTTGAAGGCTTTTCTAATATTTTTGGCTCATTGGGAGAAGTGTAACAATGTCACGATAGTTTAGTCTAGTCTTGTCTTTGGTCCTGATTTCACCATTAACAATACTAATTACAATGTCTAAGAGATGATCCTTGAGTACCCTTAAAGATGGTTGTGGTTAGGAAAATTCATCCACAGGTCGATCAATACTATTAACCAATCAGTTGCATGCTTAGTTACAACTTCCTTGGCAACTAGCTTTATTGTGTCTTCATATGTGATGGAGACCTTGATCGTATTTTATGTTTTTTTTTAATACTATTGATGAGGAAGATTTGCTTGGTGGTTTAGGTTTAAATGGCCTAATGCTCCAATGATTTTTTAGGATATTGTCTCAAGCCCTAGTCTCCTAAATCCCCTAAAAAAATGTTTGAAGTCTCATAATTTGATTTAGAACCTTCTACCTCACGATTCTTTGAAGTTCAATATTAATGGTGTAGTGGTAGGCAACTCTAGCTCAACTAGAATTGGAAGGACTATTCATAATAAGAATAGGAGAAACTTGCCTATCTTTTTCTAAAATGATTGCACAAGTTAACTCGAATTTAGCTAAAATCCTTACTATGAGGGAGTCTTTAGTCAAATTTGTATCATTTAGCTTGGGTGAACCTTGGGTTAATAGTGGAGTTTGAAAGTGAGAATTGTATCAATTGGATTAACAATCATGAAGTTGCTCTGCATTATTAGATAAATGTTTTCACAATTGTTTCTCTTTTGATCCTTACTAAAAACTATTGGAAACTAATATACACTCCAACAAAAAAAAAAAAAAAAAAAGGTGGTCGATAAGATGGCGAAGTTTGGAGTTGTCAGACTTAATCCTATGATGTCCATTTTGCCATAAGACTATGTGTTGTTGAGCTTCTTCTTTTGAGTTACTATTAGGTCTCTAATTGTAGGATTAATGTTGTCTTTCTGGTATTGCTTTGCGTGCATCAAAATATGTTATTGTTTCATATGCTGCTCATTGAAATATGTGTTATATTTTATAAGATGGCGAAGTTTGGAGTTGACAGACTTAATCCTATGATGTCTATTTTGCCATAAGACTATGTGTTGTTGAGCTTCTTCTTTTGAGTTACTATTTGGTCTCTAATTGTAGGACTAATGTTGTCTTTCTGGTATTGCTTTACGTGCATCAAAATATGTTATTGTTACATATGTTGCTAGCTCATTGAAATATGTGTATATTTTATGCCTCAGACAATGGCGGAGTCAAGGGGGCTGGCAGAGGCCTTGGCCTCCCCTAAAATAGAAAATTTTCTATTTAAACCCTTTATAAATTATAAAATTTTAAATTAGTAATGGTAAAATTACACTTTACCCCCAAAAAATGATAAAATTTTGATTAATCCTTTAAAAATTATAAAGATATATACTATTAAAAATGGTGAAATTACATTTTTATTATTGTAAAAATATACAATTTAATTTCATCCCCAAAAAATGGTATGGCTCCACCACTAGTCTCGGAGTAAGTATTTGTGATGTAACTCCAAATATTGCTTTTGTTTTTCTTAATCAATAAGCATATCTCCTTTCGGGGAAAAAAAAATTCATGGATAGGGTAGCTAATTTGACTTGTACGAGGTAGCTTTGGACATGGTATTTTGATCTCGAGTTGGTTTTGATTTGATATGTCAAATTAAAAAATTAAATTAAATTATATAGATTTAACTATAAAAATATATAAATATTACTGTAAAATATTTTTAATATTTTATAATATATGAACAATGATAATGGTTCGTCATGTCAAGTTGGGCCAATTTTAGACTTGGAATGAAATTATCTTTTGGGAATTAGGTTGCAGCCTAACTCATGGATAAATCTAATGTATAGTAAAAAAATGTACCTTAGAGTAAAATTAAATTTTATTTTTAATACATAATTAAGTAGAAGAAACATTGAAAAATATTTGAAGGAGTTATTAATATTTTTAAAAATAAAAAATATTAAATGACATTTTTATGTTTTATTAATTAATTTGGTGTCACTATATCCAACACAATAAATATTTTAATTTGAGTATAAATAAAAGTAACATTTTCATATGTGTTTAATATATTTTATTCAATAATTTTGAAGTTATTTAATAGAACAATAAGACTCTCCACTTAATGTTTTATGTTTCAAAAATAATGAAAATGAGTGGATGCAATGTGAAAGAAGAAATGAGTTGAGATAGGAGGTGGAAATTGTAGATGAGAAATGGGAGCATCGGAAAGAAGAGGAGCGAAGGGGGAAGTTGTGGGAAAAGAGAGGAAAGAAGCATTATAAAAAGTAGAGTGGGGCTGGCTGGTTCTAATTAAAGTTGGGTTGCAAAAGGAATATATTCATTTTAAAGAATAAATTCTGTAAGCACAATAAAGATGCTTGAAATTCAAGCAAACATGGCCTTAATACTAAGCCACCCTCATCTTTTTCAACTACCCTATATGGTGTGTTTTTTTTTTTTTTTTAAGCATTATTAATAATTAATCAACTAAAAGTTAAACTCCAACTTTGCTTCATTATAGTATAAAGGTAAGACAGCTATTGTACTATATCCTTCTAAAGCAAATCTCCAAATCTAATTCACCCTCCTCTTTTCTTATTTTATTTTATAAATTAATAAAGTATAAAACCTTGCATTATTAAATTTCTAATTTTTTACTATCAAAATATTTATCATTTTAATATTAATCAAACAATTTCTTAGAAATTTGGAATTGTTTTATTATCAAATTAAAGAAAGTTTTAATAAAATTAAACTTTATATAATCCTCAGCAAGGCTTAAAAAACTCATAATACAAGTTCTTTTTCCAAATATGTCACACCTAAATTCTCATTGTTTTATGAATTTTTAATCATATTTACAATATTTTACAAATAAGTAAATTTAATACCAATTAAAAGATTAATAAAATAACATATAAATTTTGTTTCATGTGAAAAAATAAATCCATTTATTATAAATTTTATTTATTGTTAATGTAAAATTAAAGAAAGTATGGTGATAAAAATTATAGTAGATTTTAATTCTTTTTATTTATCAAATAAATTTATTTATTTAAAAAACTTGGTATAGAATTACAATTTTACATTTAAGTTGTGTAAAAGATATTAATATTAATTATTTTTCTTAAATTCAAAAGATTCCCTATATTTATACTTACATTTATTTATATAGACATATGGATAGAGAAGTGCCAAAATACATTGTAGAACAGTAATAAGCAAAAAGGTGGTGGGGGAAATGGTTGAAGGAGGATTTGCTACGAGATCTACATTATTTAAATATTAATAAAATATGATTATTCTCTCAAACCAGCTTGACCATATCTTGTTGGCATACAACCATTGGTTTGATAGGAAAAACAATTATATAAATATACTTTTACTAAAACTACGTTGATTTAAATATTTCAACATTTAATTTAATGCCATATGTATCCATTTCTTCTTCAAAAGAGAGAGTTCTCCCCCCCCCCCCCCCAAAAAAAATTACACTTGACTCCAAACTTTTGTGTGCATGTAGAACCAATTGAGATCTTGAGGGCATGATCTTTGAAATTGGTACAAGGCAAGGCCTAAATTTGAAAAACCAACCAAAACTTGAGACCTTGTAGTACCACCAATGGCTACAAGATTGGCATAACTTCATTGAAGATGTAGAATTTACTTTGGCTCAAGAATCTTTGTTTGATTGTGAAAGAAGAAAGCATTTATTCCCACTAGGATTTGGGTAAACACCATATATACAATGGGTTTGTACTTTTCAGATATATATAATATGGTTTGGTATTTACTACTGTATAAATTTATACATTAATAATTAATTATACCATGACACTTCATTAAAAATTCCTAAAAGAATTTTAAAAATAAATACAAATAATTAAACTGTTCAACCGGTAAGATGATTAGATGTCAAGATATATATATATATATATATATATATATATATGGGAAAATTATTTGATACATTGTTAGTGGAAATTATAAAACTCCACAATCGGATTGAGAGTTTAACAAATATATTATAAAACATAATAAAAACATAAAAATAAATTATATAAATAAATATAATATTTTTACACTCTCAAACCATAGATATATATCAAATAATTACTCCCATATATATTAACCTTTTCAATCTCCAATCACATTTGACATCTTTGATTGGGAGAGTAGAATTTCCAATCACATTTGACATCTTTGAATGGGAGAGTAGGAGGTGTTTTTATTTTAAAAAATCTTGGTAGTCATCTTGATTTAATACTACTTTATTCTAGCAAAGTGGGACATTGTGTCAATTTATTGGGTTTGACCCATTGACATTCAAGTGTATTTTTGTTTTTATTTGGTTTGGGAAATCATGGGATAGGATGGACAATCTTCAGTTCCACAAAAGTGATTAGAGAATGAGGCCCATCCATTAAACTTTAGAAGAGAGAAGGGTCCCCTACTACTTGCTGTCATCTAAAGCTTCATTCTTTATGCATGGATGTTCAGCTCCTTACATTATACCATTACCAACACCCCCAGTACCGTAAAGTCATTCCCTTCTCTCTCTTTTTCTCCTTAATTTGCCTTAGATTATTTTTTTTCCTTAACAGCATAGTGACTTAAATAAAAAATTTTAATGATTAATGATGTAGTTTACCCTAATTTTAAATATCAATATAATTACACCAGATGAACATAAATGATGGTATGATATGAGAAAATAATATTAACATGTGAAATCGTCTAAGTGTATGTAATATGAATTATACATATATATTAAATTTTAACATGATTATAATATGTAACAATAATACAATTATTTATTTAATTATCAATGCACATATATATGCAGGGATAATACAATTGGGAATCACATAGGAATGTTAGTGATGTACCCCTTGACTTCATATTTGAATCTTATGGATTATTGCCTGCAAAGCAACTACAGGCTTAGAAATTTTTTAAACAAATTGCGTACATGTTGCAGAATATGAATCCACTTGTTTTACTATAAGTTGAATATGGATATATTAATGAAACAGTAGATTTGGGTTGTAATTAACAGCTTCTGTAATCCTTACAGAGGAAATATTCAAATTTTGATCAGTTATTTAACCGAAAGGCATGCAAAGGCAAAGGCAAAAAGCAAAAGAAACAAAAACAAAATGATAAAGAAATCATAAGTTTAGTTATAGCTTTGATTGACTAGTAATTTGGGTAAGAATCCATCAATTAATCATTAAATTTGGTGTCAAGAATGATGACTACCTTTTTCTTGGTAATGACATAAAGGATATATACACACACAAATGTCTTTGTTTTCTGAACCCTCATCATAGATTATATTGCCCACAAGATTTTGAACTTCATTATAACCTAAAAGGGGAAATTGTACTATAAAACCAACAAAATGGGTCGTGTATGGACTTTAATTAATGAGTCATGTATGTACTATTAAACATGGTTGGCATGGTGAGTGCATCGTCTCACTCATATTCCGAATACTCAAAAAGTTTGCACATGGTAATGGTATAGTAGAAAGATACAGTCTTCTTTTAGAGATGACAAAAGATACATTACCCTCACCCTCACTCTCACACGTATCTGATTTTGTACATTCTAACCATATTTTATTCTTTTGCAAAACTTTTCCATGCACTTATCTTTTTCTTTCTTAAACAGTAACCTCAACCCTTTTTTTCTTTTCTGAAATTTGGAAGCTGTCTGTTCAGATCTGTATATATGTCTATCCGTCTGTAAGCCAGTAAAGTGTTTAAGTGTAGTATAAATATTGTATTGTACGTATGGTGATGACAACATATTTATAGTATCTTTTGTTTGGGTAAAGGGGAGAGTGGGTGCATGTTAGAACAGCTGCTCTTTAATATTTCTTTTTTTTTTTTTTTTTTTGGTATGATATATGGTATATAGTATGGTATGGTATATAGTATTATAAATTTAGCTTTTCTTTTTATATGAAGAGGGGAGCCTGTGGTTTATTCCTTTTTTTTTTTTAGTATTGTTGAAAACCAAGGAACCTAAAGCAAACCCTCTCTTCTCTTCTTCAAAAACGCACCCTATTCCTCCCTATTTGCATCGCATTTGTTCTTGAATCTCAGGGTATTCTCACAGCCGCTTGTGTGAGTGAGAGAGAATGTTCCAACCAAAGAAGCCCACAACTATGAATTCCCATGATAGGCCTATGTGTGTTCAAGGCGACTCTGGTCTGGTTCTCACCACTGACCCCAAGCCTCGCCTGCGTTGGACCGTTGAGCTCCATGAACGCTTTGTCGATGCTGTTACTCAGCTTGGAGGCCCTGACAGTACTTCATCTATCCATTATTAACCTCTTCTTTTTATTACTTCCATTTCTTCATAACCTTATCATCGTTATGTTTTGCTTAACTTTGACAGAGGCCACACCAAAAACAATCATGAGAGTTATGGGAGTGAAGGGCCTTACACTTTACCACCTAAAGAGCCATCTCCAGGTTTGAATACGACACCCATATCTCATGCTTGCTTTAGTTTTTTTCTTCCAGCCCTTTTGTGACCAGCTTCTCCATGTAGGGTTGTCTTGGATTTCCCTTTTCTTTTTGTGTTATTTTATTCATCTTTTCCTCTCTTTTTACGCTTCTTTTGATTACACTAATTTTAATCCTTCCCGTTGGATTAGAAATTCAGACTTGGAAAGCAACCTCACAAAGAAATAAATGATCACTCTATGAAAGATGGTAAGAGATGAGGTGGACTCTTCTTTCTAGGGTTTTCTTTAAACATACTAGTGTATATATATATTCATGCATGTCTGTATGTTTGTAGCTAATTTTTCTTTTCTTCCCTGTTTTTCCGGGGGCGTTAGATCTTCAAAGAAGTGCTGCTTCGTCCTCAGGCATGATGGCTCGTAGCATGAACGAGTATGTGTCTATTCAGTTGTTGTGATTATTTTAATGATGTAAAAAATACTATCAAGAGCAATCAAGTTAGGCCTACCTTTTTTGGTGCATACCCCCTTTTAGAACTTTAATTACGATTAATATTGAATTGTTGGGGTTGTCCATGATCAGTTTACGATTTAATACTATGGTTCAATCGATATAAAGTATGAATTAAATGAATATAAATCACATAGAATTTGCCTCTTTTTTTTTTTCTAAAATGAAATTATTTTGGATTTTCTCGTGGAACGTATGTGTAACTCTAACATGCATGGGTGATGCGATTAGGATGCAAATGGAAGTGCAGAGAAGACTTCATGAGCAATTGGAGGTATGCACAGATTCTCCTTATCTCAACAGATCATATTATATTCTTTCTTGCTTCATAACTATTACAAAACAATGAAATGTTTGGGTGGATAAATCTTCTTTTATATGAACTGGTTCATGGGTGGCTGGCAGGTTCAAAGACACCTTCAACTGAGGATTGAGGCTCAAGGCAAGTATATGCAGTCCATACTAGAAAAGGCTTGTCAAACACTGGCTGGCGAAAACATAGCTTCCGGGGGCTATAAAGGTATGGGAAATCAAGGTGTTCCCGACATCGGAGCGATGAAAGATTTCGCCCTCTCAATTTCCCACCGTTTCAAGATCTCAACATTTACGGAGGTGACCAACTTGATCTCCCACACAACATGGATAGACCATTACTTGATGGCTTCATTTCCAATAATGATAACACTTGCCTCGGAAAGAAGAGGCCGAGCCCTTACAGTGGCAGTGGGAAGAGTCCATTGATCTGGTCCGATGATCTCCGACTGCAAGATTTGGGCACGGCTCCATCATGTCTAGGACCTCAAGATGATCCTCTCAAAACCGACCAGATTCAGCTTGCACCGCCGTCTACCGAGCTAGACAGTATGTCGGAGATTTACGATGCCAAGCCGGTGCTTTCGGGCGATGGCATAGGTGAAAAGAAGTTCGAAGCATCGCCTAAGCTGGAAAGGCCATCGCCAAGAAGGGCAGCACTTCAGACAGAGAGGATGAACCCTATGATAAATAGTGGTAGTGTGGCACAAGGGAGGAATTCACCATTTGGATGATCAATTTCTAACATATATTTGACTTATGATTAGACTTTATTAATTAATTATGCTCCCCGGCCCTGCGTCTGAAATCTGAATGGGGTTTTAGTAAATTAATTATAATTACAATAGGGTTTTGCCTGAGGTATATGATAATGCATGCCATGCACATGCCAATCTTAATTTGTTACTTAATTGTTATGAGTTTAGTACATCAATTTGTACTTGATCACCATTCCAATTATATGCTATTGTTGATTTCTACTATATATTTTGCATCTTCAACTCGCACTTTGTGTGTGCCATGCCTGTTTTCTTCCATTGAAATATCTATCTTGTCAAAACTTCTTTTTATATAACCTAATATTTTTTAATCTATCAGCTTATTTGTGCATGGAAATAACATTGTCTTTTGTTATGATTTGAGATTTTAAGAACAAAAGAGACTGCGAAAAAACTATTTTGCCATTGACATTTGCACGCCCTCTTCGTTCTTGATGTTAATTGGCCTTTTTGTTGGTCGTCACCACCATAAAAGACAAAACTGTATTCAAAATTCTTCTAAAAGGATGTGAGATGTAATATTTGGATTTATTACATACTGAACAAACCAAATTTTAATTCAAAATCTTTAATTTGAACTATATATTACTTGTTTATCGGTGATTTAGTAATGAGTTTTCAAATGAAAAGTGGATGTATCATTTGAAGAGCTAGTTTTACACAATTTTTGTCTCTAAAAACATAAGATTGTGCAATTTCTGATGATAAATATATCGTGGGAAAAGAGCAATGAATGATGGTCATAATGTGTAGGCTCCTCTTGTAAGAATGAAGTAAACTTTTTAAAACCCTTACTTTTAAGGTAGTTATTATCATTGGGAAGCACGAAGCCACACTAAATAAACAAAAACCCCGCAAGGCACGATATGCTCCCCATTAAAGCAAAAGATCATGGGGTTTGGGAGCACATGCCTCTGCAAAAGCATACATTACATACATACCTATTTAATAGATTATATTATATCACTTTGGGAACCAAGCACATTTTGATTGTACATACTTAGCAACCTCTTTTTCTTATTATGTTAGAGCAACATTTATTAATTGCCAATGATAGTAGCCGACATACAGTATCTACCTTTTAACCTCTTTACCACTCTTTATTCCTGGGGTCTCAGTTTTCCAGGTGGACACTAATTACTACTTTTAAGTTTCAATCACCATGTGTGTGGATTAACTCTAATTTTTAATTATTTGATTTCTCAACTTGGCATTTCTGTAAAATTCATAAGGTAAGTGTTCATTCAACTTATAGCAAGTACTGAATGATATGTTTATAATTATATATAATAATAGTATTAAATGAAATGTTTTAAATGTTGATATTTAAGGTAATCGTCGAAACCATTTAAAAAAAAAAAAAACGTCTCGCTTTGGTTTTGAAAATGAAAATGAACATAAGGAGTCGCCAACAATTCTTGTTTTGTGATGTGTGATCGGATCACCTCGTAAAATAGCTGTTTTTAATAAACGGTTCAATTTATTTAAAACAACGCTTCTTGATCTACGAAATTCAGAAAGATGGGTTTGGGAGTCGGTTACGTATGAGGAAGGATTAGCACCCTCATAACGCCCAAAAATTGGTACCTAGTTGATTAATTAGTGTCTTTGTGTCGAAAATTGCAAAATTTGAGGAAATTTTAAAAATATGATCCTTTTTTATAAAAAAAATCGAGAATAGGGCATGTTTCACGTTAATCAGGAAAAAGAATCGTCCCGTAAGTTAGGACACAATGTCTTAAATTCCCGATACGAGAATAAATGCCGAAAAACTTATTTATTTTGGAATGTATTTGATTATCTCGATTTTTAGAAAGAAATCATATTCCGTAAGTTAGAACACGATCTTTTCACAATTCCCGAGGTTAAAAATATTTTGAAAACATTTGTTATTTGGATTTATTGAGAAAATTGGAACCCCGTAAGTTAGGGTGCGACCTTTCAAATCTCGAAATAAGAAAATTTGATGATTTAAAAAACGAAATTTTATGCAATAGGTATAGATTAAAGCAATGTAAATTGGTAATAAAATGAAAAAATGATGGTACAAATATGCATGATGAAATAATAATAAATGCATCAATGTGAATAACAATAATAAAGACGAAAATAAAATAAAATAAACGAGTCAAAATAAAAATAAATAAATAATAAAAATAGTAAAGAAAATAATAAAATAATAATAATAAGTAATAAATAAGAAGAGAAAATATAATTATAATAGTAATAATAATAAAATAATAGCAATAATAATAGTAAAGAAAATAATAATAGTAATAGTAATAATAATAATAATAGTAATAATAAATAGTAATAATAATAAACAAATAATAATAGTAAAAAAAATAAAATAAATGAATAATAGTAACAATAATAATAACAATAACAAGATAAATAATAATAATAAAAGTGATAATAGAAATGAAAATAATAATACTAGTAGTTATAATAGTAATAATAATAGTAGTGGAATAAAATAATAATAATACATATAATAATGGGTATTTTACTAAAAAAATACTAATTTTTAAAAAAATTTACGGAAAAGTACCGAAAAAATAATTATTTACCGGAAATAGCCATTTTCCCCGAAAACGCGTCCACATCAGCGCGTTTTCAGGGGATGCAGTAGGAAAATGCATCCACGAGAGCGTTTTCTGCCACTTCAGCAAAAAACGCTTCCTTGAGGGCGCGCTTTGCTGATGTAGCAAAAACGCTCCCCCAAGGACGCGTTTTAGCCCGTGTTTTCTTTTTAAAAAAAACTATTCTCTAATTTTTTAAAAATTTACGAGAATAAACATTTATAAAGGCTCAAAGTGACAACACCATTTTTTTTAAAGTGTCATCAATTAATAAGGAAATATAACTTACAAAGGAAATCTTTTATAGACCCAAAGTCTCATTTCTCTTGTTTTCTTGAGCAATGTGGGATATGAGATATGTGTATATATAGACTCATGAATAGTTTTGCAGCTTGTTCATATACAATGTGGGATTCTTTTTCTTTTAACTAACAACATAGATTAAAGGCTATACTATATTTGATATTTTTTTACAAAATAATTTCTTTTTTTATATTTTGTTAACATTTTCTTATATTATAAAATTATCTTTTGAGATCTTTAATCTTGTTGCATTTTAGAATTGTTAACATATACAAAAGAATTATTAAAAAAGAGAACAAATTGCACATATGAAACTTGTACATGCAATAATCTTCTATTCAATTTTAAATGTTTGAAGTTAATATCAATGCAATTCTAATTTTTAAAATAATTTTCTATTATTTAAATTTAGAAGTTATACTTTTAATTTTTTATTTATTTTATTTTATATTATGAATGTTTGATTAATAAATAAATGGTGACTATTTGGTACTCAAATAGAATTTTTTTAATTTTAAAAATTGATATATTTTTTAAATATTTATTTATTTTAATATTTTACTATACTAATTAATTTTTTAATTCTAATTTAATTTAATTTTCATCACCTAATGAATGTCGATAAATTTATTTTAGATATATTTTGACTAGATAGATAATCTATTTAAACATAGTATATAATTATGTTAAATTATTTTTTATAGAAATATATAATATACATAAAATATAATAATTATTTTTATATTTTATATCTAGATTAAATTACATTAGTAGTCACTTAACTATATTTTTAGCTATCGAATTATAAAAACTTACAAAATGATGACTCAACTATTAGTAATTTTTAAATATTTATTTTTAATATTTTACCATACTTATTTTATATTTTATATATTTTTACTTGTAGAGTTTAAAAGTTTTATTTATAATGTTAACTTTTGTAAAAAATTTAAACTCTAAGTAAAAAAATCAAATATAGTGTAGCATTTCATCTCATGTTGTTAGTTAAAAGAGAAAGGAATCTCACATTGTTTAGGAAAAAGCTGCAAATCTGTTCATTAGTCTATATATACACATATCTCATATCCCACATTACTCAAGAAAACAAGAGAAATGAGACTTTGAGTCTATATAAAGATTTCTTTTGTAAGTTATATTTCCATATTAATTGATGACACCTTAAAAAATATGGTATTGTCACTTTGACCCTTTATAAATGTTTATTCTCGTAAATTTTTAAAAAATTTGAGAATAGTTTTTTAAAAAAAACACGGGCTAAAACGTGTCCTTGGGGGAGCATTTTTGCCACATCAGCAAAGCGCACCCTCAAGGATGCGTTTTTTGCTGATGTGGTAGAAAACGCTCCCTCGTGGATGCGTTTTCCTGCTGCATCCCCTAAAAACACGCTGACATGGACGCGTTTTTGAGGGAAATGGTCCTTTCCATTAATTAATTATTTTTTCGGTCCTTTTCCGTAAATTTTTTTAAAAATTAGTATTTTTGGTAAATTACCCTATAATAATAATAGTAATAATAATAATAATAATAATAATAATAATAGTAACAATAATAATATTAAAATTAATTAATTTAATAAAATAACAAAATAACCAAAAAAAGGACTGAATTGAACTTAAAACAAAATTTTGGGGCAAATATGAAAATAAATAAAAAGGAAAAAGACCCTATTGAGCACGCGAATAACAAGGAGGGACTGAAAGGGAAATTTTTCCTTCTCCTCCAAAACGCACAGCATTAGGGGAACCATATTGAAAATCAAAGTAAATTACTGGACAAAATTAAAATATAAGAAAAACTTGATTGCTAAGAAATAAAAAAGCGGAAGGACTAAAAGTGCAATAAGCCCCATAAGCAAAACACGTGGATCCTCCCTGGCGGGTCGAGTCAACACGCGGATCCTAAGGCCAAAACGACGTCATTTTGGTGCCTGAAAGGCCTGGCCAAAACGGCGTCATTTTGGAGGCCTATTTAAGGGAAAAAATTTTAAAAAAAATTCATTTTAACCCTATATCAAAAAAAAACCCCCCACCCTTCGTTTTTTCTCTGAGAGCCATTAGAATTCCGGCGAGGACTCCAGCTGGTCGTCGCCACCACAGACCACCTTGCACGGTGGCGGAACCCCAAAAAAGTGAGTTTTTTTTTTATATTCTTTTATATATAAACAGTTATGTAAAGGAAAAATGAAAAGAAATATAGAGGTATATAATAGTTTCAAAAAAATAAAAATAAAAGAAAAAATAGCGGAAATAAAAGGACCTTAGCACTTTTTTGAATTTGTTTTTATTTCCTCTGAATATTTACTGCTTCTTTTTTGCTTGTTTGCTTGAATCTTTTCTTTTTTGTATTAAAAAAAACCCTCCTTTTACATTGTTTGTTCACTAGGCTTATATAGCCGAATAAATACATTATTTTTATGAATATCTGCCACTGTTTGCTATTTGCTCTCTCTGCTTTTTGCTACGTTCTCTGCTCTTTGTTGTGTTTCTTTTTCTTTGCAGGCGAGGTCAACGAGCCTTGGGCGGTGTGCACGCCGATGGCAACACATGGGGGCAGTACGGCGCCTTAGCCTTTAGGGTTTCTTTTTTCTTTTTTTCTGTTTACTATTTTTGGGCCATTAGGCCATTTGTAATTTGGGCTAGGGCTAATATAATTGGGTATGGGGTTAATTTGGGCTTTTTAGTCTGTTTCTATTATTTTGGATTCATCATTTTATTATTCTTGTTTTGGTTTGTTCCGATGGGCCTCGGGCTAAAATTGGGCTCTACAGCTGCCCCTCTTTGCTCGTTGTCATGTAACGAGAATAGAGCAAAGACTTTAGAAAAGACTAGTTTTGCCCGGTCTTACTGAGTCTCGACGCTTCTCTTCTTCTTCAGGTGGCCTCGCTCTAACCCACTGCAACTTCAGAAGTATAGGAATTGGTGCTTCGATCTGCTCTAATGTAATTTCAAGGAGAAGAGATTTGTAGCTTCGATCTAATCTGCTGGAACTTCAAAGAGATAAGAATTGGTAATTTCAACCTGCTCCACCACAACTTCAAGGAGATAAGGTTTGCTGGCTTCAATCTGCTCTACTGAAACTTCAGGAAGATAAGATCCGTCGTAATCTGTAGCTTTAATCTGTTCCACTGCAACTTTAGGGAAATAAAATTTGCTATTTTCAGTCTGCTCCACTACAACTTCAAGAAGATAAGGTTGGTGGCTTCAATCTGCTCCACTGCAACTTCAGAAAGATAAGATCCGTCGTAATCTGTAGCTTCAATCTGTTCCACTACAACGCCAAGGAAATAAGATTTGCTGACTTCAGTCTGCTCCGCTGTAACTTCAGGGAGATAAGGCTAGTGGCTTCAATCTGCTCCACTACAACTTCAAGAAGATAAGATCCGCCAATTTGTAGCTTCAATCTGTTCCATTGCAACGACAGGGAAATAAGATTTACTGATTTTAGTCTGCTCCGCTGCAACTTCAGGGAGATAAGGCTAGTGCCTTCAATTTACTCCACTATAACTTCAAGAAGATAAGATCTGCTGTAATCTATAGCTTCGATCTGTTCCACTGCAACGCTACGGGAATAAGATCCGCTGTCTTAAGTCTTCTCCACTACAACTTCAGGGAGATAAGGCTGGTGGCTTCAATCTACTTCACTGCAACTTCAGGAAGATAAGATCCACCAATCTTCGATCTGATCCACTGTAACTTCAAAGAGATAAGATATACAACTTCAATCTGCTCCACTGCTACTTCAGGGAGATGAGATTTATGGGTTCACCGATCTTGCTACACTATCCTCTGGGGGACATGACATGTAGAATCGATTTCATGTGCTTATGCTTATGCTAAATGATTAGGATTTCATGATTAGAATGAATCAAATGCTCATAACTAAATGTGTATGAATGATATTTGTATGAATGCATAAGAATGATCCCTTTTTAATGTTTGGGTTGTCATTGCTCGTTGTTCATCAAGGTTGTACCACTGATGTGTTACCGTGTCTTCTTCATTTTTCATCAAAGTTTTATCACTGATGTGTTACCATGCTTTCTTGTTCAGCCGGTGTCTTTGATAGAGAATCCGAAGAAGTAGTCACAATTTAGACTCTTCTTTCTCAAATATTTCTAACCCTTAGATTTGGTGAGTTCTAAATAATGGTCATGTTTCCAGATCCTTATACTATTTAGAAGCTTCTAGAGTAATATGCAGAACTCCTTTTATGAAAGTATTTTAGTCCATTAATCGTTATTTCAATGCAAAATGCTTGAAAAAGATCATAATGATGGAAAAATTGAATTTTATCAGAAACAAAATCTGAAAAGAATAGATTAATCCAAGAAACCAAACATTATTGAAATATAAAATAAGTGAGAGGAAAGTAGGTGCCCTAGATATCGCAGCATGAGCTTCTCTATACGAACTTCTTGAGGGCTATTTTGAGCTCAACATGTGTCTAGGAGATCTAGAGTACTCTGTTGATTCCCCAAAACGTAACATCTCTCCTTATTGTTAATTCGGAGAAAGCAATTCAAAACCCCTTTTGTCTCAAGGCATAACATCTCTCGTTCTTATTAAACTAGAGAAAGCAAGGCTACCGCATGCGTCATTTTTTATTAAAATTTGTATTTCCCTTTACGGGTTTTCAATTCAAAATCCCTTTGGTCTCAAGGCACCCTTTGCGGGTTTTCGCCTTGGCCTTTCATTCTTCTTTTCATTTTCTCTTTCTTTTTTTTTACTTCTTCTTTTTTCTTTTTTCTTTTTTTTTTGTGAAATATTTCTTGATTTGAACTCATAGGATTAGGCAAGTCATTGTTATCCTTCTTGGTCAAAATCAACGCTTTTCCAAAGAAGGCCTTCTTTACAACATAAGGTCCTTCCCAGTTTGGCATTCACTTTCCTCAGAAGTCCTTTTGTATGGGAAAGATCATTTTCAAAACTAGGTCTCCTTCATAGAATTCTTTAGGATGAACTTTTTCATCGTAATCTCGGGTAGCTTTCAACCTCTTTTCTTCAATCAGGTTTACTTGATCATATCGAAATTAGATCTATTCTGTTTTATCCAACTTCAACTCTAGCAAAACTCGGAGGGAATAAATGTCGACTTCAATGGGCAAAACTGACTTCATTCCATAAATCAATGAGAGAAGCGTTGCCTCGGTGGGGTCTTAACAGACGTTCAACAAGCACAGATGCCATGAGTCTCAATCATTTTCCCCGCGATCTTTTTTTTTCACCATTCATTTTAAGAGCGATACGGTGTTTAACATTGAACAGACTGCAAACTTCTGGTGTCATGTTGTTGTTTAAATTTAATGCATTGTCAGATATGATCCTTTTTTGGGATTTCATACCGACATATAATTTTCTAACTGCCGACTTTGTGAAATCGGCATATGAAGCAGCTTTTACCCACTTGGTGAAGTAATCGACGACCACAAAGATGAATCGATACTCTTTAGAAGCTTTTGGCATGATCGGCCCACTGACATCCATACCCCACATATAGAAAAGTCATAGATTCTACTTATTTTTTGTAAGGTGGGATCTGTTTCTCATCTTGTTCTACTATCCTTAACAAACCAGGAAATAAGCTACAGTCTCGATCATCTTTAAAGTCCTGAGGTTCTTCAAGACACATATCTTACTTAAAAGTAGATTCTGAGTCAATAGCAGCGTCTCTCATGTCGTGGATATCTAAGGACATGTTGTAGGTATGAAGGAATATTCAAAGAACAAATGAATCTAAGAATAATTATTTATGTGGTATGAACATGAATGAAATAAATGAATAAAAGAATATTTGCTCAAAGTGAGACACAAAAATGCATTTTCATTGATAATATAGATGTTAAACAAGCCTATTTCACAAAAAGATTCTTATTGCTCCTAGGCTTAAAGCAATAAGTGTGTTTTGGACATTACTCCGAATTTGGCTCTAAAAAATACAGGCCTCTCTTCCACAGTCCCATTGTTCAAAACACTCCCAAGTATATAAGGGCAGATGCTTGATGAATTCTCTTCTCTGGCTCCCTCTTCGGATACGGTGCTAATGTTCAGATTTTCAACATTCCTTTCGGGTCTTAGACCTCTTCGAAGAAAATCAACTCTTTGTTATTCATTAGACTTTGTACCAAAACTTTGAATTCGGCACACTCTTGGACTTCATGGCCTTCTTCTACGTGGAACTCACAGCTCCTTATCTCTTTGGGTATCTCTTCCAAATCCTGAATAATTAATCCCCTGTCTATCATTTGTTTAAAAATCCATTTCAATTGGGTTTTTACTTTTGCAATATTCTTCTTGATTTTCTTTCCCGCGTTCCCAATTATCGCGCTACCCCCTTATCAGTATGGTTGAGTAACGAATATTACAGTGCAATTTTCAATCGAGTGTCCCATGGTCCCTACATGGTACTCGCATTAGGCGTTCGCGTCATACCATTTGGGAAACAGAGGTTGCACAGGTTCTGAGTAGAAAGGAGATACCACATGGGCATCAAATAGATTTTGGTACAACTTTCTATACGTCATGGGGATGGGAGTGAACTGGAGTTTTTCTGATTTCGGCCTCGAGTTGGATTCTTACCTTGAAGGGCCTTGATGACTGGCCCTCGGCTGGCCCATAGTGATTGGCTTGGGATACCTTTTACTAGACATGCTCACGTTATCCACTTCATCTTTATTTTTCTTCAGGGTTGACCTCTTGGTACTTTCACTTGCATCTATCTTCCCACTCCTTACGGCGTTTTCAATCATCTCGTCGGATATTACTATTTCTGAGAAGCTCATGGTAGCGCTTCCGAACATATGGTTAATGAACAGGGCTTTCAGAGTATTGATGAAAAGCATTATCGTTTCTTTTTCAAGAAGAGGTGGTTAGACTTGTGTTGCCACTTCTCTCTATCTTTGGGCATATTTCCTAAAGCTCTCACTTTGCTTCTTTTCCATATTCTATAGTGTAATTCTGTCAGGGGTCATGTCTGTTACATGGCTATATTGCTTCATGAAAGGCTTTGCCAAGTCCTTCCACGAGTGGATTTTGGCACGGCTCATTGGTTTTACCATTTGGCAGCTGGCCCAATCAGGCTGTCTTGGAAGCAGTGGATTAATAATTGGTCATTATTAACATACCCTTTCATCCTTCGACAGAACATCGTGATGTGAACTTTAGGACAACTAGTCCCATGATACTTTTTAAATTCCAGAGTCTTGAATTTCAGCGGGAGTACTAGATCTGGGACCAACCTCAGATCCTTGGCATCAATGCCGCAATGGTAATCAGCATTCTCCATTGCTCTGATTTTTTCCTTTTAACCACCTGTACTGATCTTCGAGTTGTTTTGGCAGTTCCACCCTTGCTTTTTCTATTTTTTCCATTTTGTCTAGATCAAGAACTATAGGATTGGTTATGTTGTTCCCCGGATTGGAACTGAGCCTGTCGGATAGTTCATTGGTGCCGAGGTACCGGCCTAATATTGTTGGGGTCCGATAGTGATGGGTACCATTTGCGGATACGCGTCTGGTCGGGTCCGAATATTTATTGGGGTAAAACTCGGAGGTAAGTGGGGTCCTCGTTATTCCCCCGAATTAACCACGGTGCTCTTCCCTTTTTTGAGTCCTCCAGCCGTCAGTTGTGTCAATTGGCTTATCATATTTTTTTGGGATTCCAGTATTTGAACTCTCATCTCCTGTTGCCTTTCGCTAACTGTTCTTGTACTTTCGCTTGCAACTGGTCTTGCATCTCTTTTTGCATTTGCTCTAATATTTACAATCTTTGATCCATTACTTTTAGTTTTGGCACGAGTACTATAACAATGTTCAATTGGTTGGCTCTTGTTAGTTTCCAGATTAACTAAAATAATTTTGTTTTAATTAGGGTCTCTTCATGAAATTTGATGCATATGATGCAAATGCATGAAACAAATGCAAAAAGAGGCATTGACTCTGATTTAATTCTGTTAGAACAACTTTACTAGAAAACAAATTTCTTTACATAAAACAGATTACAAATACTGTCTTCCCTAATACTCGAAGCGAAGACATGGTTCTTTTCTTCATATTTTTGATGTTAAGATCAAATCTCACGAATTTTCCTATAGATGCCTCTACTAGCTCCTTTTTGCTTGATGCGCGCTGTGACCCATTGCTCACTCATCCCTGTGATGGTTGTTTGCTTCTTTAAGGAAATTAGGATGTTAACGGATCTCGAATAGTCTTTGTCGGCTTGAATCCTCGGACGACGAAGCAAAGTCGTGTACTCCTCTTTAGACCATCACTCTTCTCTTGTTGTGTTTAGTCGGACCGTATTCGAAAAGTCGCATTATCCTCCACTTTATCAAGAAATCCATTTTCCATGACTAGCTCTCTATTTAGCAACTGAGCGTGAATCAACACCTCTTTTGTATAATGAAAATGCAATGTAATCATAACAAGAATAAAGAAAATATGTCAGTAAAAAACATAAATAACAAATAGAGTACCTATTTGGATAACCTTTAAGGGTTTGGCGCGACTCTACCTAAGGTGGGCTCTTTAGGGCTCGTTATATGTGGTTCGGTTCTAAAGTTAGGGTACCTGAACCAGCAGATTCCTCGATCCTCACCCATTATAGGCTTATACAGGCTGAGTTCGGTTCAGGGGAATACATTTCTCTATGGCTATACGGAGATGAAAATCTCACGAAGACATAGGTACGGATGTATCCCGAAAGCGATCCACTATCCTATACGGAGGGAAGACCTCACGAAGGAATAGTTTCTCACTCCCATTTAAAAGGGTATAACCGACCAGTTATGAAATGCAATATGCGAAATATATCAAAAGGTTTAAACCAATAAGACAAACAAAGACCACAAAAATGACAGGTAAAATGCAACAAAAGGATCGTAAATTTAAAATGAATTTTGAATTTTTCGAAAAAAAAGACAAAAATTAATCAACTTGTGGCTTGACTCTCTTGTTTTGTGTCCCCAGTGGAGTCACCAAGCTGTCTAAACCATTTTAAAAAAAAAAAAAGATCTCGCTTTGGTTTTGAAAATGAAAATGAACATAGGGAGTCGCCACCAATCCTTTTTTTGTGAGGTGTGATTGGATCACCTCGTAAAATAGTTATTTTTAATAAACAATTTGATTTATTTAAAACAACGTTTGTTGGTCTACGAAATTCAGAAAGATGTCAGTTACGTACGAGGAAGGATTAGCACCCTCGTAACACCCAAAAATTGGTACCTAATTGATTAATTAGTGTCTTCGTTTCGAAAATTGGAAATTTGAGGAAATTTTAAAAATAAGATCCTTTGTTATAAAAAAAAATTGAGAACAGGGCATGTTTCACGTTAATCGGGAAAAATGAATCACGTCCCGTAAGTTAGGACACAATGTCTTAAATTCCCGATACGGGAATAAATGCCGAAAAACTTATTTATTTTGGAAGGTATTTGATTATCTCGGTTTTTAGAAAGAAATCATATTTCGTAAGTTAGAACATGATCTTTTTGTAATTCCCGAGGTTAAAAATGTTTTGAAAACATTCGTTATTCAAATTTATCGAGAAAATTAGAACCCGTAAGTTAGGGTGCCACCTTTCAAATCTCGAAATACGAAAAATTGTTGATTTAAAAAATGAAATTTTATGCAACAGGTATAGATTAAATTAATGTAAATTGGTAATAAAATGAAAAAATGATGGTACAAATATGCATTATGAAAAAATAATAAATGCGTCAATGTGAATAACAATAATAAAGACAAAAATAAAATAAAATAAACGAGTCAAAAATAAAAATAAAAATAGTAAAGAAAATAATAAAATAATAATAAAAGAAAATAAAATTATAATAGTAATAATAATAAAAAGAAAATATAATTATAATAATAATAATAATAAAAATAGTAGCAATAATAATAGTAATGGTAATAAAAATAAAAAAAAAAATGAATAATAGTATCAATAATAATAATAATAAATAGTAACAAAAATAACAATAGAAATATTAAATGATAATAATAATAAGATAAATAATAATAATAATAAAAGTGATAATAGAAATGAAAATAATAATACTAGTAGTTATAATGGCCATTTTACCAGAAAATACTATTTTTTATAAAATTTACGGAACATGACATGTTTTCTAATTATTTATCGGAAAGGGTCATTTTCCCCAAAACGCGTCCACGTCGGTAGCGTTTTGGGATGCTGAGAGAAAACACGTCCACGGGGAGCGTTTTTGCCAC
Source organism: Gossypium rotundifolium (assembly GCA_025506655.1). NCBI lineage: Eukaryota > Viridiplantae > Streptophyta > Magnoliopsida > Malvales > Malvaceae > Gossypium > Gossypium rotundifolium. The sequence goes on from CP106734.1 coordinate 37,162,592, forward strand.
ATAAGCAAAAAACACTTTCTTGAAGGCGCGCTTTGCTGATGTGGCAAAAACGCTCCCCAAGGACGCGTTTTAGCCCGTGTTTTTTTCCAAAAAAAAACTATTCTCGAATTAAATTTTCAAAAAAGGTCATTTTTTAAATATTATAAAAATAGACCAAATTTTTTAAAAATTTACGAGAATAAACCTTTATAAAGGCTCAAAGTGACAACACCATTTTTTTTAAGGTGTCATCAATTAATATGGAAATATAACTTACAAAGGAAAATTTTATATAGACCCAAAGTCTCATTTCCCTTATTTTCATGAGTAATGTGGGATATGAGATATGTGTATATAAAGACTCATGAACAGTTTTGCAGCTTGTTCCTAAATAATGTGGGATTCCTTTTCGTCTTTTAACTAACAACATGAGATGAAAGGCTACACTATATTTGATTTTTTTTACTTAGAGTTTAAATTTTTTTACAAAAAGTTAATATTTGTTACATTATAAATAAAATTTTTAAGTATATGCAAAATATAAATATAGTACTCAATCTGTCTCAAATGTTATTAGTTAAAAAACAAAAAAACAAAATGGTGTAGCCTTTCAAATATTTAATTTGTAACAAAAATTATTTTTCAAATGTTATCTCGATTTCCCATTTTATAAAACAAAATCTTATCATTCCACTTTGCATTTAGTACTAAATCCATCCATGCAATAAAAATTCTTGGTCGAATTAGGCCAGGCGAGTCCATGGATAAATAAGTAGTATTAAAATTATTTCTATATTATTGGTATTGAAATTACTTCTTTATTACCCAATCTTAATATCATATTATCGGCTCAATGTAATGTTAAATTAAACATAATAATGTGATTACGAAATGTCTTTAAATCATAAGTGTTTGAGTGCTCTTATAAAGTAATTATCTTTTAACCAACAAATGTTGCGTATCAAGAGACGTTGAAGTTCAAATTTTGATGACAATAATATTAGGAGGGATTTCGAACCTCAAACATGATCCGTGAAATGAATATGAAGAATATAAATAATAATAATACTTTTCCTTTTAACATTATCGTAGTTACATTTTTGTTGCATTTCATTGAAGTACAAAGTTAATTATATTTGTTACATAAAATATAAAATAAGTATAGGGATGAAATTTTAGCCTTTGAAGTAATGAATCACATAAATGATAATGAAGTAATAAAAGAAGAGAACCATTACAGTCTTAGGGCTAGTTTGGATGGGCGGTGTGTTTACCTCCGGTGAGGTTAAAAACAGCGGTGACGGTGAGATTAATTACTGTAGCAGTGAGATTGGATATGATAGCGGTGAGATTAAAAATAGCGGTGGAGTGTGTGTTTGGATTCAAACGCAGGTGTAGCGGTGAGGTGAGAATAGAAAATGACTTTTAAGGACATTAGAGTACAAATTATATATACTAAAAAATTTTAAAATTATTTAATAAAATATTATTTTTAAAAAATTAAATCATATTTTTGTTAAGGTTAAATATTTATATATCTTTTGAATAATTAAAAATATATTTATCATAATTAAAAATTACTAAAATTAAACTAAATATTTTAAAAATAAAATTAACGATAGTTATGAAAATAAATAAAAAATATATTTAAATTAATAATTCTTTTAATAAGTATTATTCAAATAATTTATTTAAATTATAAAATTAATATCAAGTTTTAAATAATAAATAATAAATGAAATTTTAATTTTAAAATACCATAAAGATAAAATAATAAAATTGAAATTACAAAATTATAAATACAAAAGAGGGATAATGGAAGTAGCTCTGTGTCTTTATAATATCTCACATTCATAAAAAGAGGAAAGAAAATAAAGCTACCTTCCTCTGCAAGAGCCTCGCCCAGCTTGCTTGGTTCTCAACCCACCACTTCTTGTTCTTTCTGGATCCAAATTCCCTGCTATCATCCTCCTGCAACCTCTCCCCATCAACCTTTTGTTTGTGTTTAAGAAAAACTAGAAAAGAACAAAGCAAAAAATGAGTAGAGCTTTTTTGTTGGTGGTGTCGGTGTGGTTCCTAGATGATTCCACAAGCTTCAAGCTTGAAGATAGCTAAAATTTGCTCCATTCTTTTACATTGCCAAAAGAAACAACAAAAGAATAGACAGAATCAAAGAAGCAGTTGAAAGAGAATTTGGGATTTCTGTAACACCCTAAAAATCCGAGTATTTAAATTGTATAAATTGGTGTTTAGATTTTAAATAAAAAAAATTTTTATTTTTATTTTAGTGCTTATTGAAGTCCTAGAGAGGGTAAAGCATGATTTGGAGAAGGAATAAAATTTATTAATTGAGAATTTATTGAAGTGAAACAAAGGTCATTAAGACTTAAGTTAATTAAGTGTTAAAGAGTGTCATAAGATGAGCAAATGGTAAGGTGGAGTTGGCGCATGGGTTATAGTAAGAGGAAGAGGTTGAATCCTTGTATAGCACCTAGATGAACTTTTGTTTTAATTTTCGCACATGGATAGAAAGTGTCGGCCAAGAACATATTTGGAAGGTGTTGACCATATTATTTTGGTTAGTGTATCAATGGATTAAGGAAACAACTAACTTATGGCATGGAATCAAAACTTAAGGAAGGATAGGGGGACATAAGGCACAAATCAAGGAAGAATTTTGGAAACAATATCTTGGCCAATGGACCATGCCTATGGACTGACAATATGGCTAGGGGAGCCAATTTTTGGTGATAGTTTGGCTAGGAATTTTAGTCTTTGTTTTGGTCATTTTTTAGTTTTGTGCATAATTTTGCAAATTCTCTCAACCTATCTCTCCTTGGCGAATTGTGCATTGGTAAGCCTTGATTATTTTGACCATTTGGTCATTTTTGTTTATTGCTTTAGTACTTGTTTGTGCTTTTTCTTTGAGTGCCGAAAATCACCTATACCAAAAGCCAATCTTTTCTTTTCTTTTGCCATTGCCAATATACACCTCTCTTAAAGCTCGTTCTTTTCTTTTCTTTTCTTCTATTCTCTTTGAAGTCAAAGCAACATCATCACCATCTTTTCTTTTCTTTTATTTCTTTTCAATCAAATTCTCTCCATCTACACTCTCATGGTCGAATGCTAATGTGCCTATAAGCCAAATTTATTTTTTTTCCTTGATCATACATAGCGAATCTTTCATCAATTAAACAACATTCTCAATCCTTTCCTTTCGACCGTGGAAAATAGGTAAGGGTTCTTTTCCATTTTCGATTTATTATTAGTGTCATGGCTGAATATCATTGGTTTTATGAGGGCCTTTTGGATCGATATAATGTTCATTCTAATAACGCTTTTTCGTTATTATTTAGTGCAATAACGGAGATCGGAACTCAAGTGATCGGAGAATTGTAGAAACGTTGGAAACGCTTTTATTGTGGTAAGGAAATCACATCTTTTTAAAGCCCTTAGTACTGTTTGATATTATTTAGATCTAACTAATATCCCTTTGGATTTTGAAGACTTTCAAAATAGGGAAGAAAAGGGCGGTGGTTAGTCACGTTAAGAGGGGCGGATCCGTAAATCCCCCATTCAAACGAAGAGCGGTTTCGGCAGTCCGGGATTTTCCACCGGGTTGCGGGCCATCTTCCGAAGGAAGTCCATTATTCGAAGTGGTACGAACTCCCGAGCCATTATACGTTGGTGGATTCTCGGCGGCTAACGAACCAGTAAACGAGGAGAAGCCGAAATCAAGTGATTCAAAATCAAGAGGGTAAGATTTTGGATCTAGTATCGATTAAGAATATTTTTACAAAATAGTTGTCTAACGGATCAAAATATGTTTTAGGTGCCGAGGAGCGAGAAGGATTAGTACTATCGGTAACGAGGTGTGTAACTTCACACTCATTATTTTCTCGGTTGGATGTCAATTTCGGTATGGAAGTAAATCGTAAAAACGATTAGATCGGTAAAAACGTAAAAATTGATATTTTGACGAAAATACGTAAAAACGACTAAATCGTAAAAATTACGAAAACGCCCTCGAGAAATTATTCGTTATTATGTAAATTGGATGTTTCGTGAAAATGGGCCTCAAAATACTCTAGTTCGATAAATTGGGCCAAAATACTCTAGTTCGATAAATTGGGCCAAAATACTCTAGTTCGATAAATTGGGCCAAAATACTCTAGTTCGATAAATTGGGCCAAAGCCCACTAAACTGCTAAATAGACAAATTGCTATATTATGTTTATGGGCCAAATGAAATGTTTATCGTTAAACCCACCATGTTATGCATTACTAAGAAATTTTATATTTTATACACGCATAATGGCATGGGTGGGTTATATGAAGAGAAGAATGGCCGCTGCCAAAATCTAGTTCGGTGGCTCGCCACAATAATGGCTTATTACCTCTAGTTCGATGGCTCGCCACAATAATGGCTTATTACCTCTAGTTCGGTGGCTTTGCCACAATTATAAAAAGGCTTGATGCCTACGATTGGTGTGTTGGTGGGTGGGTTGACTTGATCCCCAGGTGTGATGGTTGGTACGGGGTGTTAGCGGATGGATATTAGGTTTGGGATGGGAAATACATTTTACATGCATTATTAATTATTTTAATTTATGATATAATGTTGAATTTCAGAATTGGGCTCAAGCCCAAAGATAATATCTTGATGATCCGCCCAATAATGGTGGTAAGTGAGTTGCACACCGAGTTCTAAGTAACTCACCCTTTAATTTTTCCATCTCATGTAATGGAAATTGATGTGGACTTGGGCCGAGGATGACTTCGTGGAGGCCATAACGCAAAAGAGGGTTATTTAAACTCGAACTTTTAATAAGTATTTTTTTTACTATTATGGATTATTGTAATAAGGGCCTTTATAAATAACTTGTGAATTTTATGTGTGTTTGGGATTTAAACTATACTTTGGACTTTTAATTATGGGCTATGATTTTATGATGTTTTTATTAAAATAAATTTGAGTTTTCAAGTATATGGAATTCTTTTATAAATATTTTATTATAGTTAACTCTTTAACAAACTACCTAAAGGTTTTGATAATACAATGATTTTCAACTAATGTTTTCAAATATTTATCAAATTCAAATACTCTTCAAATTTTAAACCTCAGAATAATATTGTAGTTTTCAACTCATTAAAGATTTAAAATAGCTCGATTCATGTAACAAACCAAATCTAGTCTCAATGCATAGACCGGGTTTGGGGTGTTACAATTTCTTTCGTTGTTTTCTTCTTATCAATAGAGGTAGTTGACACAGCTTGCAGCAAAGGTATTTCTTTCCCTCTTATCAGTAGAATTTGGCTGCCTGATGCACCAGTGAACTCATTGGAGCTTTCAGCTCCAGTTGGCTTTTGAGATATCAGTGCGGTGAAATGCTCAACTGCACCTCACTGAAATGCTCAACCAAACAGGTTGCCAGTGAGGTTGGTAGCTCAACTGCACCTCACTGGCGTTAAACGGTGTCCTAAAGGAGGCCTTAGCCAACTTGTGCTGGAATGGGGGGAGAGAATGTAGACGGGGGCTACGAATTGGTGGTTTTTTTATTGTTAACAGCACGTACAAGTATCTCTATCGATATGGATTAGGATTTATCGATATTTTTAGTAGATTAAATTATGAGTTCAGTCAGATATTTATGCATGTTTTAAATTACATTTTGGTTATTGAATTTAAAGAAATAATTAGTGATGTTATTGATTTATTGTATTTTAAGTTGATTAAACAGTTAGTTGACGTAGTATGTTATATCATTTCAAATAAAATTTTTGATAAAATGTAATGTTGTTCTTTTATGCGCTTTAATTTTTTAAAAATTTTAGGTTTAAATAAATGTTTGGTGATTAAATTTGAAATTTTTAAGCATTTTTAAAGCATATAAATTATTTTAAAAATATTAAAATTATATAAAAAAAGTTTAATTCCTTCTCTTAGTCTTTGGATTGCAATCTTCTTTATGGTAGTCATTGGCTTCTTATTTCCATCAACAAAATCTTCATTATATATATATATATATATATATATTTGTCGTAACCATTTTTTTGGTGAAACGGTAAACGACGCGGTCGACTCGGATTTTTTGAAAAAGAAAGGAAGGGAGACGCCACCGATCTTTATTTGGTGTGATCGGATCACCTTTGTTTTAATAAATCGTTTAATTTACTAAAATAGTGTTTTTTGGTCCACGAACTTTGAGAAAACAGGTTCGGAGGTCGATTACGTGCGAGGAAGGATTAGCACCCTCGACACGCCCAAAATCGGTACCAGACTTATTGATTGATGTCCTATTTGTTGTAAGCTTTGAAAGGGTTCGAAAATGCAATGCTTTTTATTTTCAAAATTGGAGGGGACGTTAAGGCTCTCTTATTTTCGAAGAGATAAAGCATCATGTCCAGTAAGTTAGGGCGCGATACTTTGGATTCTCGAAACTAAGCTCACCTTTTGAAACTTGGTTTTTATTTAAAGAGGATCTCCCGTCATTTGTCAAACGAGAAATCAAAACCCAGTAAGTTAGGGCTTATTTTCCCGAAAATCCAAATTAGGAATATTTCCTCTATTTTGGAAGAAAAAGAAGCTTATCTCGAAGAATCTAGGTGTCGAGTCCAGTAAGTTAGGGCACGACATTTCGAATTTTTGAGATTAAGTATTTTGTTTTAAAATTGCAACTTCAAAAGAGATATCCCGTTGTTTAGCATTAAACGAGAAGATATCGGAACCCAGTAAGTTAGGGTTCGATTCACTCGAATTGCTAATGTGGAACATCAATTTGAAACCGGGACTTGTGACTTTGGAAGGGATATCCCGTTGTTTAACATAAATGAGAAAAACTGGAACCCAGTAAATTAGGGCTCGATCTTCCCGAATTTTCAAACACTAAACATTGCCTTATTTTGAGAAGTTTCGTTGACGTATTCGAATGAGAATTACTACCATAAAATATTACGTTGAAGAATGACAGTACAAAACAATGATATGCTAATGAAATATCGCGTTTAACAAAATGGCAATAATGAATGTGCTAATGAAAACAATAGATGGTAATGTACGTTATTTTAATGCTACTATAAATGGTCAAAGGAAAATACAATAAGAAAATAATAATATTAGTGAAAATAATAATAATAATAATAGTAGTAGCAAAATAAAAATAAAATAATGGTAAAATATAATAGTAATAATACTAACAATAAAAATAATAGTAAAAATATAGTAATAATAATAAGATTAATAAATAAGGATGAGATAGGTGATATCAACATATGTACTATTAAAGTAATAATCAAAAGTAAATAAACGAATAAGCCAACAAATACAATATAGAAATAATTCATAAAAATGTTAGGTGGAGATAAAAAAAATCAAAATACAAGGAAAATTAATCATAAAACAAATGGATAGATATATAAATAATTGTGGCAATAATACGACCAATGGGTATGTAAATAAAGGAAATATTAATCTTCTTAATATATAAAGAATATAAGATAGGTCACTAATATGATAACAATGACAATAAAAGAAAGATAATGATGAAATGATAAATAAAGTAAAGCAAAATAAATTGTAGAATGAATACTGAAAATTGAAATTGAGAAAAGAAATGGTAGTTAACTAAGTAAAATAAACAAAAAAGAAATTAATAAGAATATAAATGAAACTAAATAAAAGGATTAAATTAAAATTAAGTGAGATTAAAAGTATAAATTGCAAATGGTAAAAACAAAGGGGCCCGAATATAACGCGGAAAATCACGAGGACCTAATGGGAAAATATCCCGAGTCCCTATGCATGCTGCTTTTGGTGTGGACCAAGTTAAAACGCAAATGAAATAATAGGGTAAAATTTTAAAAAAGAAAAATGCTAAATTAATGAAATCGAAACGAGAAAAGGGAGAGGGTCATCGCAAAATACCCCTTAAAGGGATATGCTAGCTCCTTTGGACCAAACAGTGCTGCTTTTGCTAAATCCCTATAAAGCCCAATATTTCCCAAAATCAGATTTTTTAACCCTAAAATTTTTTAAAAATCAGCACCTAAAACCTCTCTTTCTCTCATCTCTTGCCGACGATCGGTCTCCCTCACCTCCCATCGCACCACCACCACAGACGATGGCCGATGGTGAGCGAGTGGGTCCCAACCCCATTCAAACCCCTTTTTGGAGCCCCGACCACGACGCCTCATCGTAAGTGGAAGAGAACTACTTCAGTTCCCCTCTTTCAAACTCAAGGCGTGAGAAAGGGCTTCCACGCCGCGCCTATGGGGGTTCCGGTAAGGTTTTATTCCTCCTTTCTCTTTTAGTATTTTTGTTTGTAAAAGATTTCAAAAAGAAATAAAAATAAAGATGAAAAAAAAATGACAGTAAATCGTGATAGAAAAGTAGAAATGAAATCAACCTTTTGATTTTCTCTTTTGATTCGATAGTTTGTAATTTTGATTTTTTTCAATCCAAAAATCCCCTCGCTATGATTTTCTCCGTTTCTTCTCCCCAAAAAAAAACCCTCCCTCTTTTACAATAGTTTTGTGTGGCTTTATAGCCAAGATTGAATAGAGCAAACAAATTGCTCCTCGCTTTTTTTGTCAGAATTGTTGTGTATTTTTGTTTTGCGTGCTATGGGCAGAGCGTGTTGGGGAGAGGATGGACCGGCGGAGAGGGTGCTCTTGAGAGGCAAAAGGGCTAGAGTTTTGTTTTTTCTGCTTTTGGTGAGGTTGGTTTTGGGCCATTTGGGCCTATTTTTTGTTTTGGGTTTAGTTTTGTTAATGGGCCCCGGGCTTGTGGTTTGATTGGGCTTGTAAGCCCGGGCCAAAATTGGGCTTGTACAGCTGCCCCTCTTTGCTCATTGTCGTGCAACGGGAATGGAGCAAAGATTTCCAAAAGACCAATTTTGCCCGGTCTCGCCGGGTCTTGACTTCTTTGGCGCTTTTCTTCTTCGGGTAGATGGGATCTGTGGCTTCAATTTGCTCTTGCTGCGACTTCAATGGGATGTGACTTGTTCATTTTAGATTGCTCCACTGCATCTTCAGAGAGATGAGGTCTTCGGTCTTCAGCCTATTCCACTGCTAGTTAAGGCAAATAGGACTCAAGCTTGACCATGCTCCCTACTGGTTAGGGGCAAGAATCACAATTTTTTGACCTATTTCACTGCTGGTCAGGGACATAGGATAGTGGCCTAAATCATGTTCCCTACTGGTTAGGGAGCTAAGATTTGCCTTCGGTCTTGCCCCACTACTGGTTAGGGCGACAAGATCTACAATTTTTGACCTATTCCACTGCTGGTCCGTGGCAATAGGACGGTGGCCTAAATCATGTTCCCTACTGGTTAGGGAGCCAAGATTCGCCTTCGATCTTGCCCCACTACTGGTTATGGTGACAAGATCTACAATTTTTGACCCATTCTACTGCTGGTCAGTGACAATAGGACGGTGGCTTAAATCGTGTTCCCCACTGGTTAGGGAGCCATGATTTGCCTTCGATCTTGCCCCACTACTAGTCAGAGTAACAAGATCTATAATTTTTGACCTATTCCACTGCTGGTCAGTGGCAATAGGACAATCTTCAACCTATTCCACAACTGGTTGATGGCAATAGGACAATCTTCAACCTATTCCATCACTGGTTGATGATAATAGGACAATCCTCCACCTATTCCACTGCTGGTCAGTGGCAATAAGGTAAACTTATTCCACTGCTGGTCAGTGGCAATAAGATAATCTTCCACCTATTCCACTGCTGGTCAGTGGCAATAAGACAATCTTCCACCTATTCCACTGTTGGTCAGTGGCAATAGGACTACCATTCCACCGCTGGTCGATGGTAATAGGATAATCTTTGATTGTGTTGCTACACCGTCCTCTAGGGACATATCCTGTAGACTCGATTTTATAAGTTTGTGTTTATGCCAAATGGTGAGGATGCTATGGTTAGAATGACTCTAATGCTCCTAACTAATGGATGACACTTGCATGAATGCAGAATGTCATGAGAATGATAGTTTTTCGTTAAGATGCAATGATTGTAATAAATCGGATGCTCCTAACTAAATGATATTACAGAGGACATTTGCATGAATGCAGGATGTCATGAGAACGATTTATTTTTTCTTTAAAAAGCTTAGGGCTGTAATTGCTCGCTCGCTCGTCAAGGTCACGGCACAGACGCAACATCTTGTTTGATATCTATGACTGTGAATCTGAAGAAATGGTCATAATTTTAGACTCCTCTTCCTCAAACGTTTCCAACCCCTAATTGTGGTGGTTTCTAAACAACAGTTTTGTTTCGGGTTCCTACGCTGTTTAGAGGCTTCCAGAGTAATAGGCAGGACTCCTTTTATGGAAGCATTATGGGTCAATGGGTCATTATTTCAATTGCAAACAGCTCAAAGATTTAAAATAACAATGGAATTTATGGAATTGGATTAAATCAACAAAAGTAAACATTATTGAGTACAAAAATGGGTAAAAAGAAAAGTAGGTGCCCCAGATATCACAAATTGGCTTCACCAATCGAATCCTTCCAAGATCATTTGAGTTTGAATAGACGTTGGGAGATCTGCAGTTGCTTTGTAGATGTTCCGAGGTGTAACATTCATCCTTTTGCTAATTCTGGGGGAAAAAGATTGTCACATACCTCTTTCTCGTGCTAATTTGAGCCGCCCTTATCGGGTTTTTGACTCAAGGCCCCTTTGGTCTCAAAGCGCCCTTTACGGGTTTTCGCTTCGGCCTCTCCGTTTTTTTTTTTTGCCGTAAAGTGCCCTTTGCGGGTTTTTACTTTAGCCTTTCCCTTCTTCAAGCGTAATACTTCTTAACTGAATCTGAATTTATGGGATTGGGTAGATTTTTCCCATCCATCTCAGCCAAGACCCTCCAGAGAAAGCCTTTTTCACCACATAAGGTCCTTCCCAATTTGGCATCCATTTCCCTCTGAAATCCTTTTGTATGGGGAGAATCTTTTTCAAAACTAAGTCTCCCTCGTGGAATTCTCTTGGACGCACTTTCTTGTTGTATGCTCGCATCATTCGCTTTTGGTACATCTGACCATGACGGATAGCTTTTAGCCTCTTTTCTTCGATCAGGTTCAATTGATCATATCGAGCTTGGATCCATTCTACTTCATCTAATTTTAATTCGGACAATACTCGAAGGGACGAAATTTCAACTTCGATGGGTAAAACCGCCTCCATTCCGTAAACCAATGAGAAAGGAGTTGCCCCGGTGGAGGTTCTGATTGACGTTCGATAGGCGAAAAGGGCAAATGGTAACTTCTCGTGCCAATCTCTATAAGTCTCAGTCATCTTTCCTATTATCCTCTTGATGTTCTTATTGGCTGCTTCAACTGCACCGTTCATCTTTGGGCGATACGGTGATGAATTGTGATGTCTGATCTTGAATTGCCTACAGACTTCTGTGATCATGCTGTTATTCAAGTTTAACGATTATCGATATGATCCTCTCGTGCATTCCATATCGACATATGATTTCCTTTTTAGGAACTTGTCGACACCGATTTTGTCACATTGGCATATGAAGTGGCATCCACCCATTTAGTGAAGTAATCAATTACCACGAAGATGAACCGATGTCCATTGGAAGCTTTTGGTGAGATTGGTCCAATGACGCCCATGCCCCACATAGAAAACGGCCATGGGGAGGTCATAACATGTAAAGGTGAGGGTGGTACATGAATCTTGTCCCCATAAATTTGGTACTTATGACATTTCTTAGTATAATCAATGCAATCCCTTTCCATGGTAGACCAATAATACCCGAATCTCATGATTTGTCTTGCCATTGCAAACCCATTGGCATGTGTTCCACAGACACCCTCATGGACTTCTTCTAGGATCTGCTTAGCCTCAGCGCCATCCACGCATCTCAATAGCACTTGATCCTTTCTTCTTTTGTATAGGATCTCTCCGTCTAAGGCATAGTCGGAAGCTAGTCTTCTCAACGTCCTTTTGTCATTTTTGGTTGTCTGATCGGGGTATTTATGATCTTTCACGTATTGTAGTATATCGTGATACCATGGGTGATTATTTTGCTCCTCTTCTTCCATGTTGTAGCAATGGACTGGGACCTCATAAATGCTCATTTGTATAGGCCTCATATCCTCCTTGTTGTTTGCTCATACCATAGAAGCCAATGTGGCTAGAGCATCGACCATCCGATTTTAAATCTCTTGGTAGATAACTGAAAGTGATGTCCTCGAACTCTTTGATCAGTTCTTGGACCAATCTTTTGTATTCAACCAATTTGGGATCCCTCGTCTCCCATTCTCCTTTAAGTTGATAAATTACCAATGCAGAGTCTCCGTATACTTCCAGCACCTTAATTTTACGTTCAATAGCAGCACGGATACCCATGATGCAAGCTTCATACTCTGCCATATTGTTTGTGCAGTCGAAATCCAATTTACAAGTGAATGGGTAATGATCTCCATTTGGGGACACCAGAACTGCCCCAATTCCATTGCCCATAGCATTCGATGCTCCGTCGAAGTTCAGTTTCCAAGGACGACTTTTCGTGGTATCTTCTTCAGTGGTTGCTACGTACATTAGGTCTTCATTAGGGAAATCAAAGTCCAGAGGCTCATAATCTGCCAGAGCTCTACTAGCCAGAAAATTCGCTATTGCACTCCCTTTTATCGCTTTCTGGTTCACATAAACTATGTCAAACTTGGAAAGTAAGATTTGCCATCGGGCCATCCGTCCATTCAAAGTAGTCGACTCTATTATGTATTTCAGTGGGTCTAGCTTCGAGATGAGCCAGGTCGTATGATACAACATGTACTGCCTCAGTCTCCGAGTTGTCCAGACCAAGGCACAACATATTTTCTCAATTGGTGAGTACCTTGTTTCACACTCAGTGAACTTTTTACTAAGGTAGTATATTGCTTTTTCTTTCTTTCCCGACTCATCATGTCTTGGTAGAGCACACATCCCATTGAATTATCAAGCACCGTCAAATAGAGGATCAAAGGCTTCTAGATTAGGCGATGTCAATACTGGAGGATTGGACAGTATTGCTTTACTTTGTCGAAGGTCTTCGACATTCCCGTCCCACACACCGGATTGTGTTTTTAAGAAGGCGAAATATGGGGTCGCATTTCTCGGTCGCCAGAAATGAACCGAGCAATGTAATTTAATCTTCCTAAGAAACCTCGAACTTCTTTTTGCATGCGAGGCGGAGGCAATTCTTGTATAGCCTTGACTTTGCCTGGGTCAACCTCAATCCCCTTTTCACTGACTATAAATCCTAGCAGTTTCCCTGACCTGGCCCCAAAGGTACACTTTGCCGGGTTAAGCTTCAGTTAGACTTTCCTCAACCTCAAAAATAATTTCCTTAAGACTTGGATATGCCCCTTTTCGGTCTGAGACTTTGCAATCATATCATCGACGTAAACATCAATTTCTTTGTGCATCATGTCATGGAATAGGGTCACCATGGCTCTCTGATATGTTGCTCCCGCATTCTTCAACCCAAATGGCATTACCTTATAGCAAAAGGTTCCCCACATGGTTATGAATGTGGTTTTATTCATGTCTTCAGGAAGCATCTTTATCTGGTTGTATCCGGAGAAGCCATCCATGAATGAGAACAATGAATATCCTACTGTATTATCCACTAAGGTATCGATATGAGGTAACGGAAAATTGTCCTTCGGGCTAGTCTTGTTTAGATCCCTGTAGTCTACACACATTCGTACTTTCCCATCTTTCTTAGGGATGGGGACGATATTGGCTACCCATTCCGAGTACTTAACCACTTGCAAGAAACCTGCGTCAAATTGCTTCTTGACCTCTTCTTTTATTTTTAGTAAAACGTCTGGCCTCATCCTCCGAAGTTTTTGTTGGACTGGCTTGTATTCTTCTTTTATGGGCAAACGGTGTACCACGATATCAGTGCTTAACCCGAGCATGTCTTGATATGACCATGCGAAGACATCCTTGAATTCTTGGAGTAACTCAATGAGGTCTTGCTTTGTCTTTGCGGTGATACTGGCTCCAATCTTTACTTCTTTCTTTTCTTGTCCATCTCCTAGATTCACTATTTCCACTGATTCTTTGTGAGGCACGATTTGTTTCTCCTCTTGTTCTACCATCCTTAACAATTCAGGAGCTAACTCACAGCCTTGGTCATCTCCAAAATCCTACAATTCTTTCGCACCCATATCTTGCTCAAAAGAACATTCTGAGTCACCGGTAGCGTTAATCAAATCATTGATATTTAGGGACCTGTTATGGAGATGAATAAAGGCTCATAGAATCACAGAATCTAGGCATGATAAATGAAGAATAGAAATGTTTAGAAGAATATCTAAAGAAAGAATAATGAATGAATGAAATGAACGTAAAAGAAAATTTGCTCAAAAGATAGCGGAGATGTATTTTATTGAAAATAACGATGTCTTATACAAAATCATGTTTCACAAAAGGGGTTCTTATTGCTTCTAGACTTAAAGCAATAAGTGTGTTCCGCGTATTACTCTGAATGAGTTCTAAAGGCTATAGGAATCTCCTCTGCAGTCCAGTTGTTTAGAACGCTGCCCGGCTCATAGGGGCGGATGCCATTCCGATTTTCTTCCTCAATTTCCTCTTTAAATATAGCGTTGACATGCACGATTTCTCTATTTTACGTTTCTCGTCCCGGATAGATAACCCCTCCTGATATAAAGGTCTCACGAATATGAGTGATTATCATCGGTTCCCATTTAATCTCATTTCCATTCAAACGCGCTTTCCTTCTTTCTTGCTTCTTTTTTAACTCTTCCTTCTTTTGCTTAGCGTTCGGTTTGAATCCTAAGCCAAAGAGGTCTCTTTTTTCTTTTAATCTCGGGACTTCGATTCCTCCTTGGAGATACCTTCCTAGTCCCTTTTCGGGTACCGCCCCATTTTCGACCATTAGTTGCAAACCCATTCTTGTGGTTTTGGATAATTGAGACACTGGGATCTTGTTTCCCTCAGCGACGAATGTTGCGTTGACAAATTCCAAAGAACGGAAGGAACACTCAGCTGTTTCATCATTGGCTTCTAGATAGGGTACACTGTTTGTTACAGTTACGATGATGTCCTCTTCAGCATTTATGGTCACTAGACGGCCCTCTGAGATTAATTTCAACTTTTGGTGCAACGATGAGGGCACTGCTCCTGCCGAGTGTATCCAAGGTCTCCCCAGCAAGCAGTTATAAGACGGCTGGATATCCATCACGATAAAGTCCACCTCATATGTGCCTGGTCCGATTAAAAGAGGTACTTCGATCCTTCCCATGACTTTCCTCTCGGTTCCATCGAATGCCCTTACTACGTTGTGGCAGGCCTTCATGTGAGAACTATCAACAGGTAATCGATTCAGTGTCGATAGTGGTAGAACATTGAGCGCTGATCCATTGTCGACTAGTACCCCTGGTAATGTGTATCCTTTGCACCGCGTGGTAATGTGGAGAGCCTTGATGGAACCCGTACCTCCCGGAGGAATCTCATCATCGTTAAAGAAAATGAAGTTATCAGCACTTATGTTGCTAACGAGCGATCCAAATTTGTTAACTATTATATCATTTGCAACATAAGTTTCATTCAATACTTTCATCAGCGCGTTACGATGTGCTTCAGAGCTTAATAGTAAATCTAGCACCGATATACGAGTCAGCTATTTATGTAGCTGCTCTACGACACTGTATTCACTATGCTTCAAAAACTTTAAGAATTCCTTAGCTTCTTCCTCCTTTACTGGCTCGTTTATATGTGTCTCTTGCTTGGTCCCTTTTTCTTTCTTTTGTTCGCCCATCAAATTTTTCCCTTTTGAGTGCTCTGTTCTTGTGTTTGACAGGTCGTAGCGCTTTTCACTGCGCATGTAGGAGCCTTCCTCTTGGTTTTCTTTTGTAGTGTTGGGCGAATCTCCCTTCTCAGGAATCGTCACATTGCAGTTATAGTTCCAGGGGACCTTCCTGTCATCCTTATATGAAAAGGCTACAGGTTTTCGGATCACGATCTTAGGATATTCCTGGCTCCCTTTTGCGGATGGACCCCCCTTTTTAGGAATCGTCATGTTGCAGTTATAACCCCCGGGAGTCTTTTGGTTGTCTTCAGATGAAAAAGTAGTAGGCTTTTGAATCACGATTTTCGGATTTATTTTTACTCCGTCGCCCTTTGATCGTGAGATGGTGACTAAAGGATAGCTCGCCTCCGAGGCTTTTGCTGCTAACTCCTCCTCTAACGTGCAGATGTTACCCTCTTTTCGGCCTTCATTACTTTCAAAGAATTCTAACTCTTTATTGTCCATCAGCGCCTGTACCAACATTCTGAACTCAGTGTAACTTTGGATTTCGTGCCCTTTCGAGTTCTGAAATTCACAGCCCCTTCGTGTTTCTTCATGTTCTCCCCTTGGACATGTCACAACCAATCCCCTTTTTATCATTTCCTTCCAGACCTGTTTCATTGGGGTTTTCACATCGAAAATATCCCTTTTTACTCTTCTTCTCGCATCTTCGCCTATCATGTTGACCCCGTGATTAGGTAGCGGGTGCCCCTTTCAAGAGGTGTTATCGACTTCTATAACTCCCATCTGGATGAGTCTTTCCACTAGTTTCTTAAAAGCGAGACAGTGCTCTATAGAATGCCCCATGATTCCTGCATGGTATTCTCACTGTGCGTTCGCATCATACCACTTAGGGTACGGGGGTTGCAAGGGTTTTAAGTAATGGGGGGAGATAATGTGTGCCTCAAATAATTTCTGGTACATTTTCTTGTATGAGACTGGGATAGGCGTGAATTGGATTTTCTCCGTATTTTGCCTTGTGTTGGACTCCTGTCTAAAGGGGCTCTGATGATCGGGGGTCACAGTCCTTGGCTGGCTCACAGTAATAGGTTTTGAATAACTTTTACCTATATTGTTTATATCATTCTCCCTCTTCTTCGGGACCGTCTTTCTAGTACTTTCTTCAGCCTCTATTTTACCGCTTCTGATTGCATTCTTGATCATTTCCCCTGATAGCACAATATCAGAAAAACTTTTAGTGGCACTTTCAAGCATGTGATTAATGAAGGGAGCTTTCAACGTATTGACAAACAGTATGGTTGTCTCTTTTTCTAGGAGCGATGGCTGAACTTGTGTGGCTACTTCCCTCCACCGCTGGGCATATTGCCTGAAACTTTCGTTTGGCTTTTTCTCCATATTTTGGAGCGTGATTCGATCAGGAGCGATATCGGCCACGTGCCCGTATTGTTTCAGGAAGGCCTGTGCTAGGTCCTTCCATAACTTGATCTGGGTACGGTTGAACTGATTGTACCATTTGGCCGCGGCCCCGGCCAAACTATCCTGAAAACAATGAATAAGTAGTTGATCGTTGTTAACATATCCCACCATCCGTCGACAGAACATTGTGATGTGCGCTTCAGGGCAACTGGTCCCATTGTATTTTTCAAAATCTGGGGTCTTGAACTTTAGCGGAAGTATGAGGTCTGGGACTAGGTTCAAATCTTTAGCGTCCACCCCGTAGCGATGGTCAGCAGTCTCTATTTCCCTAAACTTTTCTTCTAACCATTTACAAGGATCCTCGAGTTGTCTGGGAAGGTTCGTTTTTGCCTTATCCATTTTAGCCATTTCATCAAAATCGGGGACTATAGGGTTAGCCGGACCTTCTCCGGGCGGGAAGTGCGCTGGCATTGCGGTCTCAACCTGGCACTATGGCCTGATAACAAAAGGCGTCCTTTGGGGACATATTTCTGGTGGTGCTTGGGTATTTGGCGGGGTAAATCCCGGAGGGTAAGCAGGGTCGTCATTATTCCCTGAACTAGCAGCGGCGCCTTTTCCTCGTTCATTGGCCAATAGTTGCGCCAGCTGGCTTATCATGTTGTTTTGGGACTCTTGCATCCGTTCTATCATATCTTGCTGGAGTTTCATCATTTGCTCCTGCATCTGTTCTTGCATCTCCTTCTAAAATTGTTCAAATCTTTGATCCATTTTCTTTGTCTTAGCACGAGTCCCGTAGTAATGTCCAGTTCCCAGATTTTCTCTTTCTTCTCTCTTGTTTCTCTGTTAATCTTAACCAATTAGGCTTCTTTTTATAAACTTTAATGCATGTAATATGATGTAATGCAGATGCATGAATGCAGGAAGAAGACATCGATTCTGATCAACTTCATTTTAGAAAACTTTATTAGAAGGCAAAACCCTTTACATAAAGTAGATTACAAATATGTTCTCGCCCTAAGACCTAAGGTTTTGATTTTCCCAAGTAGAGATTAGCTCTTCATCACGACCCGGTGGTAGCCCATATCTCATGCCCAATATGTCGCCTCCTCACCAAAGTCCAGGGTGATCGCCTACTTCTCGAATGGATTATTGCTTCTCCCATGAGGTAGTCCCGCTTCAAACTTGCTCGCAAGAATGGCGAAGCTCCTCCTCCCATCGCCTTTCTCTCGTTTCCGAAGCTCAATCCGAGCTCACTACTATGTAATGCCGATTCTAACTCTTCAACCCTACCTTTCATTTCCTCTATTTTGTTCAGGGCTTGAATTTAGTTGGCTTTCCGAGTCTCGACTTGATAGTGGTGTAGAGATCGCCCAAGCTCACTATTCTAGCTTCTAATCCCTTTTCTCTTTTGGTCTTCATCTCGCCTTCTTCTAAGTCTTCCTTTTGCGCCAGATTTCATGAAACTTTTTCTCCCAACTGTTAACTTTAGCTCTTTCCTCTCTCGACCTCTTGTTGCCATCGCTCAAGTTTTCCCTAATCCGCATTCTTTATCGCTGCGCATCTTCTTGTACTCCGTCTTCAAGTTATCTCGGTCTTCTTCTACCTCTATTTTTCTTTTTGAGTTTCTCGACCTCGATTTCGATCGTCCACTTCTAACTGGAGGAGCATTTTTCTTCTTCCAACCTTTCTATCCTTTTCCGAGTTCGAACTCATCCGCTTTAAAATCTTGCTTCACAATCTCTAATTACGACGGACCACTCGCATGCATTCTTCTCTCGATCGGGCGCCTTCTGGATTTGGCTCAGGAATGTTATTATTGACTCTCCTAGCCCTCCATTCAATGTATCCTATGGTCATCCTCGGGCATGTAGATAATCTTCTCATTCTGTGAATCTGATTCCAGGCACTAGAAATCTCTTTAACCCTTTTCTTATAGCTTCCCCCTTCATATGAGAACTCGCATTGAGCTAGCCCGTATGTCGTTGGTACAAACTGTCTTGAACTATCTTGTCTTAGGACCAACAAAGGGCGTGGCGGTGGCACCCCAAATTCTAATAGGGAACCCGGTCAAAGCTTTCAAGCGATAAAGGATCCCGCTGGAATCATCCGAGGAGCCTTCCACTCGATGTCGTCCTCTTAAAGGTTTTGAAAGAGCGCGATCTAATTTTCTTCGGACACATCCTCTCTTCTAGGCGTAGTTGCTATCTCTTGACGGGAGTATTTTTCTGACATGAACCGGCAAGACACTTTCTCTATTTTCCAAAAGTGACTATGGAACCAAGCCAATAACAACTGCGCACATCCAATAAACATGCCTGCCTTCACCTCTTCTCTGACATGCAGTCAAGGATCTAAATGTTTCGGCTAAGATGGCAGGAACGGGTGTGACCCCTTTGTCCAATCGGCTAAATAGATCAATAACTGCTTCATTAATGTGCCTTAAAACTTTCGGGAAGATTACCAGGCCGTAAATACACAAGGCCAAGATGTCTATCTTTTTCTTCGTATCGGGATGCGCCAGGATCAGGTCTCTCAAACATATCCAGGGTATGCATTTACCCTCGCCCTTCTTCTACATTCTAGCTGAGACCCACTGTTCGCTCATTCCGGTGATATTCATCAACTTCTTCGCGAAGGTTGGGCCATTAACCGCCTTGGAATAAGCTTTGTCAACTTGAATTCTTGGGCAATGTAGCAAGGTCGTATACTCTTCTACTGTGGGAACCAGATCCACTTTCCCGAAGGAGAAACAGCTATAAGCGACATTCCAGAACTGGGTCATTGCTCGGAACAGGTGCTTGTCTATTTTGACCTCAAGCAGGTAAGGCAGGTTACCGTAAGTACCATAGAACAGCTGCTTCGCTTCATCATCCCACTGAGTCCAAATTTCTTTCAACTCCTGGAGCTCGTTCTGCGTGACACTGATATTGGTGAAGTTCCGTAGCTCCGACACATACCCTTCGACTAAGCTATCTCCTTTTTCTATTTGGCATTGCTCTGACCATATGCGGACGGCCGCATTGTCTTCTACTTTATCAAGGAATTCGCTTTCCATAACCAGCTTCCCAACTCAGAAACGGACCGTGAATCGATGTCTCTTTAAAATATGAAATGATATGCACAAAAAGAAAGAAACACAAAAAGTTAGTACCATGGAATATAAAGCAAGTAAAATAAGCAAACGCCTATCTGGGTGACCACTAAGGTTTGCCATGGCTCTACCTAAGGTGGGCTCTTAGGGTTTGCTATATGCGGCTTAGTTCTAAAGTTCGAGGTACCCGAACCAGCAGATTCCTCGATCCTCACCCATTATAGGCTCATACGGACTGAGTTCGGTTCAGGGGAATACATTTCCCTATGGCCATGCTAAGTGAAAACTTCACGAAGACATAGGTACAGATGTATTCAAAGCAATCCACTAGCCCATGCGGAGGTGGAAACCTCACGAAGGCATAGCTTCGCTCCCACTTAAAGGTGTGACCACAACGGTCATGCAATGCAATGTCAAAGTATTTACAAGGCTAATATTGAAGGTGCATTAAAAGAAGCGTGATTTTTTTGAAGCCATTTTAATCAAAAGGACAAAATCAATCAATCTATGGCCCGACCCTCAAGTCCCAATTGAGTCGCCAAGTCGTCGTAACCATTTTTTGGTGAAGCTTGTAAACGACGCCACGACTCAATTTTTGAAAAAGAAAGGAAGGAGTCGCCACCGATCTTTATTTGGTGTGATCGGATCACCTTTGTTTTAATAAATCGTTTAATTTACTAAAACAGTGTTTTTTGGTCCACGAACTTTGAGAAAACGGGTTCGAGGTCGATTACGTGCGAGGAAGGATTAGCACCCTCTGCGCCCAAAATCGGTACAGCACTTATTGATTGATGTCCTATTTGTTGTAAGCTTTGAAAGGGTTCAAAATGCAATGCTTTTTATTTTCAAAATTGGAGGGACGTTAAGGCTCTCTTATTTTCGAAGAGATAAAGCATCATGTCCAGTAAGTTAGGGCGCGATACTCTGGATTCTAGAAACTAAGCTCACCTTTTGAAACTTGGTTTTTATTTAAAGAGGATCTCCCGTCATTTGTCAAATGAGAAATCAAAACCCAGTAAGTTAGGGCTTGTTTTCCCGAAAATCCAAATTAGGAATATTTCCTCTATTTTGGAAGAAAAAGAAGCTTATCTCGAAGAATCTAGGTGTCGAGTCCAGTAAGTTAGGGCACGACATTTCGAATTTTCGAGATTAAGTATTTTGTTTTAAAATTGCAACTTCAAAAGAGATATCCCGTTGTTTAGCATTAAACGAGAAGAAATCGGAACCCAGTAAGTTAGGGTTCGATTCACTCGAATTGCTAATGTGGAACGTCAATTTGAAACCGGGACTTGTGACTTTGGAAGGGATATCCCATTGTTTAACATAAATGAGAAAAATCGGAACCCAGTAAATTAGGGCTCGATCTTCCCGAATTTTCAAACACTAAACATTGCCTTATTTTGAGAAGTTTCGTTGACGTATTCGAATGAGAATTACTACCATAAAATATTACGTTGACGAATGACAGTACAAAACAATGATATGCGAATGAAATATCGTGTTTAACAAAATGGCAATAATGAATGTGCTAATGAAAACAATAGATGGTAATGTACGTTATTTTAATGCTACTATAAATGGTCAAAGGAAAATACAATAAGAAAATAATAATATTAGTGAAAATAATAATAATAATAATAGTAGTAGCAAAAATAAAAATAAAATAATGGTAAAATATAATAGTAATAATACTAACAATAAAAAATAATAGTAAAAATATAGTAATAATAATAAGATTAATAAATAAGGACGAATAGGTGATATCAACATATGTACTATTAAAGTAATAATCAAAAGTAAATAAGCGAATAAGCCAACAAATACAATATAGAAATAATTCATAAAAATGTTAGGTGGAGATAAAAAAATCAAAATACAAGGAAAATTAATCATAAAACAAATGGATAGATATATAAATAATTGTGGCAATAATACGACCAATGGGTATGTAAATAAAGGAAATATTAATCTTCTTAATATATAAAGAATATAAGATAGGTCACTAATATGATAACAATGACAATAAAAGAAAGATAATGATGAAATGATAAATAAAGTAAAGCAAAATAAATTGTAGAATGAATACGAAAATTGAAATTGAGAAAAGAAATGGTAGTTAACTAAGTAAAATAATCAAAAATGAAATTAATAACAATATAGATGAAACTAAATAAAAGGATTAAATTAAAATTAAGTGAGATTAAAAAGTATAAATTGCAAATGGTAAAAACAAAAGGGGCCCGAATATAACGCGCGGAAAATCACGAGGACTGAATGGGAAAATATCCTGAGTCCCCTATGCGCACGTTTTGGTGTGGACCAAGTTAAAACGCAAATGAAATAATAGGGTAAAATTTTAAAAAAGGAAAAAATGCTAAATTGGGCTGAAATCAGAAACGTAGAAAAAGGGAGAGGGGTCATCGCGCAAATACCCCCTTAAAGGGATATGCGCAGTCTCCCTTTGGACCAAACGGTGCCGTTTTGCTAAATCCCTATAAAGCCCAATATTTCCCAAAAATCAGATTTTTTTTAACCCTAAAATTTTTTAAAAATCAGCAGCCTAAAACCTCTCTTTCTCTCATCTCTGTCCGACGATCGGTCTCCCCTCAGCCTCCCATCGCACCACCACCGCGTACGATGGCCGATGGTGAGCGAAGTGGGTCCCAACCCCATTCGAAACCCCCTTTTTTGGAGCCCCGACCACGACGCCTCATCGTAAGTGGAAGAGAACCACTTCCAGTTCCCCCCTCTTTCGAAACTGAAGGCAGCAGTAGAAAGGGGCTTCCGACGCCGCGCCTATGGGGGTTCCGGTAAGGTTTCATTCCTCCTTTCTCTTTTAGTATTTTTGTTTGTAAAAGATTTCAAAAAGAAATAAAAATAAAGATGGAAAAAAAATGACAGTAAATCGTGATAGAAAAGTAGAAATGAAATCAACCTTTTGATTTTCTCTTTTTGATTTCTGATAGTTTGTAATTTTTGATTTTTTTTCAATCCGAAAATCCCCCTGCTATGATTTTCTCTCCGTTTCTTCTCCCAAAAAAAAACCCTCCCCTCTTTTACAATAGTTTTTGTGTGGCTTTATAGCCAAGATTGAATAGAGCAAACAAATTGCTCCCTGCTCTTTGCTGTAGCTGTTGCGTATTTTTTGTTTTGCAGGCTATGGGCGGAGCGTGTCGGGGACAGGACTGCCGGTCAGAGGGCAGGCTCGGCGCAGAGGCAAAAGGGGCTAGGGTTTTTGTTTTTTTCTGTTTTGGCTGAGGGTTGGTTTTGGGCCATTTGGGCCTTTTTTTGTTTTGGGTTTAGTTTTGTTAATGGGCCCCAGGCTTGTGGCTTGATTGGGCTTGTAAGCCCGGGCCAAAATTGGGCTTGTACATATATAAAATATCATACGGAAAAAAATTCCCTTCTTATAATACAATCAAAATCCAGTTGGGTTTCAAATAAAATTCAATTATTCTTAGTTTACAATTCAAATATATTATTTATTTTACATAAGTAACCAACATTTTGTGGATTTGTTTTAAAAGAAATTCAAATTTTAATAATTATTTATTTACTACTTCCCAATTATTTTTAAAAACTAAGGCACTTTTAATATAAATTAAACTAATCATTATTTAATTAGTAGAAATATGTATTTTTAAATCATATAATATTTTACTTAGAGTTTAAATTTTTTACAAAAAGTTAGCATTTGTTACATTATAAATAAAACTTTTAAGTTTATGCAAAATATAAATATAGTACTAAATCATCTCAAATGTTATTAGTTAATAAATGATGCAATGTAATGAAAATGTATGAATGCAAAAAGAAATAGAGGTGTTGATTTTGAATTCAATTCCATTAGAAAAACTTTTCTAGAAAGTAAATTTCTTTACATAAAACGGACTACATATGCGGCATTGCCCTCATATTCCAAGCAAAAACATCAATCCCCTTCTTCGCAAAGGTCAAATCTTGCAAACTTCTAATAGATGCCTCCTCTAGCTCCTTTTTGCTTGATCTGGGCCGCAACTCACTGTTCACTCATTTCCATAATGCTTGTTAGCCTCTTCAAGAAAGTCGAGACGTGGTGATTCTCGAATAGTCTTTGTCAGCTTGAATCCTTGGGCAATAAAGTTAGACTATCAACCTTCTCTCATTGTGTTTACTTGGACCATATTGGACGACCGTTTTATAATCCACTTTATCAAGAAATCTATTTTCTCATGACAAACTCTTCTATTTAGCAATCAATTTGAATCAGCACCTCTTTTCTATGATGTGAATGCAATGTAATCAAAACAAAAGAGAACATGTTAGCACAAGAGAAATAAATAACAAAATAGGGCACCTATCTAGGTGACCACTAGGGTTTGACGTAGTTCTACCTAGGGTAAGCCCTTAGGTTTTCTACATGAGGTTTAGCTCTAAAATTGAGGTACCCGAACTAGCAGATTCCTCGATCCTCACCCATTATAAGCTCATGCGGACCAAGTTCAGTTCAGGGGAATACATTTTCTTATGGCTGCACGGAGATAAAAATCTCACGAAGACATAGGTATGGATGTATCCCGAAAGCGATTCACTATCCTGCACAGAGGTGAAAACCTCACGAAGGAGTAGCTTCTCACTCCCACTTAAAAGGGTGTGACCACAACGGTCATGCAATGTAATGCTAAGATATTTGATAAAATTAGAACTACATGCAATAAAAAGGATCATAATTTTTCAAAACAAAGTTTTAAATTTGGACAAAAGGACAGGAAATAATCAATTTTATGGCTTGACTCTCTTATTTTCCCCAATGGAGTCGCCAAGCTATCGAAATCAATTTTTAAAGTGGATAAAAAATGGGGTTCGACTTTTAAAAAAGACAAAAACGGGGGTCGCCACCAATCTCTTTTGACTTAGGTGTGATTGGATCACCTTATAAAACATTTTATTTTAAAACATTGATTTTGGTCCACTAAGTACAAGAAAACGGGTTCGGGAGTCGGTTACATATGAGGAAGGGTTAGCACCCTCATAACGCCCAAAATTGGTACCTAATTTATAAAATCATGTCCTAATGTTGAAAATTTGAGAACTTTAAAATGTGATCATTTTATTTGAAAGAAAACCAAGACTTACTATCTCAAAGAAATAAAATGTTATACCCAAAAAGTTAGGATGTAACATCTCATGACTTTGAAGTTAGGCTCGTCTTTATTTGTAGAAAATTCTCATCTCGAAACACAAAACATCATTCTAGTAAGTTAGGATACAACATCTTGAATTCCCGAAAATAAGTTTTGATTTTATAAGTTAAAAAAAAGGATACTTGATACCTTAAGTTCCACGAGTAGAATTAAAATTCAGTAAGTTAGGGTATAATCTCTCGAAGTCCCTAAATATCATATATCGCTGTTTTTTAATATTTGAATAAAATGCATTAACTCAAAATGTGTTTTTATAAAAAAGGGTTTGAGTAAGACATTGCATGAATATATTACAACATACATACCAAATAACAATTTATCATAACTACAAATCATATTAACAATTATTACTAATGGATAATTAAAGAATAATACGAAATAATAAGTGATACAAACAATAGAATAATTATAATAAAGCGAGAATATAAAATGATAGATGGATAAAATAAAAGAGGATAAATAAATATAAGATATAAAGCAAGAAATAACAAATAAATGTAAAGCTTTATATTGTAAATATTATTATAAATATTGTAAATTAAGAAACATATGGCTTTAAATAAAAATGATGTGGAATAAAAAATATGAATTATAAAAAAAATGAATTAATATGCAAAATGATATGGAGCAGTTAAAATAATATACATATATTCATAAAAAACAAGTAAAATATATTTTTAAATAAAATAATATATAGCTTTAAATAAAATTATATTTATAATAAAATAATCTAATACGTATATATTTCATATAAACAATATAAACAATATATGTTATATAACATAAATAAATTTTATATAAAATAAGATTTTAGAAATAATCTATAATAATACAAAATTTTAAAATGTACAACATATAACTAATATAAAATTATAAATTAATATACAATATAAATTAATTTAAAGGTTACATATAAAATATAATGTAATAATATATAATATATAGGATAAAAATATAATATGATAACTAATGTACATACTTTAAAATAATATGTCATATTAAAATAATGTTAAACTTAATAAAATAACTTAATTATGAATAATAGCTAGTAAATATATATATATATATATATATATATATATATATATATATAAATGATATGTAATCCATAAAGAAATTTTATTATTAATAAATTAATGTATATAAATATATATAAAAATAGTAATACGAAAAAATTATAAAATGAATTTATTTAATGTAATGTTAGAATAATAAAATAAAATAAAAATAAAAAAGGTTTAAAAAACAAATAAATAAGGATTAAATAGCAATAAAAACATATATAAAAGGACTAAATCAAAACATACGTCACACTGCAAGGGTTTATTGGGCAATTATGCCTTCTTTCCAAAACGATGTCGTAATGATTTTGGCCTTTAAGCAGCCCGAGGATTCAATTAAAACAAAATATAAATTTAAGGGCTAATTTAATAAAAACTAAAAATTCAAATTGTACTGAATTAAAAATACTAAAATAGCGGAAGGATCGAAGAAGCAATTAGCCCTTTTAACAAAAACACGTGGATCCTCCCGGGTTTTCGGGTCAACGTGCGGATCCTCCCTGAACGACGTCGTTTTTATGCTTATTAACTTAAGCAAAAACGGGGCCATTTCTTCACTGCTATATAAACTAAAAAGTTAACAAAAAAAATCATTTTAAACATTTCGAAAAAAAAAAACAATTTAGAGGCCCCCAAAATTCTCTCTGGCCTTCGGCCTAGTGCCAGAATCCGGCCTGGGTTCCGTCACACACGCCGTCACACGCGCCACCTCCGACGGTGATCAGAAAGCCCAAAGACCTCCGTTTTCAATGCCAATCAAACGGTAAACTCTTTTTCTTTATTTTTTTTAGTAATATATATATGATAAAAATATTGCATGGACTGAAAAGAAAATAAAAAGATGAGACGGAATATTTTAAAAAAATCACCTCTGCTTTCGATTAATTTTTTATTGTATTTTGTATAATCTGTGTATCTCCGTCCCCGTTTACAAATTTTATGGGGGTTTTTATAGCCCCGAAAATAGAAAAAAATACAAAGATTATGTTGTTTCTTGCCATTTTATTGTCTTTTCTTTCCTTCTTGCAGGTGAACAACGAAGAATCTGGCGTTGGAGTGATTCGCATACTGATTACGACCTGACCATCAAGGCCGGCATGGGCGCGAAGAAGGGTCGCTATTTGGGCGTCTTGGCATTTGTAATACTAGGGTTTCGAAACCCTAGGCTCTCAAATCTTTTAGTTTTTTTGGGCCCCTTTGGGCCGTGTAAGCTTTGGATTTGGGTGTATTTAGGTTTGTATTTTAGGGTATTGGGTAACTGGTGATTTTGGGCTTAGCCCGTTTATTTGTAAAATGGACTGTAATTGGACATTTATTTTTATTTTATTTTATTTTATTTTTTTGAATGGAATGAGCCTCGGCAAAATGGGCTGATTACAAAATGGTGTTTAAATAAGTTTAATTTGAATATGTTTAGATCAAGAACCAAAGAAAACGGATTTGGATCGGGGGAAAACAAAAATAATCGAATAGTCGTTTATTTCTATCCGTCGATATCCGAGTAAGTTTATAAGCATTTAAATGTTGTTAATTTTGAATATATGTAAATTTTATATGATGAATTGAATTCTTGATAAATATATATGTGTTGGCTGAATGTCACTGAGCTTGGGATCTATGTTTACGAGTTTGATTCGAACGAGTTACGATGTCCTAAAGTCCTGTACGAACCTTAGGAATAGCTAGGATACATATGTCATGACATAGGATTCCGTTATGTGTTATCGTGTA
The DNA here is from genome assembly GCA_025506655.1 of Gossypium rotundifolium. Taxonomy (NCBI): domain Eukaryota; kingdom Viridiplantae; phylum Streptophyta; class Magnoliopsida; order Malvales; family Malvaceae; genus Gossypium; species Gossypium rotundifolium. The sequence continues at coordinate 37,190,833 of CP106734.1, forward strand.
AGATCACGTCTGGGATGTTGGCATCGACTTGTGATTTACGTGTAAGACCCTGTCTGGGACAGTGTCATCGATATATGATTACATGTAAGACCACGTCTGGGACGTTGGCATTGTACGATATATTCGACTATCCAAGTATCCTTTTTAATTCCGAATGGTTCAATGGGTAATGATAAGTTAAGATCGAGTGTATAATCAAGTTAGAAAGGCTCATGTATGTACTCATACTATATTATGAAAGTAAGGTAAGATGAATGTTAAAATTGATGGTTTAAATTTATATGTTAATGTGAATTATGTGATGGTATATGTGAACATATATATATTCGGCCTTTTGATGTATAGGTTTTGTAGAGAGTAGTGGTTAAATGTACTAATGTTGAATGAGTATTCAGCCAAAGGAGAATTTATGCAAAACTTATATGTTTTGATATATGAGATTATAAGTTGGAAATGTATATGAGTAAATAATGGCTTATTTCAGTTTGATTAGATTAATTTTTGTATATGATTAAATGTTTTTAGTGCTTATGACTTATTAAGCTGTGAAAGCTTACCGTGTGTATGTTTGCTCTTTGTTTTATAGATTTTGGAAGTTGATTACGAGCTCAGGGATCGTCAAAGAAATCTATCACACTATCGACTATTTTCGGTATTTATTTAGTTTGAAATCGAACCTATGGCATGTATAGTCTAGTTATAATGTTTGATTTTGGGATATGTAAATATGAGCCATGCGAAAATGGCTTATTTCTTTTGGTTAAGCTTAGTTTTTATGTTTTCGATATAATGGATATATTTAAAGCTTAAGTTATATAATTTCGGTCATGGAATATTTATGTGTGATTTGTTTGGTATGCTTTGCTAATGATTGTCTGAATTTAACCATGGATTAAGCTTGTATCGAAAGTAATATGCATTTCATTTGTATGTGATATAATTGGTTTATGCTTGGTGTTAAGGTCTTGAAATGTAGATTGAATAAATAGGTATGTTAGAATTAAGTGACCCGAATCTTTATTTAAATAAAATACAATGGTAAAACAAAATAAAAGAAAATTCCCTACAAAACTACACTTCTTTTATTTTATTTTAAATAATATTTTTAAATCTTATTAAACTCCATCTATTTGATATTGATTACAATAAGGCTTTCAATCTTACTACACTCCTATTATAATATGATTTTACAAGCCTATAAATAGGCATAGTCTATTCCTCTTGTAATGATTTGAATTCGACATAGTAAATTTTCTTCTCCTCTACCCGTGGATTTTTCTCGAAAGGGTTTTCCACATAAAATCTGTGTGTTCTTTAATTTTTATTTCTCTTTTCTTTGTGATATATTATCATTACCGACGTTATATTTTTAACAAGGTAAAATGCTAAGTATATTATAGATGAAATGATAGTTAAATTCGGATATAAGATATGGAAGAACATGTGTATATTCAGTCATGATTTAGACTTGTGTTAAAAGTATGTTTTATGCTATAAATGAGTGTAAGAATATAAGCTTGGAAAATGTGAAGTGATAAGTATGATTTTATTATGTAAATCGATATGTTTTGATTAAGAAATGGCAAATTTTGGCTTATGACTTAATGATTAAATCTCGTACAAATTATGAGGTTATTTTTTGTTGCTGATTTTTCATGAAATAAATTAGTATATATTTAATAAACAGCATTAAAGTATATTCGATCTATGAAATTGTTACCAAAGCTGTTTATATGTTTAGTCAATGAAAAGTGAATAATGGATCATTTGGTTTATAATTTGCGCATATGTTAGTTAAGGTTTGTTATGTATTAATTAGGTTATAGACATGTTATATAAGCATACGGTGTATTTGAAAAATATTTGATTTGTACATGTGAGTAATATTGATATGGCTTAATAAGTGTAAGGTGATATATTTTGTATACATTTATGGAAATGGCTCAAGTGGTGTATTCATATGCGCAAACTTGTAATAGATAAATATGCATATGTTTTTGGTCTTTTTAAATGTCTTTAAAGTAGGCTTAAAGTTAAGTAAATAATGTATATGCAAATCCGGGCAATGTTAGTCAAATGACTAATGCATGTTTTAGGTTTAGCTTTTATAGTCTTAAATGGTTAGCCAGATTGAGGACAAGATGAATGGCAATGTGATGAGTACATAATTCAAGCTTATATTTGAAATGTATATATATTTTGTATGACTTTAGTGCATGTTTGTTTAAGAGTAAATATGAATATATGCAAGTGAATTGTATTTGTTTTATGATCAATAATGTATGTTTAATATTTAATAAGTTATATGTTTTATTTATGCAAATATGACATGTATGCATTCATAATTGATTGAAAGTTGTGTCTTGTTCGGTAATGTCTCGTAACCTTAATCCAACGACGGATATGGGTTAGGGGTGTTACAAGCTTATTTGCTATATTGTTTAAGTTAATTGTTTGTCCATGTTTTGGATTCAAATAGCATAAATGAAACGTTCATGTGTTTTTCCAAGTGACTGTGATATTTTATTTTGAAATTTTTATGACCCCTAAAATGGTAAAATTTTAATTCAAGTCTTTTATAATTTATAAAATTTTAAATTAGTAATGGTAAAATTATACTTTGGCCCTCAAAATGATAAAAATTGATTTAACCCTTTAAAATTTTAAATATATAGATTATTATAAATGATGAAATTAGATTTTACTATTATAAAAATATTCAATTTAAGTCCGTCCGCTTTAAAAAAATTCTAGTTGGGTACTTCTTATATTTTTTAAAAAAAATTATATCTTTATTTTTTTAAATTTTATTGGAAATTATAATCATTTTAATTTCATATTGATCAACATTTAATGTATTTTTGAACACAAAACATTTAATATATGAATTAAAATATCACTACATTGTCGTAACTATTTTTTTTGGGGAAACGGTAAACGACGCGGTCAACTCGATTTTTGAAAAAAGAAAAGAAAAGGAGTCGCCACCGATCTTTATTTGGTGTGATCGGATCACCTTCGTTTTAATAAAACATTTAATTTACTAAAACAGTGCTTTTTGGTCCACGAACTTTGAGAAAACGGATTCGGAGGTCGATTACGTGCGAGGAAGGATTAGCACCCTCGACACGCCCAAAATTGGTACCGAACTGATTGATTGATGTCCTATTTGTTGAAAACTTAAAAGGGATTCGAAAATACAATGCTTTTTATTTTTAAAATTGGGAGGGACGTTAAGGCTTTCTTATTATCGAAGAGGTAAAGCATCACGTCCAGTAAGTTAGGACACAATACTTTAAACTCCCGAAGCTAAGCTCGCCTTTTGAAACTTGGTTTTTATTTGAGGAGGATCCTCCGTTATTCGTCAAATGAGAAAATCGGAACCCAGTAAGTTAGGGCTTGATTTCCCGAGATTTCAAATACGGAAGATTGCCTCTATTTTAGGAAAAGAAACTTATCCCGAAGTATCTAAGTGTCGAGTCCAGTAAGTTAGGGCGCGACATTTCAGATTTCCGAGATTAAGCTTTTGTTTAGAAATGTATTTGTTTAAAAAGGACATTCAGTCATTTAGATTAAACGAGAAAATCGCGACTTAAAAGGAGATATCCCGTTGTTTAACATAAACGAGAAAAACCGGAACCCAGTAAGTTAGGGCTCGATCTTCCCGAATTTTCAAACACCGAACATCATCTTTATTTTTGAAAATTTGATTGATTAATATTAGACAAAGTAATGATACTAACAAATTAAACGAATATATGAATAAATCTAATTCTTATTAACGAATGAGCTAATAAATAATGAAGTGAGAATAACGATAATGAAATCATAGAAACAGATAGGATGATGATAATAATAACAACAATAAATAAAAAATAAAAAAATGATAAATAACTGAAGTGCTTTAAAGTATTAAAAGGTAAAGAGCAACAAACGAATAAATAATAAGTAAAAAAATGACAAATAAATAAATAAGATAACAAATAAATAGATAATGAATAAAATAATATAAAACAAAATTAAGAAATGGTGAAGATATTAATAAAATAATATAATAATAGGAGTACATTAATAATGAAAATAATAGCATATTAATAAATGAACAATGATAAAATAAATAGGAGTAATAATAAAAAACAATAATAATAATAATACTAGTAATGAAGTAATAATAATAGTAAATAATAATAATTAATAATAGAGGAATAAAATAATAATAATGATAATAACAATAATAATGCAAATAATAATAATACAACATAGTAATACGTAATATTATAGAAATAACAATAATAATAAAACGATAATAATAAGAAATAAACAATAAAACATTAAATAACAATGATAATTAAAGGGGGAGGACCAAATTGAATTAAAAATAGAATTCTGGGGCAGATTTATAATAAAAGAAAAGGGCAAGAGGACCCCATTGTGATGCGCGAAAATATGGGGGACTGGGAGCGCAAATTTACCCAAAACAATTAAACGCGGCGTTTTATAGGGACTAAATCGTAACTGCATGAGGCTTCTGGACCAAATAGCAATATTTAAAAACTTGATTGTAAAAATAAAAAATGCGGAAGGACCACGCGCGTAAATTTTCCATTTTTTCGGAAAAACACTCGGATCCTTTGGAGCGGGTCGGTCGCCTGCGGGTCACGACGAAACGACGTCGTTTTGGGGCCATCAGACGAGCCCTAAACGACGTCGTTTTGAAATGTTTATAAATTCCATTTTTTTGCTTTTTTTTTTCATTTTAACAGTTTCTTTAAAAAAAAGATTTTAACCCCTTTTGTTTTCTCTGCAGTGGAGAGCTCGGGAGGATTCCGCGAGGTCCGCTGCAGTCGTCGCCGGCCTGCCGAGCTCAGCCACCGCCACGGCGGAAAAGGTAAAATTTTTATATTTTTTATTATTATTATTTTTAAAACGTTTATTGATCTATATTTTTTGTTTTTGAAAAACCCAGAAGAAGACCCCGCATTTGCTCCGATCTCGGCCCGACGACGGAGAGAAGACTCACGACGCTACCGGGGTTCGAGTTAGTCTCCTTTCTCTTTTATTATTCGTAAAATAAAATAAAAAATAAAATAATATAAAAACAATGAACGGATGAAAAGAAAGGAAAAAGTTTGCTATCTAATAAAAAATGTAGTAAAAATCAACCTTTATTGCTTTTTGCTCTCGATTTCGATGATTTTTTGTATTCTTAGTCTCTGTTTTCTTTTTTTCGAAAACCAAAAGGCTCTGTTTACAACGTTTTTTTGTGGCTTTATAGCCGAAATCGAGATAAGAAGACAAATTCTTCTCTTTCTTTGTCTTTGTTGCGTGTTTTGCGTGGTGGCGTCAGGCGGAGCCAGCAGTAGGGTCGGTCGAAGTCGAGGCGTGGCTCGGCTAGGGTTTTTGTTTTTTTTTTGTTTGTTTTTTTCTATTTTCTGAGTTGGGCTGGGCTTGTATTTTGGGTCTCTTTTTATTTTTTTTTTGTTTTGTGCTCGTTATTGTATTTTATAATTGGGCTTGTAATTCCATTGTTGGTAATTGGGCCCGGGCAATTTGGGCTCTACAGCTGCCCCTCTTTGCTCATTGTCGTGTAACGATAATAGAGCAAAGACTCAAAGAAGCCCAATATTGCCCGGCCTCGCCGAGTCTTGGCCTCTTAGGTGCTTTTCTTCAAATAGCCTCATCCTGATCCTTCACACCTTGTTGCTCTGATCCACTTCACCGATATGTGGCTTCAATCTGCTCTTGCTGTGATTTCAATGGGATGTGACTTGTTTTATTTTAGATGGCTCCGCTGCATCTCCAGAGAGATGAGGTCTTTGGTCTTCAGCCTATCCCACCTCTAGTTAAGGCAATAGGACTAAAGCTTAACCATGCTCCCTACTGGTTAGGGACAGGAATTACAAATTTTTGACCTATTCCATTGCTGGTGGGGACATAGGATGATGGCCTAAATCATGTTCTCTCTTGGTTAGAGAGCCAAGATTAGCCGATCTTGCCCCACTCTTGGTTAGGCGACAAGATCTACAATTTTGGCCTATTCCACCGCTGGTCGGTGGCAATAGGAGGGTGGCCTAAATCGTGTTCCCTCTTGGTTGAGGAGCCATGATTTGCCTTCAATCTTGCCCCACTCTTTGTTGTGGTGACAAGATCTACAATTTTGACCTATTCCACTGCTGGTCAGTGGCAATAGGAAGGTGGCCTAAATCGTGTTCCCTACTGGTTAGGGAGCCATGATTTGCCTTCGATCTTGCCCCACTACTGGTTATGGTGACAAGATCTACAATTTTTGGCCTATTCCACTGCTGGTCAGTGGCAATAGGACAATCTTCAACCTATTCCATCACTGGTTGATGGTAATAGGACAATCTTCAACCTATTCCATCACTGGTTGATGGTAATAGGACAATCTTCAACCTATTCCATCACTGGTTGATGGTAATAGGACAATCTTCGATAGTGTTGCTACACCGTCCTTTAGGGACATATCCTGTAGACTTGATTTTGTGTTTATGCCAAATGGTGAGGATGCTATGGTCAAAATGACTCGAATGCTCCTAACTAATGGATGACACTTGCATGAAGGCAGAATGCCATGAGAATGATGATCTTTTGTTAAGATGCAATGATTGTAATAAATCGGATGCTCCTAACTAAATGATATTACGGAGGACATTTGCATGAATGCGAGGATGTCATGAGAACGATTCATTTTCCTTAAAAATCTTAGGTCATAATTGCTCGCTCGCTCGTCGAGGTCATGGCACGAGGCAACATCTTGTCGATGTCTATGCTGCGAATCAAGAAATGGTCATAATTTTGGACTTCTCTTCTTGAAAGTTTCCAACCCCTAAGCGCGGTGGTTCCTAAACAACATCTTGTTTTAGGTTCCTACTGCTTAGAAGCTTCGAGCAATAGGCGGGACTCGTTTCATGGAAGTATTATGGGTTAATGGGTCGTTATTTCAATTGCAAACAACTCAAAGATTTAAGATAGCAATGGAATTTATAAAGAATGGAATTGGATTAATTCAACAAAAGTAAACATTATTGAGTACAAAAAGTGGGTAAAAGAAAAAGTAGGTGCCCCAGATATCGCACTGGCTTCACCAATCGAATCCTTTCAAGATCATTTGAGCCGAGAAGATGTTGGGAGATCTGCGGTTTCTCTGTAGATGTTCCGAGGTTTAACATTCATCCTTTTGCCAATTACGGGGAAAAGATTGTCATATACCTCCTTTTTAATTTGAGCCGCCTTTATCGAATTTTCGACTCAAAACCCTTTGGTCTCAAAGCGCCCTTTACGGGTTTTCACTTCGGCCTCTCTGTTTTTTTTTTTGGTAAAGCACCTTTTTCGGTTTTCACTTTAGCCTTTCCTTCTTCAAGCGTAATACTTCTTAACGGAATCAATTTATGGGATTGGGTAGATTTTTCCCATCCATCTCAGCAAGATTAGTGCCCTCCGAGAAAGCCTTTTTCACCACATATGGTCCTTCCCAATTCGCATCCATTTCCTCCGAAATCCTTTTGTATGGGAAGGATCTTTTTCAAAGACGAGATCCCCTTCATGGAATTCCTTGGCGAACTTTTTGTTGTAAGCTCGCACCATTCACTTTTGGTACATCCGACCGTGATGGATAGCCCTCAATCTCTTTTCTTCAATTAAGTTCAACCGATCATATCGAGCTGGATCCATTCACCTTCATCCACTTCACTTCGACAATACTCAAGAGAAGGTATTTCCACTTCGATAGGTAGAACCGCCTCCATCCCATAGACCAATGAGAAAGGTGTTGCCCAGAGAGGTTCTGGACGGACGTTCGATAAGCATAGAGCGACGGTAATTTTCATGCCAATCCTTGTAAGTCTCACCATCTTCCCACTATCCTTTTGATGTTTTTGTTGGTCGCTTCCTTTGCCCCATTCATTTTTGGGCGTCTGGTGATGAATTGTGGTGTTTGATGTTGAATTGGCTACAAACCCTCGCTATCGTGCTATTGTTTAAATTCGGCGTTGTCTTATATGATCCTCTCGGGCATTCCATATCGACAAATGATTTTCTTTTTCAAAAATCGACTAATCACGATTTAGTGATGCTGCATATGAGGCGACCTCTACCCATTTCGTGAAGTAGTCGATGACCACAAAGATGAATCGATGCCGCTTCGATGCCTTCGAGATATTGGCCCAATGACGTCCATGCCCCACATGGAAAATGGCCATGGAGAAGTCATAACATGCAAAGGTGACGGGGTACATGAATCTTGTCTCCATAACTGGCATTTATGACATTTTTGGCATAGTTGATACGATCTCCTCCATGGTGGACCAATAATATCCGAACCTCATTATTTGTCCGCCATTGTGAAGCCATTAGCGTGAGTTCCACAGACACCTTCGTGGACTTCTTCTAGGATTAACTTAGCTTCTAGGCGTCCACACACCTTAGCAAAGACTTGATCTTTCCTTTTCTTGTATAAGACTTCTCCATCCAAGACGTAATCGCATGCTAATCTCCTCAGCGCCTTTTTTTCATTCTCTGTGGCTTGATCAGGGTACTCACGATTCTTTACATACCGCAATATATCATGGTACCATGGTGGGCCAATCTTCCCTTCTTCCTCGACATTGTAGCAATGGGCTGGGGCCTCATAAATGCTCATTTGTATAGGTCTCATATCCTCCTTGTTGTTTGCTCATACCATAGAAGCCAATGTGGCTAGAGCATCAGCCATCTGATTTTCGTCCCTTGGTAAATAACTGAAAGTGATGTCATCAAACTCTTTGATTAATTCTTGGACCAATCTTTTGTATTCGACCAATTTGGGATCTCTCGTCTCCCATTCTCCTTTAAGTTGATAAATTACCAACGCGGAGTCTCCGTATACTTCCAGCACCTTAATTTTGCGTTCAATAGTAGCACGGATGCCCATGATACAAGCTTCATATTCTGCCATATTGTTTGTACAATCAAAATCCAATTTACAGGTAAATGGGTAATGATCTCCGTTTGGGGACACCAAACTGCCCCGATTCCATTGCCCATAGCGTTCGATGCCCCGTCGAAGTTTAGTTTCCAAGGACGACTTTCCGTGGTATCTTCTTCAGTGGTTGCTACGCACATTAGGTCTTCATTAGGGAAATCAAAGTCCAGAGGCTCATAATATGCCAGAGCTCTACTAGCCAGAAAATCCGCTATTGCACTCCCTTTTATTGCTTTCTGGTTTACATAAACTATGTCAAACTCAGAAAGTAAAATTTGCCATCGGGCCATCCATCCATTAAGAGTAGTTGACTCCATTAGGTATTTTAGTGGGTCTAGCTTCGAGATGAGCCAAGTCGTATGATACAACATGTACTGCCTCAGTCTCCGAGTTGTCCAGACCAAGGCGCAACATATTTTCTCAATCGATGAGTACCTTGTTTCACACTCAGTGAACTTCTTGCTAAGGTAGTATATTGCTTTTTCTTTCTTTCCCAACTCATCATGCTGGCCGAGCACACATCCCATTGAATTATCAAGTACCGTCAAATAGAGGATTAATGGCTTCTCTGGATTAGGCGGTGTCAATACTGGAGGATTGGACAGGTACTGTTTTACTTTGTCGAAGGTCTTCTGACATTCCTCGTCCCACACACCTGGGTTGTATTTTTTAAGAAGACGAAATATGGGATCACATTTCTCAGTCAGTTGTGAAATGAATCGAGCAATGTAATTTAATCTTCCTAAGAAACCTCGAACCTCTTTTTGCGTACGAGGCGGAGGCAATTCTTGTATAGCCTTGACTTTGTCTGGGTCAACCTCAATCCCCTTTTCACTGACTATAAATCCTAGCAGTTTCCCTGACCTGGCTCCAAAGGTACACTTCGCCGGGTTAAGCTTCAATTGGACTTTCCTCAACCTCAAAAATAATTTCCTTAAGACTTGGATATGCTCCTTTTCGGTCCGAGATTTGGCAATCATATCGTCAATGTAAACCTCAATTTTCTTGTACATCATGTCATGGAATAGGGTTACCATGGCTCTCTGATATATTGCTCCCGCATTCTTCAACCCAAATGGCATTACCTTATAGCAAAAGGTCCCCCACATGGTTATGAATGTGGTTTTATTCATGTCTTCGGGAAGCATTTTTATCTGGTTGTATCCTGAGAAGCCATCCATGAACGAGAACAATGAATAACCCGCTGTATTATCCACTAAGGTGTCGATATGAGGTAATGGAAAGTTGTCTTTCGGGCTAGCCTTGTTTAGGTCTCTGTAGTCCACACACATTCGTACTTTCCCATCTTTCTTAAGGACGGGGACGATATTGGCTACCCATTCGAGTACTTAACCACTTGCAAGAACCCCGTCAAACCTTCTTGACCTCTTCTTTTATTTTTAGTAAAACGTCTGCCTCATCCTCCAAGTTTCATTGGGTGGCTTGTATTCTTCTTTTATGGGCAAACGGTGTCCGCGATATCGATGCTTAACCCGGGCATGTCTTGATATAACCATGCGAAGACATCCTTGAACTCTTGGAGTAACTCAATGAGGTCTTTCTTTGTCTCTCATGGTGATACCTGGCTCCAATCTTCACTTCTTTCTTTTTTTGTTCATCTCCTAGATTCACTATTTCCACCGATTCTTTATGAGGTATGATTTGTTTCTCCTCTTGTTCTACCATCCTTAACAGTTCAGAGCTAAATCACGCCTTGGTCATCTCCAAAATCCTCGAAAATCTTCCGCACCCATATCTTGCTCAAAAGGACATTCGAGTCATTGGTAGCGTTACCCAAATCATTGATATCTGGAGACTGTTATGGAAATGAATAAAGGCTCATAGGATCATAGAATCTTGGCATGTTTATTGGTATGATAAATGAATAATAGAAATGTTTAGAAGAATATTTAAAGAAAGAATAATGAATGAATGAAATGAACATAAAAGAAAATTTGCTCAAAAGATAGCGGAGATGTATTTCATTGAAAATAACGATGGCTTATACAAATTCATGTTTCACAAAAGGGTTCTTATCGCTTCTAGACTTAAAGCAATAATTGTGTTCCGAGTATTACTCGAATAAGTTCTAAAGGCTATAGGAATCTCCTCCGCATTCAATTGTTTAGAACGCTACCCTACTCATAAGGGCGAATGCCATTCGATTTTCTTCCTCAATTTCCCCTCGACACAAACATTGACATGCAGGACTTCCTCATTTTGTGTCTCTCGCCTTGATAGATAACCCTCCCGATATAAAGGTCTCACGAATATGAGGAATTATCATTGGTTGCCATTTCATCTCATCTCCCTCGACGTGCCTTCTTTCTTTCTTGCTTCTTTTCCAACTCTTCTCTTTTTTTGCTTGGCGTTTGGCTTGAATCCTGCATCAAGAAGTCTCGCTTTTCTTTTAGTCTAGGGACCTCGATTTCTCCTTGGAGGTACCTTCCAAGTCCTTTCTCTGGCACAGCTCTATTCCCGACCATCAGTTGTAGACCCATTCTCGTGGTCTTGGATAATTGAGGTACTGGGACTTTATTCCCCTCAGCGACGAATGTTGCATTGACAAATTCCAAAGAACGGAAGGAACACTCGGCTGCTTCATCGTTGGCTTCTAAATAGGGTGCATTGCTTGTTACGATTCTATGATGATGTCCTCTTGACATTTATGGTCACTAAACGCCCTCCGAGATTAATTTCAACTTTTGGTGCAACGATGAGGGCCTTTGCTCTGCCGAGTGTATCCAAGGTCTCCCAAAGAAAGCAGTTATAAGACGGTTGGATATCCATTACAACAAAATCCACCTCATATGTGCTGGTCCAATTAGAAAAGGTACTTGATCCTTCCCATGACTTTCCTCTCGGTTCCATCGAATGCCCTTACTATGTTGTGGCGAGCCTTCATATGAGAACTATCAACGGTAATCGATTCAAAGGTCGATAGTGGTAGAACATTGAGCGCTGATCCATTGTCGACTAGTACCCCTGGCAATGTGTATCCCTTGATCGTGTGGTAATGTGGAGAGCCTTGATGGAACCCGTACCTCGGAGGAATCTCATCATCGTTAAAGAAAATGAAGTTATCAAGACTTATGTTGCTAACTGTGATCCAGTTTGTTAATCGTTATATCATTCGCAACATAAGTTTCGTTCAATACCTTTATCGGTAGCGTTACGGTGTGCTTGAGCTCAATAGTAAATCTAGCACCGATATGCGAGCCGACTATTTATGTAGTCGCTTCTTATTACATTGTATTCACTATGCTTCAAGAACTTTAAGAATTCCTAGCTTCTTCCTCCTTCACCGCTCATTTATATATGTCTCTTGCTTGGTCCCTTTTTCTTTCTTTTGTTCGCCGTCAAGTTTTTCCTCCGAGTGCTCCGTCTTTGTATTTGACAAGTCGTGGCGCTTTCCATCTTGATGTAGGAGCCTTCCTCTTGGTTTTCTTCTATAGTGTTGGGCGAACCTCTGTTCTCAGGAATCGTCACATTGCAGTTATAGTTCCAGGGGACCTTCTTGTCATCTTTATATAAAAAGGTTGCAGGTTTTCGGATCACGATCCTAGGATACTCCTGGCTCCCTTTTGTTGACGGACCTCCCCTTTCAGGAATCGTCACGTTGCAGTTATAATCCCCGGGAGTCTTCTGATTGTCTTCGGATGAAAAAGTAGTAGGCTTTCGAATCACGATTTTCGAATTTATTTTCACTCCGTCGCCCTTTGATCGTGAGATGGTGACTAAAGATTGCTCGCCTCCGAGGCTTCGACTCATTCTCCAACGTGCGATGTTTCCTCTTTTACCTTCATTGCTTTCAAAGAATTCTAGCTCTTTATTGTCTATCGATTCTGTACCAAAGATTCGAACTCAAGACAACTTTGGATTTCGTGCCCTTCCGAGTCATGAAACTCACAGCCCTTTCGTGTTTCTTCATGTTCTCCCCTTGGACGTGCCACAACCAACCCTCTTTTTAGCATTTCCTTCCAGACTTGTTTCATTGGGGTTTTCACATCGGAAATATCCCTTTTAACTCTTCTTCTCGCATCTTCGCCTATCATGTTGACCCCGTGATTAGGTAGCGGGTGCCCCTTGCCAGAGGTGTCATCGACTTCTATAACTCCCATCTGGATCAGTCTTTCCACTAGTTTCTTAAAAGCGAGACAGTGCTCTATAGAATGCCCCACGATTCCTGCATGGTATTCGCACTGTGCATTCGCATCATACCACTTAGGGTACGGGGGTTGCAAGGGTTTTAAGTAATGGGGAGAGACAACGTGTGCGTCAAATAATTTTGGTACATTTTCTTGTATGGGATCGGGATAGGTGTAAATTGGATTTTTCCAGATTTTACCTTGTCTTTGGACTCTATCTAAAGGAGCTCGATGATCGGGGTTGTAGTCCTTGGTCGGCTCACGGTAATAGGTTTTGAATAACCTTTACCTATGTTGTTTATATCACTCTCCTCTTCTTGAGACCGTCTTTCTAGTACTTTCTCCACCTCTATTTTACCACTTCGATTGCATTCTCGATCATTTCCCACAAAGACAATATCGAAAAACTTTTGTGGCACTTCCAAGCATGTGATTAATGAAGGAGCTTTCAACAGATTGACAAACAAAGATGGTTGTCTCTTTTTCTAGGAGCGGTGGCTGAACTTGCGTGGCTACTTCCCTCCACCGCTGGGCATACTGCCTGAAACTTTCGTTCGGCTTTTTCTCCATATTTTGGAGCGTGATTCGATCAGGAGCTATATCGGCTACGTGCCCGTATTGTTTCAGGAAGGCCTGTGCTAGATCCTTCCATGACTTGATCTGGGTACGACTGAGCTGATTGTACCACTTGGCTGCGGCCCCGGCCAAACTATCCTGGAAACAATGAATGAGCAGTTGATCGTTGTTAACATATCCCGCCATCCGCCGACAGAACATCGTGATGTGCGCTTCAGGGCAACTGGTCCCATTGTATTTTTCAAAATCCGGGGTCTTGAACTTTGGCGGAAGTATGAGGTCTGGGACTAGGCTCAAGTCTTTAGCGTCCACTCCGTAGCGATGGTCAGCAGTCTCTATTTCCTTAAATTTTTCTTCTAACCATTTGCAACGATCCTCGAGTTGTTTGGGAAGGTTCATTTTTGCCTTATCCATCTCAGCCATTTCATCAAAGTAGGGGACTATAGGGTTAGCCGGACCTTCTCTCGGGATTCTTGCTGAACCGATCGGAAAGTGCGCTGGCATTGCGGTCTCAACCTGGCACTGTGGCCTGATAACAAAAGGCGTCCTTTGGGGACCTATTTCTGGTGGTGCTTGGATATTTGGCGGGGTAAATCCCGGAGGGTAAGCAGGGTCGTCATTATTCCCTGAACTAGTAGCGACGCCTTTTCCTCGTTCATTGGCTAATAGTTGCGCCAACTGGCTCATCATGTTGTTTTGGGACTCTTGCATCCGTTCTATCATATCTTGCTGGAGTTTTGTTATTTGCTCCTGCATCTGTTCTTGCATCTCCTTCTGAAATTGTTCAAATCTTTGATCCATTTTCTTAGCACGAGTCCCGTAGTGATGTCCGGTTCCCGATTTCTTTTCTTCTCTCTTGTTTCTCTTTTGTTTCTCTCGTTAATCTTAACCAATTAGGCTTCTTTTTATAAACTTTAATGCATATAATATGATGTAATGCAAATGCATGAATGCGGGAAGAAGACATCGATTCGATCAACTTCATTTTAGAAAACTTTATTAGAAGGCAAAACCCTTTACATAAAGTAGATTACAAATCGTTCTAGCCCTAAGACCTAAGGTTTTGATTTTTCCAAGTAGAGATTAGCTCTTCATCACGACCGGTGGTAGCCCATATCTCATACCCACTATGTCGACCTCCTCACCAAAGTCCATGGGTGATCGGCTACTTCTCGAATCTGGATTATTGCTTCTCCCATGAGGTAGTCCGGCTTGAACTTGCTCGCAAGAATGGTGAAGCTCTTCCTCCCAACGTCTTTCTCTTGTTTCTAAGCTCAATCCGAGCTCGCTACTATGTAATACCGATTCTAACTCTTCAACCCTACCTTTCGGTTCCTCTATTCATTTAGGCTTGACTTTAGTTGGCTTTCCGAGTCTCGACTTGGTAGTGGTGCGAGATCGCCCAAGCTCGCCTATTCTAGCTTCTAATCCCTTTTCTCTTTTTGGTCTTCATCTCGCCTTCTCTAAGTCTTCCTTTTGCGCTCGTATTTCATGAAACTTCTTCTTCCAACTGCTAGCTTTGGCTCTTTCCTCTCTGACCTCTTATTGCCATTGCTCCGAAGTTTTCCCTAATCCAGCATTCTTTATCGTTAAGCGCATCTTCTTGTACTCTGTCTTCAAGTCATCTCGGTCTTCCTCTACTTTTCGCTTTTCCTTTTGAGTTTCTCAGCCTCTGACTTTTGACCGTCCACTTTTAACTGGAGGAGCATCTTTTCTTCCTCCAACCTTTCTATCCTTTTCCCGAGTTCCGAGCTCATCCGTTCAAAATCTTGCTTTACAACCTCTAATTCGATGGGACCACTCGCATGCATTCTTCTCTTGATCGGGCGCTTACGGATTTGGCTCGGAATGTTATCATTGACCCTCCTAGCCTCCATTCAATATATTCTCGTGGTCGTTCTCGGGCTGTAGACAATCTTCTCATTCGTGAATCGATTCCGTGCACTAGAAATCTCTTTAACCCTTTTCTTATAGCTTCCCCTTCATATGAAAACTCGACCGAGCTAGCCCGTATGTCGTTGGTACGAATCGCCTTGAACCATCTTGCCTTAGGACCAGCAAAGGGCGTGGCGATGGCACCCCAAATTCCCAATAGGGAACCCGGTCAAAGCTTCCAAGCGATAAAGGATCCGCCAGAATCATCCAGGAGCCTTCCATTCAATGTCGTCCTCTTGAAGGTTTTGAAAGATCGCGATCCGATTTCTTGAGACACATCCTCTCTTCTAGGCGTAGTTGCTATCTCCTCTAGTGGGAGTACTTCTACGACATGAACCGCAAGACACTTTCTATTTTCCAAAAGTGATTATGGAACCAAGCCAATAACAATGCAAGACACCCAATAAACACCGCTTTCACCTTTTCTCGACAAGCGGTCAAGGATCCGAATGTTTCACTAAGATGGCGAGAACGGTGTGACCCTTTGTCCAACCGGTTGAATAGATCGATAATCGCTTCATCAATGTGCCTTAAAGCTTTGGGAAGATTACCAGTAGTAAATACACAAGGCCAAGATGTCTATCTTTTCTTCGTATTGGGATGCGCCGAATCAAGTCTCTCAAACATATCCGGTATGCATTTACCTCGCCTTCTTCGCATTCTAGCCGAGACCCACTGCTCACTCATTCCGGTGATATTCATCAACTTCTTCTCGAAGGTTGGACCATTAACCGCCTTGGAATAAGCTTTGTCAACTTGAATTCTCGAGGCGTGTAGCAAGATCGTATACTCTTCTACTGTGGGAACCAGATCCACTTTTCCGAAGGAGAAATAGCTATAAGCGGCATTCCGAATCGGGTCATTGCTCGGAGCAGTGCTTGTCTATTTTGACCTCAGCGGGTAAGGCGGTCGTAGTAAGTACCATAGAACATTTCTTCGCTTCATCATCCCATCGAGTCCAAATTTCTTTCAACTCGGAGCTCGCTTACGTGTGACACTAATATTGGTGAAGTTCGTAGTTCGACACATACCCTTCGACTAAGCTATCTCCTTTTCTATTTGGCATTGCTCGACCATATGCGACGGACGCATTGTCTTCTACTTTATCAAGGAATTTGCTTTCCATAACCAGACTTCCCAACTCAAAACGGACCGTGAATCGATGTCTCTTTAAAATATGAAATGATATGCACAAAAGAAAGAAACACAAAAGTTAGTACCATGGAATGTAAAGCAAGTAAAATAAACTAGTGCCTATTTGGGTGACCGCTAAGGTTTGCCATAGCTCTACCTAAGGTGGGCTCTAGGGTTTGCTATATGCGGCTTGGTTCTAAAGTTCGAGGTTCCCAAACCAGTGATTCCTCGATCCTCACCCATTATAGGCTCATACGGACCGAGTTCGGTTCGAGGAATACATTTCCTATGGCCATGCGAAGTGAAAACTTCACGGAGACATAGGTACGGATGTATTCAAGCGATCCACTAGCCCATGCGGAGGTGAAAACCTCACGAAGGCATAGCTTCTCGCTTCCACTTAAGGGTGTGACCAAACGGTCATGCAATGCAATGCCAAAATATTTACAAGGCTAATATTGAAGATGCGTCAAAAGAAGCATGATTTTTCAAAACCATTTTAATTAAAAGGACAAAAATCAATCAATCTTTGGCTTGACCCTCACGTCCCCAGTGGAGTCGCCAAGCTGTTGTAACCATTTTTTTTGGGGAAACGGTAAATGACGCGGTCAACTCGATTTTTGAAAAAAGAAAAGAAAAGGAGTCGCCACCGATCTTTATTTGGTGTGATCGGATCACCTTCGTTTTAATAAAACATTTAATTTACTAAAATAGTGCTTTTTGGTCTACGAACTTTGAGAAAACGGATTCGAGGGTCGATTACGTGCGAGGAAGGATTAGCACCTCGACACGCCCAAAATTGGTACCGAACTGATTGATTGATGTCCTATTTGTTGAAAACTTAAAAGGATTCAAAATACAATGCTTTTATTTTTAAAATTGGGAGGGACGTTAAGGCTTTCTTATTATCGAAGAGGTAAAGCATCACGTCCAGTAAGTTAGGACACAATACTTTAAACTCCCGAAGCTAAGCTCGCCTTTTGAAACTTGGTTTTTATTTGAGGAGGATCCTCCGTTATTCGTCAAATGAGAAAATCGGAACCCAGTAAGTTAGGGCTTGATTTCCCGAGATTTCAAATACGGAAGATTGCCTCTATTTTAGGAAAAGAAACTTATCCCGAAGTATCTAAGTGTCGAGTCCAATGAAGTTAGGTAGCGACATTTGATTTTGAGATTAAGCTTTTGTTTAGAAATGTATTTGTTTAAAAAGGACATTCATCATTTAGATTAAACGAGAAAATCGCGACTTAAAGGAGATATCTCGTTGTTTAACATAAGCGAGAAAAACCGAACCCGATGAAGTTAGGGCTCGATCTTCCGAATTTTCAAACACCGAACATCATCTTTATTTTTGAAAATTTGATTGATTAATATTAGACAAAGTAATGATACTAACAAATTAAACGAATATATGAATAAATCTAATTCTTATTAACGAATGAGCTAATAAATAATGAAGTGAGAATAACGATAATGAAATCATAGAAATGATAGGATGATGATAATAATAACAACAATAAATAAAAATAAAAAATGATAAATAATCAAGTGCTTTAAAGTATTAAAAGGTAAAGAGCAACAAACGAATAAATAATAAGTAAAAAAATGACAAATAAATAAATAAGATAACAAATAAATAGATAATGAATAAAATAATATAAAACAAAATTAAGTAAATGGTGAAGATATTAATAAAATAATATAATAATAGGAGTACATTAATAATGAAAATAATAGCATATTAATAAATGAACAATGATAAAATAAATAGGAGTAATAATAAAAAACAATAATAATAATACTAGTAATGAAGTAATAATAATAGTAAATAATAATAATTAATAATAGAGGAATAAAATAATAATAATGATAATAACAATAATAATGCAAATAATAATAATACAACATAGTAATACGTAATATTATAGTAATAACAATAATAATAAAACGATAATAATAAGAAATAAACAATAAAACATTAAATAACAATGATAATTAAAGGGGAGGACCAAATTGAATTAAAATAGAATTCTGGGGCAAATTTATAATAAAAGAAAAGGGCAAGAGGACCCCATTGTGATGCGCACGAAAATATGGGGGACTGGGAGCACAAATTTACCCAAAACAATTAAACGCGGCGTTTTATAGGGACTAAATCGTAACTGCATGAGGCTTCTGGGCCAAATAGCAATATTTAAAAACTTGATTGTAAAAATAAAAAATGCGGAAGGACCGCTGCGTAAATTTTCCATTTTTGGGAAAAACACGCGATCCTTTGGAGCGGGTCGGTCGCTTCTGGTCACGATAAACGACGCGTTTTGGGGCCATCAGAGCCCTAAACGACGTCGTTTTGAAATGTTTATAAATTCCATTTTTTTGCTTTTTTTTTTTTCATTTTAACAGTTTCTTTAAAAAAAAGATTTTAACCCCTTTTGTTTTCTCTGCGGTGGAGAGCTCGGGAGGATTCGGCGAGGTCCGCCAGCAGTCGTCGCCGGCCGCCGAGCTCGCCACCGCCTACTGATGGTAGGAAAAAGGTAAAATTTTTATATTTTTTTATTATTTTTTTTTAAAACGTTTATTGATCTATATTTTTTGTTTTTGAAAAACCCAGAAGAAGACCCCCCCGATTTGCTCCCGATCTCGGCTTCGACGACGGAGAGAAGACTCCGACGACGCGCCCCGGGGTTCAGGTTAGTCTCCTTTCTCTTTTATTATTCGTAAAATAAAAATAAAAAAATAAAAATAATATAAAAAACAATGAACGGATGAAAAGAAAGGAAAAAAGTTTGCTATCGGAATAAAAAAACAGAAGTAAAAAATCAACCTTTATTGCTTTTTGCTCTCGGTTTCTGATGATTTTTTTTGTATTCTTAGTCTCTGTTTTTCTTTTTTTTTCGAAAACCAAAAAGGCTCCTGTTTACAACGTTTTTTTGTGGCTTTATAGCCGAAATCGAGATAAGAAGACAAATTCTTCTCTTTCTTTGTCTTTGCTATGTTTTGCGGTGGTGGCGTCAGGCGAGCAGGCCTTGAGCGGGGTCAAGT
Organism: Gossypium rotundifolium; assembly: GCA_025506655.1. Classification (NCBI taxonomy): domain Eukaryota; kingdom Viridiplantae; phylum Streptophyta; class Magnoliopsida; order Malvales; family Malvaceae; genus Gossypium; species Gossypium rotundifolium. The sequence goes on from CP106734.1 coordinate 37,210,648, forward strand.
CGAGGCGTGCTCTGGCTAGGGTTTTTGTTTTTTTCTGCTTTGTTTTTTCTATTTTTTCCGAGTTAATGGGCTTGTATTTTGGGTCTCTTTTTTATTTTTTTTTGTTTTGTTTTGCTCGTTATTGTATTTTTATAATTGGGCTTGTAATTCCATTGTTGGTAATTGGGCCCGGGCAATTTGGGCTCTACATACATGATTTACAATATTTTGAATGCTATTAAATATTTTGTAATCTCTAAATAAACATATTACAAAGTGTTTTTTTTTGTAGTATTTTAAAATAATGTTAGATTTTAAAAGTTTTATTTGAAGTTAAATAGCAAATCAATTTCATACTAAACAATTTTAAATCCTAAAACTATCATGAATGTTAACATTAAATCAAAAGAACTAAAATTATAAATTTTCTGGAAAAATGACATGCACAATACGACCGACATGTGAAAATTTATATAATATAAATTATTAATATATCAAAATTCATATAGATATGCACAAAACATTAAACATGATTGTAATATGTGAAACTGAGCAAAATTCGATTCGATTCGAAAAAATTAAAAAAAAATTTGAATTTCGAGTTAAACGAATCGAATTATTCGAGTTATTCGAGTCAACTCGAATTTTTTTTCGAATTTCGAGTTCAAATCGAGTTGAGTTTTCGAATTCGAATAACTCGAATAATTCGAATAATTCGAATATAAAAAATATAATATTTTACATTTTTATCCCAAAATCTCAAACCTTTTTAATTTTCCCTCAAAACTTTTACTCTTTCCCACTTTTCCCCCAAAACTTTTATTCCCCTCCCATCCCAACCCTCCAATCTACCCAAAATTCACTTCCCACCAAAATTTTACTCTTTCATTTACTTTTTCTCAAAATTTTACTCCCAAAAACCCTAAAAGATTTTTATTTCCCCCCCAAATTTTTACTCCCTCCTACTTTTCCCCTAAAACTTTTACTCCCTTCCCACCACACCTCCTATCTACCCCAAACCCATCCCCCCTCCCCCCAATTTTTTTTTTTTTTGTATTTTCTCTCCAAAATTTTTCTCCCCCTATTTACTTTCCCTCAAACTTTTATTTCTCAAAACTTTTTATCCCCCCTAAACTTTTACTTCTCACCCTTTACTCTCAAAAAAAAAAAAGTCAAAATTATCCCAAAAAAATCACTAAACATAAATTGTAATAATTTTATTTATATCTACTATTTATATTATTAAATTAAATTTCAGATTTTATATTATTTATATTGTGAATTGTTTAGTCATATTGAATATTTATATTAAAATTGAATTATTAATTATGCCATAAAATATTCGTATTAAAATTTTATATTGGTATCAATTTCACATTTTATCTTTAAAATAACTTTTATTAAAAATCACATTTTATATTTAATATATATTTTAATTCCAAAATACATAGTGACAAGAATCAAGATAATTGTAACAACTAAGCAAGCAAATAAGCTAACCCATATATAAAAGATTAATAAATAAATTATGAGGTGACGAAAGTTAATAAAAAATTTGATTAAGGTGGACAAATTTTATTACGATGGGTGACTCAAAATTATTTTTTAAAATTTAACTTGAACAAATATATTTGATTCGATTCGATTCGAATTCCATCTCACTCGACTCGATTCGAGAAAATTTCAAATCAAATTAAGATGATAAAATATGATTCGTCAACTCGATTAACTCGAAATTTTTTCATTTGATTCAATCGAACGCTCACCCCTAAGTCTATATTAATCGATATTGTGTATGTTCTAATCTTGACATATTTTATATACTTATAAAAAAATTAAATGTATTAAACAAAAATTCATTTTTCTAAATGATTTAAAAATTATAAATATATTTATAACTAAATATCAAATATTTTGCGTGAGTAAAAATAAAAATATTATGTCTACATAGAAATAATAAAAGGTCAAACCCACAAATTTAACTTCAATCTTTTTATTTTATTTTAAAAGGCTTAATATAACATTTGGTATCTAAAATTGGCACTTTTTCCTAATTTGGTACCAAAATATTTTTTTAGTCAATTTGGTACCTAAACTTGACACTTTTTTTCAGTTGGTACTTAATCTTTTTGGGGGTCCAATTTGGTACCTATCTTTTTTCTTTGTTTGATTCGGTACTTGTCAAACGTTTTACAAATTACTCCAATATACTAAAAATATTATTTTTTATGAGGTAACAAAAATAATCAATGTATGACCGATATGTGACAGATGATATGATATTTTTTTGTATTTTATATGTTCAATTACTTTTATTTTTATTTATTTATTTTATTAATTGAAAATAATGATTTTCTTTTAATTTGGGGTTTTAAAATATTTTTCTTATTTAATATTAATTAGTTAAGCATAGCTCATTTTAACATGAATTACCCTAATATCGATAATATTTTGTAGCATAACAAAAACAACTTTAATACCATTAGTATTTTATGTAATTTGTATAACATTTTATAAATTTAGATACCAAGTTAAGAAAAAAATGTCTAGTTCAAGTACCAAGTTGAGTCCAAAAAATCTAGTTAGGTACCAAATTAAGAACAAGTGTCAAGTTTAAAAACTCAATGTTATATTAAATCTTTTTTAAAAATAAGAGGATATAAATCAATTATTAAAATATAATTACATTAAAAAAATAGAAATTCAAACCAGGCAGTGCGTAATGATATTCTTAGTGAATAAAAAATTCAAGTATCTTCCATTGAAAATCACTTTAGTTTTTGATACAATAACTAAAGATAACTATTACTAATATGGCCTTGACTTTCCTTTTCGTCCATTCATGATTCGACCCACCCTTGACATGAACTAATTTCTTTGACCAACTCTTCCCCCTTAAAATGTGCCCTATTAACCTCTCTTTGTGATTGACAGTGCAGTATGGAATGCCTTCCTTTATTTCTTAACATTATTGTGTTGAACTCTCCCTTGATGAATCTCCATCGTTCTTCCAATCCGATCTCTGATATGAAGACCCCAGCCTATTGTATCCGAGAATTACTGGACCTATATGTGCATATAACATTTTGATGTAAATCCCTTGAGAAGTTTGCAAGCAAAGATAGAAGCAGTTCATAAGGAAATTGCTTTATATAAATTTTATGATTTTTCAATTAATTTCTAATATACTTTTTATAAATTTTAAAATTTTACAATTCCAAAATATATTTAGACAAATGAGTAACCAGATTCAAATGAACATTGATAAAGATTTACTATGTACTTATTTTTAAAATCATTTTAATTTATTTTTTCTGCCATATGTCAACAATTGTTGTTAATGTGACGTTTGTTAACAGTCACATCAATGTTGCCGTGAAATATTAACCGTCAATTTTAGGTAAAGGGTTTAGCTAACCAATTTTATTAATTTAAGGACTCAATTGATTTTTTAAAAAGAGTTTAAAGTTCATACTATTAAACTTTAATAAAACAAAGTGTATTTATTACTATTATCTTATAATTGATCTTTAAGCATATTCCAACACCCAAACAATTTCAAAATGCAATTTATTCACAATCTAGGGAGTAATGGAAAACAATATATGCTGGGACCAAAAACAAAATCAAGTCAAGAACAAAATAAATTATCACTATTTTATTTCTAAGATCATTATGAAGTGCCATTAGAGTTTGGAGGAACAGAGAAAGGTAAAAAAAAAAAGGGTGGTCTCGAAATAGTGAGATAGCAATAGAATTCTTATGTTTACAAGGATAATGATTTGCATGAAGACATAACATTTTGTCGTCTATATGTATGTATAGAATGCATGGTAATCTAAGACAGTAGATCCAAATATGGACCAAAGGGGAGAGCTCCTTTTGTTTGTCGAGGATATAGAAAAAGATGGTGGTGCCACTGTCACTGCCACTGCCACAGTTACCTTTATTGGTTGCAGAGAAAATTTTGGGGACTGCAAGTTGTCAAAAAAGCTCCTTGTCTCCAATACATATATACCTACGTAACAAAAACTCACACAGCTTAAGAGAGAGATGTATATTGGAAAAGGAAAAAAAACAAAAGAAAGGTAATAAAGCCTAAAGAAGAGGGGGAAGAATACACAACTCACTCCCACGACTTCACATATCGATGAAGCTTCTATCTTTATAATGTGCATAACTAAAGTTAAAAAGTTTATACATCAATCTATCCATCTATATGCTTCCCTTTTCTTTCTCTCTCTCTCAGTACTAAGTGTCATTGTAATTAGAGTTAAACTTCCAAGTCCATCCAATGGATGAATTACAATGATCATGATGATCAAAGTGTATAAAAGATGGTAATAGGTAGGCACGTTCTTCCATGCAATTCTATATCATTTGTATATCTCTCTAAAGCACTTTGGATTCTATTTGTTTAATCGTTTGGAAGCTTTTAATTATTTGTGAATTTTAGAAATTTTCTGTAAAAAAGTAGACTATTCGGTCCAGAAGCTTCTTCTGCCTTACTCCCAACCCCACTCTCAAGTAGTTTTCATGTCTTTTTTTTCTTTTCAAAGTGAAAGCCACGGTATTTCTTATTAATTTAATTATTCTCTGATATATATATACACACCTTCATTATATTGCACAACTGCATGAATTTTTTACTATATATCCTGTTCGTCTATAAAAGTCTCGGTTTTTATTTTTACTAACATTCTTTAATTGCATATTACACTTTTTAAGAGATAGGATATATGTCTAAAATTGAAGATTTGTTCAAAATATGGAAGGATTGTAAAAATAAGTTTAGCCAAAAATATGGTTGTATGTACCCAATCCGACATATTGCACTTTCACAACAATGAAAGAGTAGAAGGCTACGATGGAAAGAAAGTTGCAAGGAGGGTGAATAAATGACAGTGAAATGTTATAAATTATATGTTGTAGATGTTAGCACAAGAAGTTAAGCAACAACTTCCAACTTTTCTCACATATTTTGAGTCGAAGCATGTAAACCAAAATTTACCCATTTTAGTTCAAATATTGGAACCCACATTTTCTTCATGACCTATTTGAAAGAAGAAATCGAAATGTTTCAAAGCTGTCCAAATAATGAGGCAACAAAATCACCCATGTCCACCACAGCCCAAAATCAGTATATAGCCCATCTCATTCCCAAATGGGACCGCCATTCGTACTAAAACTATGGGCTTCTTTATCTATCAAATTTTTTGTGTTTTCTTTTTCCTTTTCTATGAAAAAGTAAATGTTTTAGATTCTACCCTGTTTCTTTCTATAAATAGAAAATATTTTTTTTTTTAAAAAATGAAAAGATTTGAACATTACTTATATCATTTAAAAGCTTATACTTTTTCACTATTTAGGATGTCCATTGCCATATGAGTACAAGCAAATGGTAGCTGTCAAACACCGAGCTAGATAGCACTTGCCTACTCGGGTAACTCAAAATGTCGTTTGCCACTTTGCCTTACCAGAGCTGTCTATAGCCTGTATTCGATCGGATCAGATTTAATATTATCAAACTCTAAATTTATTTGTATTCATAAATGATTGGTAAGTCTATTTAAATTTACTTGGATTGAGCCAAAATAACCAAAAAAAAAAATTGAACAAATTTAAAATAGTTCAACAATTTATAGAATACAAGTTAAAATTGTAATTACCCAAACCAAATTTTTAGTATTATTTCATTTTCATTTTCATTTTATCATATGAAAATAAATATTTTCAATTTAAAATAGTGAAAATAAATTAAAAACACTATATAAATAATTATTTTTCAAAAATATTATATATAAGAATTATTGGTTATCATTTATTTACTTAATTTTTTGAAATATTTATAAAAAAAATACTTTGAAACTTTACCCTATAACGTCCAAAGCCTTGAAAGAAAACTTAATTTGTGAAAGTAAATTTCAAAATCTAAATTTAGTGTGAAAATTAAAAGTTAGACGGAATTATCCATGACAATTTAAGAATTTTAAAATCAATAAAATCGAATTTAACTCACTTCTAAAATTTACTCATTATTTTTAAAGTAAAAAAAATTAGATATATGTTTTATTTAATATTTAATAATTATATTTTTTATGAAAATAAAAATTTTACAAACGTTTTTAAATATTATATTAAAATATTATAATTATAATATATAATGAAAAGGTATTATAAGTTAGAAGATAGATGAATATTGAAATAAAAGTGAATATCTTAAACAGGTTTTTTTTCCTTTAGAATTTATTTTAGAAACCTAACATTTTGGTTGTAACTCTCAAAAAAATCAAGTGAACCAACCTTTCAAGTTTTGTGTAGTGTTGTAGGGGCCATAACGTGGACTCCAGTAACATTCAACCAACGGCCACAACAAAAGCAATATGGATAATAATTGATTTCACATGTTAGCACTTAAAAAGTAATTATTGAAATGTCTACGTTAAATATATTCTTTTGGGTAAATTTCATCTAAAGTCACTCCAAAATAAGATTTCTTTTATTTTGATCATTTTAATTTTTTCTCAATTTAGCCACTCTAATTAAGATAATTGTTCAAACTAATCATTGCTGTTAAAAATTCTGTTAATACACTAACAGATTGTTGATGTAACATATTAGCCAATTGAATGACCATTTGTGACATTTTTTTACTTTTGATTAAAACTTAACGACTTATATGTAATTATGTTGTCTTCGATTCTGTGTTCTTTTGCACTGATTTCCCTCAAAAGACAATTAAAAATCTAATACCATTGACACAATTCATTTGTTTCTTCCATTTCTCAAACTCAAAGCTTTGATTTTTCTACACTTACTGATAACTAATATCTTTAATTTGTTTGGGCATGTCTTAGTTTCATTATCATTGCAATTGTTTTGTTGCAATTATTGACTTGAAATTCGTTGATGTTGAAGGGGAAGATGTATATTCTTCTTCTCGGAACATCAACTCTTACTTAGGTAATTTTCTCTACATTAGAAACTTTACAATTTGTGTTTTTTATCTTCTTGCTTGTATTTAGGTGTGAACAAAATTCGATTCGACTCGAAAAATTCTATAAAAAAATTTAAATTTTGAATTAAATAGTTTGAGTTATTTGAGTTAATCAAGTTATTTAAATAAACTCGAATAAAAAAATAAGTTTTTCGGTTTAACTCGAATATGAATTACACAATTCGAGTTATCCGAAAATCCAAATAAGAAAAGGCAAAACTACGTCGTTTTGATAAATGTTAACCTTTTCTAAAGTTAAAAGTCAAAATCATTAAGTCAAAAGGCAAAACTACGTCGTTTTGATAAATATTCACCTTTTCTGAAGTTAAAAGTCAAATTTATTAAGTTAAAAGGCAAAATTACATCGTTTTGATAAATGTTTACTTGTTAAGTTAAAAGACAAAACCATTATATTGTTTATGTAGTTAAATAATCTTGTAATTCGTCTACTAGTTAAAGAATCGGTCCATGTAAACACAACATTGGGTATAAATAATAGGATTCGTTAACTCGACTCGAAATTTTTTGACTCGATTTGGAAAAAATTCAAATCGAGTTCGGTTGCTAAAATAGGATTCGTCAACTCGACTAACTCAAAATTGTTTGACTCGATTCGACTCGACTCAATCAAATACTCACCCTTACCCGCAGCATTAAGAATACCAAATTATGATTCTATAGCTAACAACTCTCATATTGTTCAAATTAACACCTTATATGATGAAAATGGGAGTTCTTTTGCATTGGTTTCCCTCAGAGGGTAGCTCAATAATGAGGCCTCTCACTTTTCTCTATGATTCAATTTTTATACATAATTAATTTTTATACATAATTACTGTAACACCCCAAACTCGGCCCAGACGTTATGGCCGGATCTAGCATGTCACATCAAAAGGAAGTTGAAAAGCTAAGCGTTCGTTAAAAATGTTACATCTCTTTTTGAACTCCGAGTTTCATTGTTTGTTTCCAAAACATGATTTGCTTAATGTCTGTTTTTGTAAAGTTGTCATTATTTAAAAAAAAAAACTATTTTTGTTGTGAAAATCGAACTTGAATAGTTGCGGAAACGTGATATTTTGAAAAACGGTTTTTAACATTTTAAGAAAACATAGTATTTAAACATTTAGTAATTTAATAATAGTCGAAATGAAAGTTTAAAAGGAAAAATAAATCCAATGGCCTTACTACAAAATATTAACCCCAAGATAAATAATCTTAAAATAAAATAAAAACTGGATTTACTAAGTTTCGTGAGAAATAGTTCCGATGTATGGCCACCACCGAGTCCTCCGCAGCTCCAAATCCTCTAACGTTGGGGATTACCTGCAAGGTTAGGGGAAAGGGGGGTGAGTTACGAGAACTCAGTGTGTAATCCCCTAAATAGTCAGTAGCTGGGCCTGAGCCCAAACAACATCAATCTGGGCCTAATCCTTATAATCATGATAATGCAGATAATGTAATGCAGTCCAACCCAATCCAACTGATCACACCCCCGTACTAACCAATCGTCACCTTTGGGGATCAAGTCAACCCACCCTGCCAAGCACACCAATATTGCAGACCAGCTACTAATCACGTATTTGTGGCTGGGCCACTAAAATAGTAACTTATATATATGTGGCATAGCCACTAAAATAATATGTGGCAGAGCCACCAAGCTACACTTCCTTCGATCATCAAACCCAACCCATGCAACATGGTATAAATGCAATATAAAAGACATATAAAAATGTAACTAGAATTATATACACAATATTCAACCCTACTCGAGGGTATAACGGACATTTTCACCCCTTCAAGGGTATTTTGGTAATTTTGCAACTCAGGGGTATTTCGGTAATTTACCCTCCAAGGGTTTTTTGGTAATTTCGCAACCCAAGGGTATTTCGATAATTTCGTAAACTGAGGGTATTTCAGTAATTTTACAAACTCCTCAAAAGGTCTACAGTCGCCTCGGGCGACTCAAGTATTTTAAACAGAAAAATGATGCGAATAGGCCTAAGGCCCATTCTTGGCCCAAGTGGGCCCACATGCTCGTGCGGCCCATTTAGCCCAAATCTAGCCACAGATATGAGATTCACATAGACCAGATCAATATCTACTACACAATCATACAATTTATTCATATGGGCCCACAGGGCCCTCGGCCCAAACAGCCTGAACCCATAAGAACACTCATAATGGCCTCAACTATCGCGTCGAAGCCCCCACACGTGCGCTCGCACGCTCGTGTGGCTACCATTTCCGTGTGACCGATATTTCGACAGTTGCTGATCTACAGCAAGAGTAGGGCGAAATACACATCTGATAGGAGTCTGAAGCTATTCTGCGCTCTGAATGCTCCTATGCCCAAACGCCAACCAAGGTATGCTTCCTCTCCTTATAGATGGCTCTATTTAAAATTAGCTTCTCATCTTCCCTCTTGCTAGCTTTCCGATGTGGGATCCCTCCTTCAGCAGAGTTTAAATCCAACACAAACTCTGGCCGTCCCAACTTAGCAAAATAAATATCCCTTTTTGCTTGCAATGGGATTCGAACTCAAGCTCCCTTATAACTTAATCCACGCCGCTAACCACTAGACCACAAGCTCCTCTTGTGTCTAAAAACATGCGCAACTTAATATAAGTCTATGGGCCAAAGTATAAGTTTACTTAAAAATAAATCAAAATGAAATGCAAGCGCCAAGACTTGAACCTTGGACCCCTTGTTTCCTTGTGTGGCATCACCTCCTTGTCTCCCATGTGGCGCCACTTTGCCACTACACCATAAGCTCTTTTTGTGTCATTTTTTCCACGTTTTAATCTTAAAGCCTACTTACTTACACCCAGGGTTTTGTTCATCTAAAACCAAAATTTTTCCTAAGCCCAAGTTTGATCCCGGGACTTCATAGAAGCCCCCTAACCTTCCAAAATCACTCACTCAATAGGTCCTATTTGCAAAAATTCGTTCTCTTGTTCTCAAGAATTTTAAACGCTCCCAAGTCTAAGGCCCAATGGGCCCAAATCTACTAGGCCCAAATTCGGGTAGTTACAATTACAGAGGTCTGAACACATGGATGGATCATCATCACTAACTATCTACATATGAAAAAGCATTTTGTTTTAGCATCTAACAACATAAATGTTTCTTTTGGTATTTCCTAGAAGTAGCATGGCATGGGAATCATTTCAAGTTGTTGAAACTTGAGAATTCACAATAATTTTTTTAAGAATATAATTATTTAAATGCCATTCAAAATTTTGCAAGAGAAAGTTTCCATCAACGAAGAATTGAACGAACATTTGGATTTGACATTCTGGCCAGTATGGAACACGCCATCGAAGATGGGGTCGACATCCTCTTTTTGTCACTTGGCGATGGCGCTTCCTTCCTCACAAACGAGTATTAGCGCTTTGTGAAGGATCCTCTCCGGTGCTACCATTGCTACCAGCAACTAGTTTCCCTAACGGTGGATAAAAGAGAGGTTTCAAAGAAAAGAGAAAAAAATTTGGAATAATTATAGATGTTAATCTTAAGCTTTAGTCAAAAGTCAAAAACAATTACCACATGTTGTCATTCGATTGACCAGTGTGCCACCTCAACAATCCATTAGTGGATTAATGAACTTTTAATGACAGTAGCTAGTTCAAACAATTATCTTAATTAGAGTGATGACCTGCTATCAAATGTAGTAGCCAATTTCAGTCAATTCTGCACTTAAGGAGTTTGTTTTCTAAACAATTTTAGATTTTATATTTCATTTTGGTAATTAGGCCTTAGGATTAAAAGTTAATAAAAATAAGAGTTTTTAACACATTTTGTATGTGTTGTGACCCAATAGGCCGACACGGGCTTTAGGTTGTGCTAATTAGTTCACTTGAGTGGGTAGGATGGAGATATAAAGGCTCAATTGACGTGGAAGTAAAGGTCGAGTGATGCACAAGCTTCCCAGGACATCAAGGCATAGAACGAAAGACACAAGGTAGGAATTTAGTGTTGTGTCGCGCCACACCCTTTGTGTGGCGTGACACAAGACTGACGTGTTGCCCAAATATTTCGGGGATATTTTCATCCGCGCAATCAAACTTATTCGAAAACCTATGACGTGTCGAATATCTACTTTGGCCTGCTAACACCACTATAAATAAGACATTAAGGGTTGAATGTAATCAAGTCGTCCTAAACGCCTTCAAAAAACCCTCATAGTTTAGGATAAGTTTTAGTTTATTTTCTTTTCGACTTTTTAAATACTTTCTTGTTTTTCTTCTTCAATTAGTTTTGATTCAATGACTTGTTTATTTAATTAAAGTATTCAATTTATATTTTTTGTTGCATTTGTTTTATTTCATTATTTGAATTGAGAGATTTGCTACTCCGTTCCCCATTCGATACTCAATCTACAATTATTCACATCTCTTTTCTTCTTCAAACTAATCATGTTTCTCACATGGTTTATTCACTCGAAGTTGAGTTTATGAATAATACGAGTGGCTAAATCTCTTAGGGGAGATTAACAAATGGATGAGGATGTGACTAACGGAGGATTTGGGACTTCTTGAGGTGGATTAGTTGGTATAAATTATGTGTTCCTAAACTGTTAGGCTTGACAACACTAATAAGTTATCATAGGATAGACAAGGTCGGGAGATAAGTTGAACCGAGTAAATCATAATTTATTTTGGTTAAGAAAGTGATGTCGGAAGATAAGTGAGTATCAATCAATCAATTAAGTTAATTAGAGTCGGGAGGTAATAATTGTTTAATCAATGATTAATCCACTCTAGACCCCTAATCCAAAGTTAGTTGCAAACCTTGAAGCAAGTTAATCTTCCTGATTGATTTATCGGTTTAATTCATTTGTTTATTTTTCTTTCTTTCTTTATTTATTTTTATTCTGCTTAGTCTATTTTATGATCCATCGTAATATAGGAATTAACTATTACTACTTAGACTCAGTATTGTAAAAAGTATTTTTATTATCCTCCCTTGGGTACGATATTCGAAATACTTCCAAGTATTTCGTTGTACAATCTATATTATAATTTGATCCATGCACTTGTGGACACTGCCATTCTTAATTATTATATTTTGGTGTCATATTTATTCTATAAACGGCAACTCGTTTATAGGCAGTCAAGTGACTAAACTAAGAAAAAAATTAGAGTGACCAAAGTAAGACAAAATCTATTTTAAAGCGACCTTAGGTGTAATTTACTTTTTTTTTATAATGTTTACGTTAAATATTTTAATTTCACATTCTATAAGTATTTAAAGTATAATTTCATATTCTATTAGTATTTAATGTATAATGTCATCCGTTTAAATTTTAATTATCTATATTTATTTTTAATTAATGTGGTCTCTTCATTTTAATTTCAAACTTGCCCCTAACATGGTATTCTGAATCGAATCAGATTGATCGGTCAGACCAATTGGTCAAAATTGGTTAAGGTATTGATTCGAAGAAAGGCTTTAAATTGGTTGAGTCCAACTAAAAAAATCGATTGATGGATGATTGAATTATTTTATTTTTATTTTATAAAATTTTAATTTATTTAGTCAAATCGTTTAAACCAATCGAATTGATAAACTGTTAATTTAACCATTGTACCCAACACTTAACGATAAAAATACCCTTATGTGATAACTTAATAAAAATATATTTATATTTAATACATTGATAGTCTCCTAATAATGGGATAATGTCAAGTTACAACTAGAAGCATCTAGTTTTTGGCATAAGTGTTGCATTTTTACATAACAAGCATATCGAGAAAGTGTTGTATCCTTTCATTACGACTACTTTAAAGCAACTTTTAATAAAAATAATTATCCCAAAAAATGTAAAATCAAAATGTAATTGTGCATTTATAAGCTCCAACACAATAATTCATCTTTTGACTTAAGTAACATAATGACACATAGAGTCTAATCCGTTGAAATTGGTCATTAACTTAATTTTGTAATCATTTATATTTTTTAACTTTTTTGAATAATATGATATTGCTAATAATCCAACCTATTAATAAATTTAGACAATTGAAGAGATATTTTTTAGAGGTAATTGTACCAAACATTTTAAAATTATGACATTCATTTTAAATTGAATAAATTAGCAAAATATGCCAATTTCAAATAATATTAAACAAAGTAGGTCGATTTTTCCCCATATTTAGTAGAATAGGCCAATTTTGGAGAGAGAAACAGAAAAACATGTCATGTTGGACGCATTTTTGTCCAACGGTAACTTTTCCCAACGGCCAAGAAATCCAACGGCAAAATTTTTTCAAACAGCTAAAAATGACTAGTTTATTTGCTATATAACCCCAAGTCATTTTCTTCCTTTTGCATTCAAATCCAATTCTCTCAATTTTCTCAATTCATCTCTCAACTATTTAGTTCTCAGTTTTTCATTCAATTTCTCTCAAAATCTTATTATTTTAATTTCATATTTTGTAATTTCTTTGATTTTTATTGGTTTTTATGATGACAATTCGGCTTATTCATTTCAATGACAAATACATTTTCAGCGTCCAATTGCATATGTAAGAAAATATTATTAATTTTTTTAATTTTTATTAAGTTCATTATTAAGTTGTTAACATTATTAATTTTATAATTTTTTATGTTTATATAATCGACCAAAGATCGAATTTTAGATACGTACATACACAATTTAACTGTGAGGGCACCGCGTGTTATTGAACAACACTTGCAAAAGGTGGGATTCTTGCACGTGGCTCATATGCTCGGGGGGACTAAATTGGTTCTCACACTTGTCAATGCTTTGGTGAAAAGGTGGAGACTTGAGACACACATTCCATCTTTCTTGCAGTGAGTGTACAATTACACTCGAAGATGTAGCTTTACAATTAGGTTTACTAGTGGATGGGCTAGTCGTTATGGGGGCAGTGGGCGTTGGCGATTGGAGCGCAATTTGCGAGGAACTATTAGGGAAGGTGTCGGACAAGTTTAGTGGCAGTTGGATAGAGATGAAATGACTGGGAGACAATTTCAATTATACCAACAACTTCACGAGTGTTGTTGAAAGAAAACAATAAGCCCGAGCATTCATCCTGAGGTTAATCAGGAGTTTTCTCATGCCCGATAAATCTTGAAATTTGGTACATTTTAGGTGGTTAATACAACTCGTCAGCTTGAAAGAGGAGCGGCGACTCAATTGGAGATCAACTATGTTGGCGACATTGTACCGAAAAATGTGTCGGGTGACTGAACCACAAAAAAATTAAAATCGATGGTTGTATTCTCCTTCTTCAATCATGGGCATGGTATCGACTACCATTTTTACGTTCCTGAGTAAATGTCCTTTATGTATTCTCACTCGTAATAAGGCAAAATTCATTTGATAATATAGTTATCATAATATTTTTTTCATTATTATATTTTTGAAATAACATATTATTTGAATAGGTGGAACAATGAGATGAGTCATATGGGTATAGCAGACGAGCTCGAGGATATCCTGCTACTGTTAGATCAATGATTGAAAGTCGAGGTTAGTTTTTGAATGTTTAGATTATATAATATTTACGTAAGGATTTGAAATTTAATATTAGGTACTACAAAAAAAATTAGAATTTCGTACTATAGTTTGAATGGATGTCATATGCTGATCTGAGAATTCAAGAATGCATCCTACCCAAATTTTTGGCCAATTGCAATATCTAGCACATCAATGTGCCATTGATAGTTTTTGCGATGGTTGAGATGCATGAATTCGATCGAGTGATGCGCCAGTTTAGGTTTAGGCAAAGTATTCCACTGTCACCTTAGGACATCGAAGAACTGCACAAGATCGACTTGCGAGAGAGAACCAATGAAGATTGGGCAAAATTTCATGCCAAATATATCTACATTTGAGAGCATAGGTACAATTTCATACCTATGCACGAACCAATTCTTCCACCAAATTTGGTGACCTTTCTGGATTACATGATATGGTTTAGACTTCACGGTAAGCCATATCTACTATCAAAGAAGAAAAAGAGTAGGAAACATCGTCGTAAGAGGCCAATACGATCCAATATGAATATTAGGTTGGAAGAACATGCATCGATGGAGTCATTATCAGCTCCAACCCAACACGAGGCACTGATGGGTGCACCACCTCTCGAGCAGTATGATTCATATTATTTTAGTGCTTTCATTAACCCCATTTTTTTTTACACAACACCACATTATGCACCATCATACCATACAGTAACACATTCTCCAGGTATTTTTTTGCAGCACCTCCATCCCTAAGACTATATGGAGCACCAATGCCAACAACAACATCGATGTATCCGCCATTTCCGACAATTCCAACATTTTATCCACATCCGGGTTATACAACACCATACACTTATTCGTCGATAATGTCGCAAACACCTCCAACATTATTGTTCTACCAAGGTGGCTCATCTTCCCAACCACATGTTACTACAACGGATGATATACGACGACAACCTAAGACGACACAACACTTAAGTACATAGGAAAGAGATAAAGATAGAGCTTGATGTGACAGAAGGGACGCTGCACCTACATGGAAAACACCTCAGTTGAAGCTTTCAGCATCCCTTCTGCCACCTCAGCTAAAAACGCCTCTTGCAGGAGAAAATTTCTTCCCTCTCGTTTTCAACCCTAACATGTGAAAAATTTTCAAAATGCGGGGATAGTTTTTAAACACTCCATCTCAGTCACAGGCTCACACATAATTTTTTTAAATTTTTTTCCTCTTGGTTGCCTACATAAAGGGGTTTTGGTCCCCCTTTGCTCTATCAACTCTCTCGACCACCGTCACCTTACAAAATAAAAAATTCTCTTCTAATTATTTTTTTTTCGCTGAGTGTTGAAATTTTTTGAGGGAAATATTTATTTGTGTTTGTATTTGAGAGAGACAATGTGATAATTTTAAAGTGTGTTTGAGTTCACGGTGATGCAGTGGCGCTCGAAGACCTATACATTTCATCTACCGTGTGGGGATCGAACCATCACTGTAATAGCCCAAATTTTAGTGATGTCAAAAATAGTGATTTGAGACCATCAAATCCGACAAATGAACTCGTAGATTATATTATTTAATATTTACGAGCCAAATGTAGCTTTTAAAAGATTTTTTGAAATAGTAAATTGTGTTTTATAAAGAATTATTTAGTCAAGAAATTTAGAAAAAAGAGGTATCGAGATCTCGGTGTTATAAACCGAGTCATGAATATTTTTATGAATATTTACGGAATGTCAATAAGGTAGTATAAAATTTCATTAGAAAATTTTGATGTTTGGGTGGTTAATTAAATAAAAAGGACTAAATTGAAAAAGGTGTAAAAGTTGCTAGAAGGATTAAATAGCTCAATTGTCAAATGAGGAAGGACCTAAAGTGAAAATAAGCTGAAAGGAGATATTTTGGGTGGCAAAAGCTGAGAAAAATCAAGAAATGGGTGAAATAAGGGCAAAATTAGAAAATTGCCAAAATTAGCTAAATAAAAATGGGACCAAATTAGAATATCTAGAATTCTCTTCATTTCTCTTCATTTTCATCAGCTTAAAAATAGCCATGGAAGAGGGTTCAAGCTGGTTTTCATACTCTAGCTTCATGTAAGTTTAATTCCTACTTTCTCCTTGAAATTTCTATGTTTTTAGACTTTTACAATTGGGTCCAACTTACTATGTTATTAGTTTTTGATTCTATGGCTAATTTTTAAAGTTTCTATGGGTTATTTCTGGAATTATATGATTAATAAACATATAACTGAAGCTTTAATTTTGATATATGATGATTTTATCAAGTAAATTGGTGGAAATTGGTTTTAGGACCTAATTGTGAAAGAGTTTGGAATTAAGACCTAATGGTAAAGTTCTGATTTCAAGGGTTATTAAGGTATTAATTGAGAAAAATTAGCACAATTGAGGGGTTAATTGGACAAGGACTGAATTGTATGAACTGTAAAATTTGAGGCAAAATGGAAATCAACACTTTGCACTAAAATAGTTTTGGACAGCAGCAGTAGTCTATCTTTGAAAAATCACCAAAAATTGTAGAAATCGAATTAGAGGATGAATAAAATATGAAATTAAATCTTATTGAGTCTAGTTTCTTATAAAAAAACAGTGTAAGCAATGAAATTATAAATCATGAGATATAATAGGTTTTGTGAGATAATGTCAGAATGATTTCTGGTTCCCTTGTTTTGACTTTGGAAAATCATCAAAAATTGGAGAAAAATAATTAGGGGCTTAAATTTATATTTTTAAAACCTTGAATGAGTCTATTTTCAAGAAAAATAAACGGGAACATCATCTGAATCCCGTACAAGGAGATAATTAATTTTTAGTGAAGAAGGGTCGAAACTGTCAGATAGCAGAACATGGGTGACTTTAAAGAATAAACTGTACTTATTGGCTAAACGAAAAATTTTGAAAATTTTATGGTAAGAAGATATTTGAGTCTAATTTCAAGAAAAATCAGAGGATCTTAATTTGGAGTTCTGTAGCTCAAGATAAAAATAATTTAGTGACTATGACACGGATGGATAGTTTGAATATTCACATAAATAAATAGTGAAAAATTATAGATAATGTTACTTACAAGTGTGTCATTTATACTAAGGATGTGGATGGAGAGGAGGAGGAGGAAGAATATAAGAACGACTTATGTATAAATTGATCACATGCCCGATTATAATTGATAAATGTTGAATTAGAAATGATATAATGTTTTATTTAGAATATTTATTATGAAATTATAATTATTGTTATAATACAAAAAATAATAATTGAACTTATGAGTTTCTATGGCTAAATTTTAGTGATCATTTGTTAATTTTATGAACTTCATGATGTATTATTTCATATGTATTGATGATAAAATCATGAATAATGTAAAAGCATGTAAATTGAATAAATGATCATATTGAGTACTCCAGTTCAGTGGCAAGATGAATTATCGGATAAATCCATGGTTTCACCATGGCATAATGATAGTGAAGATGTAAGACCATAGCTAAACTATGGCATTCTAGTGAAAAGACCATAGCTATGCTATGACATTAGCGATTATCAGTGAAATTCAGTGCATACCGGTGCAGACCAATTCTGTAAGACGTTTAATAATTTGACAAAGTTTGGTAAGTGTTATATGAAATTATGTGATATAAGGAAATACGAGTTGATGGTACATGAAATATTGATATAATGAATTAACTAATTTATGTTTAGGAAGAAACGGCAAGAGAATGATATTTATCATGACATGTAAATATGTGATTATCTTTGATACGTTGATACAAAGAAATTAAATATGTTGAGACAAGTAATAAATTCAAGTAAGACATGTCGAGAAAAATAAGTATGTTTAAGGGATAATATGTTTAATTTTGATTGGTTCCAAATATGAATGCTAGATGAAATAAAATGTCTGATAAATAAATTTGTAACTCTGGTAATGCTCCGTAACTCTATTCCGGTGACGGATTCGGGTTAGGAGCGTTACAATCACCTTAGAAGCCAATCGCATTGTAACTTGGGCTCCCAGTTCACGGTGATTATACAGTCACGGGTTGAAGTATAACTAGGGCTTCCAGTTGATGGTGGTTATGTGGTTACGGGTTGAAGTATAACCCGACCCCTTAGTTGACAGTGATTATGGGTCACGGGTTCAAGTTTAATGCCACTGAAAGAGAATGCTTTATAAACCTCATACATAAGTTTGAGACGTAATCATAGGGAAAAACTAAAGGCATTCTAGTAAAATCAACTTATTGTCAATAACCTATGACAGAGTTGGGGGTAAGAGGAATTTCAAGGGGAGGAGTGACTATGACGCTGGAGAAAATCTGAAACGTGACTCAGAGCAGCAATGATTGTTGTGATTAAAGAACTCATTAATAACTAAAATCGATGTCGCCCCGACTCTAGTTTTAGTTTTTTCTCCATTGTCTCAATTACTCCCCTCTTGAAAGTGCTCTTGCCTCCAACTCTGGCACATGTTTTGGACAATAAGGTTAAGGATACTACTTTGGTGGAGACGGAGAAAAAGAGTAAGTTGATTATACTGGAAAATCCCTTTGTTTTTCCCTATGATTTTGGTCTCGAACTTATGTATGAGGTTTATAAAGTATCCTCTGCCGGTATCATGAAACTTGAACCCATGATCACATAACCACTATCAATTGAGAGCCCAAGTTATAGTACAACACGTGACCGCATAACCATAGTCAACTGGAGCCCTAGTTATACTTCAACCCGTGGTCGTATAACCACCGTGAACTAAAGCCTGAGTTGTAATGCGATGAACTTCTTAAGCAATGGTTCTATCCTGACATGAAAGATGAAATATGTGGGTCTCCGAGCGCCATTGCATCACTGTGAACTCAAACATACGTTAAAACTATCATAATGTCTACATCAAACACAAACATAAATAAATCTTTCTCCCTAAATTTCCAACACCCAACACAAAAAAAAAAATTATTAGAAACAGAAAACGCTTCCTGCAAGACATGTTTTCTATTTCTCTCTCCAAAATCGACATGTTTCGCTAAATACATTGACGTTTACTGATAAAAACAATGTACAGTCAATTATATTGTAATGACTATTCGTAAAAGTTTAATTATTTTGTATTTGTTTAAGAAGATTTAAGAGGGTTCTTTTTTCCCTTCATTTGATGAAACATACAAAGAGTTTAACCATTGTTCAACTAAGTTAAGATTTTTCTTTTTAATGACCTGTGATTGCGTATATAACTGATCAACATATAAATTTACACACAAAAAATGTAAATAAAAATTTAAGGTCTTTATAATCCACAGTGTTAAAAGTAGTTGCAACAGAAGTGGTAAGTATAGATATGATGTATAGTGTTTTTACTCATGTCATGTCTTATAAGAACAAAGTTAAAAAAGTACTCACACCAGAACTGCCAAGTATAGATATATAGATGTATAGTACTATTTTGCTCATATCATGTGTAGGAAGAATACCAGCATGTGACGACAAATATACGTGCAAGTACAGTGCCTGTCCTAAACCATCAAATAAGCCAAAACCCTCCAATCACACAAGATTTCATAGCAAAACAATATCTTTTAAAAAATACAATGGTAAATTGCATTATTAGTCACTAAACCATGTGTCGGTCTTCGTTTTGGTCACTTAACTAAAAATAAGTTACAACTTGGTCATTAAACTATTCAAAATTTTTTATTTAAGTCACTGGAATGTTAAGTCTTTTTTCTTTGAAAAAAATCCGTTAGCGAGCTACAAGCAACGATTTAACAACCAATACGGTGGATTAGTACTTATCAACTAGTAGAATAACATACCTTAGATCCAAGTTGATTAATGGTTAATGTTAGAGATTGGATAAAAAAAGTTATTTGAATTGTGGTTAGCAGATTTGTGACGTCCAGAATTAGTTTATGAAAAAATTTGAACTATAGAAGAGAATGAGAAAGAGAGCTTTTAATTGGTATAGGTAGAGCGAAGAAAGAAAGCCATAAAGCATCAATTTTCGTAACTCATTAACTTAAATGAAAAGTTTTAAATAGTCAAATGACCAAAATGAGAGCTTACCCATAGTTTAATAATGACTAATGGTGTGGTTAAGAGTAAAAAAGGGGAATATTGGAGCTGGCATTCACCGTTTCACATGATTCACCAACATGAAATCAAAAGTGGTATATGTGATTGCATAACAGAAATTAGAATTTGTTTTCTTCAGTGTATTTTCTTTTATTAAATTTGGGCTGAAAATATTATTGTCCGCTAAACATGTAGGTAATAGGTAAAATATGAATGTGTAGTTGTTGGAGAATGGGACCACATATTATATCAGCTGCCAGTTGTAGTGATTGCATGAAAAAAAGAAGCATGAATGTAGCTACTACCGTTAGCATATAAATAAAACTAACCATATGCTAAACCCAAAGGGGATAACTTTATTTATTTATATTACTGGTAGAGCTGAGTCAGTATCTAGCCATCCGACATTGGTTGCCATCAGTTTTGATCTTATTTTATTTTTGTATTTTAGTTGAACCTATGTTGGAACAAAACCTACTTTGCTGTTGGTTTTCATTAATTTACCTTCTCTTTTTGTACCATTTCATGGTTAAAATAATCAAGAAATATTCATCACATATGCAGGCCAGCTAAAAAATATATGAGCAACTTGTGTGGGGTAATAATGTAAAATCCTAGTACAAACCGAGTCGTCGGTGTTTGTTCACATTTATATGCTGAAACAGGTTTCATCAAATCTGAGATGATTTTCTATGCCATGGAATATTCTATACATCTAAAACTGGAGTAAGATTAAAAGAAAAACAATTAAGATGACTTATCATATTGCACAACAAGACAATAAGATCATTGTCCCTGCCAACACTATGATTAATTGCATCGAATCCGCCATGTTAGGGGATTCATTACGATTGACTATTATTTTAATTCCACGTTGACGCCCTCACCATGTTTAGGCATAAAAAAAATAAATTTCATTCGTTAGTTTCTGCAAAACTCATGATTATGCTAAATTAATGAATCAATTTGCCGGCCGTAGTATTGGGTTTAGGAGGTTAAAACAACTCTCCACCCCTGTCATTTTTGAAATTGAGCAGATTAGTCCCTCTCAAAAATTTAATCGAAAGTGAATAACTAGGGATAATTAATTATGATGTTAATGTCTTCATTTTGATTGGTATAGTAACAAATTCAGGCTCCGATGTTTTACATATTTTGTTATTTTGGCCTTATAATTCTAAAAAATTCAACAAATTTAGCCTCTAATGTTTACATAAATGTTGCGAGATGAGTTTTTGAAATTAGGACCAAATTAATAGAATGTGTAAACTTTGAGGACTAAATTTAGTATTATACCATTCAAAATCATGTACAATGGATGAGAAACATTAACGTCATGATTAATTGTTTATAGTTGCTCAGGATTAAATTGGTTGGTTTGATCGAGATGAATTTGCTTAATTTCAAAATGTAACTTCAATATGCAACCATTTGAAATAGAAGATGGGATTAAGTTTGAAATTGAATTTGATGTTCCAAATCAGTAACTTCAATATCCAACCATTTTAAATACAAAATTGATAAGTTTAAAAGTTTCTTTTTTCCTAATCAATTTCCAAAATCCGAAAAATATTTTCTTTTATGGATCATATTATATGTATGCCTAAATGGAAGCCTGCGACACGTCAAACAAATACAATTTGTTCACTTTCATGTCTACTAATTGTGTCCAATAAAGAGGGATGAAAACACACATGCATACAAGTTCCTAAACTTTAACCTTTTTCTTTTTCGGAGTGAAATAAAATACAAAACCAGTCAAGTAAATTTATTATTATTTTTAGTTTTAACAAAACTTTTCATTCGTAATGGTAACTAGCAGTCAAGCTGATGCCACATTATTTCCATTTTACTATCTACAAGGAAGAATTTGGAGTGGACAAGTATTAGGTATATATCCATCTGAATTGCTACAACAATTACCCTCCATGACTATGCCTAATTCAACTCACCCATCCGCTTATCAATATTGGCAACTCCTAAATACATCACCACATCTCCAACAACATTCCTTAGATATATCAAAATTTACCCCCAACCCCTAAACCCATACATTATGCCATTTACTTCTTTTCTCCTACTATATATTAATCATATTTTTTTATTACCTCAATACATGTGATTTTCTTTCTTTCTTTTTTCAAAAATTGAGACTCAAAATCTTTAATTACTTAAAAATATCAACTTTTGGTTTTTTCAAAAAAATCTCTTTAAAAATATAATTCTAAATCAGTCCATTAATGGGTGTTATGTATTTAGACACTAAATAATATCGATAATAGTTTTAGCTAAATTACAGTATAAAAATCTCTAGGATTTTTTCTTTCAAAAAATAATTATAAATCAGGCAATTAATGGTTAAATGTGTTGATATAGGGAATTATTTGTTCCGTTTATTTGCGGTTGTGTCGGTTTCGATTAGAGATTTGTTGGTTGAAGATCATAATGGGTCTAGATCCATTTAACTTATGAATTATTTGTTATAATTGTCTAGTGTTGTCTCTTTTCTACCAAAAGAAAAAAAATACTAAGAAATTATTTAATAAAGTGAAAATTAAGTGTTGAAAACTTTGAAGAATGGAACTTTTATAAGTCTTGAGTTTACATAAATTTTGTTCTTTGATAATAATAAATAATAATATTTTATATTATTTTGATTAATGTTGGTACTTTGGATATTGAACACTTCTTTGCTGAAATTTTGAATTAGTGAAAATTATTATGAATATTAAACACATTTGAAAAATATATTGAAAATTTTAATGTTATTAAATCTCTTTTTATTTGTATTCAATTGCAACATTAGGTTTTGATTAACTTTCAAACAGACTCCAAAATTATTTTGAATTTATATGTTTATAAGATTCCAAGGCGAAATCGTTTCTTACTTGGTCACTAAATCTTCCAATTTAACCTTATAAGCAATGGAATGAAAAAGAAATAAGAAAACATAACCCCCCAGCACGTCCAATTAGATTGTGATCTCATTGCCGATCCCGAGGCAAATAGTTAGACTGGCAAGCGCAATCATGCCCATTACACTCACATTCCAACCAAATATATTCAATTAATTTGACTTCTTAGCATAAATATTTACAGCCTAAATTCCATTCCCAATCACTCAATTATGCATCCATTTTTATTTTGGTCACCAACACTCTCAACATTGCTTTTCTTTCTCTGGAATGATGAAATGGCACTTTTTTAACTGGTATAATAGTAAATTTAGTCCTCAACTTTTTTTTTTTTTATTTTCTATCAATTTAACCTTGATACCATGTAAAGTGCTATTCAGATTTTGACCTATCAGAAGGTGAGGCTTCAGCTTAAATCTCAGGCCGAACTAACGACTGGAAGAGGCTTGGGTTTTGGCTTTTGGGGAGTGGAACGTGTATTGTTAGGGCCCGTTTTAAAGTAAACCAGGCGGAGATTTGAGAAGAGTCGGTGGAGTGGGGGGGAACGAAACCTTGACCGGTGGTAGAACTGATAGTGAAATGAGAATAGCGGCTAGGGTTTGTTTTGTTGGAGGTCAAGGAAGAAGATGAGACAAAAAGAAGGGGAGTAAAATAGAGAATAAAAGAATAAAAAATAATTTTTTAAAAAAAAAAAAAGAAAGAAAGAAAGAAAGGAGAAGCTAACAGGCCAAATCACGTGGGGAAAGTATAGGGAAAATAAAATGGGAAATTTTCTATTCAGTCCTTGTACACTTTTGAGGGTTCGTCTAGGTCCCATTTTTCTGTAACAGGCCGCGCACAAAATCTGCATAACGAGAGGGAACGTAGCAGAGTGGGAAAGCATTAAGATTTTTCATTTATTTTTATGTATTTTTGTGTGTATATTAAATTCCGGTGTATGTTTTTTTTATGCATTTATATATTTTAAGTTTCTAGAATTTTCTAATTTTTTAAAAGAAATTTGATCTTTCTATAATTTTTATATTGAAATAGGATTCAATTGGTGGACAAATATAAGAACTAAATTTATTATTATATTAATTAAAAAATCACATCATTATTTGGTTAAATAATTAATCATCATTCGAAATCGTTATTTTTAAATTGAGTGATGAAAATGTTTGAATGACTAGTAAATATAGTTTATCTAAATTTACAAAACTTTCTATTTAACATTTAAAACTCATCAATCAAACAAGAATTTTGGGTTTTCAAATACATTGTGTTTGGAACTCACCAATTGAAATAGGGAGTTTGTTTATATATATTGATTATTTGGTATTGAATTAAGGAATAATTTATATATATGAAATGACTAATTTTGCATGCATACCATATGATCAAACTTAAATATAAAAACAAAAATAAAAAGAATTTAGGGTGTTAATGTTGCCAAGTCTCATTCCTATTGAACTAACAAAATTAAAACATAAAATTGTAGTTTGAAAACCCACCGAACCAAATGGCGGCTCTCCTCATACGTAAAATGACAAACATATTGGCTAAAATGAAATTCAAACCATGAATAGTGGCAATAAATAATAATGCAAAAAGAAAGTTGAAAATTGAAAAAGGAGGGTCTGAAATGAAGGCTTTCAATGTAAGAAACAAGTTGTTGATTTGAAAGAGAGGGACCAACTTATAGGACTTATGTTTGGTTTTTATGAGTGACACTTGAGCATGAAAATGACGTAGGTTTCACATATATGAATAATTGGAGTTGGAATCTGCAGAATTGTGATATGGCATACTCATTGCCCAGTCACCACCCTTTATCTAATCTTCAATCCGGACCCTACTTGTCAAGATGACAGCTTTTCCACTTTCTCATTATTTGCAACTTGTGATTCCATGGGGGGATCTACTTCATTTATATGGAGATTCAGTCGATGAAATTTCACTGATTTGACTGCTTCAATTTAACCATGGTGGCAAGTTACTATTTTTTTTTTTTTGTAAAAATGAAAATATCATGAGGGGTTTGTTCATCTTTTTACTCACCCGATGAATCATTGAAACGTTTGTTTCTCAATTAATCAATTTGAGCAACCCCATTTTCCATCAACTCATTACAGTACTCTCTTTCGATTCCCTTCCCATTTGAATCACAAAACGACAAGCAAATAATTTATGGGAGATTGAGAGCTTTTTCTCCCTCAATTAATTAATTATTACTTTTTAAATATATTTTTTTTGAATCTTATTCCATCCCATATGATTGATTATACGTCTAGATATTCAGATGTATTATTTATAAAGTATAACCATAAGTTTTCTTGTATTTCTAACTTAAAAACTATTATGTGGTTTGATGGAATTCTAGATTTAAGATTTTAAAAAATAAAAAACTTAGTAGTTAACCAAGCTTAGCTTGTTTTCACTCTTGTCTACTACGTGTAAAAACTACCGCATGTTGCACTTTGAATTAATATATCATGTATGTTACAAAAAGACCCATGTTATGAATGTAACCAAACATTTTAATCAGGGTTAACTTGTGAGATTCAAATCAAAAGAAAAAAAAGGCAACATTGTTATCAATGCAACCAAACATTATCACCTCATCTACCTACTTTTGCTTGGTTACAAATTAAACGAAGGCAGTCCAAAAATACAAATGTTAAATTGAACCAAAATGGGAGAGATAGAAGATTTTAAACATAATAAATAAATGTTATGTAGAAGCATTTCATTTTTAGATTCATAGATCATTATGAAATTGAGAATATAACAACATTTCTATTTCTCATCTTGAAATCCAAATTAAATCAATCTTTGCCTAAAAAGAATAGTTTGAATAAAATGGTAGGGTAAGTTTGACATAATTATAACTTACTATATAAATCAAGTTTTACAATATTCCTCAAATTCCCGCAGCACTATTAAAATTATGGAGAAGGAGACTACTAGAATCAACTACAACCTTTAAAAAAATGAAATTCATTCAAAGTTACATAGAGAAGCATCTACCAACTCATCAATGAGAAATATATAGGAAAGAGGTAAGAAACATTATGAACTAAGACCTACAATAACGATAACAAAAAAAAAAAAAAAAAAAAGAAGAAAGTAGAATAACAATGCAACACTATACCATAAAAAATCCAATAATAATGTAGATGAAACCAAAAGATCTTATCAAAATGAAACCCAACCACAACACCCTTGTAAAAGAAACAAGAAAAACAAAAAATCACCTAAATTGTCTAAGTCTTAACTTTGCTCTAAAAATTTCTTCACTTTCATTCATTACCTTTAGAATCCTTGTTTAATATTTGAGCATTTGTAGGATAATTAGAATGATTTTACTCTCCATAAAAAGTGTGTTTTGGGTTTATAATTCGATATTTTGCTTCCAAATTAGTGCATATTTCCAAGCATATACGATGCAACAAATTGCCATATACTAACATTTACTTTGCCAACAGTTTATATCTGTCGCTAAAATTAGGTTTATGCTGATGGAAAACTTATTCGTCAGCCTATGTCAAACTTATACCAACACATATAATTTTCATCGTTATAAGTTTCTATAGTGACAAATTAATTTTTGTCAGTATAGTTCTTAAATATACCAATGATTTTTCTTTCAACCGTCATCATATGTAGAACTTTTTTTTTTAAAAAAGAAGAAATAATTTGCCTATGCCACAAACTATTTTATCAGCACCGTTAGTATAGGTTTTATATTATTATGTTTGGACTATAATTTTTTCTTTATATTATGTTTGGACTCTTTATATTTATATCTATATGGCGTAAGTTAAATTAAATTTATAAATAAATTCATATTATTAATTAACACTACAATCTTAATAATTGGACTTTATATACACGGTCCAAATTGTCACTATAGGTTCAGTTATATAATTGGACATTTACTTTATACTGAAACAAAGAAATTGTCAATATAGCTATATTAAAAAGAACCTTTGCCGACAATTAATAGTGCCACTATATGTTCAATAATGCAGTTGATCATACAATAACCAAGTTATAACAATGGAATGAATCATTGGTATACCTAACCATAAGACCCTTGTAAAAAAGAGAAGAACATCTATGGAAAAGCTTCCCTCATTCTCTCTTCCATAAAGCCAAACTTCTATCAAATGAAAACATACTTGAAATAACTTACAAATTTGTTCAAGTCTTAAGTCACTTCAAAATTTCTTCACTTTCATTCACAGCCTTTAGATCCTTGTATAAATTTTGGGCATATGTAGGTTAACCATGAGTGTACTTATTATAAAAAGTGTGTTTAGGTTTTCAATTGATCTTTCATTTCCAAATCAATGTATATATTGGTGCTCACTTTTACTAATGGTCAAACTTTGTCATTACCACTAGGTTTATATTGACAGATAACCATTTTGTCAGTATATCTCAAACTTATACTGACACATGTAATTACTGTCAGTATAGATAAATTTATACTGACAGATTATTTTTGTCAGTATAGTTCTTATATATACCGATGGTTTTTTAACTGTCGGTATATGTAGAACTTTAGAATTTTATTTCTCCATATACCGACAAACTATTTTATTAGTATAATTGGTATAGATCTTATATTATTTTGTTTGGACTATATTTTTCTTTGGATAATCTTTAGAATATATATTTTTACTTTATACAAAGTATGTTGAACTAAAATTATTACTAACTAAATAATTACTAATTAAAATCTCAATATTAAAAATTGGACCCTATATTGACGATTCATGCTATCACTATATGTTTAATTATATAATTATAATTTCACTCTATACCGACACAAGAAAACCTTTGGTATATGTATACCAATAAGAACATCTATCAACAATCAATAACATCTTTATATGTTCAATAATGTTCATAATCAACTAATACCAACAGAATAAATCGTCTATACATCATTCTCTGTGCCATTCACCAAAATTTTCATTAAACGAAAATGTAATTGAGATAATTTACGACATTGTTCAAGTATTAAATTTCATTTCAAAATTTCTTCGCCTTTATTTATTACCTTTAGAATTCTTCCATAATATTTGAGCATTTGTTTATTAAGCATTAGTGTATTTCCCATAAAAAGTGTGTTTGGGTTTCCAATTCAATCTTTTATTTCCAAATTAGTGTATGTTCAAGTATATCCACTACAACAAATTGCCATATATCCTCACTTTTGCTGACGGTCAAAGTCTGTCACTACAACCAGGTTTTTATCGACGATTAACTTTTTTGTCAGTATATGTTAAACTTAGGCTGACACACACAATTATTGTCACTATAGGTGAAATTATAGTGACGAATCAGTTTTTGTCAATATAATTCTTCTCTATATAGATAGTTTTACTTAAATTATCTATATGTGCATAACTTTAAAAGAATTTTATTTATCCTATACCAATGAACTATTATATTGGTTCCATCGGTATAAGACTTATATTGTTATGTTTGGTACTTTGTTTTGACTATATTCTTATTGTATGTATGTTGAATTAAAATTATAAATAAATTAACATTATTAATTAAAAACAATATTAACAATTGTGCCTTATTGTCCCTATATGTTAAATCATATCATCAAAATTTCACTTTATACTAACACAAGAAAATTGTCGGTGTTTTTATACTAACAAGAACATTCATTGACAGTAAATACTGTCATTATATGTTCAATATAGCTCTAGTGACGAATAAGGCTATCACTATGAGTATAGTAATAATGGATAATATACCTATATGAACATATGCTACTTTAGGGACGGTGTAATTGTTGACAAAAGTCTATAGCGATTGTTCTTAGCTCTTTTGACCGTCGCTAAAAGTTTAATAAATCTATATCTATTGTGTTTTGGTCTTTAGTGACGGTATGCCAAGTTATTTCATCTTCTTGATCATGATACGTTAAAACTTATAAACTTGTAGGTGAAAGATGTAATATTGAGCAGCTACATATTTTCATTTGTTATGATATACATGTGATATATTCTCATCTCTCTAGATCCAAAACAAAATTCCAAAAACTGGCGAGAATGTGACTTTTAATTCACGGCGTTAGAGCATTTATTGCCGCAATAATTAACCTGCCAAAGCCAAATCTATGTTGCTATTGTTTGTATAGGAAATTAGTGTATGGACTTAATGCATATACATCTTTAAATCGTAATTTGAAAAGAATTTTTTCGTTACAAACAAAATTAATTGAAATAAAATCCAACTCTATGTAAATGTCAAATTCTTGATGCTTCATCGTCTACTCAATTATTTATTAGACATTATATGTAATCAGTAAATGAATCATATGATGCGCTAATTGTATGTAAATTTTTTTTGCAGGATGGGTGAACCATATGATGCCTAATTTATTCGCGGTGTATGTAATGCTAACCGACGCTCTCTCTAATCTAAATAAGAGCTGATGTGGCTTGACGTGGCATACAGTCCTCTGCCCCCTAGTATTGGCTGTCTTTTTATATTTTATTGAAAGTTGTCAGTTGTCAGCCCGTACGCCTCTATATAAATAGGGAGATTTCCAAAGAGCAACACACGTCTTCTTATCATAAACCAATACACAGATACACTTGCTTCTCACTTTAGAACGGTGTATGGCCGATTCAACACCGCTTCTGTCTCACTGTGATAAACCGGCAGAACCAAAACGGCCGCCTCGATCCCTCGATGAGACCATCGAAGGCTGTATCGGAGACTTCGGGTGGTGGCAATTCTTGCAAGCAATACTCGTCTCTCTTGCCTGGGTCTTTGATGCTCAGCAAACCTTCATCAGTGTATTCACTGATGCTGAGCCATCCTGGCACTGCACCCAAGGCGGAGACGAGTCTGCTTGTAACGCTTTGTCCAACATTTGCGAGCTCCCGAAGAATTCATGGTCTTGGGATTGGCCTTCCCACACATCAATCATATCGGAATGGGGCCTGGAATGTGCGCCTTCTTTCATCACTGGCCTCCCTGCTTCTGCTTTCTTCATGGGTTGCCTTGCAGGCGGACTTGCACTTGCAACGCTTGCTGACTCCACTCTTGGCCGCAAAAATATGCTCTTATTCTCATGTCTCATGATGTCTTTTTCTTCAATCTTCACCGTTTTTTCACCCAATATTTGGATCTATTCTGTCCTGAGATTCATTAACGGGTTTGGCCGCGCAACTGTTGGAACTTGTGCCCTCGTGTTATCAACCGAGCTTGTAGGAAAACGGTGGCGCGGCCAGGTCGGCGTTGTTGGTTTCTTTTGTTTTACTATAGGGTTTCTTTCATTGCCGGTAATGGCATACGTAAATAGAGGTTCTTCATGGAGAACACTGTATCTGTGGATTTCGGTTCCAACAATTTTGTACTGTATATTAGTTCATTTCTTAGTTCATGAGTCCCCAAGATGGCTGTTCGTCCGAGGACGCAAAGAAGAAGCAGTGTTAACACTCAAGAGCATGGCTCAGGCTAATCAAAGTCCCATAACAATGAGCTTCTCCAATGTCCTAATCGAGCAGGAATCATGGAATGTAGATATTTACTCCTCAATCAAGATACTGTTGAACAAGAGGTGGGCGGCAAAAAGGCTAGCGGCCGTGATGGTGGGAGGTTTTGGGATTGGGATGGTGTACTACGGCATGCCATTAGGCCTTGGAAATCTATCCGTCAATCTCTATTTGGGCGTCACATTAAACGCCTTATCCGAGTTGCCAGCGTCACTCATTACATTCTTCCTTATAGGGAAAATGAAAAGGAAAGACTCATTGTTGGGTTTCACAATATTAAGCGGGGTGTGCAGCGTGTTGTGTGTGGTGGTGGGGAAGGTGTCGCCAAGTTTACAGATAGCAATGGAGCTGATATCCTTCTTCAGTGCCTGCTCGGCCTTCAACATGTCACTGATATACACATTAGAGCTGTTCCCCACATGCGTGAGGAACTCGGCAATATCAATGGTGAGGCAAGCACTGGTGTTTGGGGGGGTGTTCAGCCCACTGCTCGTGGCCGCTGGGAGGACAAATAACTTCATATCGTTCGGGGTATTCGGGCTGGTGATAGGAATTTGCGGGCTGCCGTTGGTGGGATTACCGGAGACTAGAGGTGGAACAATTTGTGATACAATGGATGAAGAAGAGCACAAACAAAATGAGAAGGCGGCCGCCGCAATTGCTACGTTAGCATAACTTAAGCTAGCTGTATCTGTCTAATCATTACAACTTGCCAATAATTGCAATCCTTTCTTGTTAAGTTTTTTTTTTTTCCTTCTTTTTCTTTTTAAATGTATTCTATGCCTTCATTGTTAGAAATCTCTTGAACGCGTTTTTCATCTTGGTTTGAATAAATGTAGTTTAAGGATTATTATTTTGTATACCCCTGTGTTTTTTTAATTCTTTCCTTAAAGTTAGACCCCTTTGTCTTTAGTAACAACATATATATATATATATATATACAACAATAATTAATCTTATAAGAAGGCAGTGATAGCGATAAGATTTGAGTGGTAGGCCTCAAACCGAAAAGGCTGACATTCATTGGTGTATGAGCAATAAAAGGACCAAATACATCAACACCTTGCTCCAAATTGCTTGAAGAAAAGTGAAATTCGATTATGAAATTTAAAAAGTCAAATTCTTTAATTTAATTAATTTTAATTCTTTTTTTTTAGAAATTTAAAAATTTAGCTCGATTAAACAATAACAGTTAAATCTATTTAGTTAAATTCTACTATTAATCTTGTATAATGCTAAACTTAGAAGTTTAGTCCATATTCTCTAACTAAATCCTTCTTAATCGCTATATTTTTAAATTTTAAAATTTTAGTCTTAATGTAAATGACAGTTGTTAAATCTAGTAACTTATTTTTTATGAGTAATACGCGAATATAACAAGTGACATATAACCATACATGCAATAATATATTTGACGCATCAAATTTTAAAAATAACAACTCAACTTAATGAATTTAATTCTTGCCATTTAATCAAAACTAAAATTTTAAAATTCTAAAATATAGAGATTAAAATGACTAAGTTAAAGTACAAGTATTAAATCTACAATTTATACAAAGTACATGGTTTAATAGCATAATTTGACCAAATTAAAACAATGGGTCGAAGAGCGTAAGTTTATTTGTTGTGAAAGAAGTAGTCCCTGAAAAGATTCAAATTGGATTCCAGGAAGTGCAACAAAAGTGACATACGTTAATGAAGCAAATCCTATCCTCTCATCGAAACAACCAAAACCATTGTCCCCTCATTCATAGGCGCATCCATGTGAACCGAATTATTGTCACACGAGAATATATGTAACGTGAATCTGGCATTGCCTATGTATTCAAGTCATCATCTTTTTTTGTGGTTGTGGGGGCTTAATGGAGATTAGTCTAGATTAAGCTAAATGGTTAGAATATAAAAGTGTTGGTAGGTGACTTGGTCCCCTAAAGATTTTTCAAGAAAGTTTTTTTTTTTTCGTCACTGATAAAAAAAAAGTAATATTTCTAATTGATCCTAATTACTATATGTAGCTAATAGAAAATAAGATAAATTTATAGTTGGCCCTCTTAAAGTTTCTAGCTTAAAACGGTAGAATTTGATTTTCTTTTAAATGATAAATTCAATAATTCAAAACTCATTAATTATTAGTTTAATTGAAATCAATCAAATAAGTATTTTTATGCTAATTAATGTGTTGTTCTTTTAGTTATTCAGTTCAATGTTTGTAATGATTAATTGTATTGGAAGTTAACAACTTTTTAACTCAATGGCAAAAGGATGCGGTGTGATACGAGAGTTTGGGTTCAATACCTAGTAATCCCATCTCTACTCCCAATTATAAAAATTAAAATGTATTTTTTTAGGTAGAAAATAATATCACAAAGAAATTAAAAAAAACACACATCTTAGGACCTATGAAAGCTTCTTTTATCGGTTAATAGAAGTCCTTGGAACGAAATTGGAGGTTATTCAAAAATGACTAGACTTGGAGGATCAGAAACACAAGTCTTGTCATATGATCAGCAACCGTATTTTGGGATCTAGGAACATGGCGAATGTACACTTTCCATTCATGATTAAGGATACCATGAATCAAACGTAGCTCCACCATTCTGTTATTGATAGATCCACCAGCCAACAATAATACCTTTAAAATTTATTTATATTAATTATTAAATTAATACAAATTGTACTTTTAACATAATTTACTTCTTTTTAAACATATATACTCTTTTGTTTTCCTTTTTAATAAATAAATAATTTATGTTTATTTTAATTAGACAAACATTCTTGTACATAGTGGCTTTAATTCTTATTGATTTTTAAAAGAAACATAAATTATAAATTATAAAATTAAAATTTTGTTTTATTATTATTATAAAATATATTGTTTATAATCTTAATATTATATGTGGAGTTATATTTAAAATCGATATAATCATAATAAAGTTATTAATGGGCGAGTCTTTATGAATATGAAATCAGGAGAGCTGAATTAAGTGGAGGTAGATAGCAAGGAAGAAGAAATGGAGAGTTTTGTCTGGAAAGCTGAACCACTGCACCATATCAAAAATCAATTTCGAGCCTTTAAGGGGCAGTAACAGCACTTCTACATGTTGATATGACTGGCTGAAGCAATGGGATATGCCTCCGCATGCAATCATTCTGGAAATTGATGAATGCAGATGGTGATTTATCCAAGTACGTAGAGGAGCTGAGGCGAAAGAGGGCTAAATTTTTGTGACTTGTGTACCAACATGTTGGCTGCATGTGCACTGGGGAAATTAGCTTCGAAGCTTTCTCTTCAAACCATTTGGTCGTCGGAATAAAGTTTTAGAGGGTCAACATGCAGTTTTATCATTAACTTTATAATTTTATTATTTTAAAGGGATTAGAACTGAAAATTTACCATTTAAGGCTACCTTGCCCTAGCGCCGCCGCTGATCCCTGGGAGATTCACCAACTAGCCAAGATGATGGCTATCAATTTATAATATTAATACGATCGTTATCTTTTATTGAAAATAATAATATCATAATTTTTTTTTGAAAGAAAAAAAATCATAATATTTGACTAGTGCAACTGGGGAATTTTATTTTTTATTTTTGGTTAATGATGCGGGGTGACAGCATAGGAAGCATCTCCGAGTCCAGACCAATGATAAACTCCCATTCAACCTCCGTCATCAAACTTTACCCTTAATTTTAGGCTGATCAAAACAATTTTCCAAAAATAGACTGTTGAATTTCTTTTTCAAGTTTAAATCATTTGTGTAAAATATTTTTTCGTAAAAAATAAATACAATACAAAGATATTTGTTACAAATAAGATAATATTTTATGATAATATCATATATAAATTTAATAATAAATATTTTTCGATTAAAATTTAACTTAAGTTACATATATTACATATATTACATATATGAGAGTGAATAACGACACTTAGTGTACCTTTAGTTTACCGAACCTTTGATTATGTTTCATAATAAAATTATATGAGAATGTTAGATTACAGGTGGAATGTAAGATTACCTTATTTAGTTCATTTGAATAGAATGTATGATTCATATATTTGGTCAACAGAATTTATTATTATTACCTAAAAGTAAATTTTATATTGTACAAGTTCACTTTCTTTACCATTTTAGTCTTACATTTTCATAAAATTATAATAAAATAAAAAATTCATTTTATTACACTTAATTTTACCATTTGAATTTAATTACACAAGAATGAACGTTAATATTACGACCGATGATGAAAGCGTTTTTCTCGGCATGTCATTTTTTATTATTAAAAACATTATGAGCCCATTTAATAAGGAAAAATATTTGGTATTATGCTAGTTGAGTTTTCAATAATTTTTATAAATAGAGTAAAAGAATTAATAAATGTCCTATAAGAGTATAAAAATATTAAAAAAATATGTGATAATTTTAATACTAATTGTGCAATAAAAAATATATTAGCAAAGTATTAAATTTTAACACAATTAATAAACACTCCTCTAAACATAAATAAGAGATTAAAATAATTGGATTTAAATATAACAAGATAATACTCATGACCCTTAAAATATGTTAAATACAACTAATAGAAGAAATTATTTTGGAAGGCTTCAGTCATTGCACGAGTAATTTCTTTAGTTCAATTTTTATATAACACGCTGAATAGGAACTAAGAAATATGAATTAACAAAGTTTATACTAAATCATTTAGATTTTCTTCAACACCCAATTTATAATTATTGATTTGAAAAAAATGCAATAGAGAAGGTCAAGACCTTCAACATTCATTTCAATATATTTGATGACAAGTTTAAACTTTTAATTTTTATATTAAAAATAATTATTAGTTTTAATTCATTTTATTTATGATATATTTTCTATTTACGAATTGAATTATATTTAATTAAAAAATATATATTGAAAATGAATTATATTTTGGTTTTCAAATGGTAAGAAAAAGAAGAAGAAAACATTTTGGTTTTTAATTACAATTAAATTTTTTGTGTAAAAAAGGATTAAATTGATTAATGTAATAAGAACAAAGAGTAATTTTGTCTTAAATTTTAAATTTCAAGCTGAATCTTAGATAACCTACAAAAGAGGCCGTAATGAGATTAGACCTTATATTACAATATCTTGACACTACTCAAGAATCCAAACATCCTAATCTTATTTCGAATGTAACATTATAGGTAGCAATATAAGATTAGATCAACCCAATGCCCTTAGAGTTGGAAGGAATAAATGAAGTAAAGCATGATTTAAACAAGTAATAATATTAATACAATTAAAATATTCATATTTTATACAATAAAAATATTATTAAATATTTATAAATTGTAATATATATTTATTATTAAAGTGTTAATATAAATATTTTCCAATAATATTAATAATATTATTTAAATAAATTTACATTATTAATGTAAATAATTAAATATATATGTTTATAATATTGAACAGTATAATATTTAAAAAATTAAAATTGATTATTAATAGAATAATGTTAGGTTTGATTAAATTAATTTTTATGTAAAATTACTCATAATGGAACTCTTTTCAAAAAATAATTTATGCTTGTCAAAAGGATAAATTAATTTACAGGATAAAAATTATTATTTTTATTAACTTATAAGTCATTAAATCATTTTTCATGAAACAAACACAAAAATATATAAAATATTTTCCGTAAGTGAAACCGACTTTGAATAAATTAAATTATAAATTTAATGGTAGGAAAAGTTTTAAAAGATAATTCTGCTTTTGGATTTGAGAAATTACATCCATTAGATGTTTTGTTTAACGAAAATGGTTATCAATTATTAACCCACTTAAATCATGTGGATGTGGGTATTAAGTGATACCCATGGCATAGGCATAGCATGCACTTATAAAACTTATGATTGGTACGTCGTGGATCTTAGAGGCAGTTTTTATTTATTTATTTTGGAACTGATAAATAATGGAGCATCATATTTTGGGCACCTCCTAACAGCTGGGTCAATCCACATAATACATTCATAATATTTATTTTTTTGTTTCCTCATTCATAATAATATCATATCAATACATTCATGAAATCGGGAATAAGCCTGGAATATGCCCTCTCTACACATTCTTAGTCAAAGAAGTGGGTTACGTATACACCTAACCAAACAACAGATTTTGAAGCCATCAAGATTTTATTCCACTAATTAATATGATAATAAAGTGTTAGACGCGTTGTTGGTCTTCCACCATTGTTTTACTTGGGGAGTCTTAGTCTCCCATGTTTTGAGAAGAGTTTAAAGGGGTTTATGGAGTTTAAGAAACAATTTAATTTATGTGAATACAATTTACAAGTTTTTGATAGAGGTTAGAAATATTAATTATATATATTGTGCCGGCAAACCATCAACCAATGTTTCTAACAATATTGACACATTTTTTATGAGTTTGCGGGTTATATCTACATCAATTAATCGAGATGCTCTCTAAATTTCGTCAATTCCTTTAAATTTTTCTTGAAATATGTGACGCAAAATCTTTGATTAAAATAATATCTTCTATTGAGAGTTTGAAACTAACTTTCCTTAAATATATATATATATATATATATTAAAAATCTAAAATATGATATCACTATATAAAAACACAAAATGGAATTTATATTATTGATTGATAAACATCCAAAATTAAAAATAAATAGAAGAATGTAGCGTTGCAGTTATCTTGTAAGTTAGAAGAAAACGGCATGGTTAAATATGAGTTGAAAAATAGAAAAGTGCAATATTAAAAAAGAAAAAGAAATGAAAATAGTAGGATTTAAAAGCATGAGAAAAGGGGAATTAATTTATTAAATGATAACGTCCAAGATTGGAGATAGCAGAAAAGGAGAGGTTGAACAAAGTGCATGCTTAAAACAGATGAGTTGAAGAAGATCCTGGACTTTGAATTTGCAAAATGCGAGGACTAAGAGATAAAATAAATGACCTCTTTTCTACCTATACGCATTCAATTTCCTCCTCCTCGACATTACCCATCATCCACCACTACCTATCACGAAAATCCTAACACTTTTGTTTATTTTCTACCCACCATGTGTATAACTTAACGTTGACTAAGACCAAATTTGTGTGGAGTTATCAAAATAAAACCAATAATTTATGTTAGAGATTATTTTTAATTAAATCAATTTTATAAATATATTTTAACAAGTGTGAAATAAACGGAAATGCTCACAATGATTGGTGTACGAGCAAAGGAGGAGGAAATTAATAGGTTTCTCCAATTTACCTGGAGAGTGAAATGCGAGTAACAACCTTCAAACCATCTAACTTTCCCTTCTACAGCTTCTTCATCATTTTGAAGAGAGAGAGAGAGGTGCTTCATTTCTTGTAACATAAAATGGGCCCTCAAAAGTAGATCTTTCTGATCAAAATACCTCTGAACCAATCCTGTCCACTCATCTAAGCATCCATGTGAGGTTGCTGATTTCTTTTTTTTTCTTAAATGGTTCGAGAGTAATGTAGAATAAGGTAAGTGGGTGAAGATGGGATATGAACAGCAAATTCTCTCATTAAGCACAAAACAACGAAATGCATTAATTATCTCATCACCCACGTAAATGAATAATTAATGCTGCAAGAACACCCTACATTTTTCTACACTTTACCCCTCACTAATACAAATATTAACATCATTTATGATATAGTTTTCTCAACTACTATCTAACAAACATAGTTGTAAAAAACATTAACAAATTTTATATCTGGTCCCTCTTTAAGTTTTTGTTTTCATCTCTCGTAAAATTTGTGGTTTGAAATGATGAAGTTGAATTTCAAAAAGCAAACACCATAATGAATTTTGTAACATTATCATTAACTTATTTGTATATATTAACCTTTCAAATCAATCAAATAAGTATATTTACATTAATTATAAAAAACAAAATTAAATATTAGAATATTTAATAAAATTATACATATAACACGTATACACACTTTTGCTTCTTTTCAAACATTTAAGTATTTTATGTATATTTTAACTATTTTAATTAGATTAAGACCCATTTGGTTTCTAAAAAGTTTTATGTTTTTATTCTCTATTTTCATTTTAAAAATTTAAATATATATTTTATTTTTAAATTGAAAAAGATATTTAGTAAATAGAAACAAAAAATTGTATTAAATAATGAAAATATGAATACATGTTTAGTATCTATTTTCTTATGATAGAAACATGAAAGATAAAATAATAATCAAAACTTCAATTATATAGATTTGAACTAAGGTAAGAGATTTAGTACTTAAAAATTGTTAAAAAAATATTTGTGTTTATATTGGTTTGAAGTAAGGTCAATTCATTAATTAAATTGGGTAAACTACATTGGTAGTCACCCAACTATTAGTAAATTTCTTCTTTGGTCACCTATATAACATCTGCATTATGACTCAGAACTAGGTACAGTGCTATGCTGGGTTAGGAATATTAGAGGATTTTTAGACACGAATAATATAGGAAATTTGAGTGTTAATATAAAAAGTAGTTAAAGCCAGTAGGAAATTAGAAAATGCTTTTAGATGAGGAAAATTAATTTTAGATATTGACTAAATTGTAGAAGAATAGAAAGTGTTGTGGCAAAAGTAGGAATTTAAAAGTTAGAAACGAAATACATAGAATTGGTGAGAAAAGAGGAAGGACCAGAAGTGAAATTTTACCTAAGTTAGATATGATTCACAAATTGTATTGTAGAAAAGATATAGGATATAATGGTAATTAGATAAATGAGATAATTATAGAAACATAATTATTATGGGATGAAATTGTGTTAAATTGCCATTGGTGGATCAATT
Organism: Gossypium rotundifolium; assembly: GCA_025506655.1. NCBI lineage: Eukaryota > Viridiplantae > Streptophyta > Magnoliopsida > Malvales > Malvaceae > Gossypium > Gossypium rotundifolium. Next base: position 37,250,448 of record CP106734.1, read on the forward strand.
TGCAAAACTATTATTTTAATGATTAATAAAGAGATATTTTCATGGAATTTTGTAGAAATTTGAAGAAAGATGAAAAGCCTTCATTTGGAATGCAAATTGTCACCTTCAAAATCTCTCCATCCAAACCTTTTCTTTTATTCCAAATAGGTCCTTCCATTATTTTTAAGTCATTTCAAGCTCAAATCCTTTAATTTCTTCGCTGTTTTCTTAGAAAATGCAATAGAGAAGACTAGTAGTCATCTTAATTCCATGAGAAGAGACTCTATAGATGTGTTGAAGGAAAGAGAAAATAAGAATTAGATTTTGATTTCAAGTGATTAAAGTAAGAGATGATGAAATCTTCATGAAATACATGTTTACTTTAATAAGATAGTATAAAAACATTTTTTGATTGTGGTTTTAACTTGTAAATATTATATGTTTTTTTATATGGGATTGAAGAAAAAGACAAGAAATGTGAGGCTCAAATTAAAGACAAAGGAAAAGAAGTGATCAATGAGTAAGAAGGAGAAAAACACATCATCCAAGCCTTGATTGTAAGTACTTAAATAATTTTACCTTGTTTGGCTTAAAGTTTAATCACCAACTATGTTAATTGAATAATTTAATTATTAGTATAAATTTTATATGTATAGTAATCATTAATGAAAATTTATGTAAAAGATTTAAATTATATTTTAAGTTGTGAATTTGTACTGTTTATATTGACAATTGAAAAGGGACTTAAATAGAAAAAATGATAAAGTGGTGCTGTTATGTGCATTAATTACGAGGTAAATTTGCAAGTGAAGTTGTATTGTGAAGAAAAGGACCAAATTGTGAGAATTAAAAAGTTATACTACATTTCTTGATTGAATAAATGCCATGGTTCAATAAAAATGAAGACCATGTAGACGAGATTAGAACTATTAGGATATAGATGACATGCCATAAAGGAATTTTAGCGCACTTACTATTCTGTTAAGCACCACGGTGCTCACTACTACGCAAATGCACTATGGTGCTCACTACTAAGTGAATGCACCTCAGTGCACTTTTGTATTTTTTTCGTATATCTTAAGTGTTTAGTTTAGTCTACATTGGGCTACCATATGAAATGTGAATTAAGAAATCGATAAAATGTCACGGTAAGTTTGCAAGGGTAAAAATTTGGTCATTAGGGACTAGGTTCGAAATGAAGTAAGTTTATGTTTATTAAGAACATACTAGTTATTAATAATTAAAAGATCTAAATTCTTGTTGTACTTACTAAGCCTTCACCGGCTTAATACGTTTATTTTCAATGCGTAGGTAGAAATTAATCAGACAACCTAGGACAAAGATCGTGTTTAACACCTCTTACCCTATCCGATCATCAGACTCGAGCTATGAGATGTTACAAACATTACTAGAACAATTACCGACGAAAATATAGAAATTATGCCAATCAAACAATCATTTAAAACCTAAACACATTCATAATGTGATTAAGAACTAAACCCGAACTTAAATCGAACTTACGAAAGCTCTTTTGGTGACTCGAACACGTATTAAGATCAAATTGTAAAGTTTTGAAAATGTTGACTCCACATCGTGACAAGGCTTTTCCCACGTCAAAACGTCACCAAGGCAGTGAGTCCCGTCACGATGTCGGTCCACTTGATGTCGGGACATCACAAACTGTTCGATCGATGTTGCGACAAGAAGAACCCCATGTTACGACAAGAAATCTATTTTTGGTAAAATGTGGTCCTTTAGTATCTATTTTGTGCCAAGGCAAACCATTTTCAAAAATGGTATACATGAGTATTCAAACCTGTACAAAACCATTCCAAAACATAGCATATAACAACCTTATAGTCATCTAACCAATATGCCTCGTTGGCACCATTTCATATCAAAACTATGTGAACCATTCATGTTCTCAAAGCAATACACATTCAAAGACACCATATCATCATCTCAAAGCATTACTATCCATCATACCATTTTAGCACCAAGATACCATTCAAGTCAATTAACTATAGCAAAATCACAGTACCAAACATACATTCATATACATCAAACCAAAATCAACATCACATATAGCGAACAAAAAGATTATTTCTATATTTGCATCTATATCCACAACCACAACTATGTACATGCTACATATAATCGAGCCAAAATGAACAAAGGTCTACAAAACCGTAAGATGGGTAATGTGAGCTTTGGTGTGATCCGACTAATCTGACCTTGTCCGATGATCTATAGGGAAAGAAATGAAAACACGTAAGCATGCTAGTGCTTAGTAAGTTTGTGCGAAAATTTAATTTAACTTACCTCAGCATTAAATAACATAAGCAATTGAAATTTCAATAACATAAAACATAAAATTACCCTTGGCGACCTTGTGCAATTTCACATTACAAATAATTTAGTTAGTCCAACTTCAATGTATAGTTAAGCAAATCATTTTATAATTCTTTACATTACTAAATCATTGAACACCATGTAAAAACATGTTCATCTTATAATTTTACAATCAAAAGACTTATTCATTCATTTCTTTTTGTTCATTTAATTAATTGTTTCACCCGAAGAATTAAAGTAAGAAAATCAACACCAGTACATAGTACATGTATGTATATGGCATGATAGCCAACACCGGTACATAATACCTTGTTGTATCTATATGGCATGAAAGCCAACACCAGTAAATAGTACATATTGTATGTATATAGCATGATAGCCAATTCCGGTACATAGTATCTGCTGTATTTATAAGGTATGAAAATCGATACCTATACATAATACTTATTGTATGCATATTCTAATTGTTTACTAATTTCACTCGGGCCATGATTCCATTTCTAATATTCTCAACTATCATAACATTGTCATATACATGTAACATGATTCAATTAACAATCTATGAATCTTCCATTTCAAATAACTATTAATTTCACACGGTATTATTATCATACTTATTCTATTTCAATCTCTCGAGTCGCATACATGTTTTTCTTATTTAAAAACAATCCAAATACATTTTAAACCGTGTAATATCATCATATACACATCAATCATTTATACAATAATTTTCACGATCATCAATACAATACATCTATTCATATTTATCACATATTTCATATATTACAATTTAACCCATTTGATGCCAAAAACTTTGTGTGTGCATATATATATATATATATCATTTCTAACTAATAATAAAACAAGATAATACAATGATATCAATAATTAATAAAATAAGTCCATACGAACTTACCTAAACAAAACAACAACAAACGTGACTTCGGGCACTACTCCGTAATTTTTCCTTTTCCTCACTTATCTTCTGATTGATTTAATTGTTGATCAAGAAAAAGAAGAAAGTTGAAGAATTCAACAATGGCTTCTCCCTTAATCTCTTTGTTTTTGGGTGATAGAAAATAGAAATGAAAAAGATAATGACATCTTTTCATTTCTTTTACTTACCTAATATTTATTTTATTATTATAAAATATAAAATTTTTATTAGTATTCTCATAATTTTCACACTAAACTGCCTACCATCGCAAAACATGGCATAATTTCCATTTTAGGTCTCTTAAATATCATTTAGTCTTTAAGTAACTAAAATGTATAACTATAACATCCTAAAATTAAGGGTCTGGCATTTTTCACTATTGCATGTGTTGTGCTTGTTAAGCTTGTTATTTGGGTGTGTTTGGGGGTCCTGGGGAGGCTCGGGTTCGAGCCTAAGCCCTAGTGAAAGTTTGGTTTTTAGGCACTTTAATGGGGTGAGCTAGTGGAGGCAGGACTTAAGTTTAATTAGTTGTATCTTGTTAACGTAAGTGAAGCATGTGACATTATGGTGTGGCGTCACAAGGGAGACATGGAGGGGGAGAGTTCGAGTCCCACAGGTAGTATTTGGTAGCTTTTATTTTATGCTTTGGGGAGAGAAGAGGTGGAGTTGGATTAGAACTCTTCAAGGTGGAGGGAGACTTGGTTAAATTGGTTTGAATGGGAGGTGGAGAGTGAATGGTGGAGCAGAAAGGGGAGGAAATCAGGGGATTTGAGGGTGAGAGGTAGTGGTTGACCGAATGTGGGGGTGAGGGGAGGAGAAATTTGGCTAGAGGTTGATTTTAGTAAGGAAATTCGACACTTTGGTGTAGGGAGCATAAAATCCAAGCCTTTTGGTGTGTGTGCCGAATTTCTCTAGTAGTTCTTAACAATTTTTTTTTTGGCATTTTTGGCATTTTTAGGTTCTTTCCTTTTGGCATTTTCATTTCTTTCTTCTTGTTTTTCTCTCTTTGGGACTTGGCCAAAACTTTTGGAACAGACCACTCGTGCAACTCTTTTTCAACCCCCATCTCTTTCAACTACTCTTTTTTCTACTCATTGGCTGAAACCTTTACCCCCTTCTCTTCTAATTCTCAATCGGTTTACTTCATTTCTTTTCATCCTTGGGTATTCCATTTTTGTCATAACTGAACCTTGAGTTCTTTTGGTTGCTGCTTGTGCCGTATCACTCCTTCCCATTCAAATTGTCTCTTATTGTGAGGTAATGGTTTCTTTCATATTTCTTTTTATGTTCTTTTTCTCTCTTCTTTCATAAAGAGCCAAAACATTTATCTTGTTAACCCCATAGCCGAATCTGGTTCTATGGTGTTGCTGTTAGGTGCCAAATTACTTCACCATTAGTTCGTAGTTATTACTCGTTGCTGTCAAATCCTGCCTCTCCATTCGGTGTTTGTCAAGCCGTAGGTAATATTCTTATTTTTCCTTCATCTTTTTCCTCTCATCATAAGGTGTTAGCCGAAGCAATTGACTGAGTTTCTCTTTGTGATTCAAGCCGTACCTAGTGGAGTTTAGGAGGGTACTTTTCTTCACATTATCAATCTCTGAATCTCGACTTTTGGGTGGTAAGTGTAGTGAGCCTAGTAAATGTTTCTACTTATGTTTATCAAATCAGAGACTAATCTGCTGTCAACAATTGCCATCGGTGTGCTGGGGAGGCGTTGGGAAACACAACTCGTATCAGGTGTGTAATCTCACACCATTTTGATGATAAATGCATGTGATGTTTTGAAAACCGACCATAAGCCAAAAATTCGACAACTATGACCACTCGAGTATGTGAGCACTCGTGGTGGTAAAGTGAGACACGAATGACAATGATGGATCGTTGAGAGTGTTGCGAGAACTCTCACAAAACTAAGGCCAAACGGGCCTGATCAAATTGAAATGGGCTAAATGGGCCCAATGGGACTTACGGGCCCATGAGGGCAAAATCGATGGAAAAATACTAAATGATAGATGCGAGTGCAAAATTCGCAAAACTGAAAGCAAAATCATGTGTAATGGGCCACATGAGCGTGTGGGCTCGTTTGGGCCTAAAATGGATTCTAGGCCTAATAGTACCGTAGAGACCCAAAAAGGGTTCTGAGTCACTCGAGGCGACTATAGGCCTTTGGAAAGGCCGTTAAATGCGAAATTACCAAAATACTCCTAGGTTGCAAAATTATTGAAATACCCCCATGGGGTGAAAATAACTATTATACCCTTAATTGTGGTTGAATGTCATGTGTATGTTTTAGTTACACTTTTATACGTTGATACATGACATTTTATCATATTGCATGGGGCGGGTTAATGACTAAAGAGAAGTGTAGCTTGGTGGCTTTGCCACATACTGTTTTAGTGGCTATGCCACATAAATATATACTATGACTCTAGTGGCTCAGCCACAAATATTGTGATTAGCAGCTCGTCTGCATTATTGGTGTGATTGGCAGGCTGGGTTGACTTGATCCCCACAGGTGACGATTGGTTGGTACGAGGGTGTGATTGGTTGGGTTACATTACATTATATTATCTGCATTTTCATGATTAAAGGGCTTAGGCCCAGTTTGATGTCTTATGGGCCCGGAGCCAGTTAGTGACCATTTACACACTAAGTTCATGCAACTCACCCCTTTTCCCTTAACCTCGCAGGTAATTCCCAAGGTAGAGGATTTGGAGCCGTAGAGGACTCGGGGGTGGCCATACAATGGAGATACTTATCGTGAACTTTAGTAAATCAGATTTTTACTTTAATTTTAAGATTATTTATTTTGGGTTTACATTTTTTAATAAGGCCTTTGGTTTATTTTTCTTTTAAGTTTTCATGAATAACTGTTAAACTTATAAATATGAGGTTTTCTTAAAACATTAAAAATTGTTTTCCAAAATATCACGTTTTCGCAACGATTCAAGTTTAATTTTCATAACAAAAAGCAGTTTTTCTTTTCAAAATAATAACGACTTTATATAAGGGACATTAAGCAAGTCATGTTTTACAAACAAACAACGAAACTCAGGGTTTTAAAAAGAGGTGCAACGCTTTTAACGATTGCTTAGCTTTTCAACTTCTGTTTGATGTGGCATTCTAGATCCAGCCATAACATCTGGGCTGGGTTTGGGGTGTTACAATTTATGATATCAGAGCCCGGTTGCAAAACTCGGCTGTGGAATAGGTTTGAATTTTTTTCCAAATCTATTTAAAATGTGGTTTTGTAAAAGTAATAGTATCATTAAAAGTGTGGCACACCGAGTCTCCGACACCAAATCTGTAAATTTTCTTACTTTATATTTGATTATGCAAGAGAATGCCTGTAAGAGAGAAAACTACTAGAGGTAGTGATAGTATACTGAAACTCTTAGCTATAGGAGCTAAGATTATAGAGACTGAAATAGTAGGGAAATTCGATTCGCGGAAACAACTTTTATAACTATTTTTCGTAAAATACTTGTTAATAAATATTGGAACTATAGACTGATTCATAAAATTCTTAATCAGATTAACTCGATTCAGCAATATGAGTACAAGAGGACGTGGACGAGGAACACGTGGCCGTGGTAGAGGTCGGGGTGCTAGGGCTAGATCCTCAGCATCGGGGCATATGTCGAAAGAGAGGCACCGGCATCATCAGTGATTGAAATAGGGTCATATGACCGAACTGATGGGGACGCTGCTTTGTCCCAAGCAATACTGTGAGTTTTGGAACTGATTGCGGGAGTGATTACTGGATCAGTAGCTCGGAGGTCTATTTCTGAGCGACTCCGGTCGAACGGGGCCGAAGTGTTTAGGGGCGTCTCTAGTATAGCCCCGAATGTAGCAGAATACTGGCTAAAGGCTGTGGAGCGCATCATGGATGATCTGGATTTCACAGTAGAACAAAAATTAAGAGGAGCAGTGTCCCTACTGCGAGATGAGGCGTATCAGTGGTGGCTTACAGTAAGGAAAGGGACACCAGCTGACCGGGTGACTTGGGAGTTCTTCAAAATGGCCTTCTAGGGGAAGTATGTCGGAGCAAGTTATGTGGACACTCGAAGAAAAGAATTCTTGAATTTGGTCTAGGGAAATAAGTCCGTAGCAGAAAATGAGTCAGAGTTTTTGCACTTGAGTTGGTATGCCCGGGGTATAGTTGCAACCGATTATGAGCGCTGTGTGCGATTTGAGGATGGTTTATGGGATGAGTTATGGGCATTGATAGCCCCACAGAGAGAAAGAGACTTCGCTGTCCTAGTGGAAAAGGCAAAGATTGCTGAGGAAGTGAAACGTTCTGAGAGACAAAATCGTTACAAGGAAAGGGGCAGGAATAAGAGAGATTTTGGGTTTTCAGGTTCTTTAGGGGTATTTTAAAAGAGGCCTAGGTTGGATAGGCCAGTTCGAGTCGGGGCTCCAGTTGCTGCGTGTAACATCCTAAATTTTTTGGGCCTATGCGTTTAATGGGTGAGTATGTGGAATGAGTTAATTTAAGTGTTAGGGGCCCAAATTTTAAGTTTTAAGGAGCCCAAATTTTCTAATTTAAGTTAGTTAAATTTGGCATTAGGGATTAGGGAATGGACAGCACAAGGCTATTTTTTTGGGAATTTTATTATATTTATTCTATATGGATAATAAGCAGATAAAGGCTATTATTTAGGATTTAGTCTTTAAAGATAATAAGCAGATAAAGACTATTTTTGAGGAGATAATATATTAAGATAAGGGAAAAGGGATAGGATCTATCATGTGTGGCAGTGTTGGCTGAAAATCAATCTCTGCTAAAGGGAGGAATCGGTTTTCTATATAAAGAGGGGGTGTTCCAAAATTTTGGAAGCCTTTGTTTTATTTTCTTTTCTCATCTTCTTCCTCTCAAAAGCCGAAAACCACCATTTTCTTCACCCTTTCTTCCTCTCTAAAATTTCCTGGTTGGCCGAATCTTTTAACCTCTATTGTTTTTTTTTCTAATCCCTAAAAGCCGAAATCACATCTCTATTATTCTATTCTTCTCTTTAATATTCTTTGGCCAAATCTCTCTTAGCCATCTCTTCAATTCTTAAATCTTCTAAAAACCAAAATTTTTAGATCTCACCTCCTGAAGTTGCCGAATTTTTTCAAGAAAGTTTGCTTGTGCCGAATCTGAAGAAAATAATAGAGGAGTCCAACGCTTAGATCTCTAAGTCAAAGATCAGTAACACTCAAGTCATGTTATTTTCGGGATTTCAAGGAGAGGCCCTATTTTCACATCTTTCTAGCTTTTTGAGCAAAGTTGTAGATTGGGATGACAAGGATATCGACTAAGAATATTAGATTTCACGATATCAGGTGTGTAACACTTTCCCACCATCTAGATCTGTTTGATTAATATATGATTATAAGTCTTATATGTTTTGATAAATGCTGAAATCCGGGCATAATAGAGCAAACCCAAAGAGGGTAAAAACAAATAATCAGGTTAGTGAATGTTCTGATTAAACGAGATAAGTATATTGATTTTATTTGATTGCATGGGTTGGGTTTGATGAAAGGAGGAAGTTATATGTTGTAGCGGTTTTCAACGTGATCTATTGTAACGATTTTTACCGTGATTTGTTGCAGCGGTTTTTACCGTGATCTGTTGTAGCGGCTTTTGCCGTGATCTGTTGTAGTGGCTACAGCCATGATTTGATGATGAGCAGCACGACTGCCATCAAGGTGTGTAGCGGTGTGGGTTGATTGTAGAAATCCCCAATGGTGTGAATGGCTGGTACGGCAGCGTGTAGCGGATGGAAACCTAGAATTTGGGTTGGGCTTGCATTTTATTTTTATTATGTATATTAATTCTGATTATTTTAGTTTTATGGGGCTAAGGCCCAAATCTAATGGTGCATGAGGGTTGCACACTAAGTCTCATGACTTAACCAATTAATTAACATTTCGTAGCATTTAGTGCATCGGATAAATTTGGAGAGAAGAGAGCAAGGTGGCCATGCAAAAGAACATTTGGATCCAAGAAAAGACTCTAGTTATTATTTTATATTCTTATTTAATAGATTTTAAATCTCGTTGTAATAAGGCCATGGGCCACCAGTTTATATTTTGTTTTATTACGGGCTTTTATTACTTTTAGTTATTTAAATTTTTATTTTAATTGAACTAAGGCATGTATTAAAATTTGGGTTTTAATTCATAAAGGCATATTTTATTTAAAACTATAAATTATAAATTTTTCCCCGAATAAAAGGTTAAACTTTACCAAAATCTTTTTCTGAAAATGCTACATGTTTTACAAAATTTCCTTAGTGACATACCAGATCCGGTTGTAGTGTTTGGGTCGGGTTTGGGGTGTTACAAATTGGTATCAGAGCCCGGTTCAAAACTCAGCTTTGGAGTTTTTGGGCTCAAAATATTTTCTAAAGATGGGCTTTTGAAACATGCATGTTTATAAAGGATAACAGGTTTGTTAGCTCGGTATGGCACCTGTGTCTTCGTCCCAAGTCTGCCAGGTAAGTATTCTGAACTCATTGTGTGATATATATGCATGTGGGCTTGATGGGCTTTAAGGGACGTAGATTATCTTAGCTAGAACTTGATGGATTTTAGGCTTAGCTCAAACAACTTCTTAAATCTCATAAAACTTAATCTATCCAAATAAACCGTGAACAAATCGCTAGATTAGGGTGTGGCAACATGCATACGCATGTCTAGGAGTGGATTCAGGGAGAGCTTGATATTTAAGCAGTCCACGTGACTCACCTCCTCTTCGCTGGAATCCTACCTGGTGCGTAGTGACTGTTCACCTTAGCTATGAGGACTTGTTGACGGGCCAAAATTTATAATTAAAACCCAAATGGGACCAGCCACCCTATTTTGCAAAATTACTAAATTACTCCTAATTTGTAAAATGACCAAAATACCCCTAAATTGTAAAATTACCGAAATACCCCCAAATTAAAAAATTACCAAAATACCCCTATTTTGTAAAATCATCAAGAAACCTTATTTTGAAAATTACGAAAATACCCCTATGGGTTAAAATTATGAAAAACCCCTGGGTAGTGAAATGACGAAAAAAACCCTTAGGTGATGGATGCTACTTGTATGTGGGTGTGTATGAATGTTGAATGTGCATGATTCCTAGAATTAGGAAGACTGAAAACTATAGATAGGTTCGAATTCGAAAGAACCACTCTTAAAACTACTAATCATATGACTGTCGTGGATAATCAGTGGAAGAAAACCAATAATTCATAAAATTTTTAATCAGATAAACGCGAATCGATAGCATGAGTACAAGGGGACGAGGACGCTCTAGATGTAAATACCGGTGCGTACTCTACCATAAAATACTAAGTGTTTATTTTGGGTTTAGAATTGGAGTGCGCAGCGAAAGCATGGTAGTGAGACTTAGGTAGTATGATTTCTAGTTAGTTACAAATTTCGAGGACGAAATTTCTTTAAGGAGGGTAGAATTGTAACATTCTAAATTTTTGGGCCTATGGGTTTAATGGGTGAGTATGTGGAATGAGTTAATTTAAGTGTTAGGGGCCCAAATTTTAAGTTTTAAGAAGCCCAAATCTTCTAATTTAAGTTAGTTAAATTTGGCATTAGGGATTAGGGAAGTGGACGGCACAAGGCTATTTTTTTTGAGAATTGTATTATATTTATTCTTTGTGGATAATAAGCAGATAAAGACTATTATTTAGGGATTTAGTCTTTAAGGATAATAAGCAGATAAAGACTATTTTTGAGGAGATAATATATTAAGATAAGGGAAAAGGGATAGGAGCTATCATGTGTGGCAGTGTTGGCTGAAAATCAATCTCTGCTAAAGGAAGGAATCGGTTTTCTATATAAAGAGGGGGTGTGCTGAAATTTTGGAAGCCTTTCTTTTATTTTCTTTTCTCATCTTCTTCCTCTCAAAAGCCGAAAACCACCATTTTCTTCACCCTTTCTTCCTCTCTAAAATTTCCTGGTTGGCCGAATTTTTTAACCTCTATTATTATTTTTCTTCTAATCCCTAAAAGCCGAAATCATATCTCTATTATTCTATTCTTCTCCTTAATATTCTTTGGCAAATCTCTCTTAGCCATCTCTTCAATTCTTAATCTTCTAAAATCGAAATTCTTAGATCTCACCTCTTGAAGTTGCCGAACTTTTTCAGTAAAGTCTGCTTGTGCTGAATCTGAAGAAAACAATAGAGGAGTCCAATGCTTAGATCTCTAAGTCAAAGATCAGTAACACTCAAGTCGTGTTATTTTTGGGATTTCAAGGAGAGGCCTCATTTTCACATCTTTTCGGCTTTTTGAGCAAAGTTGTAGATCGGGATAACAAGGATATCGACTAAGAATATTGGATTTCACGATATCAGGTGTGTAACACTTTCCCACCATCTAGATCTGTTTGATTAATATATGATTATAAGTCTTATAAGTTTTGATAAATGTCAAAATCTGGGCATAATAGAGGAAACCCAAAAAGGGTAAAAACAAATCATCAGGTTAGTGAATGTTCTGATTAAATGATATAAGTATATTGATTTTATGTGATTGCTTGGGTTGGGTTTGATGAAAGGAGGAAGTTATATGTTGTAGCGATTTTCACCGTGATCTGTTGTAGCAGTTTTTATCGTGATCTGTTGTAGCGATTTTTACCGTGATCTGTTGTAGTGGCTTTTGCCGTGATCTGTTGTAGTGGCTACGGCCATGATCTGATGATGAGCAGCACGACTGCCATCAAGGCGTGTAGCGGTGTGGGTTGATTGTAGAAATCCCCAATGGTGTGAATGGCTGGTATGGCGGCGAGTAGCGGATAGAAACCTAGGATTTGGGTTGGGCTTGCATATTATTTTTATTATGTATATTGATTCTAATTATTTTAGTTTTATGGGGCTAAGGCCCAAATCTAATGGTGCATGAGGGTTGCACACTGAGTCTCTTGACTCAACCAATTAATTAACATTTCAGGTAGCTTTTAGTGCATCGCACCAGTTGGAGAGGGCGCAAGGTGGCCATGCAAAAGAACATTTGGATCCAAAAAAAGACTCTAGTTATTATTTTATATTCTTATTTAATGGATTTTAAATCTCGTTGTAATAAGGCTATGGGCCACCGCTTTATATTTTTTTATTACGGGCTTTTATTACTTTTAGTTATTTAAATTTTATTTTAATTGAACTAAGGCATGTATTTAAATTTGGGTTTTAATTTATAAAGGCATATTTTATTTAAAACTATAAATTATAAATTTTTCCCGAATAAAAGGTTAAACTTTACCAAAATATTTTTCTAAAAATGCGACATGTTTTACAAAATTTCCTTAGTGACATACCAGATTCGGTTGTAGTGTTTGGGCGGGTTTGGGGTGCTACACTGCGGGTCGGTTGCAACCTTGTGTGGAATGTGGGAAATTTTATTTGGGGGAGTACTGGAGAAGAACTGGCGGGTGTTTCAGATATGGGTCTAGGGATCATCGATTTAAAGACTGTCCTCGGGAACCTGTTCAGACATTGGTAGTGGGTTAGAGTTTTGTGCAGCCTACGAGAGGTGGTCAGCAGCCACCGAGAGGTCGGGGTCCGCCCCAAAGGAGAAATGGGGTAGGACGTGGTCATGGAGCACCGGGCAGAGTTGTTCGTAATATGGGTAATACAGATGCAAGGTAGTCGGGACTGGTTTATGCGGCTCGACGTCGAGAGGATGGCTACATACCGACGTCATAACCGGTACGTTTTTCATATTTGATATGCCATTTACAGCTTTAATCGATATTGGATCTACATATTCATACATTGATTATACTGTGTTTGGGACTCTAGGGATACAATTTGAGTTTGTTGAGAAAGATATGTCGATAATTAGCTCCTCAGGACAATCTGTGGTAGTGAACAAACTGTTTAAAAATGTGCCTTTAGACGTGCAAGGGACTGTATTCCTGGCAGATTTGATGGAACTGTCGTTCGGTGAGTTTGACCTTGTACTAGGCATGGAATGGCTAGTTAAGCACCGTGCGAATTTTGATTGCGCTGCTAAGCGTATGGCTTTAAGGACTTCAGAGAATGAGGAAGTGATTGTATTAAGTAAGAGAAAAAATTATCTGTCCAATGTGATCTCCGCGTTAAAGGCTGAAAAGTTGGTGCATAAAGGTTGTGAAGCGGTCATAGCTTATGTCAACATGACTGATGCGGGAAGTTTATCTGTTGAGAAGGTCAGGACAGTAAGTGAATTTCTGAACGTATTTCCTGAAGAGCTTCCGGGGTTGCCCCCAAATCGCGAGGTCGAGTTTGGCATTGAGCTGTTACCAGGAATGGCTCCGGTGTCCATCGCCCCTTATAGAATAGCACTGAAGGAGCTGGTAGAACTTAAAGCTCAGATCCAAGAGTTGTTGGATCAAGGATTTATCAGACCAAGTGTATCTCCTCGGGGAGCGCCGGTATTGTTCGTGAAGAAAAAAGATGGGTCACTGCGTATGTGCATTGACTATCGTCAGTTGAATAAGCTAACTGTTAAGAACAAATAACCGCTACCAAGGATTGACGACCTGTTCGATCACCTGCGAGGAGCTTCGGTCTTCTCAAAAATAGATTTAAGATCGGGGTACCATCAGCTAAGGGGTAAGAAGGTAGATATACACAAGACCACATTTCGAACTCGTTTGGGCATTACGAGTTTTTGGTTATGCTGTTCGGATTAACGAATGCACCAGCCACCTTTATGGATATGATGAACCGGGTCTTCCAACCCTATCTAGACCAGTTCGTGGTGGTATTTATAAATGACATCTTGGTGTATTCAAGAATGGAGGAGGAGCATGATTCACATCTTCGGTTGTTTTGCAGATATTGAGGGAGAAGCAAATTTACGCCAAATTTAGTAAGTGCGAATTTTGGCTGAAAGAGGTGACATTTTTGGGGCATGTTGTGTCTGCTTGAAGGATTAGGGTTGATCCTCGAAAAATTAAAGCTGTATTGGATTGGAAGCCATCGAAGTCAGTGTCAGAGATCCGAAGTTTTTTGGGTTTGGCTGGGTACTACAGGAGGTTCATCGAGGGGTTTTCTTTAATCGCCGCACCTCTAACTAAATTGCTACGTAAAGGGGTAACATTTGTATAGACTGACAAACAACAGGAATGTTTTGAAAAGTTGAAGAAAATTCTGACTAAAGCACTAGTGTTGATTCAGCCTGAGGCAGGGAAAGAATTTGTTGTCTATTATGATGCATCTCACACAGGTTTGGGTTGTGTGTTGTGTAAGAGGGGAAGGTAGTGGCGTATGCATCTCGTCAACTAAGGATACATGAGGCGAACTATCCCACTCACGACTTGGAACTAGCTACAGTGGTGTTTGCACTGAAGATATGGAGACATTACTTGTGTGGGGAAATGTCAATTATCTACACTGACCATAAGAGTCTGAAGTATCTCCTTACACAAAAAGAGTTAGATCTCAGATAACGGAGATGGATAGAGTTGTTGAAGGACTACGACTTCTGGATTGAGTATCATCCGGGTAAAGCCAATGTGGTGGCGGATGCACTAAGTCAGAAGGTGGTATCTAATTTGAGAGCAATATTTGCTCGTATCAGTCTTTATGAGGATGGTAGTTTATTAGCAGAACTTCAGGTGAAACCGACGTGGGTTAGTCAGATTAAGGAGAAGCAGTCGTTGGATGAGTCATTGGGTTCTTGTTTTTAGCAGGTGAAAAGGGGGGAGACAATGGATTTTGGGCTGAATAGTGAAGGGGTGTTATGATTCCACGGAAGAGTTTGTATGCTGAAGGACTCTAAGTTAAGATAGATGATTTTTCGGGAGGCGCATAGTAGCCCATATGCTATGCACCCAGAGGAAACAAGATGTACCGAGATTTATGTGAACAGTACTGGTGGCCAGGACTGAAACGTGAGGTTACCGACTTCGTAAGCAAGTTTTTGACATGTCAGCAAGTGAAGGAGGAGCATCAATTGCCTTCAGGGTTGTTGCAACCGGTGAAAATTCCACTTTGGAAGTGGGAAAGGATCACAATGGATTTTTGTTAGTAGGCTACCCCTGACACCACTAAGAAAGATTCAATGTGGGTAATCGTTGACTGATTGACTAAGTTCACGCACTTCATACCGGTTCGCGCTGACTACTCGCTACAAAAGTTGGCCAAGCTGTATGTGGTAGAAATTGTAAGGCTGCATGGGGTACCAATGTCTATATATCGGACAGGGACCCTAGATTTACATCTAGGCAGGGAAGGAAGTATCAACATGTAAGCTAGTTACTTTCGTGCTCGTGCAAAAAAAGATATGAAGTTAATAAAGGAATAGTGGCATTTAGGCTGTTACTGGTCTGTAAAGGCCTTTAGGGCTTACTTAGGCTTTAGTTGTAACACCCTAAACTCGGCCTAGACGTTATGGTTGAATCTGGCGATGTCACATGATAGTGCCTTTAGAAAACATAATTGCGCTAAGACCATTTGTGGATAACTTGGACTTTCATCAAAACGTGTCGTTTAATTATTCATTATCCATTTCAAAACTTTATGTGTTGCAGAAGCTTTAAAATAATTTGCAAGTTCATGTGTTTTTGATAAAACATTTGTTTACTTTGAAAACTCAAATCTTGTCCTACTGCTAGCAGTTCATAAAATAGTAATCCTTATTTTAAGTGAAAATACGTAAAGGCCTTATTACAAGTAATATACCCAAAAATAAACAAATCAAAATAAAAACATAAACTGTAAATAAGTGTTCGAAACTGTGGTCACCGCTGAGTCCTCCGCCACACCGATTCATCTACTGTTGGGGATTACCTGAATAGATTAAGCAGAAAAGGGGTAAGTTTTTGCAAACTCAGTGTGTAATCCCCACAGAAAATATACACATAGCACAATATCAGAATTCAGTCATAAATTCACAGTTCGGTTCTGAGCCCATTACAGGATCGGTGTGGACCTTAGCCCACTCAGATACAGATTCATACATATTATTGGGTCTCGGCCGATTTCAGACAGAATATGCAAATAACAGAGTCCTACCCACTTGCCTCTACACACAAATTCCGTCCAACCCTACACACCATGTGGGGATAAAACCAACCCACCCAGCCCTACACATCATGGTGTACCAAATACGGCACATAAGCAGAAATTTGTAGCTGAGTTGCTAGATAGCAGGCTTAAGAGCCTTTCAGATACTTCCTCCAATCATAATCAACCTATCCCGATGCAATGCAACATACAAGAATGACATGTATTTATGCAATTAAACTCATATATATATATTCAGATTAGCATGCATGTTTAGTACATAAATCAGACAGACAAATCATTCATTTAGGGGTCTAAATATTGCTTACCGACCCTACGGTAGGTCCACAGTTGACTTGGGCGACCCGTGCAACCTTACAGAGTTTATAGAAAAATGGGCTCACACGCTTATGTGGCCTGCCCGTGTGGGCCCACACGCCCGTGTGGCCTACACGGCCCAAATTGGCCTTAGCCGTGTAGATCACACGGCCTAGCCCAGAATCCTACACGCCCTTGTGGTTCGCCGTGTGGACCCACACATCCCAATTGGTTGAGCCCATGTGGTGACTAACAGTCTTGCACACGGCTTACCACACGGACGACCACACGCCCGTGTGGCATCGACAGAAGGGTTTTTGGCTTTCGTCAAAACCTCATTTTCTATGTTTTCGGATACACACCTGGTTTTGGTTGAAGCTAAAACGACTCTAAAGCACTCCAAAACCTGTATTCAGTAAATCAAAGCCTCGATGTAGTCACTTAATCTCAGTTGTTATGAGCAGGTAATTTCCTGAAACTTATCGACAACCTTATCTTTGATCGAAACGAGAATTCCACGCGCTTAACTCGTCGATTGAGAATGATATTCAGTCCCTTGATTAATTCCTGAATACCAAAAAGGGAATCTCTCTTAGAAGGAACACAGAACGTTTAGAGAAGAAAAATCCAAACTTACCAATAGCAAGCCTTAAAGCCAAAAACGATCCACAGAATTTGAAAGTAAAAAGAATGATAGCAAGGAATGGAAGAGGGGAAGCGGTAAGGGTTTTGGAGGAGAAGGGAGAAACTGAAATTTTGTTTTTATTTAGGAGAGGAAAACTAAACAGATTTTTTGATATTCCTCCTATCATCTCCCCAAATCTCTCCTTACTATCAGATTTTCAATCAAACACAAACTCTTTGGGCGTGATAGCCAAATGCTCACGCCGAGATTCAAACATAAGGCCACCCACACTCCCGACACTCCACTTAACCACTAGACCAGCAGGCCCATTCTGTTAATTACCTACACACTTTAATTTATAAGCCTATTAACCAGAGATAGGGCTTAATTCATAAAAATACCAAAATTTACCCAAGTTGGGACTTGAATTGGGACCTCCCACACACCCAGAACATATAACCGTTGAAGCAAACACTTTTTCATGCCAAAATTACAAAAGCTGAAAATAAGCAAAAACTGGGGCGTTATATCAGCGATTAGAGCACTTAAGATAGCTAGAATTACAGAGGGCTTAGAGATAGATAGAAGAGGTCCTTATCAGTTCAACAAGTAAGAGAAGAAGGAAATGATATCAGATTCATTCCAAGCTTCATTCTTTTAACAAAAATATCGTTAAATAGACTGACCTTGTCAAGTGGAGCCTTGGAAAGGTTCTGCAGGATTCTTCGTGAGTCCAGCGAAGTGCCAGATGTTTAATCAAATCATACCTAAAAAAATCCATCAATGATAAATAATCAATTATCAAACTGAACCATTAGAAGTGAGAAGTAAAACATATGAATGCCACGCCAATGAAAACTATCCTTGTGTAAAATATTTGGAAATTTCCAGTGTAGAAACTAATTCTAAATGCTGATAATACTCTTGTTTATGATGAGCGGCATGAGCCTAGTTATCAGCACATGGTTCTATAAGTAGTCTACTTCAGGCAAGATGAGTGCTCATGGATTAGTGATTGAATCTTTCAAACTTAAACTATGATGAGACCTTATAGCCAGTGACAAAGTATGCCAACTGAATCCTTTTTTTTCCCTTCTTACTATTACAAAGATGCATATCAACTAGCAAAAATGAACAGAAGCAGAGGTGGAGCATATTGAAACCAAGTTGTGGCTACTACTAAAATAAAATGTACTCACATCTGTTGTAATCTCCCCAATCTTTAAAGTTGCTAGAGCAGTATGAACCTAAAATTAACATGAAGTGACTCAGAAGTGTTACCAAAACAACTTAGAACATAGTGGTTTACAAAGATAAGACCCAAAATTTTCGACCATATATCAGATTTATAACCAAAGCTCAAAGGGATAGCTCAGTAATGGATCTCATGATCACTTAATACTCGATCATTTAATATGGAAGATCAGACCCAAAACATGAAGAAAGAGACATTTTGTCCTAGACCAAGATTTTTTTACCATCTAAATAGACAACATATAAATTTCAGAGTAGACAATAACCTCTGCATGTAGAAAATCATAAAAACAAGGGAAAAAAATTCTAGAAAACAATCAGCTATCTATTCTAAAGGAAGAGAAAGACCTAAAGAAAAGATATCTACAACCCCCCAGAGAAAGAGATCCCTACCAGGGAAAGATATACTAAATTGAAATCTTACAGAAAGGAAAGGAAAGATATACAGAAAGAAAAGGCCAAGGCTAGGGAAAGATATACTAAATTGAAATCCAACCAAACATGTTGCAAGTTCATAGGTACAGAGTGAAAGGTGGATAGTGTGAAACGATCTCCGACGATCCTCAAACGTGAGCTAGCTTTAATAACACTACAAAACATGGAAAAATGGACAAAGTAAGCTTCATAGCTTAGTAAGCTCATATGAATTGAACTCAACTAATTATAAATACACATATCATCAATTTGAACTTGTTAACTTGTATTTCATAAATACTAACAAACCTTCCACATGCTTAATCATATGCTTATATACAAATTCATAACTTCTTCTATTTAAAGCTCATACTTTCTATGTACATACCTGTACAAACTCATAACTAGCTCATACCTATTCAGAATACTATTGAATATTTGATATCTCGCACACTAAGTGCCAATACATAGCAGAAGCTATTTTGACCTCGCACACTAAGTGCTATACATAGCCAAAGCTATCTCGATCTTGCACACTAAGTGCCATACATAGCCGAAGCTAACTCAAATCGCACACTAAGTGCCATACGTAGTTGAACCTATCTCGAATCGCACACTAAGTGCCATACACAACATATTTGCCATCAATCATTACTGTAGTCTCGTATACACAATTTATGCAAATCAAAGCATTTAAAGCATAATTATAACAATGCTTATTACATATGAACTTACCTCGGATGTGAAAACAATGAAACAATCAACTAATC
Organism: Gossypium rotundifolium; assembly: GCA_025506655.1. Classification (NCBI taxonomy): domain Eukaryota; kingdom Viridiplantae; phylum Streptophyta; class Magnoliopsida; order Malvales; family Malvaceae; genus Gossypium; species Gossypium rotundifolium. The sequence goes on from CP106734.1 coordinate 37,270,085, forward strand.
TGATATCTTGTTCTTTCCTCGATTTAGGCCCGTATTACGCTTTTCTTGATCTATGTAATGTCAAATTTAGCTTATTTAATCATCCATTTATTCAATTTAGTCCAATTTATACAATAGGGATATTTTACACATTTTCCCCTAAACTTTCACATTTTTCACAATTTAATCCTTATTTCAAAAAATCACAAATTAATGAAATTCAAAATAAACCCATACTAGCTAAATTACTATTATGCCCCTAGTAGTTCATATTTTTCATTTATTCACACATTTAACCACACATTTTCACATTTTCACAAATAAATCCCTATTTTGCATTTTTACTCAAAATCACTTTACAAAATAGGTAAATCTAACAATAAGATTTCATATTTCATCATCAACAAGCAAAGAAAACATATTTTCATCAATGGAAACTTTCAAAATCTTTAACAGTTTTGCAAAATAGTCCCTGGGCTAGCTAGTACTAGATGCAACGATCACAAAAACATGGAAATCATTAAAAACGGGACAAAATTTACTCACCAATTAAGCATCCAAGTGACTGAACCTTAGAAAGCTTTCATGAATATTTCTTTCTTCTATTTTGGGCAATAAGGAAGACGAATGAATCAATTTTTTTTGTTTTATTAATTAACCTTTATTTTATAAATTACTAAACTAACCTTAATGATAAAACATTTATCTCAACCATTTCATGTCCATTAATGTCCACTTACTATTAAAATGGTCTAATTACAACATAAGGACCTTAAATTTAATGTTTTATAGCTATTTGACACTTTTAGCTAATAGAACAACATTTTTGCAATTTACACGATTTAGCCCTTTTTATCAAATTGACTAACTAAACGATAAAATTTCTTAACGAAATTTTCACACCAACATAATATCATACTGTAAACATTAAAATAATAATAATATAATATTTTGACTTTGAATTGATGGTCCCAAAACCACAGTTTCGATTTGACCAAAAACTAGCTATTACAACTTTCCCCCTTAGGGATTTTCGTCTTTGAAAATCTTACCAGTGAATAGTAAGGGTACTATTTTCTCATAGCTTCCTCGGGGTCCCATGTGGCTGCTTCAACACTGTGTTGTTGCCATAAGACCTTCACTAAAGCTATTCATTTATTTCTCAACTCTTTAATCTCTCAAGCTAGAATTCTGATCGGTTCTTCATTGTACGTTATATCAGGCTGAATCTAAATCTCTAACGGAGAAATCACATGTGAGGGATTTGATCGATATAGATGCAACATCGACACATGAAAAACATTGTGGATTTTCTCTAACTCAATCGGTAAAGCTAGCCGATATGCTATTGGCCCTATTCGTTCAATAATCTCATACGACCCGATGAATTGCGGAATCAATTTGCCTTTGCGACCGAAAAAAAGTATTTTATTCCACGTAGATACTTTCAAAAATACTTTTTCACCGATTTGAAGTTCAAATGTCTTTACGTTTCAAATCCGCGTATGATTTTTGACGATCTGAAGCTGCTTTCAAACAGTAGCGAATTACTTTCACTTTCATTTTGGTTTCTCTAATCAAATCAACTCCTTGAATCTGTTTCTCGCTAAGCTCAGTCCATTACAATGGAGTTCGGCATTTACGACCATACAATGCTTCGTACGGTGCCATCTTTATGCTCGATTGAAAACTGTTATTATATGCAAATTCGACCAGTGGCAAATATTTCTCCCAGTTACCTTCAAACTCTAAAACACAACATTAGAGCATATCTTCGAGAATCTGAATTACATTTTCAGACTGACCGTTGATTTACGAATGAAAAGTTGTACTAAAATTCAACTTCGTACCTAGAGTTTCTTGTAATTTCTTCCAAAATCGCGACGTGAACCTCGGATCTCTATCTGAATTAATCGAAACTGGCACCCCGTGCAATCTAACGATCTCAGCACTGTATAATTCAGCTAATCTATCGAGGGAATAATCAATACGTACCGGGATGAAATGTGTTGATTTCGTTAATTGATCAATGACAACCCAAATAATATCTTTCTTTTTCGGAGACAAAGGCAATCTCGATACGAAATCTATCGTAACTCTGTCCCATTTTCACTCTGGTATCATCACAGGCTGAAGTGGACCCAAAGGCACGTGGTGTTTAGCTTTAACTTAATGACACACAAAACAATTTGCTACAAATTTAGAAATGTCTCGTTTCATACCCGCCACCAATACAGTTGTTTCAAATCATTGTGCATTTTAGTACTTCTAGTACTTCCAGGATGAATGGATAAACAACCACTATGTGCCTCGTGTAAAATTTTCTAAATTAACACATGATTCTTCGGTGCACAGATTCTATCCTGGAACATCAAACAATCATCGGATCCAATTTGGTATTCTGAATCACTAGTCGACTCGCATTGCACTCTTTTAGCTTGTAAATCACTATCACATTTCTGAGCTTCGCAAATTTGCTGAAAAAATGCTGGTTTAGCTTTTAACTCAGCTAGAATCGAACCATCATCAGATAATGCTAACTGTGTATTCATTGCTCTCAAGGCAAACAATGATTTTCTACTCAAAGCATCTACGACTACATTTGCTTTTCCTGGGTGATAATCAATCACTAACTTGTAATCTTTCAATAACTCGATCCATCTCCGTTGTTGCAAATTTAAATCTTTCTAAGTAATAATATACTTTAAGCTTTTATGATCGGTAAAGATGTGGTATTTTTCACCGTACAAATGATGATGAAAATTTTCAGTGCAAAAACTATAGTGGCCAACTCTAAATTGTGCGTCGGATAGTTCTTTTCATGTAGCTTCAACTGTCTGAAAGCAAAAGCTATCACTTTTTCCTCTTGCATCAACACGCAACCTAAAACGTTCAATGACATGTTGCTGTAAGTCAAAAATTCTTTACCCGACTCAGGTTGAACCAATATTGGTGCCTTAGTTAAACATGATTTCAATTGATCAAAACTTTGTTGACATTTCTCAGACCATTCAAACTTAGCATCTTTCTGTAGTAGCCTGGTTATCGGTGTAGCAATCATCGAGAATCCTTTTACAAAACGTCGATAGTAACCAGCCAATCTCAGAAAGCTTCTGACCTCAGATACATTTCTAGGTGGTTTCCAGTCAATAACTGCAGAAATCTTGCTTGGATCAACTCGAATGCCATCCGCTGAGACAATGTGTCCCAAAAATCTGACTTCCCAAAGCCAAAACTCACACTTACTGAATTTAGCATACAATTTCTTATCTCTCAAGGTCTGCAACACAATCCTCAAATGCTTGGCATGCTTAGACTCATCTCGAGAATAGACCAGAATGTCGTCAATGAATACAACAACAAATCTATCTAAATATGGTCTAAAAATCTGATTCATCAAATCTATAAAAATGGCAAGAGAATTAGTTAGTCCAAAAGGCATAACAAGGAATTCATAATATTCGTACCTCGTTCTGAACGTAGTTTTCAGTACATTTGAGTCTTTAACTCGTAACTGATAATAACTCGATCTCAAATCAATCTTCGAAAACACTGTTGCACCTTTCAATTGATCAAACAAATTGTCTATTCTCAGGAACGGATACTTATTATTTATTGTAACCTTTTTGCGCTGACGATAGTCAATACACATTCTCATTTACCCGTCTTTCTTTTTAACAAACAATACTGGCGCACCCCAGGGCAAAAATCTCGGTCGTGCAAAACCTCTATTTGTTAACTCTTGCAACTAGGCTTTCAACTCTTTCAACTCTGTCAGAGCCATTCTATATGGAGCTATAGATATCGGTGTAGTTTCTAGTACTAATTCAATAGCAAAATCAACCTCTCTGATAGGTGGCTACCCTGGTAATTCTTCAGGAAACACATTCGAATATTCACAGACAACTGGCACTGATTCAATTTTTGATTTAAACAATTTTATATCCAAAACATAAGTAAGATAGGCTTCGTAACCTTTTCTCACACATCTCTGAGCTGACATAGACGAATTCAAAATAGGCAATTCATCCGATTCATTTGATTCAATCTAAAAAATTTCATTATTTTGATGCTTCAATTCTATAATCTTTCGTCTATAGTTCACAACAACATAATGTAGAGTCAACCAATCTATTCCCAGAATTACATCGAACTCATAAATGGTAAAAGCATCAAATCAACTAGAAAATAGTAACCCCGAGTCATTAAAGGACAGTTCTTGCAAACTTTATCAACTAGAAGATACTTGGCTAAGGGATTCGATACTATAATTACAAACTCAATAGACTCAATAGGCAAACTCTTATTAGACACCAAATTCATACATATATATGAATGAGTCGATCCAGTATCAATCAATGCAATAACATTAGTGTCGTTGATAAACCATAAAAGTAACATATTTTAATCCCACATTTAGTATGTTTTTTGATGATTTAGCCCTTGATTTATATAAAAGGTGCTTGTAATCCTCTCTTTTCATGTCATATACTTAGGAAAGCATTCGAGGAGAAAAAGAACACAAAACGGGCTTAAAACGAGTAATTGGGCCTTAGCAAGAAATCAACACGGCCTGGCACAAAGCCTGCACGGTCGTGTCTCGCCAACTACCTAGAGCACGGCCTAACTCACGAGTTGCACAGCCGCGCATCATCTCATTACCACACACGGGCGTGTCAAGCGATCTACATGGCCGTGTCCTAATCGACAGACCTGAAGCACGGCCTGAATCTTGACTTACACGGCCGTGCCCCAGCTGTGCCCAAAACGATAGAATCAAGGCACGGCCCAACCCCGATTGACAAGGGCGTGTGCCATGGGCGTGCCCTTGCCATGGGAATGAGCAATTTCACTCGAAATTGGATGCTTGAAGCCAAAGAAACATACTCCTAAGTCCACTTAAACATCCTAGGAGGAATTCTACTTGAATTAGGATACTTAGGAGCCAAGTAAAGCATCTCAAAGCCTATATAAACACCCAAGGTAGCAACTAAAGGGAGAGTTTGACAGAAGCCAAAATAGGGGGCAAAGTTTTCTGCCAGAGCTTTTATTCAGGGAATTACTCGAAGATAGCCAGTTGATCCATCTCAAGAAGCCAAAGTTCTACTCAAGATAGAGAATCTCTCCTTCAATTCCTTCAGGGAGTTTTAGGAATTTCTTATGTTTTGTTTTATCTTTTCTCTTGAGATGTTTTCTTATTTAGTTATGAACTAAACCCTTCAGACACCTGAAGGGGATGAAACCTATGACGGATTTTGTTATTTGATTTCTAAATTATATGATAAGTACTTAGTTTGTTCTTAATTATGTTGCTTAATTTAATCTGATGTGCTTAGGTGGAGGAGGAATAGACCCTGCCTAAGAGTAGATCTAGCATAACTAAGTGGAGGCATAATTAAGAGTAGATCTAGAGGCATGACGAATCCTGAGTACCCACCCTACGGATATGGCATGGAAAATGAGCAAGCTCACTATACAAGTAAGTATTCCAGATATCAAAATAATTTTTATAGTGACACTTATAATGCAGGTTGGAAGTATCATCCCAATTTCTCGTGGGATTATCAAAATAGCCAAAGATCAGAACTTCCTCCAGATTTTCAACAACCACCTCACCAACAAGAAGAGGAGTGAATCTTGAAGAGATTCTGACGAATTTCATGGTAGGCACAGATTCTCGTCTTCAAAATACTGAAGCAGAACTTGATGAATAACAAAAATCGATCAAAGGGATCGAGAATCAAGTTGGAGAACTTACTAGGTCAGTAGGACATCTCGCAAAGCTAATACGACCGCTAGGATGTCTACTAAGTAACACCGAGGTTAACCCAAAGGAGCAAATTCAAGCCATCTCAGCTCAAGACAGTAAGGGGTTAGATGAACCAAACTCAAAACAAGAAAAAAAAGGTAGAAGAAGGTAAGGTAGAGGTAACACAAGAAAAGCCGAAATCGATAATCAAGGAGTACCAACCTAAATCGGTAATCAAGGAGTACCAACCTCGCATACCTTATCCTGAAGCAATGAAAAGAGATGATTCAAAGGAACAATTCAGTAAGTTTCTTAAACTCTTAAAGAAAGTACATATTAACTTTCCTCTCCTTAAAGCTTTTTTTCAGATGCCAGACGCGAGGAAAATTTTAAGACAACTATTGACCAACAAACACAAATTAGACGAAGAGCACCACGTGGAGCTAAACGCAATGTGCTCAGCAATTCTAGAAAATAAACTGCCACGAAAATTAAAAGATCCAGGGAGTTTTACAATTCCATGTTTAATTGGTAGTTTATCTATTGATAATGCGTTAGTGGATTTAGGGGCAAGCATCAATGTTATGCCTTACAAAATGTTTAAACAACTAGGTCTAAGGAAACCCAGACAAACTAGGATAAGCATTAAATTAACTGATAAAACTATAAGAATTCCTAGAGGTATAATAGAAAATGTTCTAATCAAAATTGATAAATTCGTATTCCCAGTAGACTTTGTCGTTTTAGACATGGATGAGGACAACACGATCCATTTAATTTTAAGAAAACCCTTTCTAGCAACTGCCAAGACTAAAATTGATGTTGGTATAGGAGAACTCATTCTTCGTGTAGGTGACAAATCAATCAGTCTACAAGCTTTTGACTAAGTTAGGACATCAAGTGATGAAGATGAGAAAGTAAATTTAGTTGATAATCAAATTGTTCAACTTTCACCACAGGAAACACCACAAGGCTACAAACTTGAGCCGAATCATGGGCCCCAAGCTGTACAAGCTCATAACAGTGAATTGTTAGTGGAACCAAACCCAAGGGAAGAACCTGTGGTAAGAAAAGATAAGGTTGAGGTGTGCCATGATTTACCAAAATCGGCAATTACAGAGTACAAACCTCGAGTGCCATATCTCGATGAAATAAAGAAAGACCACACAGAGGAAGAATTAGATGAACTCACACTTCATGTAGACGACGAAACAATCACTCTTCAAGCTCTTAACTCAACTAGGACATCGAGTAATAAAGGTACGAACGTTAATTCTATTGATAATCATTTGGTTCAACCTTCTTTACAGGAAGCATCACGAAATCACTTAGCTGAGCTAGATCCTAGACCTCATGCCAACAAAGAAGAAATGCATAAGGAACAAAGCCTTAGGGTTGACAAACTAAAAGTGCAGGAAGCACAAATAAAAGTGGAATAGGAACCGCACGAAGTGAAACTGAAGGAGCCCTCAGACGAGCTGATAGGAACAAGGAATCACTTCAAATTAGGAGATCAGGTATTGTTGAATAAGGAAGACCCTCGAATCACCAATTCAAACCTCAAGACAAACGAAGAAATCACTTTTGAGGTACTAAATGTCCTCCTATATGGCACAGTCGAGGTCAGCAATCCTAAATTCGATACTTTTGAGGTAAACATTACTCGACTTAAACTATATAACCATAATCGAAGTGATCGCATAAGAAAGGATTTTCACCTCCTCAAACCACCACGGCCATACGAATGAGAGGTAAAGTCTAGCTAAGACTATAAACGAGCGCTTCTCGGGAGGCAACCCGAGCACTAACCCTATTTTTACATTTTTTTATTTTTTATTTTTTTCTTTTCTTTTTTTTAGCACCTAACCATAAACTAACCAAAGAGCAGATTTCTAGGCTACACGGCCCTACACACGAACGTGCTCGTGGCCGTGTGGAAGCCAGGGGATGAACCATGGGCGTGCCAATAGTCGTGCACGACATAGAAAAATTTTTTTCCCAACACGGGTGGTGATAATAGTCCACGCTCATGCCGACGCCCCGTGCGAGGTTACTGACTTGTCAAGCACGGGCTAAACACGGCCGTGCCTTTCATTCGTACCAACATTCTAACGTATCAAATACAGGAGGAGCACACCCGTATTGAATGACCATGTGAAGACAGACACGGGCGTGCCACGACACCCACGGCCATGCCCGAACACCCTGAATACGTTCAAAATTCAAAATCCCAAAACATGGGCTAAATCTCTATTTAAAACCTCATTCCCCATTTTTCTAGTTGTCGTTCATTTTCCATTATTTATTTTTGTTTTTATTTTATTTTATTTTCTTCTTCTTATTCTTTATGATATTTAGATTTAGCTTAGGATACAATAAAACCAAGCTGGCTACTTCGAGGATTCAATCGGTTTGAGACGCTTCCCCACGTTCACCTCCAATCTTATCCGGTTTCTTTTCATAGACTTCATTCAAAAATTCAGAAAGTGTTACTTCTCCCCTTCTCTTTTGATTTTATTATTACATAATTGTTTATCTATCTTTGTACATTGAGGGCAATGTACATCTTAAGTGTGGGGGGAGGGGGTAAAAGTACCTGACTTTTTGCATTATTCTCAAAATCCTGAATTTAGTCTTGTTCAAAAGTATTTTTCTCATATTACTAATTAGGATGAGTTTCTAATGATGTATGATTTTTATTGATATGTTTTAGAGTAAGTCATAGTTAATTGTGCATTGATGATTAAATCTGAAGGATACTAGAGAATCGAGCATGATAAGTCTACTTTCTAAAAATGAAAAATTAATAGGTCGTTGAACTAAATTTGAGTGTTACTTTGAAGTTTGAAATTTGTAGGGATTGAGGTCAAAAACACCCATAATTTTTGTGAGATTTTGAGCTTTATAGAGCATATATTCTTTTTCGCGCTTACTTTATTAATTATGAGTGTGTCAACTTGGAACTGTTATTCTAGAACTTGCCTCATTTATACATGTCGAGACCATATTAATGATTTGATATACTGAGATAATAAAGGCACCTAGGTTTTAACCCGTTCACTCCACTAAAAAGCCTACCCATACAAATTAACCCCTAGTGAACCTCGTTGAATCCAAACAACCTTTTTATTGACTCACCCACTAATATTAACCCAAAATCCCTTTGAATTTGTTATCACCATTCTTTTGACTACCCTTTAATCGAGGTTTGATTTGATTAAATTACCAATTATATTAGTTCAAGAGTTACATTTATTATTTATGATGTAATATTTTAGTTTGTTCTTAAAAAAATCCAAGTTTATTCAATATTAGTAGTATATAAAAGAGCTTAGAGCATTTAAACTCCAATTGTTGAAGAAAAAGCTCATATTAAAGTATTATCAAATTTTAAGTGATGAAAATATTCTTTAGTATATAGTAATTATCAATAGTGGTATTATTAGTTTTCATTCGATGTAAATATTCATATTCAGTTCATTGTTTTTAGATTAGGTAATTAGTCAATTTGATCTCGATTCTAACCCTCTAATTCAGCCTGTATCCACACCCTTAACCTTAGCCCCGTTATAACCCTGATCAAGACCTTTTGATCTGTGTATGATCTCATATATAGTAGTGGAGATTTGATTTTCAGGCAAGCCTATGGGATTAACTTTTCAGGTTCGACTTAGAGTGCTTATTCTTGAACCTTAAAACACTTCGAGTGATTTGAGTGAACCTTCAGTGAGGATGTCAATCCTTATCGGTTTTGAATTAAAGGTAATTATTTAGATAAGGGGAGACACATATGTTTTCATACTACAAAGGTATGACTTATCTTAATTGAAACTTTAGGGTTCTTTGAGTTAAATTATCCATGTATAAATTATCTATGAATTATGATGAGACATTTTTGATAGGAATTATGAAATATGGAAAGTTTGTTTTAATTGTAAATTGAGAATTTTGCTTGAGGACAAGCAAAAGCTTAAGTGTGGGGGTATTTGATAAACCATAAAAGTAACATATTTTAATCCTACATTTAGTATGCTTTTTGATGATTTAGCCCTTGATTTATATAAAAGGTGCTTGTAATCCTCTCTTTTCATGTCATATGCTCATGAAAGCACCCTAGGAGAAAAAGAACACAAAATGGGCTTAAAAGCAGTATTGGGCCTTAGAGTAATTGGGCCTTAGGTTGCATGAAGCAATCAACACGGCTGGCACAAAGAAGGGAGCTGGTGGAGTGGCAAGCTAGTCGAATTTTCTTCCAAGGTTTTTCTCTCATCTTTTGCACTTCTTGAAGTCGAAAACACCAAACCCCTATAGTAGCGAAACTTCATTTGCTTCTTCCATTTTTCTTCTTGAAACCGAAAGTCCAAATTGCATATACCAAATTTGCCTTATTCTTTGGTACTCTCAATAGCAGAATGTTCTCTCCTCTTTCACCTCTCTTTCTTCTTGAAGCTTTGTGTCGAAACATCATCCTCCTAATTTTCTTTCTTATTTTCATTTCGTTCTTTTCTCATTTCCATTCTTGGCGATTATCAACCCTATCCTCTTGCGATTCGATTTTCCTTTCCTCTCTCTCGACCGAAATTTGGGATGGTATAAAACACCTTGGCGAACCTTTCTTGGTGTAGACCAAATATTAGGTGTTGTTGGGTGATTGTGTTCAATCGGTCTTGTAAAGGGTAAGTACTAGGCGAATGGCCATTTCCCTTTCTCTAGTATTTCTGGATTTTTGGTATGATAAGGCTGACTTTGGTATCGGTTAAAAGGTATTAACTTCTTGTAAGTAATGTTTTAGATATAGGGTCCCTCGGGTTCAAATCAAGCAAGCGAGGCTTCTTACTCATAAGCAATCGGTGAGTGAGGGTGAAATGATTACTCGTGGTTGATTTGTTTAGTTTCGATTATGAATATGGTTTCAAGGATTAACCACCTTCTTTCTAGGGCAAAGCCGATTCTTTGAAAGAACCATCATTGGATTCGGATTTGGTAGGAAACCAAATCCAGCTTTAAGGTAAGGTAAACCGTGTACCCTTTGATTTATTTGGTTATGGCCGAATGATATGTGTGCTAACCCTTTGGTTGGTTGATTTTAGGATCAAAGTTGTCAAGGTGGTCGAGGGTCTTAGACCGGTTCTTAGTATTAAAACCCCGCTAATTGGTGTGTAAACTAACACACTACGCTTAGTAATATGATTGATAACCCGTGTGATGATTAATGAAACGATGATGATTGATATGATACCCTAATGGGTATGATTCGGACTCGGGTAAGTCAATATTATTATTGTGTGTTTCTTGATGATCTATATGATACCATGGTTGTGGATATATGTGACATGGGGTATGAGATTAGACATATTAGCATGATATGCATGATTATATGATATGCATGATTACATGAGTGTGGTATGTTGATGGGTGATACGAGTGGAGGAGCGGTGATATTTTGTCTTGACGAGCACCAGTGTTTTGGTAACACACTTTGTGACTTTGGGTCACCGTGAGGTTTGGCACCTCAGGAGGTTTGGTACCTCGCTGTCTCGTCCCTGTGGTTAACACCACCGTGGGTTGGCCCCACTTGTGAGATATGGGATTGACGCCATGATTTGGTATCACACGATGGGTTGGCCCCATCAATGCATTTGTGACTACGGTCACCAAAGCTTTGGTAGCACAATTGTGTCTTTGGGACACGAGGTTTGGCACCTCATTGCGACTTGTCCCCGTGGTTTAACCACAGTGGGTTGGCCCATGAGATATGGGATCGTCTGCTAGTGATTTGGTATCACACGATGGGTTGGCCCCATCATTGGATTTGTGACTACTGTCACCAGTGCTTTTGGTAGCACAATTGTGTCTTTGGGACACCGGTGTTTTGGTAACACATTGTGACTATATGTCACCGGTGGTTTGGCACCACCAAGGTTTGGTACCACACGGGGTAGAAAAGGTGATATGGATGGTTAGGTCGGGTTGCATTAATTATGTTGCTTTGTATGATGTCTCATTAGCATGTTGTCCTTGAGAGCGGGATTTACACACCGAGTCACTCGACTCACCCTCTCCTTTGACTTTTCAGTGACACTTAGACGCGGACATGGAGCCGGATGGACTCGAGGTGCTCATGCCATACCGAAATAAAGATTTGCTCTGGACTTTTAAGGAAGTTGGTACTTAAGTTTTATTGTTACTATTTGGTTTTATTTGGGTTGTAAATGGCCTTTTAAATTATGTTTCGCTTATTTAAGCTTCAAACCGACATAAATGTCTCACTTGACTACCTAAAGCAACGGCCTAACTCATGAGTTGTCCTCAAATACCGTGCATCATCTCATTACCACACATACCGTTCGATCGCGGGTGTCAAGCGATCTACATGGCCGTGTCCCAATTGACAGACCTGAAGCATGGCCTAAATCTTGACTTACACAGCCGCGCCCAAAACGACAGAATCAAGGCACAACCCAACCCCGATTGACACTGGCGTGTGCCATGGGCGTGCCTCTACCGCAGGAATGAGCAATTTCACTCGGAATTGGATGGTTGAAGCCAAAGAAACATACTCCTAAGTCCACTTAAACATCCTAGGAGGAATTCTACTTGAATTAGGATACTTAGGAGCCAAGTGAAGCATCTCAAAGCCTATATAAACACTCAAGGTAGCAACTAAAGGGAGTTTGATGAAGTCGAAGCAGGCGAGTTTTCGCGAGCTTTTATTCAGGGAATTACTCAAAGATAGCCAGTTGATCCATCTCAAGAAGCTGGAGTTCTACTCAAGACAGATGATCTCTCCTTCAATTCCTTCAGGGAGTTTTAGGAATTTCTTATGTTTTGTTTTATCTTTTCTCTTGAGATGTTTTCTTATTTAGTTATGAACTAAACCCTTCAGATACCTGAAGGGGATGAAACCTATGACATATTTTGTTATTTGATTTCTAAATTATATGATAAGTACTTAGTTTGTTCTTAATTATGTTGCTTAATTTAATCTGATGTGCTTAGGTGGAGGAGGAATAGACCCTGCCTAAGAGTAGATCTAGCATAATTAAGCGGAGTTGATTGAACGCCTAAAGATAGGGTTACGAGATTTTACCGAATTAGGGTGAAACCTAATATGGGAATCCATTGATCGATTTACTGCTTCCTTAGGGGGTTATTATAAGAGAACGAGAGTTCCATTAATTCGCTTGAGGTTAGACGTTATTTGCCTCGAGAGAGGGTTTAATATAGGTTAGGGAGACTCGCGGATCAAGCTAAGTAAAGAAATCATATGGTTTGGGGAATAAATGATAAGTGAAGTCATAGGTGGATTATTCCTGAGGGTATCGTCTTCATCTAATGAGTTTTCCTAAAGTCTTTCTCCAATTCATTCTTTTGTCTTCACATTTAGTTTAATTTTTTTTCATTAGATTAATAAACCAATCACTCCATATTTCAGGCTAAATAATAGGAAGAAAGTGAGAAGTAGTACTTTTAGGTTCCCTTTAGTTTGATAAGATATTCTTGCCTAAACTATACTATTGTTCGATAGGTGCACTTGCCTCTATCGTTGTCATAGTTAGTCTATAGGTTTGATTATTCTTTTTATAAATATTAAAACTCGACTGTTTGACACGATCAGTCGTAAAGAGAAAATGTAACAGTAATCACATCTGGTGATGACGTATCTTTGCAAGCGCAAATAACGTAAGCTCTAGCAGGTACTCTGGCCTTAGATCTCACTGTCGTTGTACCACGATTACCACTTTCATTTCCCGCATTTCTTGGCGGCCTCCTTCAATTAGCTGTATTGCTTGATCTTACAATCTGAGATTTATCTTTTTCATTTAACTCGGGACAATCTCAGATAAATGATCTCGTGAACCACAACTGTAACAAGCTCTATTATTATTTTTTACCCAACAATCTCCAAAACGTCATCTTCCACACTATTGACACTCGGGTTTGATGTCTTTCACGTTGCCAACACTCGATACTTATGTAGCTTGAGCTTTAGGGCTGGTGTATTGCTTTCCACAATCTCTATTGGAATATCTCCCTGAAATTGTTGATCGCTTAAAATAGTCTCTGGATTTCTTCAACGAGGAATGATAAGGTTTCCTCATTGATCTCTTCCTTGAATCTCTTGCCTCTAAATTAGCTTTTCTCTTTTCTTTGCTAAGTTCCTTGGCTTTGCAAGCTCTGTCGATTTAAATAACAAATTCCTTCAGTTATAAAGTTCCAACTAGAAGTTTAATGTCCTCATTTAACCCATCAACGAACCGCTTGCACATGATTTCTTCAGTAGAAACATATTCCCGAGCATACTTGCTCAACCATACTAATTCTCTTTCATACTCTGTCACAGTCATTCGGCCCTATTTCAATTCTAGAAACTCTTTTTGCTTTTGATCAAGGAACCGCGACTTATATATTTCTTTCAGAACTAAGTCTGAAAGAATTCCCAAGTCACTCGCTCTCTCGATACTACAGACACCAAGGTATTCCACCATTGATATGATGTGTTTCTCAACAAGGAAATGGCACACTTCAAACATTCAACTGGTGTGCATGAGAATTCGTTGAATACCCGAATAGTGTTTTCAAGCCAAAATTTAGCTTTCTTTGGATCATCATCAACGGTAGCTCTGAACTCTTCATCCCCGTACTTACAAATTTTATCAACTAGTAGCTTAGTCAGTCTTTGATTTTCCATAACTTGAGGAGCTACGGGTACAAATTGAGGATTAAGAGGGGGTAGAGGTTGTTGAGTAGCCAGGTTCGTTTAGATATATTGAGTGAACCACTCGTTCATCATATGGAAGAAGGCTTCTTTAGCCTCTCCTCCTTGGCTGCCCGTTATGGGTCTAGAATCAGACAGCGCTGTCCCTTGAGCGGGAATAGGCGCATTACTTTCAACTTCATCAGCTATGGCTCGGTTGGGATTCATTTGCTATATGAAAACACATTTTAAAATGTCAGGAGTTATCACACTATCACAGTGTATATATGGCATGTATAACTAGACTCTCACACATGTTATGTTAGTCCTAAAATCGACTAAATCATAACTCTGATACCAATAAATGTAGCACCCCTCACCTGTATTCAATGTCGAAATAGGGTTCAGAGCATCACCGAACTTTCAACACATTTAAACATACATTTCTCATACATTTAATCAATGCATACAATCATCATTCAATCACAATCAGTTTATCCATAATACGAGCCTACGAGGCCTTAAACATGCATTGAAAGTGGTTCAGAACTAAACCGATAACCTAGGAAATTTTTCAATACGAGCCTACGAGGCCTTAAACATGCATTGGAAGTGGTTCAAAACTAAACCGTTAACCTGATAATTTTTTCAACACTTAGAAAATTTTTCTCAAAACAGGGGACACACGCCCGTGTGGCCAGGCCATGTGTCTCACACAGCCACCAGACACGCCCCTGTCTCAGGTCGTGTGAACATTCAAAATAGAAACACATGGTCGTGTCCTAGCTCGTGTCTTACCTCGTGTCCAAACAAGTGAGCTTACTAACTTGGGTCACATGGCCAACCACACACTCATGTATCTATCCCGTGTGCCCTTCGTAGTGGCCACCCACGCTCGTGTGCCAGGCCGTGTGCTAGGCCGCGCCAAACCTGTAGGGTATACTGACTTATGCAACACGACCAAGTCACATGCCCGTATGCTAGGCTGTGTGCAAATTAGGGGGTATATTGACTTATGCCACACGGCTGATCATTTGCCCGTGTGGAGAATACTGACTTCATTTCAATTTCAATACCAGGGGACACAAGACCATATAACATGACCGTGTGTTACACACGGCTGAGACACATGCTCGTGTCTCTACCCTTGTGGACAAAAATAGGCAATTTACCATGCCAATTTGCCACCCACAATCTCATGTACCTAAACAACCCAAATGGCACCAGTTCATAGCATAATTGAACATCTATTTTAGCCACAACCAAAACAATTTCATACCATTTCAAAAACTAATAACCAACATGCTTATAACTTAAGTTTTTCTTAATCAAAACATACCAAAACACATATACCAATCAACAAGCTAAACATTTACCAAACATACATCATTTTGTACCGATTCACAACCTCATAATATAAGTCATTCACATATTCATCCATGGACTCAAAATGCCTATACATGAACTCACAACATAAGCCATATATTTATATATATATACATGATTCAAACATACCAAAACAAGCCAACTTTCATAGCTATATACACAAACCAAAACATATACATTTACAAGCCATCTAAAATGGAAAAACTCACTACCAAAACATAACTAACATGACCATAGTCGCTATACACACCATATACTTAAAATACAAAGTTCATAGGTACCGAGTGAAAGGTGGATAGCGTGAAACGATCTCCGACGATCTTTAAACGCGAGCTAGCTTTGATAACACTACAAAACATAGAAAAATGAACAAAGTAAGCTTCATAGCTTAGTAAGATCATATGAATTGAACTCAACTAATTATAAATACACATATCATCAATTTGAACTTGTTGACTTATATCTCATAAATTCTAACAAACCTTCTACATGCTTAATCACATGCTTATATACAAATTCATAACCTCCTCTATTTAAAGCTCATACTTTCCATGTACATACCTGTACAAATTCATAACTATCTCATACCTATTCGGAATACTATTGAATAATTGATATCTCGCACACTAAGTGCCGTACATAGCCGAAGCTAACTCAAATCGCACATTAAGTGCCATATGTAGCTGAAGCTATCCCAAATCGCACACAAAGTTCCTGTAACATCCTAAAACTGGGGCTATTTGTGATTAAATGTTTTTCTTTGTGTTTGAATTATTTATGAAGTGATAAGATTTAATTAAGGGTCTTAAGTTGGCTCGAGTTAGTAGAAATGTTATTTGGAAGCTTTCAAGGTAGGGAGCCTTAGTACATAGGGGTTATAAGAATAAATGAAGGAACATTTGACATAGAATAAGCCTTGGAAAAGTGGTAAAAGGGAGGCCACTTAGGAGTGAAGTTGGCGCCACAAGAGGATAAGGAGAGCCTTGGTTCGAGTCACGAGTTCTCTCTTTTGCTCTTGGAATGGACGGCATAGGAAGGAGAGATTTTCTCTTTGAAACTCTTTTATTATCTATTTAGATAATAAGTTAATAGAAGATAAATAAGGATATTATTTGAATCGTTAAGAGATTATTAATTGATTATTTGGGGATTAATTCAAATTATTTTGAGTTAATTCACATGGGTGGCCTAGAGTGAATTAAGGAATTGGTGGAATTTTGGACTCCTTGTTGAGGAGGAGTGGACGGCAAGGACTAGTTGAAGGGGAGGAGTGCCGAATTTTCTTTAGGCATACTCTCCATCTTTTTGTTTTCTTTTCCTCCAAATTGCAAGTAGCCGAAATTCCCAAACTCTTCTATCTTTGATTTTTCTTTTCTTCTCAATCTCCTAAAACCGAAAACCATTCTCCTTTTCTTAGACCTTGGCCGAATCCTCTACACCCTCACCACTAATCTATTTCTTTCCTTTTCTTCTCAAAACCCTTAGCCGAAACTCTTGTCACCTCTTTCTCTCCATTATTTTTCCTTCCATAATAGTCGAATACACCCAGTATAAGTGCCGAATTCTTTCTTTGGCAACCGATTTGGTGAAGGTAAGTGTGCCAAAGCTCCATGGTTCCCTTCTCTATTTTTTTTACTGATATCTACTAAGGGGAAGTGCCGATTTCGACAATGGTTAACAAGGCTTCTGAACGCTTTGTGGTAATCGATCTCTTCTAGGTACCCCAAGTGCGTGAAGCAGTCAACCCAAGCTCTTAATCTCTAGCATTCGGCTTTGGTAAGTGGTGGTGATGGCCTATTGTTAATAGATTATTCTCTTAAGTGATTAAAAGCCGAAGGCTATTGACACTGTCGTTTGACCGCTTATTTGGTGAAGCGGATCATGTATTGAGTCCGTGGTTAGTAGCCAAAAGGGAAAAGGTAAGGAATCGGGATCACAAATAACCCTTTGGATTAATTGGGTTGGCCGAATAGGCCATAATACTAACCCATGTATTTGGCCGAATATAGGGACAAGTAGATCTAGGGTGGCCGACTTTTCTTTTCGGGATTTAGACTTCTCATTGGCGACAGGTGTGTACATACACACTTATAACTATTAATAAAGCTGTATGAAAGGCATGTTACATGTAAATCTGCTCTATGTAGATACGGATTTAGTACCTTAATGGTACAAGCGAGGATCTCGGTAAGTCTCTGTCAGTATGAGATTGTTAGTAATGCTTTTGGGAAGCATGGCTTATTTGATACATGTAATAAATGTATGTTGACTTAAACTTTGTTTATAACTGCTTGATATGGGTTGATGAGAGGAGGGGGCAGTGACATTGTGTCGACGGACACCAGTGTTTTGGTAACACACTGTGACTACGGTCACTAGAGGTTTGGTACCTCCAGAGGTTTGGCACCTCATAGCGTCTCGTCCCTGTAGCTTAGCACCACCGTGGGTTGGCCCCACTTTGAGATATGGGATTGACGCCATGATTTGGTATCACACGGTGGGTTGGCCCCATCAACCGATTTGTGTCTTGGACACGGAGGTTTGGCACCTCCAATGATTTGGTATCACATCTGTGACTATCGTCACCGTGGTTTGGCACCACCAAAGGTTTGGTACCATAATGGGGTAGACAGAGGCGTTTGGTTGGCTAGGTTGGGTACATGACTTAATGCATGTTAATATGTTATAAATTGTGTATGATGTGGTATTTACCGGGAAGGGTTACATCTCGAGTCTTGGTGACTCACCTTCTCCTTTATTTTTTTAGTGACACGTAGTTCGCGGATATGGGCCCGAGGGACTTGAGGTGGCCATGCAAAGGGATTTTAGTTTATTAGACTTTGAATTTGGTTCTTTTACATTTTTTTATTTTTGGTTGATTTTAATCGGGTTGTAATAAGGCCTCCTAAAATTATTTTATTATTGTTATATGCTTGAATATTCGTTTTAAACTTTTTTTTGTTTATAAGAATGAATTCACATGTTTTTCCAAAGCAATCGTAAAGGGTTTTCAAGTACCATCGGGTACATATAAAATATACATAATAACTTGACTTAACAATTATTTTCAAAATAAATCCAAGTATAGGATTTGTACACCTCAACTGTTTTAACAAAACGCTATCTTATATAAAAAACTTGAACCGATTTTAAAAGATTTCAAAAGGTTTTCTCCGTAACAAATCAAATTTGGTCTAAGCATTTGGGCGGGTTTGAAATTTATTACAAATTGGTATCGATCCCGCTCAAAGCTTCATTACTGGGGCCCAAGGCCCAAAAATGTTTTAGTAGGCCTCTTTGAGTTATTATTGGGTTTTAAACAGATGGCACCGAGTCTCCAGCACCTATCCGCCTGTAAGTGTTCCTAACTTCAGTATGATTTATTTTACGTAGAAGGGTAGGAAGCATGGAACGTAGAATAGACTTATAGAATTTGAACCCAGGATTAGACTACTCAAACACAAACAGAGCATAAGACTTAATGAACTCAACCAACCTATGACCAAGTCACTTTGAGCTAGGTGTGGTAACCCCAGACGCATGTCTAGGATTGGATCCGGAAGAGCACAGTATTTAAGCAACCGAGTGACTCACCTCCTCTTCGCAGTATCCTACAGTGCGTAGCTTTGGTTCACCCTAACTCGAGAGGCTCGATGGTGTGGCAACCTCTGTGCGCATGTCTAGAAAGGTTCGGTGGGAGCTTGGTATTTAAGCGATCTGCGTGACTCACCTCCTCTCCACTTGAATCTCGCACAGTGCGTAGCTCTGGTTCACCCAGCCAAGAGGGCTCGGTCATAGGCTAAACATAACGACTAAAACCCGAAAGGGAACTAACCATGTTTTTGAAAAAGAAGAAAACAACGAAACTCTAGTTTTCTGTTCAAAACTTTTAAAATCACTCTTTCAAATTAGAGAACAACCATTTTCACAACTTTTTCCGAAAAATTTGATTTGTGAAAAATTACAAAAATGCCCTTAGGGGTAAAATTACTAAAATGCCCTTGACTCATAAAATATTAATTCAATGGTTTTGCCCAAAAATTTTATTATTTTTAGAAATATCCAAAAACTCTACTTTGCAAATCACCAATAAAAACTTGGGTTTTAGAAAATTACGGAAATACCCTCAACTTGTAAAATTACCAAAATGACCTCGAATTCAAAATTTTTGCAACATCATCGTTTAAAAAGAGAGAAAACCCTCAAAAAGAACCCTCCGAGTTTTACAATTATTAAAACATCCTTGATTTACAAAAAAAAAATTACAAAATTACCCCTGATTGACAAAGTTACCAAAATACCCTTGATTCCCAAAATGATGCCATATCTTTAAATTTTACAAATTTTCAGCAATAACCTCCAGTTTTGGGAATTTCAAAGTGACCTGCTTTGTTAAAGTTCTGAAATCCCTCAAATTTTTAATACAAAAATACCCTGTAGGAAAATAACAAAAATACCCCTGGGATAGAAACAGGATAGAAATGTCCGAAGAGTGAATAAGTATAGAAAGTTTTAGGGAATGGATGTGCCCTTTTGTGTGAACTAGGGTAGAAGACTTAAAACATTGTTTGATCGAAAGAATACTTATTAAACTTTTCATAAAATTCTTCGCAGATAATCAAGCGGAACAAATTACTAATCCATAAAATTTTTCTTAATCGATTAAAAGCGTGTTAGATAGAATGAGTTTTAAAGGACGTGGCGATGTGGACGTGGTAGGGAAGAATGACCGTGATCTCGAACCTGCTAGGTCGTGACGGGTTCGAAAATGAGATACCATCACGCCACCACCCCCAACTTTTGGAGCCGAGGAGCAAGATCGACGGGAGGTGAGGCGAAGATCGCAAGTCGTGTTGCAGTCTTGGAGTTGGTGGTCGGGCTAGTGGAAATTTAGGGGCTCAAAAATCTGCTCCAGAGCTAATTCACTCTAACGAGTGAAGTGTTCCGGTGTATCGAGTGGCACCCAAAGTCAATGAATCTCAAGCTAGAGTCTACAGAAAGGATCATGGACGATCTTGACCTATCTGATGGGGAGAAACTGAAAAGAGCCGTGTCGCTCCTGAAGGATGAAGCATATCAGTGGTGGCTCACGGTCCGAGATGGCGCCACGGCAGAGGATCTTACATGGGAGTACTTTAGAGTTGCTTTCCAGAAAAAAGTATGTGGGTACCAGCTACACTGACGCGCAGAGAAAGGCTTTTCTCGGGTTGGTACAAGGAACGAAGTCTCGGTTTGAGTATGAGGCGAAATTCCTAAGGCCGAGTAGATATGCGAGAGGCATCGTGGCTACGGAACATGAGCGCTGTGTCCGCTTTGAGGACGGGCTGAGAGATGATTTGAGGCTGCTGATTGCTCCACAGCAGGTTCGTGAGTTTTCGTCTCTAGTAGAAAAGGCTAAGGTAGCCGAAGGTATCAAGGCATCTGTGAGGCAAAACTATGATAGGCTTAAGCAGAAGAGAGGTTTTGGGCCATCTGGGTCAGATAGTAATACTCAGAAAAAGGCTAGGCAGAGTGGGCCAAGTCAGGCAGCAAGGCCCATGACTACTAACCAGAGACCGGTCCAGTGTAATCGCTGTGGAAAAGCCCATTGGGGAGGTTGTTGGACT
Organism: Gossypium rotundifolium; assembly: GCA_025506655.1. NCBI lineage: Eukaryota > Viridiplantae > Streptophyta > Magnoliopsida > Malvales > Malvaceae > Gossypium > Gossypium rotundifolium. The sequence goes on from CP106734.1 coordinate 37,291,503, forward strand.
GGTGAGCGAGGTTGCTTTGAATGTGGGTCTTTGGAACACCGCGTGAGGGATTGTCCCCGGAAGTGAGCTCGTAATCGATCGGAGGGCGTAACTGCACGCAGGATAGAATTGTGGGACCACGTAGAGGTCGTGGTAATGGTAGAGGGGAAATGGTGCTAATCGTGGTCGCGAACTCGAAGGCGAGGCACAGCAATACTGAGGCAAGGCAACTGGCTTAGTCTATCTGCGGCGTCGTCATGGGAGGGTGACGATCGGATGTCATAACCGACGCTTCTAATTTTTGGTCTTCCTTACGTTGTATTAATTGATGTGGGTTCGACGCATTCATACGTAGCAGTAGTGTGGTAGAGACTTTGAACCTAGACTCGAGGCTAGCGCTAGGGTGATGATCGTAATTAGCCCATTAGGCCATTACAGTAGTTGTGAACAAACTTTATAGGGATGTACCCTAGAACTCCAAGGGGTCGTGTTTGTGGCTGATCTGATGGAACTACCGTTTGCGGAGTTCGATTTGATCCTTGGAATGGACTGGTTGGTTAGGTACCAGGCAAGGTTGGATTGTACTACTAAGCGCATGGTTCTTAAAATGGCCGAAGGGGATGAAGTGGTCATGATCGGTAATCAAAAAAATTACCTGTCTAATGTGGTGTCGGTCTTGAAGGCTGAAAAGATGGTTAGGAAAGGGTGTGAGGCGTTTATAGTTCAAATTTGTGCGTTGGAGGCTAAGGAGTCAGCGGTTGAAAGGGTCCGAACAGTAGGGGAATTCGCTGATGTATTCCCAGAAGAACTTTCGGGTTTGCCTCCAAATTGGGAAGTTGAATTCGGTATAGATTTGCTACCTGGAACGGCACCTGTATCTATAGCACCGTATCGAATGGCACCAAAGGAATTGGTGGAGCTGAAGGCTCAAATTCAGGATCTCTTGGATAGAGGGTTTATTCGACCTAGTATATCTCCGTGGGGAGCACCTGTATTGTTTGTCAAGAAGAAGGACGGCTCTATGCGGATGTGTATCGACTACCGTCAGTTAAACAAGTTAACGATCAAAAACAAGTATCCGTTACCTCGGATCGATGACTTGTTTGACCAACTAAAGGGTGCGTCGGTATTTTCAAAGATTGACCTTAGGTTGGGTTATCATCAATTAAAGGTGAAGGAGGTTGATGTTCACAAAACGGCATTCCGAACTCGTTATGGGCATTACGAGTTCCTAGTGATGCCATTCGGGTTGACCAATGCACCGGCATTCATGGACTTAATGAATAGGGTGTTTCAAAGTACTTGGATCAATTAGTTGTAGTGTTCATAGACGACATATTGGTTTACTCAAAGATGAGGAGGAGCATGACAAGCATTTGCGAATAGTTACGCAAGTAATCGAGGGAGAACAGTTATATGCCAAATTCAAGAAGTGCGAATTTTGGCTAAGGAGGTGGCTTTCTTAGGTCACGTGGTGTCGTGGAAGGATTAGAGTGGATCCCGCAAGATTGAAGCGGTGTTGATTGGAAACCGCCTAAGTCGGTGGTAGAGATTCAAAGTTTTCTGGGTCTAGTAGGGTACTATCGAAGGTTTGTGGAAGGATTCTCGTTAATTGCTGCACCATTAACTAAACTATTAAGGAAGGGAGTACCATTTGTTTGGTCGGAAAGGCAGCAAGAAAGTTTTGATAAGTTGAGAAAGATTCTGACAGAAGCTCCGATTTTGGTACAGCCTGAGGTAGGGAAGTTGTTTACAGTTTACTGTGATGCGTCCCATACGGGGTTGGGATGTGTATTGATGCAGGAAGGGAAGGTAGTAGCCTATGCGTCCCGTCAGCTAAGACCACATGAGGTTAACTACCCAACTCACGACTTGGAGTTAGCAGCAGTAGTCTTCACCTTGAAAATATGGAGGCATTACCTTTGACCCAGAAAGACTTGAACTTAAGGCAGCGCCGATGGATTGAACTGTTAAAGGACTACGACTGTTCAATCGAGTATCATCCGGGTAAGGCTAACGTGGTGGCTGACGCGTTAAGTTGGAAGGTCGTGGCAGACTTAAGGGCGATGTTTGCTCATTTAAGTCTATACAACGATGGAAGTCTTTTGGCGGAGCTGCAAGTTAAGCCAACTTGGATCGAGGAGATTAAGGATAAGCAGTTGGTAGACGAGAGATTGAATGCAAAGAGATTGCAAGTCCAAAATGGTGGTTTGGAAGGGTATAGTTTGACTGATCATGGGGTATTATGTTTTCAAGGACGGCCCTGTATGCCGAAGGATGTGGAACTGAGACAAAGAATTCTCCAAGATGCACATAGCAGCCCTTACGCTATACATCCTGGAGGTAGTAAAATGTACGGAGATTTGCGAGAGCAGCCGGTGGCACGGGTTAAAGCGTGAGATAAGCGAGTTAAGTGGGAAGGTGTCGGCGTGTCGACAAGTCAAAGTCGAACATCGGTTGCCATCGGGTTACTTCAACCGGTGAAAATCCTCGATGGAAATGGGAGAGGATCACTATGGATTTCGCTGGTGGTCTACCCTCACGCCCAAAGAAGAAAGACGCAGCTTTGGGTAATTGTGGATCGCTGACTAAGTCACTCACTTCAGTCGGTGAGAATGGATTACTCCTCTAGAAGCTAGCAAGGTTGTATGTGGTGAGATAGTCGATTGCATGGGGTACCGGTATCAATTATCTCGGATAGGGATCCAAGGTTCACGTCGAGGTTTTGGAAAGCGTTGCATCAAGCTTTGGGTACGCGATTGATTTCAATCTGACTTTCCATCCACGATCGGACGGGCGATCGAGAAGGGTCATCTGAGATCTTAGAGGATATCTTTGAGGGTTGTGTCTTGGAATTCGAGGTAGTTGGGAGAATTTTACCATTAGCCGAGTTCGCCTACAACATTAGTTATCAGCGAGTATTCAGATGGCACCATACGAAGCATCAGATGGACGAAAATGCCAAACTCAAGCGTGTTGGATAGAGTTGGGTGAACGACAAGTGTTGGGGCGAGTTGGTTCTAAACGGAGGACAAAGTTAGGGTGATTCGGGCTCGTCTTAAGGAAGCGCCGACAGATGTAAGTCTTATGCCGATCTGAAGCGCAAAGAAATGGAGTATGATGTAGGAGACAAGTTTTTCAAGGTATCACCTTGGAAAAAGGTGTTGAGATTTAGGCGAAAAGGAAAGCTAAGCCCAAGATTCATTGGCCCATATACAGTATTGAAGCGAGTAGGACCGGTAGCTTATCATTTCGAGCTCGCCGACGGAGTTAAGTCGATTCATAACGTCTTTCATGTGTCGATGCTTAGGCGGTATCGGTCGATCCATCAACGTGGTGCTGTGGCGTAAATTGAGGTCAACTCGGACTTATCTTCGAGGAAGAACCGGTTCGGATCTTGGATAGGGATGTGAAGGTTCTGCGTAGGAAGTCAGTGCCCTTAGTGAAAGTGCTATGGCGGAACCATGGTGCAGAGGAAGCTACGTGGGAACTCGAGGATGTGATACGGCAGCAATACCCCCACCTCTTCTCGACGTAATTTCGAGGACGAAATTTTTTTAAAGGGGGTAAACTGTAACATCCTAAAACCGGGGCTATTTGTGATTAAATGTTTTTCTTTGTGTTTGAATTATTTATGAAGTGATAAGATTTAATTAAGGGTCTTAAGTTGGCTCGAGTTAGTAGAAATGTTATTTGGAAGCTTTCAAGGTAGGGAGCCTTAGTACATAGGGGTTATAAGAATAAATGAAGGAACATTTGACATAGAATAAGCCTTGGAAAAGTGGCAAAAGGGAGGCCACTTAGGAGCTGAAGTTGACGCCACAAGAGGATAAGGGAGAGCCTTGGTTCGAGTCACGTAGTTCTCTTTTGCTCTTGGAATGGACGTCATAGGAAGGAGAGATTTTCTCTCTTTGAAACTCTTTTTATTATCTATTTAGATAATAAGTTAATAGAAGATAAATAAGGATATTATTTGAATCGTTAAGAGATTATTAATTGATTATTTGGGGATTAATTCAAATTATTTTGAGTTAATTCAAATGGGAGGCCTAAAGTGAATTAAGGAATTGGTGGAATTTTGGACTCCTTGTTGAGGAGGAGTGGACGGCAAGGACTAGTTGAAGGGGGGGAGTGCCGAATTTTCTTTAGGCATACTCTCCATCTTTTTGTTTTCTTTTCCTCCAAATTGCAAGTAGCAGAAATTCCCAAACTCTTCCATCTTTGATTTTTCTTTTCTTCTCAATCTCCTAAAACCGAAAACCATTCTCCTTTTCTTAGACCTTGGCCGAATCCTCTACACCCTCACCACTAATCTATTTCTTTCCTTTTCTTCTCAAAACCCTTAGTCGAAACTCTTGTCACCTCTTTCTCTCCATTATTTTTCCTTCCATAATAGCCGAATACACCCAGTATAAGTGCCGAATTCTTTCTTTGGCAACCGATTTGGTGAAGGTAAGTGTGCCGAAACTCCATGGTTCCCTTCTCTTTTTTTTACTGATATCTACTAAGGGGAAGTGCCGATTTCGGCAATGGTTAACAAGGCTTCTAAATGCTTTGTGGTAATCGATCTCTTCTAGGTACCCCAAGTGCGTGAAGCAGTCAACCCAAGCTCTTAATCTCTAGCATTTGGCTTTGGTAAGTGGTGGTGAGGGCCTATTGTTAATAGATTATTCTCTTAAGTGATTAAAAGCCGAAGGCTATTGACACTGTCGTTTGACTGATTATTTGGTGAAGCAGATCTGTGTATTGAGTGCCGTGGTTAGTAGCCAAAAGGGAAAAGGTAAGGAATCGGGATCACAAATAACCCTTTGGATTAATTGGGTTGGCCGAATAGGCCATAATACTAACCCATGTATTTGGCTGAATATAGGGACAAGTAGATCTAGGGTGGCCGACTTCTCTTTTCGGGATTTAGACTTCTCATTGGCGACAGGTGTGTACATACACACTTATAACTATTAATAAACTGTGCGAAAGGCATGTTACATGTAAATCTACTCTATGTAGATACAGATTTAGTACCTTAATGGTACAAGCGAGGATCTCAGTAAGTCTCTGTCAGTATGAGATTGTTAGTAATGCTTTTGGGAAGCATGGCTTATTTGATACATGTAATAAATGTATGTTGACTTAAACTTTGTTTATAACTGCTTGATATGGGTTGATGAGAGGAGGGGGCAGTGACATTGTGTCGACGGACACCAGTGTTTTGGTAACACACTATGACTACGGTCACCAGAGGTTTGGTACCTCCAGAGGTTTGGCACCTCATAGCGTCTCGCCTCGTGGCTTAGCACCACCGTGGGTTGGCCCCACTTTGAGATATGGGATTGACGCCAATGATTTGGTATCACGTGATGGGTTGGCCCCATCAACCGATTTGTGTCTTCGGACACCGAGGTTTGGCACCTCCAAAGGATTTGGTATCACATCTGTGACTATCGTCACTGGTGGTTTGGCACCACCAAAGGGTTTGGTACCACAATGGGGTAGACAGAGGCGTTTGGTTGGCTAGGTTGGGTACATGACTTAATGCATGTTAATATGTTATAAATTGTGTATGATGTGGTATTTACCTGGGGAAGGGTTACATACTGAGTCTTGGTGACTCACCTTCTCCTTTATTTTTTTAGGTGACACGTAGTTCATGGATATAGAGCCGAGGGACTTGAGGTGGCCATGCAAAGGATTTTAGTTTATTAGACTTTGAATTTCGGTTCTTTTACATTTTTTTTTATTTTTGGTTGATTTTAATCGGGTTGTAATAAGGCCTCCTAAAATTATTTTATTATTGTTATATGCTTGAATATTCGTTTTAAACTTTTTTTTTTGTTTATAAGAATGAATTCACATGTTTTTCCAAAGCAATCGTAAAGGGTTTTCAAGTACCATCGGGTACATATAAAATATACATAATAACTTGACTTAACAATTATTTTCAAAATAAATCCAAGTATGGGATTTGTACACCTCAACTGTTTTAACAAAACGCTATCTTATATAAAAAACTTGAACCGGTTTTAAAAGATTTCAAAAGGTTTTTCTCTGTAGCAAACCAAATTCGGTCTAAGTGTTTGGGCCGGGTTTGGGCTGTTACAGTTCCAAACACAACAGATTTGCCGTAAATCATGACTGTAGTCTTGTATACACAATTTATGCAATATCAAAGCATTTAAAGCATAATTATAATAATGCTTATTACATACGAACTTACCTCAGATGTGAAAACGACGAAACGGTCAACTAATTCGATATCTTGTTCTTTCCTTGATCTAGGTCCGTATTCCACTTTTCTTAATCTATATAAAGTCAAATTTAGCTCATTTAATCATCTATTTATTCAATTTAGTCCAATTTATACATTAGGTCTATTTTACACATTTTCCCCTAAACTTTCACATTTTTTACAATTTAGTCCTTATTTCAAAAAATCACAAATTAATGAAATTCACAATAAACTCATACTAGCCGAATTGCTATTATGCCCCTAGCTATTCATATTTTTCATTTATTCATGCATTTAACCACATATTTTCATAATTTCACAAATAAATCCCTATTTTGCATTTTTACTCAAAATCACTTTACAAAATAGGTAAATCTAACAACAAAATTTCATATTTCATCGTCAACCATCAAAGAACACATATTTTCATCATTGGAAACTTTCAAAATTTGTAACATTTTTGCAAAATAGTCCCTGGGCTAGCTAGTACTAAATGCAACGATCACAAAAACATAGAAATTATTAAAAACGGGACAAAATTTACTCACCAATTAAGCATCCAAGCGATCGAACCCTAGCAAGCTTTCATGAATATTTCTTTCTTCTATTTTTGGCAATAAGGAAGATGAATGAATCAAATTTTGTTTTTGTTTTATTAATTAACCTTTATTTTATAAATTACTAAACTAACCTTAATGATAAAACATTTATATCAACCATTTCATGTCCATTAATGTCCACTTACTATTAAAATGGTCTAATTACAACATAAGAACCTTAAATTTAAGGTTCTATAGCTATTTGAAACCTTTAGCTAATAGAACAACACTTGCAATTTACGCGATTTAGTCATTTTTATCAAATTAACTAACCAAACGATAAAATTTCTTAACGAAATTTTCACACCAACATAATATCGTACTGTAAACATAAAATAATAAGAAAATAATATTTTTGACTTCAATTTTGTGGTCCCAAAACCATAGTTCTGATTTGACCAAAAACGGGCTGTTACATATAACATATTCAAATGTTATATTTTCATAATCATTTATCATAACAGAATTTCACAATTTCATGATCATAATCTCAAACACATTCTCTTATATAGAATCAGATATGCGTTCATAATCAAATACAGATGCGTACTCATATCCGGATAGAAATGCAGACACAGATCTGACCCCCATCCACTACACATCAACTCCTTTCAACTAATCACACCAATTAGAACTTCAAGAGTCCATCCATCCAATCACACCGGGGCGTGGTTGTAACATCTTGAAAAGGGCCTATGCATTTTCGGTTTGATTGTATGAAATGACAAGTTTAAGCACTAAGAATAAATTTTTGATATTTTTGGAAACCTGGAAATGCATGAAAATGGAAACCTGAACATTTTGGAAACTTGAACATTTTGGAAACCTGAACATTTTGGAAACTTGAACATGTAAGAAAAATGGCAAGTTACAGAGCCAAACGAAAATTTTAGGAAACTTAGAAATGATGCAGAAATGTCAAATTTTAAAATCCAAAATAGAAAATAAGGGCAAGAGGGCCTTAAAAGTAAAAGTTGGTGAAATTTGACACACAATCGGGCTTGGAAAAGTGGCCTAAAGGTGTCACTTAGGGCTTATGGAAATGGCGCCATGTGTAAGAGGAATGGGCCCGAGTTCGAGTCACTTGGGAAGCAAATAATGAAGGTTTATTTTTGCTTCCATTAGTAAGAGGGTGGACGGCACCTATTTTCTAGAAAGGGAGGAGTTTTATTTCTGTTAAAACTTGATAAATTAAGTGATAAATAAAGGATTTTAATTGAGGAGATAAATGATGGATTAAACACTTTTATTCTTTAATAAAAGAGATAATATTATCACAAGGAAGGGTGGTGGCCAAGTCAAGGACTCTTGGCCTAGTAATTTCGGTTGAAGAAGGAGAGTTGGAGGCTTTTCTCTCATCTTTTGTTAAGAGTGCCGAAATTTTCCTAGCTCTTCCCCCTTCTCTGCCAAATTTTTCTTTAAGCAAAATCCATCTTCTCTTCTTCTATTTTCTTCTCTGTTTCTACTGTCAAAGCCGAATCTTTGTTGATTCTAAGTAAAGGAGCAATCAACTACAACATCAAAAGGGTAAGATCTGTGGTCAATCAATTTCTGTTCCTTTTCTTTTTACCAAAATCAGGGTACTAATCCTATTAGCAATTTTGGCCGATTCTGCAAGGGGTCTCTCAGGTTTCTACCATTATCGAATAGAAGGATCAAGGATCTAAGGTAAGAAATATAGATATTCGGTCAAGGTTATGATTATGTCTCAATATTAGATTAAAACCGACATGAAGTTGTAGGGATTTTGACAGATAATCAAGGCAAGGGAAACTTTTGGGATTTGGAAATTGTAAAGTAAGTGCATAGATCCAATCGGCCTAGGAATATTTTGGTATTATTTTCCATTTATTCAAAAGTTAGAAACTGACATAAATTACTTGGTTTGGTGGTTAGTCGATTTCAAGAAAGAGGAACACAAATCTTCGGGATTTGATTATCAATCAAATCGACAAGAAAGGTAAGTATTAATAATACCATTCCTATTAGGATTTGGTTTTAAAAGCGAAAAGGCTATTAATGTGTTTTCGTATGATGGGCCGAATATAGGATCTAAAGTTAGATCGGGATTTTCGGGATCTCAAGGAACCTATTAAGCAAATCAGGTGTGTACCCATACTAACCTTTAATACGTTATATGGCAAATATTATTTATATGATTATACGTAAGAATGTGAATATGGCTAAGTATCCTAATGTGGTACAAAAGTACTCAGGTACGTTTCCTACTTCTGATAGGATTATGAAATATGTTATTTTATAACATGTGAATATATATATATATATATATATATATATATGAATGTGGAAATAAGTATGTTGTGCATGATATAAAATTTATGGGGCAATCGGGATCTATGTGAAAGGGGAAGAAGGTGTTGACTTTGGTCTCACCAACGGAATATGGTGACTACGGTCCCAAAATTTGAATATGGTAACTCCGGTTACATTATCTGAATTTGGTAACTTCGGTTACATTATTTGAATATGGTGTCTAATGACACAAATTATATGGGCGATGAGCACGTCAACTGCAGCGACTGCCTTCGATGGTGTGTAGCGGTTGGAGGGTTGACTTAGTAGTCCCCACGGTGTGACTGGCAGGTACGAGTGGTGTGTAGCGGATGGACAAATAGGCTTGGGTTTGGGTTGCATCATCATTTATTTTATATGAAAATGAATTTGATATGAACATGTATGCCCGATTTGTTGAATGTTAGTTTGCACATTGAGTCTGTTGACTCACCCGTTGTGGGAAATATTTTCGTGTGATGAAGGAGTGACCCGGACGGTAGACTCGAGGTGGCCATGTTCCATTTGAAGATTCTATTTAAATTTGGACTTTATTTCGCTTAGTACCTTTAATTTTATTTTGGGTTTTACTTGATGTAATAAGGCCATAAGGCCCAAAGGATTCACCTTATTTTGCTTTTACTTTTAATTATTTTGTTATGAACTATTTATAACTAAAGTTAAAGTGATATATTATTTTTTTTCTAAAACCTTAAAAATTATTTTGTCACCTTAATAAAATTGGATTTTCAAATAAATTAAATGGGTTCCCAATCTGAGCCCAATCCACAACAATATTTTTTTTAAAAAATTTTACAAATTATCTCTAAGTAACGAAAATCTTTGAAACCGGTTTACTTTAGGAACATACCAGATCCTGGTTCAGGCTCGTAAATGGGTGTGGGTGTTTCAGCTTGGTATCGAGCCCGCTTTTAAACTCTCGGCACTGGGCTAAGGCCCAAAACGTTTTCAAAGCGAGCCAAATGATTATCTTTGAAAAATAAGGTGTTTCTAGCATGGCACCTAAGTCTCGACCCTGATCAACCAAGTAAGTACCCCTAACTCTATGTGTGATTCTGTGAACCGTTTAAGGGTAGAAAAGGCATGGAACGTAGAATAGAATGATAGGAACTTGAACCCTAGGATTAGACTACTCAAACACAAAACCACATAAGACTTAAGGCATCGAACAAACCTATGGCTAAGTCACCGAGCTAGTGGTGTGGTAACCCCAGACGCATGTCTAGGATTGGATCCTAAGAGCACGGTATTTAAGCAGCCCTAGTGACTCACCTCCTCTTCACAGAATCCTACCCAGTGCGTAGCTTTGGTTCACCCTAACTCAGAGGGCTCAGTGGTGTGGCAACCTCTGTGCGCATGTCTAGGAATGGTTTTGGTGGGAGCTTGGTATTTAAGCAGTCCGCGTGACTCACCTCCTCTCCACACAAATCCTGCCTGGTGCGTAGCTCTGGTTCACCCTGACCAAGAGGGCTCGGTCATAGGCTCAACGTAATGATTAAAACCCGAAAGGGGACTATCCATGTTTTAAAAAAAAAGAGAACAAAACAACATACCCTAGTTTTTTCAAACTTTTAAAACTTTCTTTTAAATCTGAGAAAATTTTATTTACAACATTTTCTGAAAAACTCCTGATTTGCGAAAATTACAAAAATGCCCTTAGGGGTGAAATTACCAAAACGCCCCTGGTTTATAAAATGTTCAACTACTCAACAGCTTTACCAAAATTTCATTATTATATAAACATTCAAAAACCCTAAAATATCAAAATACCTTGATTTAGAAAAAAATTACAAATTGCCCCTAACTTACAAAATTACCAAAATGACCCTGATTTCCAAAATTTTTACAAGATCCCCATTTTGAAGGAACAATTTTTGAAAAGAACCCTCAAAGTTTTAAAAACTTTTGAAATACCCTAATTTATAAAATTTTACAAATTTACCCTAATTTGTGAAAAATTACCAAAATACCCCCGAGGTCAAAAATTATCGAAATACCCCCGTATCTCAAAATTTTTCCAAATTACCCCGAGACTTAGAAATTTTCAAAATAATTTTTGACAAAACACCAAGGAACATTTTTCTTCTAAAAATTACGAAAATGCCTCAGAGGACAAAATTACGAAAATACCCACGGTAGTGGAAAACAACAACAACAAAACTACAACGTTTCTCCGAATGAACGAAAGTTCATACTTGTTTGATGGATGAATGAATGAGTGGAAAAGATCGTGTGTTTGTATGTATACGAAAAACCACTCTTAAATCCTTTTTATAAAACTCCTTCATTTGGTAAATAAGTGGAACAATGACTAATCCATAAAATTTCTTAATCGATCTCGACGCTAGAAAATGAGCTCTAGAGGACGTGGTCGTCGTGGTCGAGGTAGAGGAAGGATGACCGTGTCGAACCCGCCGACGGGTCGAGGTCCGATAACGAATGCCACCGCCACCACCACCCCTACCGTTAATGTCGAAAGCAAAGAGCTCGAGACGGGAAGATCTTGTGTCGCAGTCGTCTTTGAAGTTTTGGAATTGGTTGCAGTGCCGGGGGAATTCAAGAAATCGAAAGTCCAGACCGAACGACTCGAGCTAATGGAGCGAAAATGTTCCGAGGAGTATCTAATGTGGCACCCAAAGGTACCGAAGTCTTGGTTGGAAGCAACGGAGCGTATCATGGATGAGCTCTATCTGACTCGAGAGGAAAAGTTGAAAGGGATGGTGGCGTTGTTACGCGATGAAGCATATCGATGGTGGTTAACTGTTTGGGATGGTACCACTACCGAAATTTGACACGGGAGTATGTTAGAGGCATTTCGTAAGAAGTATGTGGGAACCGGATATACTGAGATGAACAAAGGAAGGTTTTTCTAGGGTTGGTGCAAGGGAGTAAGTCCGTCGCATGATATGAGGCGAAATTCTAAGGTTGAGCCGCTATGCTCGAGGGGTAGTGGCAATCGAGCATGAACGCCGTGTCCATTTTGAGGACTGACCGAGGGATGATCTCGGATCGCTGATAGCACCGTATCGTGAGCGGAAATTCTCTGCTTTGGTGGAAAAGGCCAAGGTGGCGAGGGGATTAAGGACACTACTAAGCGGTGTGGATAGAAATAAGGCCAAAAGAGGATTTGGGCCATCCGAAAGGGTCACAAGAGGCCTAGGGTTGACGGGCCACGAAATCAACAGTTTGAACACGGTGGCAAGATGTGAGCATTGTGGAAAAGCACATGGGAGAGTGTTGGAGAAAGACGAGCATTGTGGAAATGGTTAAGCACATGGGAGAGTGTTGGAGAAAGACGGAGGATGTTTCAAGTGTGGGTCCAAGGACCATATGGTAACAAACCCTAGTTTTGATTGATGTAGGCTTGACCCATTCCTATGTTGCAAGTAGTGTAGAAGATGGTTAAGAAAGGTTGCGAGTAAGCGTTAGGCCTAGCCTTCGTAAGTTACCTTCGAGTGTGATAGGTGGGAAGGTCTAACGAAGTTTCGACCTTGAAGGTCGAAGATGGTTAAGAAAGGTTGCGGGCGTGCCCTAGGAAGGTATTAATGGAGTTAGGGCGGTAAGGGACTTCGTGGATGTGTTTCGGAGGAATTATCGAATACCCCGGAATACCCCAGATAGATTCCCACAGGGAGGTAGAATTTGGGATAGATTTGCTATCGGCAATAGCTCCTGTGTCAATCGCTCCATACCGAATGGCGCCAAAGGAGTTAGTGGAGCTCAAGGCTTAAATCCAAGAACTGTTGGATCGTGGGTTCATCCGACCTAGTGTGTCCGTGGGGAGCACCGGTCTTATTTGTGAAGAAGAAGGACGAAACTATGCGTATGTGCATAGATTATCGTCAGTTGAATAAACTGACCATTAAGAATAAGTATCCTTTACCAAGGATCGATGACTTGTTTGATCAGCTGAAGGGGGCCGCAGTATTTTTAAAGATCGACTTAAGGTCGGGATATCATCAGTTGAAGGTGAAGGAGGTTGACATCCATAAGACCACTTTTAGGACAAGATATGGTCACTTCGAGTTTGTGGTGATGCCATTTGGGTTGACGAACGCTCCAGTCGCGTTCATGGATATGATGAATCGGGTTTTCCAACCCTACTTGGATAGGTTTGTCGTTGTGTTCATCGACGATATTTTGGTGTACCCGAAGTCGGAAGAGGAGCATGATGAGCATCTCCGAGTTGTGTTGGAAGTGTTAAGGGAGAAGAAGCTCTATGCCAAATTCAACAAGTATGAGTTTTGGCTTAAGGAGGTGGCATTCCTAGGACATGTGGTATCCGCAGAAGGAATAAGAGTAGATCCTAGGAAGATCGAAGCAGTGTTGGATTGGAAACCACCTAGGTCCGTGGCTGAGATCCGAAGTTTCCTAGGCTTGGCAGGCTATTACAGAAGGTTTATGGAAGGATTCTCGTCAATAGCCGCGCCTTTAACAAAGTTGCTAAGGAAGGAAGTACCCTTTGAATGGACTAATAAGCAGTAGGAGAGCTTTGAAAAGCTTAAGAAGGTGCTGACGGAGGCTCCAGTGTTAATTTAGCCAGAGGTAGGAAAAGATTTTGTGGTGTACTGTGACGCTTCGTATACGGGGTTAGGCTGTGTGCTAATGCAAGATGGTAAAGTGGTCGCTTATGCGTCACGGCAGCTAAGGCCTCATGAGGTTAACTACCCCACTCATGACTTGGAACTAGCAGCAGTGGTTTTCGCCCTTAAAGTTTGGAGGCACTACCTTTATGGAGAAAGGTCGGTTATCTACACAGACCACAAGAGCCTTAAGTATTTATTGACTCAGAAAGAGTTGAACTTGAGGCAACGAAGGTGGGTGGAATTGCTGAAGGACTACGATTGTTCGATAGAATATCATTCGGGCAAGGCGAACGTCGTGGCTAATGCCCTAAGTCGAAAGGTTGTATCGGATCTACGGGCTTTGTTCGCTCATTTAAGTCTGTATGATGACGGAAGCCTATTGGCAGAGTTACAAGTCAAGCCTACATGGCTGAAGGAGGTGAAAGAGGGACAGCTATCGATAAGGACTTAAGTACTAAGTTACAACAAGTACAGCAAGGTGGATTAAAGGACTATGGCGTCAGTGATGAAGGAGTATTGTGCTACAAGGGAAAGGTCTGTATGCCGAGGAATAAGGAGCTGAGACAAACGATTCTTCGGGAAGCGCATGGTAGCCCTTATGCTATGCATCCCGGAGGCATCAAGCTGTATAGAGATCTAAGGGAACAGTTTTGGTGGTCTGATCTGAAACGAGAGGTGACTGAATTTGTGGGGAAATGTTTGACGTGTCAGCAAGTTAAGGCTAAACATCAAGTCCCATCAGGATTGCTTCAACCAATCGAAATTCCCCAATGGAAGTGGGAGAAAATTACCATAGACTTCGTTAGTGGGCTTCCCCTTACGCCTACTAAGAAGGACTCGGTATGGGTGATAGTGGACCGTTTAACCAAGTCTGCACACTTTATCCCAGTAAGAATGGATTATTCTCTTCAGAAGTTGGCTAAGTTATATGTGGCAGAGATTGTGAGGTTACATGGTGTACCAATGTCGATCATCTCTGATAGAGACCCAAGGTTTACATCTCGATTTTGGAAGGCACTTCATCAAGCTTTAGGCACTAAGTTAGACTTCACTACGGCTTTTCATCCACAATCGGACGGGCAGTCTGAACGGGTTATACAAGTGTTGGAGGATATGTTGAGAGGCTGTGTAATGGATTTTCGAGGAAGTTGGGAAGATTACTTGCCTTTAGCTAAATTCGCCTACAACAACAGCTATCAAGCTAGCATTCGGATGGCACCGTACGAAGTATTATATGGAAGGAAGTGTAGAACACCTACTTGTTGGACCGAGTTAGGAGAACGCCAATTTTTGGGTCCAGAATTAGTGGCAAAAATCGAAGAGAAGGTTGAGTTAATTTAGGCCCGGTTAAAGGAAGCCTCTGATAGGCAGAAGTCGTACGCAGACCTTAAGCGGAAGGAAATAGAGTTTGAAGTGGGAGACCAAGTATTCCTGAAAGTCTCGCCTTGGAAGAAGGTAATGAGGTTCGGTCAAAAAGGGAAATTAAGCCCAAGGTTTATAGGGCCTTATCGAGTACTGAAACGAGTTGGGCCAGTGGCATACCAATTAGAGTTGCCACCAGAATTGCAGCAGATGCATGACATATTTCATGTATCCATGCTACGTCGCTACCGATCGGATCCGTCGCATGTGGTATCTGTTGAGGAAGTGAAGCTAAGGCCAGACTTATCCTACGAGGAAGAACCGATTCAAATCTTGGAACGTGATGTGAAAGTACTACGAAGGAAGACAGTGCCTCTAGTCAAAGTGTTATGGCGCAATCATGGATCGGAAGAAGCTTCGTGGGAGCCAGAAGAGACCATGCGATAGCAATACCCTCAACTATTTTAGTTAGGAAATTTCGAGGACGAAATTTTGTTTAAGGGGGTAGAACTGTAACATCCTGAAAAGGGCCTACGCATTTTCAGTTTGATTGTATGAAATGACAAGTTTAAGCACTAAGAATAAATTTTGATATTTTTGGAAACCGGAAATGCATGAAAATGAAAACACGAACATTTTGGAAACTGAACATTTTGGAAACACGAACATTTTGGAAACTGAACATTTTGGAAACTTGAACATTTTGGAAACCTGAACATTTTGGAAACTTGAACATTTTGGAAACTTGAACATGTAAGAAAAATGGCAAGTTATAGAGCCGATCGAAAATTTTAGGAAACTTAGAAATGATGCAGAAATGTCAAATTTTAAAATCCAAAATAGGAAATAAGGGCAAGAGGGCCTTAAAAGTAAAAGTTGGTGAAATTTGACACACAATCGGGCTTGGAAAAGTGGCCTAAAGGTGTCACTTAGGGCTTATGGAAATGGTGCCATGTGTAAGAGGAATGGGCCCGAGTTCGAGTCACTTGGGAAGCAAATAATGAAGGTTTATTTTTGCTTCCATTAGTAAGAGGGTGGACGGCACCTATTTTCTAGAAAGGGAGGAGTTTTATTTCTGTTAAAACTTGATAAATTAAGTGATAAATAAAGGATTTTAATTGAGGAGATAAATGATGGATTAAACACTTTTATTCTTTAATAAAAGATATAATATTATCACAAGGAAGGGTGGTGGCCAAGTCAAGGACTCTTGGCCTAGTAATTTCGGTTGAAGAAGGAGAGTTGGAGGCTTTTCTCTCATCTTTTGTTAAGAGTGCCAAATTTTCCTAGCTCTTCCACCTCTCTCTTGAATTTTTCTTTAAGCAAAATCCATCTTCTCTTCTTCTATTTTCTTCTCTGCTTCTATTGTCAAAGTTTAATCTTTGTTGATTCTAAGTAAAGAAGCAATCAACTACAACATCAAAAGGGTAAGATCTGTGGTCAATCAATTTCATTCCTTTTCTTTTTACCAAAATCGTGGTACTAATCCTATTAGCAATTTTGGCCGATTCTCGCAAGGGGTCTCTCGTGTTTCTACCATTATCGAATAGAAGGATCAAGGATCTAAGGTAAGAAATATAGATATTCGGTCAAGGTTATGATTATGTCTCAATATTAGATTAAAACTGACTTGAAGTTGTAGGGATTTCGACAGATATTCAAGGCAAGGGAAACTTTTGGGATTTGGAAATTATAAAGTAAGTGCATAGATCCAATCGACCTAGGAATATTTTGGTATTATTTTCCATTTATTCAAAAGTTAGAAACTGGCATAAATTACTTGGTTTGGTGGTTAGTCGATTTCAAGAAAGAGGAACACAAATCTTCGGGATTTGATTATCAATCAAATCGGCAAGCAAGGTAAGTATTAGTAATACCATTCCTATTAGGATTTGGTTTTAAAAGCGAAAAGGCTATTAATGTGTTTTTGTATGATGGGCCGAATATAGGATCTAAAGTTAGATCGGGATTTTCGGGATCTCAAGGAACCTATTAAGCAAATCAGGTGTGTACCCATACTAACCTTCAATACGTTATATGGCAAATATTAATTATATGATTATACGTAAGAATGTGAATATGGCTAAGTACCCTAATGTGGTACAAAAGTACTCAGGTACATTTCCTACTTCTGATAGGATTATGAAATATGTTATTTTATAGCATGTGAATATATATATATGAATGTGGAAATAAGTATGTTGTGCATGATATAAAATTTATGGGGCATTCGGGATCTATGTGAAAGGGGAAGAAGGTGTTAACTTCGGTCTCACCAACGGAATATGGTGACTACGGTCCCAAAATTTGAATATGGTAACTCCGGTTACATTATCTGAATTTGGTAACTTCGGTTACATTATTTGAATATGGTGTCTAATGACACAAATTATATGGGCGATGAGCACGCGATCGCAGCGATTGCCTTCGATGGTGTGTAGCGGATAGAGGTTGACTTAGTAGTCCCACTGGTGTGACCGGCGTGTACGGGTGGTGTGTAGCGGATGGACAAATAGGCTTGGGTTTGGGTTGCATCATCATTTATTTTTATATGAATATGAATTTGATATGAACATGTATGCCCGATTTGTTGAATGTTAGTATCAGTGCACATTGAGTCTGTTGACTCACCCTGCTAGGGAAATATTTTCGGTGATGAATAAAGTGATGGACCGGGACTAGAGACTCGAGGTGGCCATGTTCCATTTGAAGATTCTATTTAAATTTGGACTTTATTTCTGTTTAGTACCTTTAATTTTATTTTGGGTTTTACTTGATGTAATAAGGCCATAAGGCCCAGTGGATTCACCTTATTTTGCTTTACTTTTAATTATTTTGTTATGAACTATTTATAACTAAAGTTAAAGTGATATATTATTTTTTTTTCTAAAACCTTAAAAATTATTTTGTCACCTTAATAAAAATTGGATTTTCAAATAAGTTAAATGGGTTCCCAATCTGAGCCCAATCCACAACAACATTTTTTTAAAAAAAAAATTTACAAATTATCTCTAAGTAACGAAAATCTTTGAAATCGGTTTACTTTAGGAACATACCAGATCTGGTTCAGGCTCGTGGGCCGGGTGTGGGGTGTTTCAGTGGTGGTATGTCACTCATAATGGTGAAACTAAGCTGCCAGAAAGATCTTGTGGTTTAACCACCAAAATTACAGTAAAATTGCCAGAAAACACTTCCTATGTCATATCAAAATCCACCTAATATGTCATATCAAAATCTACCTAAGTACATATGCAAGATCGTGTTAACATACATACATTTCATATAGGTTGTATGCCATGCATGCCTAAACATATATTTTACACAGCATACCATAACACATAACTTATACAGATCATATCATACCAAATTACTTCACTTACGGTTATTCTACATACAGATGTCATAGATGTTTTTTTACACGTAATTGTGGTTTCAAAGTTATCAAAACACCGATTGTACAAAAATGTTTCACTTACCTTAATCATACCACATACAGATAGAAATCACATTTTGAGAATGATTTAAGCCAAACAGACCCCACGAAAGGTCCAATTACGCATTTAAGTGAAAACTTTACAAAAAATGAGCCCACACGCCACACGGGCCAATAAAGTGTGGCCCACACAGCCTAACTAATCTGCCTATGTTATCACATATGCCTGTGTGTCCCACATGACCTGACACACACCTAGCAATAGAGTTGTGTGACGCAGAACAGTTTGAAAACAACCTCTTTTTCGAGTTTTGCTCCAAGTTTTAAACGTGTTTCTGGGTTAAATATGACACCTGAAGACAGTTTTGACAACGACACCCCCACGAGGTTTTCAGTACCTAAAACGTCAATGAATACTCACCATTTAGCATTGATACCCACTCAAATCAAACCATTAAATTAGCATCATCTGGGATCGATAATCTTAGCAAAACGTATCATACTCTACACGAAGACATTAGTCACTTACCCTTGACAGAAACAACAGCCTAAAACACCAAATTCGCTAGAAGAACGTTACCAATACCTAAAATCCTTGCCACAAAAATTAAAATTACTTACAGCGGATTTACTTACGCTAAATTCAAATGATACTTTGCAAGGATCGTATGAATGATAGAAGAATAAAAGAGAAAGTGGGAGGATTGAAATAAAATATAATAAAATAAAGAAAGAACGAAAAGCAAGAAGGTAGAGAAAGAAAAAAGTGAAAAAGGAGAAACCCCCCAAAATTAGAAAAAAAAGTCTCGACAGAGAAAAATGAGAGAGAGAAAGGGAATGTGATAGTGACGATTGTGAGGAGAGGATTTTAGAGCTATTTTTGGGATAATTTTCAAAAAATAAAACCACCTACAAACCACTAACCCCACTAAGTCCTATCCTTATACACATAAGATTTTTAAGAATTTAAAGCAAAAATAATTGCAGATTTGTGCATAATAGGATTTGGAAAAAAGACCTAAGGATAACCTGACACCTTACCACAAAACCACACTACACCAAAATAGACTTTTAGCGGCATTTTTAGTGGCGTTTCAACTAAAAACACCGAAAAAATTACACAATAGCAGCGTTTTAAAGAAAACGCCGCAAAAAAAGAGCAATAGCGACATTTATTTGTAAAACGCCGCTGAAAATGATAAATAGCGGCGTTTTTTATTCAAACGCCGCTAAAGGTCTGAACATTAGCTGCGCTTTTGTAAAAACGAAGCTAAAGGTCTGACTTATAGCGGCATTTTAGAAAAAACGCCGCTAAAGGTCTGAGCATTAGCGGCGCTTTTGAAAAAACGCCGCTAAAGGTCTGGGCATTAGCGGCGCTTTTGAAGAAACGCCTCTAAAGGTCTGTGCATTAGTGGCTCTTTTGAAGAAACGCCGCTAAAGGTCTGGGTATTAGCGGCGCTTTTGAAGAAACGGCACTGAAGGTCTGGGCATTAGCGGCGCTTTTGAAGAAACGCCGCTGAAGGTCTGGGCATTAGCGGCGCTTTTGAAAAAGCGCCGCTAAGAATTTTTCATATTTTTTCCTTATTCTTGCTTTGAATTAAATTTTATTTTGATAAATTAACTTATAAGCAATGAGAAAGTTTCATTTTAGTTACTTAATTATGAAAAGTTACAAATTGCTAACTAAACAATTTAGAAATTTTCATTTAAGTTACAAATTAAGCTATTAAAATTGATTTAGGGTTTATTATTTGGTATGTTAATTTCATGGTTTAAGGTTTGTTATTTTGGTGTATGGGTTTAGTGTTTTAAATTTGTTGTTTGGGTTTGTTGTATAGTGTTTAATATCTTAGTGTTTATCGGTATTAAGGTGTAAGTGTTAGTGGTCAGGGGTTAATGTTTAGGGTTAGGGGTTTAAGGGGAAATGGTTAATGGGTTAGGGTTTTAAGTTTAGGGTTTATGGCTTATAGTTTTAGGATTAATTTATTTTAGGGCTTTAGGGGTTTAATATTTAGGATGTTAATTTTATGGTTTAAAGTTTATTATTTGGGTTTTATTGTTTAAGGTTTAAGATCTTAGTGTTTAACGATATTGAGGGTAATTTAAGTGGTTGTGGTTAGGGGTTAATTAAGGTTTAGGTTAAGGGTTCATTGGTTTAAGGGTTAAGGGTTCAATGCTTGTGGGTTAGGGTTAGGGGTTAAGGTTTAGGGTTTAGAGTTTAAGGTTTAAGGTATAGGTCAAATTAAGGTTTAGTATTTAGGGTTTAGGGTTTAAGATATATGACCCAAAATTTGAAAATCAAATTAGGGTTTAGTGTTTAGGGTTTAGGGCTTAAAGTTTAGGATTTAGGGTTTAGATTTTAGGATTTAAGATTTAGGGTTTAGGGTTTAACGATATTGAGGGTAAATTATTTGAAATTGATATGAATTATGCAATAATTAAATATAATTGTAATAAAAGTCAATCACTCTTTCATCCTCTTCTTATAATTATTGAACTTTGTATTAACTAAAATGTAATTTTTAATATTATATTTAAATTATTTAGAAAAAGTAATAACACATAGAAAAATTTTGAAACAAATTATAACATAGAAAAATATATGTTAAAAATGAAAAACATTAAAATACTATTATTTAAAATAATTTTAAATATTTATGGGTATATGACTGATATATTTTAAATTTATTTATATTTAAAATAATTTTAAAGTAATTGGATATAAGACTGATATATAATTTATATATATATTTTAAAGATTATTTATTGTTAATAATATTAACTAAATGGATTAATTAATAATAGTATAAAAATATATAAATTAAATGACATTAAAAATTACCGGCGTTTAATACAAAAATGCCACAAAACCCATCAATTTATTTTAAGACGGCGTCGTTTGAAACATTGTTGTATGTATTAGTGGCGTTTATGTGTAAAACGCCACAAAATACATCAATACGATGCAAGACGTCGTCGTTTAAAGCTTTTTATTAGTGGCGCCGTTGGTAAAACGCCACAGTAATCTGTCAAGTATTAGTGGCGCTATTTCAAAAACGCCGCAACAAGTTGGGATATAGCGGCGCTTATAAAAAATGCCGCAAATATGTTTGTGTATTCTAATTAAAACGACGTTGTTTTGTATATTTTAGTGGCATTTTTATGGTAAACGCCGTAATAGGTATGTCTTTAGCGGCGCTATTTTATAAACGCCGCAATGCTTGAATTGTTTTAGTGAAAACGTCACCGTTTTGCTCTCCTCCAGTTCCCCCAATCCTTAAACCCAATTAACTCAATTTCCCCCTAGGCTTTTTCTGAAATTTATTTCCCCCTCTTTCTGAAATCCCTAAATTTCTAAAGGTTAGTTTCTTTCATCCCCCTATTCATTTCATACCTCTCTTCAGTCCGCCACCATCGTACTTCATCAGATTAATAATCTCTTCGTCCTCCACCGCTTTAGTATTATCGTCTAAACCGACGCTCCTTCGGCTTCAAGCTTTACCTCTCCTTCACCGGACTATCGACGCATGCACATCTTAGATTCTCAAAAAGGTAACATGCAAGTGAACAGAATATAGGTTTGGATCTTTGTTATCGACTAGTATTAGTTCTTTGTTGTTTGGTTCTCTGAATTTGTCGGCTCATCGTAGAAAGAGGGAAGGGAACGGGACAGTGTAATGTGAAAAGAGGGGAAGGGTGAGGCTGTGGGATTATTCATTATAGTGAGAAAAATTATTCTTTTTAATTCTTTGTGGGTTGGTTGAGTGTTTGCGTGAGATGGGGAATTGTCACTAAATCTTGCCACTAAATCCTTGGTTGGGTTTGGTAAACTCGCTTGCTTTATATAGAAACTAAGCAATATTATATCACTTATACTAGTATTATATCACTAATGAAAGTATGCTAATGCACATTGAGTTGTTTGTCGGTACTTACGAGTTGAAGCGAGATTTGGTGGCTACGAATATGAACACGGATATTGCACAAATAACCACGCCTACTAATTTCACCACTTTGATGAGGCTTTGGTGGTCGTTAAACGAACCAAATCACAAGATGAGCCCTTGTCGCTTAAACGATAGCATCATTTGCACCTTCTCAATATCCACACCTATCTCCTCCTCATGCAAAGACGTAAGTTTCGTGGCCTTGTGCTAAACTTACGATTTGTGGCAACAATATGTTTTAGGATTGAATTAACACGTTCCTAAAAATTTTGATGATTTCTATTTGTGGCAGCAATTTGTGTACCAACTTTTTCTCTGGTGAAATCCCGGATATTGGAGTCCTCAGTACTTTTAGGAGCAATTCGTGAGTACCCTCCTCATTACCATGACCATCTTTTTATGTCTATGCTTGCTATTATATGTGGATGAAAATAATATTATATTAGCATAAAATTCATTATTAAATGAGATTTTTAAGTAATTAACTAATTAATTTCAAATAAAATTGAAATATAAAAAATTCACATAATATTAATTTTGTAAAAATGGTTTTGTAATCAAAACTTACATGAATTAATAATTGACAACTTAACAATAATTTAATCAAGAGTTTCAATAGTAACATAATGAAGCTATTATGAAACTATTAAGAAAAAAAAGATAGAACTCTAGTAACTAAGCAAAATCCAATAACTAGGAACAAATAGTGCCTTGATTTCCAATGGAAACATCACGTGAATCCAGTGCCTTAATTTAGGTTTTTAACTCCACACATTCATATATCTAATCTATTTCACCCAAAACATCATTACATTCAAAAAATTCCTTCTCATCTCATCTCATCTCATCATATAAATATGTATATAATAAGGTACACAAGTCTATATTGCTCCCATTCTTTCATTTTCTATAATTTTTATTATCCATTTAATTTATATAATTTAAATATATATATATTTTATATGTTGTTACCAAATTATCCTTTTAAAACATTTAAAAATATAAAACTATAAATAATGCTATTTTTATTTAGCTAAGTCTATAAATATAAGAGTAAAAATTGGACAAAGAGAAAGCAAATATAATAAATATGTTAATTTTCAAATTATAATACTTCAATAAAACTTGGACTAGTAATAAAAACTAGATGCCTAAATTAAAATTATTTTAGTTATTGTTTATAACTATACATTGCACGTGGTATTCAATTAAATTACTAAAACATTAATATGATTGGGTTTAATAAATAATTTATTAATATCATAAATTTCATAAATTAGGATACATTATACTTGATCCGCTTAATCTATTATTTTAGATTTTTTTAGGCTTGAATTAGGTTAATAAATGAGTTTAAAATTTTATCTAAACTTAAATAAAAATACTAAATCTAAACTTTATTTCGCATGTTAAAGTGTCGCAAATTGAGCTGTTTAAATGATGTTAATTGAAGTGTTTAATTGCTGTAAATTGAGGTGCTCAAATGATGTAAATTGAAGTGTTTAATTGCTGTAAATTGAGGTGCTCAAATGATGTAAATTGAAGTGTTAAAGTGTTGCAATTTGAAGTATTTAAATGATGTGAATTGAAGTGTTAAGTGCTGCAAATTGAAGTATTTAATAAACTTTAATTTAATTTAAATTTTAGAAATTGTTTTAAATTTTTTTTAAACTGGATCATTAGGTTCAAGCATTACACACCACTTAAACCCTAAAACCTTAAACCTTAAACCCTAAACCCTAAACCTTAAATCCTAAATCCTAAATCCTAAACCCTAAACCCTAAACCTTGAACACTAAACCCTAAACCCTAAACCTTAAACCATAAACCATAAGACCCTAAATCATAAACCTTAAAACACTAAAACCATAAACCATAAACCCTAAACCCTAGACCTTAAACCCTAAACCCTAAATCTTAAACCCTAAACTATATAATCCTAAACCCGTAAATCTTAAAAGCCTTAACCATAAATCCCAAACCCTAAACACTAAATCCTAAACCTTAAACCATAAACCCTAAACCCTAAACCCTAAACCCTAAACACTAAACCATAAACCCTAAACCCTAAACCTTAAACCATATACCTTAAACCTTATAATTCTAAACCCTAAACCATAAACACTAAACCCTAGGTGTAACAATGCCACGTATGATGAATCTAAAAGAATACAAAACTTACCTAATTTTAAGATCAAATTTCATAACTTACATAAGTTTACGATCAAATTTCATAACTTACATAATTTTAAGTTAATATCAAACTTCATAACTTACATAATACTTGTACGAAAAAAATGATTCAAAGTATATAGGTCGAAACTCGACGGGTTGCCTTATATCTCACAGGAGATATAATGGATCCTCCTAGGTGTAACAATGCCACGTATGATGAATCTAAAAGAATACAAAACTTACCTAATTTTAAGATCAAATTTCATAACTTACATAAGTTTACGATCAAATTTCATAACTTACATAATTTTAAGTTAAGATCAAACTTCATAACTTACATAATACTTGTATAGAAAAAAAATGATTCAAAGTATATAGGTCGAAACTCGACAGTTGCCTTATATCTCACAAGAGATATAATGGATCCTCCTAGGTGTAACAATGCCACGTATGATAACTTACCTAATTTTAAGATCAAATTTCATAACTTACATAAGTTTACGATCAAATTTCATAACTTACATAATTTTAAGTTAAGATCGGACTTTATAACTTACATAATACTTGTATAGAAAAAAATGATTCAAAGTATATAGGTCGGAAACTGACGGGTTGCCTTATATCTCACTGTTAGATATAATGGATCCTCTCTAGGTGTAACAATGCCACGTATGATGAATCTAAAAGAATATAAAACTTACCTAATTTTACGATCAAATTTCAGAACTTACATAATTTTAAGTTAAGATCAAACTTCATAACTTACATAATACTTGTATAGAAAAAAAAATGATTCAAAGTATATAGGCTGGAAACCTGACGGGTTGCCTTATATCTCACTGTTAGATATAATGGATCCTCCTTAGGTGTAACAATGCCACGTATGATGAATCTAAAAGAATACAAAACTTACCTAATTTTAAGATCAAATTTCATAACTTACATAAGTTTACGATCAAATTTCATAACTTACATAATTTTAAGTTAAGATCAAACTTCATAACTTACATAATACTTGTATAGAAAAAAAAATGATTCAAAGTATATAGGCTGGAAACATGACAGGTTGCCTTATATCTCACAGTGAGATATAATGGATCCTCCCTAGGTGTAACAATGCCACGTATGATAACTTACCTAATTTTAAGATCAAATTTCATAACTTACATAAGTTTACGATCAAATTTCATAACTTACATAATTTTAAGTTAAGATCAAACTTCATAACTTACATAATACTTGTATAGAAAAAAAATGATTCAAAGTATATAGGCTGGAAACCTGACGGGTTGCCTTATATCTCACTGTTAGATATAATGGATCCTCCCTAGGTGTAACAATGCCACGTATGATGAATCTAAAAGAATATAAAACTTACCTAATTTTACGATCAAATTTCAGAACTTACATAATTTTAAGTTAAGATCAAACTTCATAACTTACATAATACTTGTATAGAAAAAAATGATTCAAAGTATATAGGTTTGAAACTCGACGGGTTGCCTTATATCTCAACCGTTAGATATAATGGATCCTCCCTAGGTGTAACAATGCCACGTATGATGAATCTAAAAGAATACAAAACTTACCTAATTTTAAGATCAAATTTCATAACTTACATAAGTTTACGATCAAATTTCATAACTTACATAATTTTAAGTTAAGATCAAACTTCATAACTTACATAATACTTCTATAGAAAAAAAAAGGGATTCAAAGTGTATAGGCTGGAAACCTGACGGGTTGCCTTATATCTCACTGTTAGATATAATGGATCCTCCCTAGGTGTAACAATGCCACGTATGATGAGTCTAAAAGAATACAAAATTTACCTAATTTTAAGATCAAATTTCATAACTTACATAAGTTTACAATCAAATTTCGTAACTTACATAATTTTCAGTTAAGATCATACTTCATAACTTACATAATACTTGTATAGAAAAAAATTGATTCAAAGTATATAGGTCGGAAACTTTGACGGGTTGCCTTATATCTCACCGTTAGATATAATGGATCCTCCTAGGTGTAACAATGCCACGTATGATGAATCTAAAAGAATACAAAACTTACCTAATTTTACGATCAAATTTCATAACTTACATAATTTTAAGTTAAGAACAAACTTCATAACTTACATAATACTTGTATAGAAAAAAATGATTCAAAGTATATAGGTCGGAAACTCCGATGGGTGCCTTATATCTCACTGTTAGATATAATGGATCCTCCCTAGGTGTAACAATGCCACGTATGATGAATCTAAAAGAATACAAAACTTACCTAATTTTACGATCAAATTTCATAGCATTATTTACATAAATTATTAATTAACAATTTAGCCGTGTAATTTATTGTCAACTTTAGACTTCAACAACTACAAAATGGATAGGAGTTGGATGAAATTGTCAAGGGTAAGCAATGACTATTGAAATGGAGTAGAAACTTTTCTTAATTTTGTATTTCAAAATGCAAGACAAGAGAATATGATTCTTTGCCCATGTAAAACGTGTTGCAATATTAACTGGCATTATCGTGAAGTGGTCTACGAACATCTAGTTGTTAATGGCTTTGTCCGGGGGTACAAAAAATGGTTTTTTCATGGAGAGTGTACATCTAGTGGAGCATCTTCATCGCTGAATCTGGGGTATCCTAATAGTGCTTTCAATCAGAATGTTAGAGACGATAACATGGAAGGCATGTTGCGGGATGCTTTTAATATGCGCAGTGATGGTTTCGGGACATTTCCACCTCACTTGGGTGCAACTGATGATCATAGTTTTGGTGGAAATACTTTCACCGAAACAAGAAGCAGTGTACCGGATGAACAGCCAAATGAAGAAGCGGCGAGATTCTACACGTTACTTGGTGAAATGAATGAAGAACTGTATGAGGGATCAAAATTTTCCAAGCTATCATTCTATATTCGTCTTTTTCACTTGAAATGTTTGGGGGTGTGGACCAAAAAATCGTTGACAATACTGTTAGAGTTTCTTGAAGAAATGTTCCCGTTTGCAAAAATCCCTCAATCTTTCAAAGACATGAAGAAGTTGATAACGGATTTGGGCCTTGGCTACAACAAAATTCACAATTGCCCAAATAACTGCATGTTGTATTGGGGCGACCGGATAAATCAACAGTGTTATCATGTATGCGGCCAATCTCGTTGGATTAATAGAAATACAGAGGACGGTTACGAGGATGAACATGATATACAGTCAAGGAAGCAGCTAGTTAAGGTTTTACGGTATTTTTCGCTAATACCAAGGCTTTAACGGCTTTTCATGTCATCGAAGACAGCCAAATCAATGACGTGGCACTGTGATGGACAAACAAATAATGGGTTGTTAAGGTATCCTGAAGATTCTTTAGCTTGGAAATGGTTTGACTCCAAATTTCCAAGCTTTGCAAGTGATCCTCGGAGTGTGAGGCTTGGGCTAGCATCCGATAGATTTAACCCTTACAAACTCATGAGCACAACGTATAGTACTTGGCCTGTGGTGCTTGTTCCTACAATTTGCCTCCATGGGTTTGCATGAAACAATATTCTTTTATCTTGTCTATGATTATACCGGAGAGAAAGGGTTGGAATGATATCGACGATATTTGTAGCCACTTGTTGACGAGTTAAAACAACTATGGGCTGGTGTTTAGACATACGATGCAATGAGAAAAGAGAACTTTAATTTACGTGCGGCTTTAATTGGACTATTAATGACTTCCCGGCTTATGCTAATTTATCTGGTTGGAGTACCACGGACGTTATGCTTGTCCGTGTTGTCTTTGTCTGCGTACATGTTCGCAATGGTTATATAATGGGAAGAAGTTCTCTTACATGGGGCATCGTCGGTGGTTACCGTAAAATCATACATTTAGATTTTAGAGTGCTCGGTTTGATGGTATCAAGAGTTCGAGACCACTCCTTTGCTGATCCGGTGGATCCGAAATATTCTTAATGTTGAAAGATATGAATTTCATTTATGGGAAGATGGATCAACCCGCCAAGCCGCAAAGCAATAGAAGATCTAGGGATGAATGTGATGATGAATCTGATGAAGAGGATGATCCTAATGAGGCGGACTTGTGGAAAAAAAGAAGTATTTTTTTTCGATTTGCCTTATTGGGAGCATAAGATTTTATGTCATAATCTTGATGTCATGCACATAAAGAAAAATGTCTGCGAGAACATCGTTGGGACTATTTTGAATGTCAATGGAAAATCGAAAGATAATCTTCAGAGTCGACTTGATTTAGTCCATATGGGAATTCGGCGTGAGCTTCATCCTCGAGCACTTTCGAATATGAAATATCGGTTGTCACCTATTATTTTTCAATGTCAAGACGGAGAAAGAAGTGTTCATGACGGTGTTGAAGGATATAAAGGTCCGGATGCGTATGCATCAAATATATCGCGATGTGTGAGTCTTAAGGATCAAGACTATATGGCTTAAAATCGTATGACTATCACATCTTGATGCAAGACTTCTTGCCGCTTGCTATGCGGTGCTGTATGTCGAAAAAGGTGACGACTCCTGTAATTGAACTGTCGAATATTATGAAAGGTATTTGTGGTAAAATTGCGGAATTGTTGTTAATTCTTTGATTACAAGTTATGCTAGTGCTAGGGATAGTAATCCGATCGAGGGGAATTTGAAATATTACGGACTTATTACTAACATCATTGAGTTGGATTATTAAGGCAATTGCAAAGTTGTCTTATTTCGAGGTGATTGGGCTGATGTGAATACGGCTCGCGGAATTAAAAACGATCAATATGGCTTTACAATGGTGAATTTCTCTCGATTGATTCACACCGGAGAACAACTGATGGAAGAGCCGTATGTTTTCTTCTCAAGTTAAACAAGTTTTTTACTCCGAAGATCCAACTGATGATGGTTGGTACGTTGTACTTCAAAACACCCCTAGAGACTTGTTCGACATTGGCAGTGGAAGTAGAGATGACATAGTCGAAAGATCGAAACTTTGCCTTTTCCGAACAAGACTTAACGAAAATATCCCTAGTACTAGTCAACAATTTCAATGGGTTCGTCGGGATGTGGACGAAGATATTTACTGAAATATGATGTAGTAAGATTTAACGATTTATTATTTATATGTTATATTATAATTTTCATGTTGGTCATGTTACATAATTTAAGCTGCTTTTAAATGTCCTATTATTGTTGTTATTTGTTACTAAAATTTTGAACTATTTTATGTGTATTGCGGGGATAATGCCTAGAAGACGATTACTGAGATTTAAATATTGTCCAAGTACTCCAAATCTAGAAGAAGTAAATAGTGCACAGGATACAGTTGTTGGATCTTCTACTCTGCTGGACATAGATGACGAGCATGGACAAATCCAAAGTAATGTTAAGTTTATTTTACATGCATGTTGAATTTTATTATTGATTTATTTTTCAATTTTAATATAATATTATATCATTTTTCAATTGAGGGTGGTGGGACGACCGAGCTCGGGGACATACATTACTACATGATTTATAATGACTTAGAGCCTACCGAATCGTGTTCAAGTAAGGAGAAACAATCATGGCCACCTACCAGATCTGAAGCTCATTGTTGGCGGGCTATTTGGGCATTATAGCACGAAATGCGAATATGTTGCCCATTAACTACTTAATCATGGCATCACGTGCTCGATGCCAACAAAATCAAGCTTTCGATAATATTAAGGTAATAAAAGGTGAATGTAATTTATAATACTTTAATTTAACCATCATTTATATTAACTTTTTTAAAATTTTTTTTCTAGGGTAAATTTGCTTTAGAGGTCTCCGATGACTATGTTAAGAAGACGTTGGGTAAAAAATGGAGAGACAATAAAAGCATCCTAAAAAAACAATATTTTAAGAAAGACATAAGCCTCAAAGAAAAATTATAAATGTCCCACGGAATGTTGAGGTACCAATGGGAAGATCAAGTTAGATTACGGAATTCAAAGAAAGGAGAGGTATTACGTACTTTTAAGGTCTTATAAATTTTTCAGTTTATCGTATTTACTATATACATAATTCAAATTCCATTATGTAGGATCGTGAGCGAGTTGGAACAAACAATGACAGAAATTCACAACAATTCAAGTTTTGCTCGTGCGGGCCGAGTTCCGAAGTTTTGCTTATTTCAAATATTAATTACTTTATAATACTAAATTATATTTTTCGCTATAATGTAGGAAGTTTCATCGGTCAAAAGTTGGACGCCTTGACTTTTTGACATTACGTGGATCTCCGACATCGAGGTATTATAATTTAAAATTTGATTTATTATAAATATTTATAATGTTTAATTACAATAGTTTAATTCATCGTTTGTAGTTGTAAATTTATAATTTTAGGTTATGTTCCATTCCTTTTTATTATATATTTCGTTTTAACTTTTTATTGATTTATTAGGATAAACTAAAGGAGAAGAAGGCGGAGTATGAAGCGGTTGCTTGATCGACGATTCTATTAATCTCGAGGAGATTGATAATAGAATTATTGCTGATGTTTTGGGTCCTGAAAGGTACGACTGCTTCGATTGGTAGTTTTGTTAATCTTGAGTATATTTATAACAAAATTATCACTAATGTTTTGGGTCTTACAAGGTATGGTCGGGTTCGATGTCAAGGATCAGGTGTTACCCCGACTCAATATTTTGGACCTGGCTCTCAACAATACATGCCTTCCGGAGTCAATCTCATGCTGAAGTTTAGAGATTGAAAGACCAGATATCTCTGATGGAAGCGAGCACAGCTGAGCAAATTTCTCAGCTTAGAGCGGAGGCAGTGGCGAGGGAGGCGGAGCATATTGCTCAACTTAGAGCGGAGGCAAGAAGCAAGGGAGGCGAGCGTAACAAAAGTATGAAGAACTCCAGCTACAGCTGCAGACTATGATGCAGTTGTTCCAGCAGCAGTCGCAGAGGCCGCCCTCTTAAACATTTGTTTTATTGTTGTAAGATTTTTTTTAACATTGTTACAGTTAACATTATTGTAAAATTGTTTGAATTATTATTCATTTATTAATAAATATCATATATCTTTTATTAAATTTGAAGTATCGTTTAGATTTAATGCTTTTGGTGAGATTTAAATGTTTTATTTGCTGCCTTGGGTTGGAATTATATGCAATTGCTACTGTTTTTGGTTGGTTTTAATGCGAGAGGGTAGGATATTGCGTAAAAATAGATCGCAAATTTGTGCAAATTAGCGGCGTTATTGCAAAAAACGCCGCTAAAGATTAGACCTTTAGCGGCGTTTCTTATAAAAGTGCCGCTAAAGGTTCGATCTTTAGCGCGTTCTTAAAAAGCGCCGCTAAAGGTTCTGTCTTTAGCGCGTTTCTTAGAAAAGCGCCGCTAAAGGTCTGTCTTTTAGCGGCGTTTCTTAGAAACGCACCGCTAAAGGTCTGGTCTTTTAGCGGCGTTTCTTAGAAAAGCACCGCTAAAGGTCTGGTTTTAGTGGCGTTTCTTAGAAAAGTGTCGCTAAAGGTCTGGTCTTTTAGCGGCGTTTCTTAGAAAAGCGCCGCTAAAGGTCTAGACTTATAGCGGCATTTTTTCGCAATAAACGCCGCTAACTTTTGCTACGCGTGTTTTAGCGGCATTTTTTGCGGCACTTTCAAAAGCGCCGCAAATTATATTAGTGGCGCTTAAAAACGCCGCTAAAAGCCATAAAAAACGCCGCTAAAAGTCTGTTTTGGTGTAGTGCCAGCAAGCTCATTCTTGACATTAATTGAGTGAAAATAATATTTATGCCAGGTGATTAAAGATAAGGGTTACAACATAAATACTAAAAATTCAAGGGAAGATATTTGAACACAGGACCTTAGGCACACATCTAGAACATTTATCCACTGAAATAGATCAATTTATTTGACATAATTTCACAATCTTATCTCAAAAATCAAAACGTGACTATTCTTGGTTTCGCTAACCCAGTTTATTCTAACCTAATTTTTAGGATGTGACAACTCTCTCCTCATTAAAAGAATTTTATCCTCGAAATTCCTGTTGTCGCACCATACACTTAACCACAAAGTCTAAAATTTCTTATTCATGCTGATCTTCACACTATCGCTGTGCAACTCTAATTTCAATGAAAACCTAATCCAAACAATTTTCTAATGTACATCCTATTTACTATCTCAGATTATCTCCAAAAACTTTTTACAGAAGTACCATTGATGATTACACAATCCCAAAGTCTTAGAACTACAATGACAATGAAACTTTTGAGTACCACTAAACACTTAATCAATGCTAGGTACAATTCCAGATATAACTATATTGCTGCCAGATGTGTCTCGATCCTCAAGATTCCTAGTTGCACAACCCAATCTCTAATTTCTCCCTTTGAGTCGAAGCTTGTATCTGATTCAGAGAACATCATGAACAGTCCCTAATATGATGCTCAATGGATCTATTTTTAAAATGCGCTCTCTAAGAGATTAATCTCTTCTGCTAACTTGGTCCCATTTGACCGAGGTCGCTCAGTCAAAGACCTTTAACTCACAGGTATATAATGAACCTCTGTGGTCCTTTGCAAATCTCTTAACATATCTTGGGACACAACATTGTCTCCAGCTTCCTAATTACCGCCATCAGAAATAGGCATTTCAATAGTATCGCTAATTTGCAAAATGGGTACGCTTCCCAGAGAAGAGGACCCGACGTGAGCCATTTGACAAAGTCTGCCACATGTCTCATGCCATGACCACAGAAACTGTATAAAATCATTTTACTTATCTTCAGTTCAAAAGGCTAAAGTTTAGCTTAGGTTATTAAAAATCCAAAATCTAAAGTTTTATCAGAAGTAATTATCAGAGTTTAGAGAGTGTTTATTTTCCACAGTCCCTAAAGACAAACAATTTGTATCAAAGTAGCAAAGGCAAAAGTATCTAAACTATAACTAAAGTTTAAGTTTCTTACTTGGATCGACATCAGAGTTTTAGTTTCACTTTTCAAAAGTCAAAAGATCAAACTTAGTACAATTTTTTTAATATTGCAAAGACATATATTTTCAAAACATTTTGGACCCAAAAATATACAGCCTGAGTTTTGCATCCTAACTCTGATACCACTAACGTAACACTCTAAGCCCGGACTAGAAGTTATAACCGGATACTGAGGAATTATGTCAACTTGTTCAAAAGCTTTTGTCCTAATTAGACTCAGTGCATATTTCGAAAGCATAAAAATTGACAAAACTCTCATAGATTTTGGAAAAACCAAAATCCAAATTTAAAACCCAGAATTCAAATTCAAAATCGTGAGTTTTGAAAGTACTAATGTTGCCAGTTCATTTCCAGTACTAAGACAAATGTTCATTAAAAAACATATATTTAATTACAGAAAACACTTAAGTGATTACTTCATTTCCAGTGGAAAATTTTCAAAGTTTTAGTTTTAAAAACAGAAATCTAATTTGATAACTGGTGTGATCTACAGTTTTACGTATGAAAATTTTTAATTTC
The DNA here is from genome assembly GCA_025506655.1 of Gossypium rotundifolium. NCBI lineage: Eukaryota > Viridiplantae > Streptophyta > Magnoliopsida > Malvales > Malvaceae > Gossypium > Gossypium rotundifolium. Next base: position 37,325,596 of record CP106734.1, read on the forward strand.
GACGAATAAAGCAAAAACCAAACAAAGGCCAAAAAAAAAAACAAGAACAAAATCGAATTCGAAAATGGAGTCAAGAAATTCAAAACAGGCCATTTTATGTGAAAACCAATCCGAGGTCTCACATGTCGTCCAATCCTAAATCTGAATGTCACCTGAAACATATTAAAGAAACGGGTGAGCTAGAAGCCTAGTGTGTGACTCGGCCTACAAACAAAATTTTTACTAATAACATGTACAAATGTAAATGTCATCACAGAATTTTACTTATAAAGTACACTTATACTATAACATCCTAAAATTTGGAATTTTATGTGTTGCATTAATTCTTGGGTTAAGCTAGTTAAAAATATTAATTGTGTAAGTTTAGGGATTCTGTGAAGTCTCGGGGTCTATTTGGGCCATAGTAATTTTTTTTTTATTTAAGCTTATTAGGGAGAGATAGTAAATGGCATCAAGGTTTATGGAAATTAGCGAGCATTTTGCTAGCATAAAGGAGCTTATGGTAAAGGGGATATGGTGCCACATGACGGACTTTAAGGGGAGAGGTTCAAATCCCATCAAGTGCAAAGTTTTGATTAATTTTTTTTTGTTCTTTCCCTAAGTGCCGGCCAAGATAGTGAATAAGGCAAGGTGGACTTTTTAATTTTGGCAAGGTGGCTAAAGAAATAAGGAAAGGATGAGGGTAGGGAAAGAAATCAAAAGGAAAAGGCAAGTATAGGGAACATGTTTGCCTTTTTCAAGATAGATGTTTTGGAAAGTTTTGGTTGGCCAAATTTTGACCTTATTGTCATGTTATGGACGGTTTTGGTATAGGTAGAGGTAGCCGAATTTTCTTTGTCTTTTGGTAAAAACTTTGGTGCTTGTTTTGGCCAAAATTCCTTTAGCATCATTTTGTGTCATTTTTCTTTCTCTCCAAACTTCTTCTTCTCTTTGCTGAATCTTTATAACATCCCAAAATTGGGCCTAGGAGAATTGAGCCCAATGGGCCTTAGGCGTAGTAGTGTTTAAATTTTTAGAGAATAAGAGATCGGATTAAATGCAAGTTAGACCTATTGGATAAGTGATTTTGGAAGGTTAGAGGGCCTCTATGAAGTCCTGGGATCAAATATTGGCTTTGGGGAAATTTTGGTTTTAGGTGAAAAAAAACCCTGGAAGTTGGCAGATAGGCCTTAAGAATAAAAATATGGAGGAAAATGACACAAGTAGAGTGTGTGGTGTAGTGGCAAAGTGACGCTACATAGAGACAAGGGAGTGATGCCACAAGGAAGGAAGGAGGTCCAAGGTTCAAGTCTTGGCTTTTGCATTTTGGTTTCTTTTTCCTTGGACCTTAGAATTTGGCCCATAGTTTATATTTAGTTGTGCATGGTTTAAGACACAAGAGGAGCTTGTGGACAAGTGGTTAGCGGCGTGGATTATGTTCCAGGGGAGCCTAGGTTCGAATCTCATGAGAAGCAAGGGAGTATTTATTTTATGATTGACTGGCAAGAGTTTCAGCTTGAATTTAAACTCTCTTGACGAAGGATCCCACATCGGAAAGACACAAAGAATGAAGGTGAAGAGCTAGCTATATAAAGAGCATGCCAGGAGGAGGGTTAACATACCTTGGTGGGCGTTGGGCACAAGAGTGGTCGCAGCGCGGTTTAGCACCAGAGTCCTATCAGGTGTGTAACTCTCTCTACTCTAGTTATAGAGCGGCAAAATGCGAAATGCTTACACATTCATTAGTAGCCACACGAGCGCGAAGTGCATGTGTGGGGGCTTCACGCGATAGTTGAGGCCATCAAGAGTATTCTCGTGGGTTGAAATTTGCTTGGGCCTCGATGGGCCAAAGTGGGCCTAATGGGCCCGTGGGCCCATATGAGTAAATTGTATGATTGGTTAGTACTAGACTAGGTGGAACTTATATACGTGGTTAGATTTGTGCTAGGTGGGCCACACGAGCATGGGGGCAGGATGGGCGAAATCGGGTTTAGGCCAATCATCCCAAGACGACCTAATGGTAGGTGAGTCGCTAGTGGCAACATTAGGCCTTCTGAAGGCCATTGCGCTTGTAATTTACTGAAAATACCCTTGGTGGGTAAATTACGAAAATGCCCTTGGTAGGTAAAATTACGGTTATACCCTTAGAGGTTGATTAGCATGATTATGTTGTTTAGTTTTTGCCGATTGTAGGAAGGCAAAACCTTTTAGGAGGCGATAGTCGATTTGCGTAGTGATCTCACCGTGATTTGGAGACTTGAGACTTTTAGGAGCCATGTGTGATTTCGAGGTTTAGTCAATCGTGCTAATCAAAAGCGTAATCATCGTGCCTTGTTGCTCGGTTAATTGTTTATTAATGTGTATACTTGAGTATGATGTGTGATAGCCGACAATAAAGGCTAAAATGATGGATACCCATGTGTGGGGTAATCGATTAACAGGTTAGTAAATTGTGATATTAAATTATTTATGGTGCCTGCGTGATATAATAATGAGCATGTGAGGTATACTCATTCGATATAATGATTTGACATGATACATTTGCATATTTGCATGGGGATTGGTTTTGATCAAGGAAGGACGGTGTACATATTATGTACGTGGTCTAATGTTAGCCTCGTGCTACATTAGCGCTTGATGATTAGTCGTGTGCTTCATCAAGGAGATGTTGGCTAGGTGCCCATCTCGGCGGTTGATAGCTGAGTGCATCACCGTAGACGGATTAATGTTGGGATCACTTATGTGATCGGTGGCTCTGCCACGGCCTTGAGCAGCAAGTCTGCCAAGGTAGGATTTGAGGATCACGATGTGATCGGTGGCTCACCACGGCCTTGTCAAGCAGTGTCCGAGGTAGGATATGTGGGATCACTCGGTTGTGATCGATGGATTAGCCACGACCTTGGTGGAGTCTGCTAAGGTTGGTGTAATGGATGGACTTAGGTTGGGCTGGGATACATTTGGCATGACTGGTTGCATGGACTGTGTAAATATGGGTCAAGCCCATACGTGTGGAAACATGTGTAATGATTATGCATCGAGTCGTGGACTCACCCAATTTTTCTTAACCATTTCGTGTGATTCATGAGCTTGGACCGGGTTGGAGTGGATACGAGGTGGCCATGCGAAAAGAGATTTTGATTATTTTACGCAATTTTTGAAATTAAGTATTTTGTTTAAATATTGGGTTGTAATAAGGGCATTGTTATTATTTTTGGTATTATTTTATTATGGGCTTAATTTAATTAAATTACTATGTGAAGATGATTTTATTTTTAGCCACCTATTTATTCAAAGTATATACATAAAAGTTTTAATTTGGACATCTTATAATAACAAAGTTTTACTTATAATTTTAAATGGACATGGTTTTCAAAAGTTAACAAATTTACATGTTTTATTCTAAAGTCAAAAGATTTTCAACCGTTCTTCCGATGACATACCGAGATCCGTCGTGGCTTGTGGGCGGGTTTGGGGTGTTACAAATTGGTATCGAGCAGGTTCAAAACTCGACTTTGGGGTTTTGGGCCCAAAATGTTTTTCTTTGGGCTTTTCAAGAATTTGGGCTTTCATAAAATTTTTCAGGTTATTCTGGCATGGCACCTGTACCTTTGGCCCGAAGTCCACCAGGTAAGTACTTCGAACTTTTGAAGTGATTTGTTATATGAATTGTTATGGGTTTATTTGGGCTCGTAGATTAGAATATTAGGACTATTGAACCCGAGGACTAGTCTACTCAAACATATGCATAAAACTTAAGGATTATTAAACAAACCTGTGAAGTTAGTCGCCGAGTTAAGGTGTGGCAACCACTGTACGCATGTCTAGGATTGGTATTCAGTAAGAGCTTGGTACTTAAGCAGTCCTAGCGACTCACCTTCTCTTTACTCGAATCCTACAGTGCGTAGCTACTGGTTCACCTTAACCAAGAGGACTTATTCATAAAGCTAAACCAATTATTAAAACCCGAAAGGATTTGCCTTCTTGTTTTAAAACCCTTGTTTTTTTTTAAATTTTCAAATTTACCCCTTTGGTTTGTAAACCCAAAATCTGATTTTAAAAGATGTTTTTCTCGATTTACAAAATTACCAAAATGCCCTAGTGGTAAAATTACAAAATGCCCTCAGTTTGTAAAATTACCGTACTACCTCAACTTTTGTTAAAATGGTTTTACTTTACAAAATACCAAAATCCTGAGTTTTACATATTATGATACTCGGTTTGGGGAAATTCTGAAAATACCCACGGTTGATAAAATTTTCAACATGCCCTTGGTTTCTAAATTTTCATATGATCCTCGACTTTTACTAAAATATTCCTATTTTACAAAATATCACAAAATCCTATTTTGCAAAATATTGAGATATCCAGATTGAAATTTACAAGAATACCCCGACTTACGTAATTACCAAAATAACCCCCAATTTACAAATTTCAATGACATCTTTAATTTGGAAATTTTCAAAATACCTTTAAGTTCTAACAATTTTGAAATGCCTCGATTTGTAAAGATTTTTCCAATTGACCCGGTTTATTACAAAAATACCCTATAGGACAAATGATGAAAATACCCTAGGGTAGAAACAGGCAAAAATGTCCGAATAGTGAATGTGTGTGGTAGATACCACTGAATGGATGTGTTTTTAGTAAAGAATGTGAATGTTTGAATTAGAATAGAGAACTTGAGATGAAACTTTGTGTGATCGAAAGAACCACTTCTGGAACTTCTATTCATAAAATTTGCTCGTGGATAAATAGAGGAACAAAATTTCTAATGCATAAAACTTTCTAAATAGATTAAGTCATGACGCTAGATATGAGTTCTAGGGGGCGTGATCGCAATACTCGTGGACGTGGTAGAGGCGGGATGGCGATATCTAGAACCTTGAATGTGGACTTAGAAGTCGTGCGTAGAGAATGTGGTTAGTTTTATTAAAATCGAGTCTTGTGACAAGAGCGTAGTGTGGTAGGTTAGGATGTGCAATCAGAGTTAGTTGGAAATTTCGAGGACGAAATTTCTTTAAGGAGGGTAGATTTGTAACATCCCAAAATTGGGCCTAGGAGAATTGAGCCCAATGGGCCTTAGGCGTAGTAGTGTTTAAATTTTTAGAGAATAAGAGATCGGCTTAAATGCAAGTTAGACCTATTGGATAAGTGATTTTGGAAGGTTAGAGGCCTCTATGAAGTCACGGATCAAATATTGGCTTTGGGGAAATGTTGGTTTTAGGTGAAAAAAAACCCTGGAAGTTGGCAGATATGCCTTAAGAATAAAAATATGGAGGAAAATGACACAAGTAGAGTGTGTGGTGTAGTGGCAAAGTGACGCTACATAGAGACAAGGGAGTGACGCCACAAGGAAGGAAGGAGGTCCAAGGTTCAAGTCTTGGCTTTTGCATTTTGGTTTCTTTTGCATGGACCTTAGAATTTGGCCCATAGTTTATATTTAGTTGTGCATGGTTTAAGACACAAGAGGAGCTTGTGGACAAGTGGTTAGCGGCGTGGATTATGTTCCGGGAGCCTAGGTTGAATCTCATGAGAAGCAAGGAGTATTTATTTTATGATTGACGGCAAGAGTTTCATTGAATTTAAACTCTCTTGTGAAGGATCCCACATCGGAAAGACACAAAGAATGAAGGTGAAGAGCTAGCTATATAAAGAGCATGCCGGAGGAGGGTTAACATACCTTGGTGGGCGTTAGGCAGGGAGTGGTCGCAGCACGATTTAGCACCGAGTCCTATCGGTGTGTAACTCTCTACTCTAGTTATAGAATGGCAAAATGTCAAATTCGGTTACTCAAGCATTAGTAGCCACACGAGCGTCGAAGCGCATGTGTGGGGCTCAACGCGATAGTTGAGGCCATCGAGTATTCTCGTGGGTTGGGTCGCTTGGGCCTCGATGGGCGAAGTGGGCCCAATGGGCCCGTGGGCCCATATGAGTAAATTGTATGATTGGTTAGTACTAGACTAGGTGGAACTTATATACGTGGCTAGATTTGTGCTAGGTGGGCCACACGAGCATGGGGGCCCGAATGGGCCAAAATCGGGTTTTAGGCCCAATCATTCGGTACGACTGAAAATGGTAGCTGAGTCACTAGTGGCAACATTAGGCCTTCGAAAAGGCCATTACAGTTGTGAATTTATGAAAATACCCTTGGTGGGTAAATTACGAAAATGCCCTTGGTAGGTAAAATTACGGTTACACCCTTAGAGGTTGATTAGCATGATATGTTGTTTAGTTTTGGCCGATTGTAGGGAAGGCAAAACCTTTTAGAGGCGATAGTCGACATTTGCGTAGTGATCTCCGAGATTTGGAGACTTGAGACTTTTAGGAGCCATGTGTGATTTCGAGGTTTAGTCAATCAGTGCTAATCAAAAGTGCGTAATCATCGCCTTGTTTCTCCTGTTAATTGTTTATTAATGTGTATACTTGAGTATGATGTGTGATAGCCACAATAAAGGCTAAAATGATGGATACCCATGTGTGGGTAATCGGTTATGTGTTAGTAAATTGTGATATTAAATTATTTATGGTGCTCATGTGATATAATAATGAGCATGTGAGGTATACTCATTCGATATGATGATTTGACATGATACATTTGCATATTTGCATGGGGATTGGTTTTGATCAAGGAAGGACGGGTGTACATATTATGTACGTGGTCTAATGTTAGCCTCGTGCTACATTAGCGCTTGATGATTAGTCGTGTGCTTCATCAAGGGAGATGTTAGCTAGGTGCCCATCTCGGCGGTTGATAGTGAGTGCACCACCGTGAGACGGATTAATGTTGGGATCACTTATGTGATCGGTGGCTCTGCCACGGCCTTGAGCAACAAGTCCGCCAAGGTAGGATTTGAGGATCACGATGTGATCGGTGGCTCACCACGACCTTGTCTGTGGTCCGCCGAGGTAGGATATGTGGGATCACTTTCGGTTGTGATCGGTGGATTAGCCACTGCCTTGGGCGAGTCTGCTAAGGTTGGTGTAATGGATAGACTTAGGTTGGGTGGGATACATTTGGCATGACTGGTTGCATGGATCGTGTAAATATGGGTCAAGCCCATACGTGTGAAACATGTGTAATGATTATGCACCGAGTCTGTGGACTCACCCAATTTTCTTAACCATTTCGTGTGATTCATGAGCTTGGACCGGGTTGGAGTGGATACGAGGTGGCCATGCAGAAAAGAGATTTTGATTATTTTACGCAATTTTTGAAATTAAGTATTTTGTTTAAATATTGGGTTGTAATAAGGGCATTGTTATTATTTTTGGTATTATTTTATTATGGGCTTAATTTAATTAAATTACTATGTGAAGATGATTTTATTTTTAGCCACCTATTTATTCAAAGTATATACATAAAAGTTTTAATTTGGACATCTTATAATAACAAAGTTTTACTTATAATTTTAAATGGACATGGTTTTCAAAAGTTAACAAATTTACATGTTTTATTCTAAAGTCAAAAAGATTTTCAACCGTTCTTCCGCAGTGACATACCAGATCCGGTCAGGGCTTGTGGGTCGGGTTTGGGGTGTTACAATCTTCAAGTCTTTAGTGAGCATTTTTGTTTCTTCATTTCTTTCTTGTTTGTCGAAAGTACCAAACCATTGAGATCAAAATATTTCCAATTCATTTTCCCTTGAAAATCGAATCTAGTAAGCACTCCTTCTCCATTTTTCCTTTCTTTTCTTTTTCACGAATTTCTCCAACTCTACTATCTTCTTCTCTAATCCATACCCTCATAACTGAAACTATTCTTGGTCATTTTCTTCCATAGCCAAAACTCTCAATCCACAATCACTCCTTCATAACTTCTTTCTCGTTTGAGTTGACATACCTTCTTCAATTAAATTGGTAAGTGAATTCTTTTCTACTTCATATTCTTTTTTTAGCCAAATAAGTATTTATCATTATTCGGCTGTAAATCGTGATCTTAATCGAAAATGGTGTTATCTTCCACATCTTCATATCTTAATCACCCTTTTTTTCATAGTGTTCGAAGTGGGTGGCCATGTATCTTTCTAGCCCTAAGTCAAACAGTGGAAATTGGATCCAATATCGATAAGGTAAGGAATTTTTCGTGGGTCATTTGAAATCGTTCTTTAATCGTATAAGTTGTTGTCGGGATAATAGGGGTTGTGATTAATCAATTATATTTTTTTAGGGACTTTATCGCTCGATCTATCAGCTAGTTGATCACGTGATTCAAGTGGTAAGCCGACCCTTTTTCCTTAGTTGATTATTTTATAGCAACATAATATTATTTTTGGCTAAGATTTTATTCAATGGAGGCAAGCGATATCGAATCGAAAGGGAAAGCGAGTGGAGATCGCAAAAGGAGCCGATTTGCAATCCCTACTCTTAAATTCAAATGAACCACCAGGCTGTGGACCATCATCCGGGGAGAATCGACAAATCGTGGTCATTCAAGATTCCAAGGGTAAACACTTTAGATCGTTTATTTAGAGTTGATTAATAAAATCACGTATGTCGTCTAATCGAGCGTTGTGATATCTTAGGTGTCAAAGATCAAGAAAGCTTAGTACTTATCGTAACCAGGTGTGTAATCTCACACCGTTTTTTGTGGGTTTAAGATTGATATCATATTGGAAATAAGTCACTATGATTAAAATCGTAAAGTGGTGTAAATCGGGGAAAATTGGCCTAAATTTCTCTATTTTGATAAAATTGACAAAACTGGTATTAACACTGTGAAAACTACAAAATGTCCCTAAAGGTCAAATTACAAAAATGCCCAAAATGGGCCGATTTGATATATTGCCAAAATGGGCCGATTTGATATATTGCCAAATGGGCTGATTTGATATATTGCCTTAATGGGTCGTTTTGATAAATTGCCTTCATGGGCCAATTTGATAGATTGCTCTAATGGGCCGATTTGTAAAAGTGTTTCAATGGGCCGAAATTGTTGTAATGAAGCTCTGAATTAATGATTGTTGTTATATTGTAAATATCATGATTTATCACGTATGTTGCATTTACATAATTTTGCATGGGATGGGAAAATGTTGAAGAGAAGTGATTTTGGTGGCACTGCCACAAAGTTGTTTGTTAATCTGATTCGTTATGATTTTGGTTGCTTGGCCACAACCAAACTAAATTATAAATGGAAAAATGCCTGCGATTGGTGTGTTTGGCGGGGTGGGTTGACTTGATCCCCACAGGTGTGATGGGATGGTACGGGAGGTGTGTAGCGGATGGATTATTAGGTTGGGTTGGGTTGCATTATCTTCATTTGATTTATTTGATACATTATTATGAAAAGGGGCTTAGGCCCAAAATATTGCTAAAGGGTTCAAGCCTAGTGATCAACGGTAAGGTGATTATACACTAAGTTCTAGTAACTCACCCCGTTTCCTTAACCCTTGTAGGTAATGCTCAGTGATGTGGACTTGGGCCATGGATGACTTGGTGGGGGCCATACTTCAGAAACAGTTTTATTTGGACTCTAGATTTCTTTTTTTTATTACTTTACTATTTTGAGTTAAATGTTGTAATAAGGCCTCTGGATTATTTTATTTTGCTTTATGTTTGACATACTTATATTTTGCTCAAGTTAATTTTAAATGATATTTTCTTTGAAAAAAACTAAATTAAAGGATTTATTTTCTAAAACAGACTAACAAATGGTTTTCATAGTAAACTTTTACAAATATTTTAACTTGGAAAATTTCTCTCAAGTTTTCAACGATATTTTCAAAAATCACGGTTTTATAATATCTATAGTTCAACTTAGTGATTTATCAATCAACCTTCGAGGTTAGTGGTAATTTATCAAATATTTCAAATTAAACTTGTTTTCTCGATTATAGCCAAACAACACCTATTTTAGTACGAATAAAAAGGATTTAACATGTTTTTCTCATGTGATATGTCAGATCCAATCATAACGTATGGGCTGGGTTTGGGGTGTTACATTTTATGGTATCAGAGCCTAGGTTACAGAACTCGGCAATGGTTTGGGTTCAAAAATGTTTTCCAAAAGCTACTTGAATTTTAAATTATAAATGTACATTCTAAACGAAGTATGGCACCACGAGTATCCGACACAAGTCAAGTAAGTGTATATTATCATTGTATGATTATGATTATTGTGATATGACTGTAGGAATACTCTAGACTTTTAAGTTTTAGGTATTGAAACTATAGGGATTGAGACTATAGGATGCGCTTATGAAAATGACTTTAATTCTTATATTTCATAAAATATTATTTAATAAAAACTAAAATAGTATACTGATTCATAAGACTTTTAATCAGATTAAATCAAATTAGTTTATATAAGTGCTAGATGACGTAGACGCGATAGACATGGCCATGGTAGAGGCCGAGGCGCTAGAGTTGTGTCTGAGGCATCGGGTCATGTACCGGAAATGGACACACCTGCGTCACCTGTGACTGAAGCTGGGTCACATGATCGTGTGAGGGAGGACGACGCTCTATCCCAAGCAATGTTGCAAGTCTTAGAAAGGGTAGCTAGGGAAAGAACTGGGCTGGCAGCTCGTGGGTCAATTTCGGAACGACTTAGATTGAATGGTGCTGAGGTTTTTAGGGGTATATCGGGTGTGGCCCTAAATATTGCAGGGTACTGGCTTGAGGCTGTGGAGTGAATCATGGATGATTTGGACTGTATTACCGAGTAGAAACTGAAAGGAGTAGTGTCCTTGTTGAGAGAAGAGGCATATCAATGGTGGCTCACTGTTCAGGAAGGCACTGAGGCCAATTGTATTATCTGGGATTTCTTTAAGACGACATTCCAGGGAAAATATATCGGGGCTAGTTATATGGATTCCAGAAGGAAGGAATTCTTGAATCTGATTCAAGGAGGTAAAACTATAGTAGTAGACGAGGCAAAATTCTGCGTCTAAGTGGGTATGCCCGAGGAATAGTGCCGACTGACTACGAATGCTGTGTGCATTTTAAGGACGGGTTACTTGATGAGTTGTGGGTACTGATAGCCCCACAAAAGGAGAAGAGTTTTGCGACACTGGTGGAGAAAGCCAAGATAGCTGAAGAGGTTAAACACTCAGAGAGGCAACATCGAGACAGGGATAGAGGCAGGAACAAGAGAGACTTGGGGTACTCAGGTCCTGCTAGAGGGTTTCAAAAGAGGCCCAGTAATGAGGAGCCAGCTCGAGATAGGGTACCAGCTGCTACGAATCAGTTGCAACCATGTACAGATTACGAAAAATGACACCCGGGTGAATGCTGAAAGAGAACCGGTGGTTGTTTCAAATGCGGTTCCAAGGACTATCGACTTCGAGATTGCCCTCAACAGACCGTTCAGACTCAGGATGTTCGTAACTATGATGCAGAGCCAGCTAAATGCACTCAATAACCACCGAGAAGACGTGGGCCAGGTCAAGGTGGTAGTGGTGTAGGACGAGGTCAGGGTGCTTCGGGTAGAGGTACTAGTAATAGGGGTATCACGGAGGCGAGACAGCTAGGGTTGGTATATGCGGTTAGACGTCGAGAGGATGGCGATGCACCTGATGTAATAACCGGTACGTTCTTCATATCTGATGTACCTGTTATTGCTTTGATAGATATCGGATCAACCCATTCGTATGTTGCTTGTGTTGTATCCGAAAATTTGAACATTAGATCTGAGATTACTGCTAGAGAAATAACTGTAGTTAGTCCTCTAGGACAGTCGGTAATAGTAAATAAGTTATTTAGGAATATGCCCTTAGAAATTCAGGGGGAGAAATTTTTGGCAGATTTGATGGAACTGCCATTCGGCGAGTTTGACCTTATATTGGGCATGGACTGGTTGGTAAAACACCGTGCAAACTTGGATTGTCTTTGCAGCGTATATTCTTGAGAACTTCAGAGGATAAGGAAGTGAGGGTGATAGAAGAAAGAAGAAATTATCTGTCTAATGTGGTATCGGCTTTAAAGGCAGAAAATTTGGTGCGAAAGGCGTGTGGAGCATTTTTAGCCTTCATTAGTGCTTTGGATGCCAAGGAGTTGTCGGTGGAAAGTGTTAGAACGGTGAAAGAGTTTTTAGACGTCTATTTCGAGGAACTTCCAGGATTGCCTCCGGATCGGAGGTAGAGTTTGGCATTGAACTATTGCCAGGAATGGCTCTGGTGTCCATTGCTCCTTATAGAATGGCGCCGAAAGAGTTAGTGGAGCTTAAGGCTCAAATTCAAGAGTTGTTGGATCGCAGATTCATTTGACTGAGTGTGTCACCATGGGGAGCACCGGTCTTGTTCGTCAAGAAGAAGGATGGGTTGATGCGTATGTGCATCGATTATAGGCAGTTCAATAAATTCACGATCAAGAACAAGTATCCGTTGCTGAGAATCGATGATCTATTTGATCAACTGCGAGAAGCTTTAATTTTCTCGAAAATAGATTTGAGATCGGGTTATTACTAGCTTAAGGTCAAGGAGACGGATATTCATAAGACTGCGTTTCGAACTCGTTATGGGCATTATGAGTTCTTGGTGATGCCGTTTGGATTGACTAATGCACTAGTTGCATTTATGGACATGATGAATCGGGTCTTCCAACCCTATTTAGATCGGTTTGTGGTGGTGTTCATAGATGACGTCTTGGTGTACTCGAAGAATGAAAAAGAGCATGATTCGCATCTACAAGTAGTATTGTAGATATTAAGGGAGAAACAACTTTATGCCAAATTCAGCAAGTGTGAATTTTGGCTGAAGGAAGTGACCTTTTTGGGGCATGTTGTGTTGGCCGAAGAAATTAGAGTTGATCCCCGAAAGGTCAAGGCTGTGTTGGACTGGAAACCACCGAAGACAGTGGCTGAAATTTAGAGTTTTCTAGGGTTGGCCGGATATTACAAGCATTTCGTTGAGGGGTTTTCGTTGATTGCTACACCCCGAACTAAGTTGTTGCGTAAGGGAGTACCATTTGTGTGGTCAGATCAGCAGCAAGAGAGCTTTGAGAAATTGAAGAAGATTTTGACAGAAACGCCAGTATTGATTCAACTTGAGGCTGGAAAGGAGTTTATTATTTACTGTGATGCATCACACACGGGCTAGGGGTGTGTGTTGATGCAAGGAGGAAAAGTGGTGGCTTATGCATCTCGTCAATTAAGGCTGCATGATGTGAACTACCCCACTCATGATTTGGAGTTAACTGCAGTGGTGTTTGCTTTGAAGATTTGGAGACACTATTTGTACGGTGAGAAGTCGATTATTTATACGGATCATAAGAGTCTAAAGTACCTTCTTACCCAAAAGGAGTTGAACTTGAAACAACGGAGGTGGATAGAACTGTTGAAAGATTATGGCTTCTCAATAGAATATCATCGCAGGAAAGCTAACATGGTGGATGATGCGTTAAGTCGAAAGGTGATATCAGATCTGAGAGTGATGTTCGCTCACCTCAGCCTTTATGAAGATGGTAGCATGATGTCTGAACTTTAGGTGAAGCCTGCATGGATAAGTCAGATCATGGAAAAATAGTTGACAGATGAAGCGTTGAGTCCTCGACTTTAGCATGTGGAAGATGGTGAGATAGGGGATTTTGGATTGAATAGTGATGGAGTATTGTGTTTTCGCGGAAGAATTTGTATGCCCAAAGTTTCAGAATTGAGACAAATGATTTTACGAGTGGCGCATAGTAGCCCATATGCTACGTACCCCAGAAGAAATAAGATGTATCGAGACCTTCGTGAGCAGTATTGGTAGCCAGGGTTGAAACGGAAGGTTACTGATTTCGTGAGTAGGTGCTTGACATGTCAACAAGTGAAGGCAGAACATCAATTACTGTCGGGATTGCTACAATCGGTGAAAATTCCATTATGGAAATTGGAAAGGATAACCATGGAGTTTGTTAGTGGGTTACCCTTATTGCCTACTAAGAAAGATTTCGTTTGGGTAATAGTGGATCGGTTGATGAAGACTGCTCATTTCCTACCTATTCGCACGGATTACTCAATGCAGAAGTTGGCCAAGTTGTATGTAGCAGAGATCGTGAGGTTACATGGGGTACCAATGTCTATTATATCGGATAGGAACCCTAGGTTTACATCATGATTTTGGAAAGCTTTACATGAAGCTTTGGGAACAAAGTTAAATTTCAGCATGACATTTCATCCTCGGACAGATGGTCAGTTGGAGAGAGTAATCCAAATTTTGGAAGACATGTTAAGAGGCTGTGTGATCGACTTCAGGGGTAGTTGGGAGGATTTCCTACCATTGGCAGAGTTTGCATACAACAACAGCTATCAATCCAGCATCCAGATGGAACCCTTCGAGGCATTGTATGGTCGTAAGTGTCGTACTCCTACTTGTTGGACTGAGCTGGGGGAGCGATAGTTATTGGGTCCTGAGCTGATATTAGAGACGGAGGAAAAAGTAAAGGTAATTCGGGCACGGTTAAAGGAAGCTTCGGATAGACAAAAATCGTACGCGAATCTAAAGCATAATGATATTGAGTTTGCGGTGGGAGATCAGGTTTTTCTAAAGGTTTCACTTTGGAAGAAAATCTTTAGATTTGGAAGGAAGGGCAAGTTGAGCCCTAGGTTCATCGAACCATACCGTGTGTTGAAGCGTGTTGGACTAGTGGCATATCAGTTGGAATTACCACCGAAGTTAAGTCAGATACATAGTGTTTTTCATGTCTCAATGTTAAGGCGTTATCGATCGGATCCGTCTCATGTTGTACCGGTAGAGGAAGTTGAGATAAGACCTCACTTGTCTTTTGAAGAGGAGCTAGTGCAAATTTTAGATTGGGACGTTAAGGTGCTGAGAAGGAAGTCGATGCCATTAGTCAAAGTATTATGGCATAATCACGGATCAGAAGAAGCTACATGGGAGCATGAGGATGCGATTCAGCAGCAATATCCTCATCTCCTTTAATCAGGTAGATGTTTTGGAAAGTTTTGGTTGGCCAAATTTTGACCTTATTGTCATGTTATGGACGGTTTTGGTATAGGGAGAGGTAGCCAAATTTTCTTTGTCTTTTGGTAAAAACTTTGGTGCTTATTTTGGCCAAAATTCCTTTAGCATCATTTTGTGTCATTTTTCTTTCTCTCCAAACTTCTTCTTCTCTTTGCTGAATCTTCAAGTCTTTAGTGAGCATTTTTGTTTTTTCATTTCTTTCTTGTTTGCCGAAAGTACCAAACCATTGAGATCAAAATATTTCTCATTCATATTCCCTTGAAAATTGAAGCTAGTAAGCACTCCTTCTCCATTTTTCCTTTCTTTTTTTTTCACGAATTTCTCCAACTCTACTATCTTCTTCTCTAATCCATACCCTCATAACCGAAACTATTATTGATCATTTTCTTCCATAGCCGAAACTCTCAATCCACAATCACTCCTTCATAACTTCTTTCTCGTTTGAGTTGACATACCTTCTTCGATTAAATCGATAAGTGAATTCTTTTCTATGTTTATATTCTTTTCTTTTTAGCCGAATAGGTATTTATTATTATTCGGCTGTAAATCGTGATCTTAACTAAAATGGTGTTATCTTCCACATCTTCATATCTTAATCACCCTTTTTTTCGTAGTGTTCGAAGTGGGTGGCCGTCTATCTTTCTAGCCCTAAGTCAAACGGTGGAAATTGGATCCAATATTGATAAGGTAAGGAATTTTTTGTGGGTAATTTGAAATTGTTCTTTAATCGTATAAGTTGTTATCGGGATAATAGGGGTTATGATTAATCGATTATATTATTTTAGGGACTTTATCGCTCGATCTATCAGCTAATTGAGCATGCGATTCAAGTGGTAAGCCGACCCTTTTTCCTTAGTCAATCATTTCATAGTAACGTAATATTATTTTTGACTAAGATTTTATTCAATGGAGGCAAGCGATATCGAATCAAAAGGGAAAGCGTGTGGAGATCACAAAAGGAGCGGATTTGTGATCCCTACTCCTAAATTCAAATGAAGGGCAGTATCGGCGATTCGAGATTTTCCACCGGGTTGTGGACCATCATCCGGGGAGAATCGACAAATCGTGGTCGTTCACGATTCCAAGGGTAAACACTTTAGATCATGTATTTTGAGTTGATTAATAAAATCACGTATGTCGTCTAATCGAGCGTTGTGATATCTTAGGTGTCGAAGATCAAGAAAGCCTAGTACTTACCGTAATCAGGTGTGTAATCTCACACTGTTTTTTGTGGGTTTAAGATTGATATCATATTAGAAAGAAGTCGCTATGATTAAAATCATAAAGTGGTGTAAACCGGGGAAATTTGGCCTAAATTTCACTATTTTGATAAAATTGACAACATCAGGATTAACACTGTGAAAACTACGAAAATGCCCCTAAAGGGTCAAATTACGAAAATGCCCCAAATGGGCCGATTTGATATATTGCCAAAATGAGCCGATTTGATATATTGCCAAATGGGCTGATTTGATATATTGCCTTAATGGGCCGTTTTGGTAAAATGCCTTCATGGGCCAATTTAATAGATTGCTCTAATGGGCCGGTTTGCAAAAGTGTTTTAATGGGCAGAAATTGTTGTAATGAAACTCTGAATTAATGATTGTTGTTATATTATAAATATCATGATTTATCACGTATGTTGCATTTACATAATTTTGCATAGGATGGGAAAATGTTGAAGAGAAGTGATTCTGGTGGCACTGCCACAAAATTATTTGTTAATCTGATTCGTTATGATTTTGGTTGCTTGGCCACAACCAAACTAATTTAAAAATGGAAAAATGCATGTGATTGGTGTGTTTGGCGGGGTGGGTTGACTTGATCCCCACAGGTGTGATGGGATGGTACGGGAGGTGTGCAGCGGATGGATTATTAGGTTGGGTTGGGTTGCATTATCTTCATTTGATTTATTTGATACATTATTATGAAATGGGGCTTAGGCCCAAAATATTGCTAAAGGGTTCAAGCCCAGTGATCAATGGTAAGGTGATTATATCATTGAGTTCTAGTAACTCACCCCGTTTCCTTAACCCTTGCAGGTAATGCTTAGTGACGTGGACTTGGGCCATGGATGACTTGGTGGGGGGCCATACTTCAGAAACAATTTTATTTGGACTCTAGATTTCTTTTTTTTTATTACGTTACTATTTTGAGTTAAATATTGTAATAAGGCCTCTGAATTATTTTATTTTGCTTTATGTTTGACATACTTATATTTTGCTCAAGTTATTTTTAAATGGGATCTTCTTTAAAAAAAAAACTAAATTAAAGGATTTATTTTCTAAAATAGACTAACAAATGGTTTTCATAGTAAACTTTTACAAATATTTTAACTTGGAAATTTTCTCTCAAAATTTCAACAATATTTTCAAAAATCACGGTTTTATAAGATCTCTAGTTCAACTTATCGATTTATCAATCAACCTTCGAGGTTAGTGGTACTTTATCAAATATTTCAAATTAAACTTGTTTTCTCGATTATAGCCAAACAACAACTATTTTAGTACGAATAAAAAGGATTTAACATGTTTTTCTCATGTGACATGTCAGATCCGGTCTTAACCCAAGGGCCGGGTTTGGGGTGTTACACATACAATTACCATATCAAAATGTCAAATTTCCAGAAACATATACTAGATCAGAATGTCATATTTTCGGAACCATATAACACCTCCAAATGTTATATTTTCATAATCATATATAAGAACAGATTTCACAATTTTAGAATCATAATGTCACACATATTCTCTTACACAGATCAGATGTGTGTTCATAATAAGATATAGATTCGTATTCATATTCGGATACAAATGCAGATTGATCGTGTGTCAGAGTCGTAAAAATTTATAAAGAGAATGATCGAACCTAGAAACTAACTAAGACAATGATGGAGGCAAGCGCAGCTATCGAACAGTAGTATAGTTTAGTGGCAAGATCGGATTGTTGAACCCAAATGTAACATCCCGAAATTGGGCCTAGTAGGATTGGGCCCAATGGCCCTTGGACGTAGGAGTGTTTAAATTTTTAGAACAAGAGAATGGCATTATTGCAAATTGGACTTGTTAGTTAAGTGAATTTGGAGTTTACGGGGTTTCTATGAAGTCTCGGGTTTAATTGGGCCTTAGAAAAAATTTGGTATTTTAGCACTTTAAGGAGAAATGGTAAGTAGCTTCAAGGCTTATTGAAATAAATGAATAAATGGTTAGCATAAATGAGCTATTGGTAAAGAGGTTATGGCATCAAGAGAAGTACCTTGAGGGAAGAGGTTCAAATCCCTTTGTGTGCAATTTTGACTTTTATTTTTGCACTCTTCCATCTAGTGTCGGCCAATCATGATTTTATGGTAAGTTGGACTTTTATTTTTATGGCAAGATGGCTAAGAGAAAAAGGCAAGGTTGAAGTTGGGGAAAGGAATCAAGAGAAATAGGAAAGAAAGGGAGACATGAGGCTTATTCCATGGGTGATGTTTTGGAAAGCTTAGGAGGCCAAACTCTTATCCTAAGGGGGGATGCATGTGGACGGTTTTGGAGTAGTTATGTGGCTGAAATTTTTATTTTGGCTTTTGGTAAAATCCTAGCTTTGTTTTGGCCAGAAATCCTTTTGGCAACTTTGTGCCATTTGTCTCAATTTTACAACCCACCTTGCCGAATCATAGTAGATCAATAGTGCATTGTTTTCCTCTCAAATTCTTTTCTTTTCCTTTGCTTTGTGCCGAAATTACAAGCCTTGGTGACCATATTTTTCTTCTTTCTTTTTACTTTGGCCGAATTCCCCTAGCACATTTGTGCACTTTCTTGCTGTTTTGTTTGATCAAGATTTTCATCTCTTGTTTATCTTCCTTATTGGATAGCCGAATCTTCCACCCTTCTATTGGACTCTCTTTTCCATTCGAGTGGTCATCTTTGTACAATCGGTAAGTAGTAGCTCTCCCTTTGTCAATAACTTTGTTTTATTCGAGTTCTTCATTAATAATCGTGTGTTCTTCTTTCTCTCCCTTGTTGGGTCTGAGTTACATTCTTTTCTATGATATGGCCATCGTTAGGTGAAGGAGCAAAAGTGATTTGTATTAACCAAATCATTATCGTCGACTCGTCAAGCAAGTGGGGACGGGATTTTAGTAGGCAAAGGATAGGATTGATTCTTGGTGCATTGAGGGAGATCACATTCGTGGTAAGTGGGGTTAGCCTAATAAAGTATTTCTAGTTACGATTATCAAATTTGAGACTAACCTTCTATCAACCATCGTTATAGGTGTTGAAATCGGTAGAAAGCATGACTCCTAATCAAGGTGTGTATTCCCATACCTCCAAAAACATGTTTGAATGGTGTGTAATCCCGTACTTTCCGAAAACATGTTTGAAATGGTGTGTAATCTAACATCTCTCTGAAAGTTTGTATGATATGTTTTGTGATTCGGTCGAAATACCGAAGAAAACCGGAAACCAGCATCCGTGATCACTCGGGAGTGCGTATATTCGTATTAGTAACCATATTTTGTAATAAAATAGTTTCAGTTAGAAACAGTGACATGTTTTTGAAAAATCATGAAAAATAGGAGAAAGGGAATTAGAAAGTGAATAAGATATCAAATAAAATCTTACTGTGTCTATTTTGATAAGGAAGAAACGGAGAAGGAAAAGAAATTTTATATTTTGATATATGCTAATTTTAGTGAGACTGGTTCTGAATGACTTCGTGGTTCCCTGATCTGACTTGGAAAAATCATATAAAATTGTACAAAGTGGATTATAGGTTATAATTTATATGTATGGATTTTTAGTGAGTCTATTTTCAATAGAAACAAGTGGGAGCAATCTATAGAAATTGTACAGTGAGATATTTGAAATTAAGTTAAGAGAGGTCAGAATCTTTGGGCAGTGTAACAAGGAAAATTTTAAGGAATAAACTGTACTAAATGGTTAAGATAAAAATTCTGGTAAAATTTTGTAAGAAGATATATGAGTTTAGTTTCAAGGAAAATTTACAGATTTAGATTTCGAGTTTCCTAACCCAAGTTATAGTCAATTTAGTAAGTATGATGCAGATGGACAGTTTCAAGTTTTATGTCCCAAATTTGTAATTAAGTCCGGGGTTGCGAAATTACGAAAATACCCTTGGAGGGTAAATTACCAAAATACCCTTGGGTTGCGAGATTACCGAATTACCCTTAGTGGGTAAAATTACCGAATTAAGAAATTTCCCTTATGTGTTGAATTACGAAAATACCCTTATGGGTCGAATTACGAAAATGCCCCTAATGGGTCGATTTGATAGATTGCCTTAGTGGGCCGATTTTGATATATTGCTTAATGGGCCAATTTGATATATGGCTAAATGGGCCAATTTGATATATGGCTAAATGGGCCGAATTTGATATATAGCATAATGGGACGATTTTGTAAAGTGTTAATGAGCCAAATTGTTTGTAATAAATCTCTAATGTTATTAATTATCGTTGTTATATTGTAAATATCATAATTTGCTATGAATGTTGCATTCACATAATTCTGCATGGGTTTGGGATATTGATGATTGGAGGAAGCTATTTGGTGGCTCTGCCACATAATTTGGTGACTCTGTCACAATCTGTCTTATGGCTATGCCACGTATATTCTGTTATTCTGGTGGCTTCGCCACAAATTCTGATATTATAAATGGCTAAATGCCTGCAATTATAAATGGCCACTGGCCTACGAATTATTGTTATAAATGGCTTAATGCTTGCGATTGGTGTGTTGGCGGGGTGGGTTGACTAATGATCCCCACCGGTGTGTTGGTTGGTACGGGTGGTGTGTAGCGGATGGATTACTAGGTTTGGTATGGGAATTACATACATTGCACATACATATATATGTTCTGTTGTGTAAATGGGTTTCGGCCCAAGATTTTGCTTTATGGGCTTAGGCCCATGTTTTTGCTAAATGGGTTCAAGCCCAGTGAACAACGGTAAGGGGATTTCACACTGAGTTATTGTAACTCACCCCCCTTTCTTTTCTTAATCCCTGTAGGTAACGCTCAGTGACGAGGACTTGGGCCATGGATGACTCGGCGGAGGCCATACTTCATAAATGATGTTTTCAAACATTAGTAAACTACTTTTCCGTATTATTTCGTTACCTTTACTATTTTGGGTTTTAAAGTTGTAATACGGCCTCTGGGGTAAACTCTAATTTGCTTTATGTTCAGACATATTTATTATGTTGCTTGAATTATTTTTAAAATGGGGATTTTTCTAAAAGAATAACCAACGGTTTTTCCAAAGTTGATTAATAAATGGATTTTATAATAAACTTTTATAAATGATTTTAACTCGGACTTTCTTTCAAATTATCGATGACATTTTTTTTAAAAAAGTCACGGTTTTAAAGTTCACTACCTTGATTTTTGATTAATCAATCAACCTCTCAAAAATAGTTGTATTTTATCAAATATTTACATCCAAACTTGTTTTTTTCCTTATTTTATGAAATATTTCAAATCAAATTTGTTTTCTTATTTATAACAAATCAATATCTATATTTGTACGAATAAAAAGAATTTAACATGTTTTTCTTCATGAGACATACCAAAACCGCTCATAACGCATGGGCTGGGTTTGTGGTGTTACATTTTATGGTATCAGAGACCAGTTGTAAAACTCGACTGTGGTTTGGGTTCAAAAGCATTTTCCAAAGCTGTTTAGAATTTTGATTTATAAATATATGTTCTAAAGGAAGTATGGCACCACGAGTACCCGACACCAAGTCAAGTAAGTCTTTGTTTTCAATTTATAATTTTTTGTGATACGAAAATTCTACAAAGTAGAATACTCTAGAATTGTTAGCTTTAAGAGTTGAAACTATAGAGATTGAGACTATAGGATGCATTTTGCGAAAACAACTTTGCTTCTTATGTTTCATAAAACATCATTTAATAAACATCGAATAGCATAATGATTCATAAAACTCTTAATCAGATTGTATCGAGAAGACGTGGATGTGGTAGAGGCCGAGGTGCTAGGGCTAGATCTTTGACACCAAGGCATGTGCCCGAAAGGGAGGCGCAAACATTGTTAGTGGCTGAGATGGGATCTCATGATCGATTTAAGGTTGATGAGCTGACTTAGATAGTTAAAAAAGTAATGGAGGAGGTTAAAGGAATCAGTGAGGCACTTCGAGTTGGGTGCGTGGACTATAAGAAGAAAAGAGATCGTGGTTCTTTAGGGTCATAGTCTCGTTCTGTGAAGCGTGTCAAGGCACGTCCAAACTTTTTGACTTGCGATTATTGCAGAAGGCGTCATCCGGGAGAATGCTGGAGGAGGTTAGGAGGATGCTTGAGATGCGGGTCTAAGGAGCATAAGGCTCGGGATTGTTACATCACCATCAAGTCAGGTATGTTTGGTTGGACGTGAAGATTGAATATAGAAAATTCTAAGTATAAATGGTAGATAACTGTTTGCTTTTGTGGTTAGATGTTTGATTGTGTTAAAGAGGATTCAAGATTTTGTTAAAAGTACATTGTGGGTTTTTTTTAAGATCAGAGTGCGCAGCAAAAGCTTAGTGATGTGATTTGAGCGATACGTTTAGCAGTTGATTGGAAATTTCGAGGACAAAATTTCTTTAAGGAGGGTAGAATTGTAAAATCCCAAAATTGGGCCTAGTAGGATTGGGCCCAATGGGCCTTGGGCGTAGGAGTGTTTAAATTTTGAGAACAAGAGAATGGCATTATTGCAAATTAGACTTGTTAGTTAAGTTAATTTGGAGTTTACGGGGTTTCTATGAAGTCTCGGGTTTAATTGGGCCTTAGGAAAAATTTGGTATTTTAGCACTTTAAGAAGAGATGGTAAGTAGCTTCAAGGCTTATTGAAATAAATGAATAAATGATTAGCATAAATGAGCTATTGGTAAAGAGGTTATGGCATCAAGTGAAGTACCTTGAGGGAAAGGTTCAAATCCCTTTGTGTACAATTTTGACTTCTATTTTTGCACTCTTCCATCTAGTATCGGCCAAGCATGATTTTATGGTAAGTTGGGCTTTTATTTTTATGGCAAGATGGCTAAGAGAAAAAGGCAAGGTTGAAGTTGGGGAAAGGAATCAAGAGAAATAGGAGAGAAAGGGAGACATGGGGCTTATTCCATGGGTGATGTTTTGGAAAGCTTAAGAAGCCAAACTCTTATCCTAAGGGGGGATGCATGTGGACGGTTTTGGAGTAGTTAGGTGGCTGGAATTTTTATTTTAGCTTTTGGTAAAATCCTAGCTTCGTTTTGGCCAGAAATCCTTTTGGCAACTTTGTGCCATTTGTCTCAATTTTACAACCCACCTTGCCGAATCATAGTAGAGCAATAGTGCATTGTTTTCCTCTCAAATTGTTTTATTTTCCTTTGCTTAGTGCCGAAATTACAAGCCTTGGTGACCATATTTTTCTTCTTTCTTTTTACTTTGGCCGAATTCCCCTAGCACATTTGTGCACTTTCTTGCTGTTTTGTTTGATAAAGATTTTCATCTCTTGTCTATCTTCCTTATTGGATAGCCGAATCTTCCACCCTTCTATTGGACTCTCTTTTCCATTCGAGTGGTCATCTTTGTACAATCGGTAAGTAGTAGCTCTCTCTTTGTCAATAACTTTGTTTCATTCGAGTTCTTCATTAATAATCGTGTGTTCTTCTTTCTATCCCTCGTTGGGTCTGAGTTACATTCCTTTCTATGATATGGCCATCATTGGGTTTAGGACTTTCAATAAGGTGAAGGAGCACAAGTGATTTGTATTAACCAAATCGTTATCGTCGACTCGTCAAGCAAGTGGGGATGGGATTTCAGTAGGCAAAAGGTAGGATTGATTCTTGGTCCATTGTGGGAGATCACATTCGTGGTAAGTGGGGTTAGCCTAATAAAGTGTTTCTAGTTATGATTATCAAAGTTGAGACTAACCTTCTATCAACCATCGTTACATGTGTTGAAATCGGTAGAAAGCACGACTCGTAATCAGGGTGTGTATTCCTGTACCTTCCGAAAACATGTTTGAAATGGTGTGTAATCCCGTACTTTCTGAAAACATGTTTGAAATGGTGTGTAATATCAAATCTCTCTGAAAGTTTGTATGATATGTTTTGTGATTCGGTTGAAATACCGAAGAAAACCGGAAACCGGCATCCGTGATCACTCGGGAGTGCGTATATTCGTATTAGTAACCATATTTTGTAATAAAATAGTTTCAGTTAGAAACAGTGATGTGTTTTTAAAAAATCATGAAAAATAGGAGAAAGGGAATTAGAAAGTGAATAAGATATCAAATAAAATCTTACTGTGTCTATTTTGATAAGGAAGAAACAGAGAAGTAAAAGAAATTTTATTTTTTGAGATATGTTAATTTTAGTGAGACTGGTTTTCAATGACTTTGTGGTTCCCTGATCTGTCTTGGAAAAATCATATAAAATTGTACGAAGTAAATTATGGGTTATAATTTATATGTATGGATTTCTTAGTGAGTCTATTTTCAATAGAAACAAGTGGGAGCAATATATAAAAATCGTACAGTGAGATATTTGAAATTAAGTTAAGAGAGGTCAGAATCTTTGGACAGTGTAACAAGGGAAATTTTAAGGAATAAACTGTACTAAATGGTTAAGATAAAATTCTGGAAAAATTTGAGTAAGAAGATATATGAGTTTAGTTTCAAGGAAAATTTACGGATTTAGATTTCAAGTTTTCTAACCCAAGTTATAGTCAATTTAGTTAGTATGACGCAGATGGACAGTTTCAAGTTTTATGTCCCAAATTCGTAATTAAGTCCGGGTTGCAAAATTACGAAAATACCCTTGGAGGGTAAATTACCAAAATGCCCCTGGGTTTCGAGATTACCGAATTACCCTTAGTGGGTAAAATTACTGATTACGAAATTTCCATTATGTGCCGAATTACGAAAATATCCTTATGGGTCGAATTACGAAAACGCCCCTAATGGGTCGATTTGATAGATTGCCTTAGTGGGCCGATTTTGATATATTGCTTAATGGGACAAATTGATATATGTCTAAATAGGCCAATTTGATATATGGCTAAATGGGTCGAATTTGATATATGGCATAATGGGCCGATTTTGTAAAGTGTTAATGGGCCAAATTGTTTGTAATAAATCTCTGATGTTATTAATTATCGTTGTTATATTGTAAATATCATAATTTGCTATGAATGTTGCATTCACATAATTCTACATGGGTTTGGGATATTGATGATTGGAGGAAGCTATTTGGTGGCTCTGCCACATATTTTGGTGACTCTGTCACAATCTGTCTGATGGCTATGCCACGTATATTCTGTTATTGTGGTGGCTTCACCACAAATTCTGATATTATAAATGGCCACTGGCCTACGAATTATTGTTATAAATGGCTTAATGTGTAACACCCCAAACCCGGCCCATGAGTCTTGACCGGATATGGTATGTCACGGAGATAAATAATTTGAAACATTTTGAGTGTCTGGTGAAAACTTGTTAAAATATGGCTAAGGTATTAAAACAGAGTTTGATAAAACTCAGTTGGGATTATTTCTATAAACATGGTTGTGTTGAAAAACCCTTTGGAAACATTTGATCATGTAAAATTTTAAAGTCGACAGAGTTATTGTTAACTTGGTAAATTTTGTTACCCGATGGTAACATCTTTGAAAACTCGTAAAAGTTACTTAATTGGAAAATGTTGCTTTTAACCGATTTACTTAACATTTGTAAGTTCATTTGTAATATAGCTTAAGTAAAATAAAATAACTATGTAAACATCCAAATAAAAATTAGCGGCCTTATTACAACCCAAATTAAAAACTTTTAAAAAAATAAACTTAACTATAATAAATTAAATTCAAATCCAACGAATAAGCATGGCCGCCTCGAGTCCTCTCCTACCCATCTCCGATCTACTCATCTACAAAATAATATGGGAAGGGTGAGTCACCAAGACTCGGTGTGTAAATCCCCACCGGAAATGCAACTCATACACAAATTATTAATAAACATGCAAACATGCAACCCCACTAACCATCCGTACTCCTTTAACTACCCCGTGGTCAAAACCACCGGTGGTCAAAACCACCGTGACTAGAGTCACAAATCAAGTGATGGGGCCAACCCATCGTGTGGTCAAAACCACCGATGACCATAGGTCACAATTATCATAATGTGGTCAAAACCATTTGGTGGTACCAAACCACCGGGACTTAGTCACAATTTATCAACGGTGTGGTCAAAACCACCGGTGACCAAGTCACAATAAATCTGATTGGGCCAACCCATCTTGTGGTCAAAACCACTGATGACAGTCCATAGAGATCATCCCCCTCCTCTCATCAATCCCACCATCATCATGCTTACATAACAAATATCATAATCCCATATATCATGCATTTATGTATAGCATAGCATTCAACAGCATATGATTGCATACACATACATCATAGATCATGTAATAGGGGACTTACCCGAAATCCATGCTCATGTCCACGAGAAAAACTACCACAATGATTAAAAAGGCAACAATATAATCATGTTAACTAATAAAGTGTGTAGTGAATTTTACACACCTGTTACTAACGAAATTCCTAGATCCCAAAGATCCGATCTACTGTGCTAGAACCTTTGACCCTATATTCGGCCAACAACAAGATTAGTAACATAGGCCTATTCTGTAACATCCTAAAAATGGGGTTAATTATGATTGAATTATTTTTCTTGTGTATGAATTGTTGTGATATTATTCGTAGAGTTATAAGACTAAATTTGGGGTCTTGAGTATGCTCGATTTAGTAAAATTTATGGTTTATTTAATGAAGTGGATTAAGTGAGCTGAACACTTAAGTTAAATTAAGTATTTATTTAAAGCACAAAAGGAGTAAGTGGCAAGTTGGTTAAGGAGTTTCAAAGGTGGCTTGAGGTTAGAGGTTCGAGTAGTATGTTTAGCATTTTGAAACTTTATTTTTTGTATTTTAACATTGATGGCCGCTCAACCTATGTTTATGATAGGTTGGACTTCATCTTCTGGTAAGTTGAATTTTTGCTTAAGGAAAGCTTGAAGATAGGGATAAGAATCTTGAGTTTATGGTATTATGAGGGGACAAGGGCATGAAAGGTGGAGAATGTTTTCCTAGGCCTTAATGGTTGAATGTGGACGGCATGTGTGGAAAAGGGGGATGGCTGAATGTGTTAGGTGGTTTGGGGGAGGATATTTGGCCAACTTTGGCATTTGGGCACCATTTGGCATATTTTCTTTTCCTCTCCAAGCAAATTCCTCTTTGGCCGATTTCACTTAGGCATTTTGTGCAAAATTGTTTTGGATTTTAGCCTCATTTTGTTGAATCAAATATCATTTCTCTTTCTCTCATTTTCCTTTTGACACCAAAACTACCTTTTTATTTATGTGCATTTTCTTTTGGGCAAACAAGGTGTTGGCGAATCTCAATTCTCCCATCTCTCTCTTTTCTTCCTTTGATTTGTGCTTAAACACAAATCCCTTTTCTTTCATTTGGCGAACCTCTTTCTTCCCCAAATCCTCTTTTCTTTTCTCTCTTCCATTGTTGATTAAACCGAATCCTCATCCTCTCATTTTATTCTCTTTTCTACTTACATATTTCCTTCACTTTTATTCACATATTTTCTCCTTTCATAACTATATAGCCTAAACTTCCCATTTCCTCTTAGTATTGTTGTGGCGAATATTGAAGGTTGTTAAGTCAAAGGGTAAGGATTTATTTTAAGGATTATTCTTTTGATTATCCTAAAGTCAAGGCTATTATTTATTTTAATGGTTGCCGATTGTAGGGAAGTGAAGCGATTTGCATCTGGGTTTCGTAGTTAGTACTCGAAGGCGATTAGGTGAGGTTTCGAGTTTATATGATAACCTCGTAGAAATTTTTGGTTTGGCCGAATGGTCCATGTCCCTAACTCTTGTGTTTGGCCGATTATAGGAGCAAGAAATCTTGTGTAGCCAATTGATTCTTTGAGGATTAGGACTATCGTTGGTGAAAGGTGTGTACATACACATCTTATAACTATGCAATATGCTAAGTATTATATGTATGTTTAATCGGTTTATGTAGATACGGATTTAATACCATCATGGTATAAACAAGGATTCGGGTAAGTCCTTGTTGCTATGAGATTACTATTTGATGCTTTTGGGTAGCATGATACATTTGGTATGTGGCTTATAATATATGGCTCATGATAGATCTGTTGGATATTGATTAATAAATCCATTGGCATGACAATTGTTAATTTTATATTATTGATTCATGTGGGATCTAATGAGTGGAGGGCGGTGATATTCGTGTCGATTTTAACACGGTGTTTTGATAACACATTGTGACTACGGTCACCAGAGGTTTGGTACCTCCAGAGGTTTGGCACCTCATAGCGTCTCGTCCACAGTGGCTTAGCACCACCGTGGGTTGACCCACTTTGAGATATGGGATTGGCGCCGTGATTTGGTATCACACGATGGGTTGGCCCCATCATTGATTTGTGTTCTCGGACACGAGATTTGGTATCTCCAGTGATTTGGCATCACATTTGTGGCTATGCGTCACCAGTTGTTTGGCACCACTAGTGGTTTGGTACCGCACGAGGTAGAGAAAGGCGTTTGGGTGGTTAGGATGGGTGCATCTTAAACTTATGCATATTAATTGGTTATGATTTGTGTATGTTGTTGCACTAAATCGGGGAAGGGTTACACATTGAGTCTTGGTGACTCACCTTCTCCTTTAATTTTTCAGGTGACTCGTAGATTGCGGATGAGGAACTGGATGGACTCGAGGTGGCCATGCAGTGGACATTTGATATAAATGAACTTTGAATTTTAATTATTTTTCTGTTGGTTTGTTTAAATTAAGATGTAATAAGGCCTCCTAGAATTATTTTTGTTATTACTGCATGTTTTGAATGTTTTGTTTAAACTATTTGATGATGTTAAAACGGATGCACATGTTTTCTCAAATTAAAACATAAAATGTTTTAAAGTGCCATCGGGTACATTTGAAGTCTGTAAACAATTCGACTTAATAAATATTTTTAAACAAATTAAGTATGGTTTTTAACAAAGAGAATTGAAAATGAAAGGCATTTCAACAAAATTTTAAATCGGTTTTAAAATGGTTTTCAAAATGTTTTCTCTGTAGCAAACCAAATTCGATCGTAATGTTTGGGCCGGGTTTGGGGTGTTACATATTCGGCCATAACAACATAATACCACCGGCTCATTTGCGGCACTTACCTTAAATGGATTTGGTTTCCAAACAAATCCTGAAAATGTCACTTGATTAAGACTCTATCGAAATTCCTTAAACAACCCACAATAAAAATTGATCACCACTTAAAATACATAACATGGCCTTTGGCCGAATGTCAACCTACATACCATGCTTACCTTAAATCCCGAAAGACCTCTCAATTCCCCTTAACGCTGGCTTCCAAAAAGGGTTACAATCCAAGACCTTGAATAGGTTCGGTCATACACAAAAATACAGAGTTAAGCCTCATGGTTTCGGCTGGCCAAAACAAGAATAAAAGATTTAAACATAGATAGAGTCCTTACCACACTATTGAAATCGGCAGCACCTTAGTTAGGGGGAAAAATTCGGCCTATGCCCTTTATAGTAGGGAATATTCGGCTAGCAACACCAATGGAAGGTGAAATCTTTAGTAGAAGGGAGGGTAGGTCTGGCCAAGAGGGAACAAAAGAAGAAAAGGGATTTGAAGAATTTCTTTTTTTGACACTTATGGACTAGAAAAAATCGGCCAGCAACAAATTGGAAAAAGAAGAGAACTAGCTAAATGAATTTCGGCACACCCTTGCTAAAGACAAAATCGAATATGGATGGCCCTAATGAGTCCTTCATTCGGCCAACTCTCACCCTTTGTGATAAATTTTATCCCTTCTTCAAATAAAATAGAAAAAAAAGATGTTTATCCCTATCCCTCCAAAGTCCCAATTGCCGTCCAACACCTCCCTCTCCATGGCGCCATTTTGCAAAAAAAAAAAAAAAAGAAAACCCCTATGCTATTGCTTGTGACTCGAACTTGAGTCCTTCTCCCTTGCATGGCAAAGCATTCACCAAGGCCCCAAGCCACTTTACCAAATTGACTTTCATGCCCAAACTCACCCACAAAAATCTTTTAAAGCCTTCTAACTTGGCCCCCTTTCCTTAACGCCCAAAAACCCAAAAACAAAACGCATCCCCCTTGTAACTCCCAAGACTCGAACCTCTCCCCTTGAAACTCCCTTTGACGCACCAAGCCAATCACGCCAATTAAATCCTTGTGTCCAACATCTCACAAATTTTCTCTTAACCCCTGTCTCACCTAGCTCCTTCCTCTCAAGCACTAAAAATAAATTTTTAGCCCTAAGTCAGACCTAGCTTGGGGTTATGACTAAACCCTAAAACATGTCAAGTAATCATAGTTTTCATTTCTTCAAGCACACACATGGGAAAAATAATTAAATTACAAACAACCCCTAATTTAGGATGTTACGGTTCTATCCCCTTAAAATAATTTCGGCCTTGAAAGTACCTGGATCAGAAGAGTTGGGGGTATTGCTGCCGCATCACATCCTCGGGTTCCCATGTGGCCTCCTCCGTACCATGATTTCGCCATAACACCTTTACCAAAGGCACTGACTTCCTCATCAGAACCTTGACATCTCGATCCAAAATCTGTACTGGCTCCTCCTCGAAAGACAAGTCCGGGTTCACCTCAATTTCTGCGACCGGTGCTACGTGTGAGGGATCTGATCGATTGCACCTCAGCATTGAAACATAGAAGACGTCATGTATTTGGCTCAATTCTGCTGGCAACTCAAGCTAGTAAGCTACCGGTCTCACACGTTTCAACACCGTGTACGATCCGATGAATCTAGGGCTTAGCTTGCCCTTCCGGCCAAACTTCAGCACCTTCTTCCAAGGTGATACCTTCAAGAAAACCTTATCACCCACTGCATATTCAACCTCTCTGTGTTTAAGATCGGCATAGGATTTCTGCCTGTCCGTCGCCTCCTTAAGACGATCCCGAATCACCCTAACCTTATCCTCCATCTCCGCCACTAACTCTGGACCCAACATCTGTCGCTCTCCTAGTTCCGTCCAAAATGTAGAGTACGGCATTTTTGACCATCTGACGCCTCATACGGTGCCATCTCAATACTAAACTGATAACTATTGTTATAAGCAAACTCTGCCAAAGGTAGGTACTCCTCCCAACTACCACGAAAGTCTAAAACACAGCCCCTTAACATATCTTTCAACACTTAGATTACCCTCTCGGATTGTCCGTCAGACTGCGGGTGAAAAGCCGTGCTGAAATTCAACTTTGTGCCTAACTCCTGATGTAAAGCCTTCCAGAATCTCGACGTAAACTGAGGATCCCGATCCAAGATAATGGACACAGGTACTCCATGCAACCGCACTATCTCGGCTATATACAGCTTGGTTAACCTTTGAAGCGAGTAGTCAACCCTTACCGGTATAAAATGAATCGACTTAGTCAATCGGTCTACTATCACCCAAACTGCATCTTTCTTACTGGGCGTAAGGGAAGCCCACTTACGAAGTCCATAGTAATCTCCTCCCACTTCCACTATGGGATCTTTACCAGCTGTAATAGCCCTGATGGCAATTGATGCTCAGCCTTAACTTGCTGGCATGTCAGACACTTGCCCACTAACTCGGTTACTTCCCGCTTAAGACCCGGCCACCAAAACTACTCCCTTAAATCCTGATACATCTTGCTGCTTCCCGGGTGCATAGCGCACGGACTGCTATAAGCTTCCTTAAGGATTCGCTGCCTCAAATCATCATCCTTAGGCATGCATACTCTCCCCTGAAAGTACAACACTCCATCACTACCTAAGCTGAAACCTTCGGCCTCACTATTCTCATACTTGCAACTTCGAGTACTCAAAGCTTCACGATCATCGCTTTTCTTTGACCTTATTAATCCAAGACGGCTTCACTTGCAATTTCGCCAAAAGGCTCCCATCCTTATAGAGACTTAGGTGAGCAAACATTGCTTGCAAATCCGCTACCACCTTTCGGCTCAATACATTAGCTACCACATTAGCCTTGCCCGAATGGTATTCAATTGAGCAGTCGTAGTCTTTCAGCAACTCAATCCACCTCCTCTGCCTCAGATTTAAATCTTTCTGAGTCAAGAGGTACTTCAAACTTTTGTGATCCATGTAAACTACCGACTTCTCCCCATACAGGTAGTGCCTCCAAATCTTCAAGGCAAAAACCACAGTAGCCAATTCCAAATCATATGTCGGGTAGTTAGCCCGTGAGGCCTCAAGCGTAAGTGGCGCGCATAGCGACCACCTTCCCTTCTTGCATCAAGACACACCCTAAACTAATATGCGATGCATCACAATACATAGTGAATTCCCTTCACGCCTCTGGTGAATCAAGGCCAGTGTTTCACAAGATCCTCTTCAGCTTATCAAAACTCTCCTGCTGCTTCTCCGACCACATAAACGAAACTCCTTTCCTCGGACTTAGTCAGCGGTCTTTGCGATTAAGGAGAAATTTTCCACAAGTCTCCTATAATATCCTGCCAACCCCAGAAAACTACGAATTTTCAGAATCGACTTTGGTGGTTTCCACTCTAAAATTGCCTCAATCTTACGGGGATCCACCCTGATGCCCTTAGCTGAAACAACATGCCCTAGAAAAGTTACCTCCTTAAGCTAGAACTCACACTTGTTGAATTTGGCGTACAACTGTTTCTCCCTTAAAACTTGCAGAACCACATGAATATGTGCGTCATGCTCCTCCTTAGACTTCGAGAACACCAAGATGTCATCTATGAACACCACGATGAACCGGTCTAGATAGGGTTGGAAAACCCGGTTCATCATGTCCATAAACGCGGCTGGTGCATTCGTCAAACCAAAAGGCATTACCAGAAACTCGTAGTGTCCATACTGAGTACGGAATGCCGTCTTGTGGACATCAGCCTCCTTCACCTTAAGCTGATGGTACCCTGACCTAAGGTCAATCTTAGAGAACACCGATGCCCCTTTGAGTTGATCGAACAGTTCGTCAATCACGGGCAAAGGGTACATTCTTTATTGTCAACTTGTTCAAATTGTCGATAGTCTATGCACATCCTCATTGTCACATCCTTCTTCTTGACAAAAAGCACTGGAGCTCTCCAAGGCGATACACTTGGTCGGATAAACCTCTATCCAACAATTCACGAATCTGCGCCTTCAACTCTACCAATTCTTTCGGCGCCATCCGATCACGGAGCTATAGATCTTGAGTGCGGTTTGAATAATGATCTATACCAAATTCAACCTCACGGTCCGGAGGTAGACCCAAAAGTTCCTCTAGAAACACATCAACATAATCCCTTACGGTCCGGACATCACTCACAGCTACACCCTTAGTTTCCAAAGCACAGACATGCACTACATATGCTTCACAACCCTTCCTAACCATCTTTTTCGCCTTTAAAGCCGAAACCAGATGAGATAGGTAATCTCTCCTTTTACCTATCATCACCACCTCATCACCTTCCACGGTCTTTGTTACCATGCGCTTAGCTGCGCAATCCAGGCTAGCCTGATACCTTACTAGCCAATCCATCCCGAGGATTAAATTGAACTCCCGAAACGATAGTTCCATCAAGTCAGCCAAAAATACGACCCCGTGGAGTTCTAGGGGTATATTCCTATAGAGTTTACTTACTTCTACAGGGTGACCTAGAGGGCTTAATACAGTCATCTTCTTAGAAGTAAGCTCAGAGTCTAAGTGTAGAGTTTTCACTACGCTACTAGCAATGTATAAATGGGTTGAGCCAATGTCAATCACAGTACTATAGGGTACACCAAAGATCAAGAACATACCGGTTATAATGTCCGGTGAGTTGCCCTCCTCTTGACGCCTCGCGGCATAGACCAAACCAGGTTGCCTAGCCTCAGTACCACCGGTACCTCCCCTCGGTGCCCCACGACCTCTGCCAGCACCATTACCTCCTCTTCCTGCACCATGACCTCTCGGTGGCTGTTGATTATCCCTCCTATTTGGTGCACGATCTTGACCCTTTGATCTCAGCCTAGCTGCCTTTTTCGGACAATCTCTAACTCGATGCTCTATGGACCCACATTCGAAACATCCCTGATTAGCATTCCAACACTCCCCCGTGTGAGATTTTCCACACCGAGCACACCGTGGCGGCCATTGAGAATTGGCAGCAGCAGTAGGCCTAGCAGCTTGATCTGACCCACCAAACCTCATCCTCTTTTGCTGATTCCCAGAAAACTTTAAAGATTCGGAGCTCCTCTTATTCCTGTTCCTATCTTGATTCCGCCTAACTGACTGCCTTACCCCTTCAGTAACCTTAGACTTCTCCACTAGGACAGCGAACTCCCATTCCTGTTGTGGAGCTATCATCATCCTCAGCACATCTCTTAGCCCATCCTTGAATCTAACACAGCGTTCATGCTCGGTACCCACAATACCACGAGCATACCTACTCAACCGGAGAAATTCAGCCTCATACTCTGCTACTGTCTTATTACCCTGAACCAGGTTCAAGAAAGCTTTCGCTGCGCATTCACGTAACTGGTTTCGATGTATTTCTTTTGATAGGCAGCCTTAAAGAATTCCCATGTGAGATCCTCTGCCATTTCTCCATCCCTTACAGTGAGCCACCACTGATATGACTCATCTCAAAGCAGAGAGATGATACCCTTCAACTTCTCCTCAGCTGTGAAATCTAGGTCACCCATGATCCTCTCAGTAGATTCTAACCAATATTCCGCCGCACTGGGTGCCACTCCAGAAACTCCTCTAAACACCTCCACTCCATTAGCCCGAAGTCATTCAACCACAGATTTACGGGCTCATGCACCCACGCCTGCCTCGGCAACTCATTCTAATACTCGTAGTACAGCTTGGGATACTACATCGTTACCACCCGTCTGCTCCTGGAACTCAATTTTTACTGCTGGCAGATCCGATATCTCATTTCCAGACCCATGACCAGACCCTGCTGGCTCCGACAAGGTCATCCTACCTCTACCGCGACCACGGGGCAGACGTCCATGACCTCTTGTACTCATTACTCTCGTCGTGATCTGATTAAGGAGTTTTATGAATTAGTACTTTCGTTTCACTTGTTTACCCGCGAAGGAGTTTTATGAAAAAGAATTTAAGAGTGGTTCTTTCGTATTCATGCATGCACACAGTCTTTTCATTCATCCATCCACCAAGCAGTTATGAACTTCCATTCATTCAGAGAAATGTTGTAGTTTTTCATTGTGGTTGTTTTCCACTACCCAGGGGTATTTTCGTAATTTTGTCCTACAGGGGTATTTTCGTAATTTTCTAAAAGAAAAGTTCCCGGATGATTTTGTCAAAAAGTATTTTCAAACTTTTAAATTACCGAAGTATTTTGAATAAATTTTGAAATCTGGGGGTATTTTGGTAATTTTGGATCTTAGGGGTATTTCGGTAATTTTTCACAAATTATGGTAAATTTGTAAAATTTAATAAATCAGGGATATTTCAAAAGTTGTAAAACTTTGAGGATTCTTTTTTGAGAAATGCTTTTTCCAGAACAGTGATGTTGCAAAATTTTGAAAACCAGGGTCATTCTGGTATTTTGTTGGTTAGGGGCAATTTTGTAATTTTACCACTAAGGGTATTTTAGTAATTTTTTTTTCATAACAAGATTTCCAAAATTTGGTTCTAATTGATTTCACAAAAGAAGGATATTTTGAAAATTTTTTTTTATTTGGAAATTTTTCATACGGAGGGTTTTTTGGTAGTTTACAAACCAGGGGTATTTTGGTCATATTTTTTAAAGCCAAGGTTTTAATTACTTCAAAACAAAACGGCTAGTCCCTTTCGGGTTTTAGTTATCAAGTTTAGCTTTGTGAGTGTGTCGTCTCATTAGGATGAACCGTCACTACGCACTGGTAGGATTCGAGTGAGTAGGAGGTGAGTCACTGGGATCGCTTAAATACCGTGCCCCAATCGAATCCAATCCTGAACATGTGAGAACGATTGCCACATCCCCCTTTCAAGGACAACTCACGGGGTTGTTTAGGGAATTATTAAATCTTATGCTTTGTTTGTTGGGGTACGCTAACCATAGGGTTGAACAATTCCTTATTCTAATATTCTACGTTCACAATTTACCCTTCTCCCCCTATCCATTATTCACAAAGAAAATAGATAGAATTACTTACCTGGGCGGATTGGTGCCGGAGACTTGGTGCCATGCTGTTCAAACCATAAACAGTTTCCCAAAATATTCCAATAAGGCCTACTAACATAAACAAAACATTTTGGGCCTTGGGCCCCCACAGTCGAGTTTTCAACCGGGCTCTGATACCAAAAATGTAACACCCCAAACCCGGCCCATGAGTCCTGACCGGATCTGGTATGTCACGGAGATAAATAATTTGAAACATTTTGAGTGTCTGGTGAAAACTTGTTAAAATATGGCTAAGGTATTAAAATAGAGTTTGATAAAACTCAGTTGGGATTATTTTTATAAACATGGTTGTGTTGAAAAACCCTTTGGAAACATTTGATCATGTAAAATTTTAAAGTCGACAGAGGTATTGTTAACATGGTAAATTTTGTTATCCGATGGTAACATCTTTGAAAACTCGTAAAAGTTACTTAATTGGAAAATGTTGCTTTTAACCGATTTACTTAACATTTGTAAGTTCATTTGTAATATAGCTTAAGTAAAATAAAATAACTATGTAAACATCCAAATAAAAATTAGCGGCTTTATTACAACCCAAATTAAAAACTTTAAAAAAATAAACTTAACTATAATAAATTAAATTCAAATCCAACGAATAAGCATGGCCGCCTCGAGTCCTCTCTGGCTCCATCTCCGCGATCTACTCATCTGCAAAATAATATGGGAAAGGTTGAGTCACCAAGACTCAGTGTGTAAATCCCCCACCCGGAAATGCAACTCAAACACAAATTATTAATAAACATGCAAACATGCAACCCCACTAACCATCCGTACTCCTTTAACTACCCCGTGTGGTCAACCACTGGTGGTCAAAACCATTGGTGACTAGAGTCACAAATCAAGTGATGGGGCCAACCCATCGTGTGGTCAAAACCACTGATGACCATAGGTCACAATTATCATAATGTGGTCAAAACCACTGGTAGTACCAAACCACTGGGACTTAGTCACAATTTATCAACGGTGTGGTCAAAACCATTGGTGACCGAAGTTACAATAAATCTGATGGGGCCAACCCATCTTGTGGTCAAAACCACTGGTGACAGTCCATAGAGATCATCCCCCTCCTCTCATCAATCCCACCATCATCATACTTACATAACAAATATCATAATCCCATATATCATGCATTTATGTACAACATAGCATTCAACAGCATATGATGGCATACACATACATCATAGATCATGTAATAGGGGACTTACCCGAAATCCATGCTCATATCCACGAGCAAAACTACCACAATGATTAAAAAGGCAACAATATGATCATGTTAACTAATAAAGTGTGTAGTGAATTTTACACACCTGTTACTAACAAAATTCCTAGATCCCGAGGATCTGATCTACTGTGCTAGAACCTTTGACCCTATATTCGGCCAACAACAAGATTAGTAACATAGGCCTATGCGGCCATAAACATAATACCACCGGCTCATTTGCGGCACTTACCTTAAACGGATTTGGTTTCCAAACAAATCCCGAAAACGTCACTTCATTAAGACTCTGCCGAAATTCCTTAAACAACCCACAATAAAAATCGGTCACCACTTAAAATACATAACATGGCCTTTGGCTGAATTCAACCTACATACCATGCTTACCTTAAATCTCGAAAGACCTCTCAATTCCCCTTAACGCTGGCTTCCAAAAAGGGTTACAATCCAAGACCTTAAATAGGTTCGTTCATACACAAAAATATAGAGTTAAGCCTCATGGTTTCGGCTGGCCAAAACAAGAATAAAAGATTTAAACACAGATAGAGTCCTTACCACACTATTGAAATCGGAAGCACCTTAGTTAGGGGAAAAATTCGGCCTATGCCCTTTATAGTAGGGAATATTCGGCTAGCAACACCAATGGAAGGTGAAATCTTTAGTAGAAGGGAGGGTAGGTTCGGCCAAGAGGGAACAAAAGAAGAAAAGGGATTTGAAGAATTTCTTTTTTTGACACTTATGGACTAAAGAAAAATCGGCCAGCAACAAATTTGAAAAAGAAGAGAACTAGCTAAATGAATTTTGGCACACCCTTGCTAAACACAAAACCGAATATGGATGGCCCTAATGAGTCCTTCATTCGGCCAACTCTCACCCTTTGTGATAAATTTTATCCCTTCTTCAAATAAAATAGAAAAAAAAGATGTTTATCCTTATCCCTCCAAAGTCCCAATTGTCGTCCAACACCTCCCTCTCTATGGCACCATTTTGCAAAAAAAAAAATAATAATAATAATAAAGAAACCCCCTATGCTATTGCCGTGACTCGAACTTGAGTCCTTCTCCCCCTTGCTTGGGCGACATTCACCAAGGCCCTAAGCCACTTTACCAAATTGACTTTCATGCCCAAACTCACCCACAAAAATCTTTTAAAGCCTTCTAACTTGGCCCCCTTTCCTTAACGCCCAAAAACCCATAAACAAAACGCATCCCCTTGTAACTCCCAAGACTCGAACCTCTCCCCTTGAAACTCCCTTTGACGTACCAAGCCAATCACGCCAATTTAATCCTTGTGTCCAACTTCTCACAAAATTTTCTCTTAACCCCTGTCTCACCTAGCTCCTTCCTCTCAAGCACTAAAAATAAATTTTAGCCCTAAGTCAGACCTAGCTCGGGGTTATGACTAAACCCTAAAACATGTCAAGTAATCATAGTTTTCATTTCTTCAAGCACACACATGGGAAAAATAATTAAATTACAAACAACCCCTAATTTAGGATGTTACATAATGCCTGCGATTGGTGTGTTGGCGGGGTGGGTTGACTGATGATCCCTACAGGTGTGTTGGTTGGTATGGGTGGTGTGTAGCGGATGGATTACTAGGTTTGGTTTGGAAATTACATACATTGCACATACATATATATGTTCTGTTGTGTAAATGGGTTTCGGCCCAAGATTTTGCTTTATGGGCTCAGGCCCAAGTTTTTGCTAAATGGGTTCAATCCCAGTGAACAACGGTAAGGGGATTTCACACTGAGTTCTTGTAACTCACCCCCTTTCTTTTCTTAATCCCTGTAGGTAATGCTCAGTGACGAGGACTTGGGCCATGGATGACTCGGTGGAGGCCATACTTCATAAATGATGTTTTCAAACATTAGTAAACTACTTTTCCGTATTATTTCGTTGCCTTTACTATTTTGGGTTTTAAAGCTGCAATAAGGCCTCTAGGGTAAACTCTAATTTGCTTTATGTTCGGACGTATTTATTATGTTGCTTGAATTATTTTTAAAATGGGGATTTTTCTAAAAGCATAACCAACGGTTTTTCCAAAGTTGATTAATAAATGGATTTTATAATAAACTTTTACAAATGATTTCAACTCGGACTTTCTTTCAAATTATCGATGACATTTTTTTTAAAAAAGTCACGGTTTTAAAGTTCACTACCTTTATTTTTGATTCATCAATCAACCTCTCAAAAATAGTTGTATTTTAGCAAATACTTACATCCAAACTTGTTTTCTCCGTATTTTATCAAATATTTCAAATCAAATTTGTTTTCTTATTTATAACAAATCAATATCTGTATTTGTACGAATAAAAAGAATTTAACATGTTTTTCTTCATGTGACTCATAACACATGGGCTGGGTTTAGGGTGCTACACCAAAGGAACCAAAAATACTAACACTAACTTTCTTTTTATTATCTGGCCTAAAAATTAAGAGAATGGTTGTCTATTCTAAAATTAACTAACTACTAAGCTAAAGATGCTAAGACAAAGAGAATGAATGGGGGAAATACTTGTGGGAAAACCAATTGCTTAAGACAATACCCGAGGAAGAATCCACCTAAACTTCATTTGTTATCTAACTCTGAACCAGATGATTTATTCACTTGACTTGATCCGTAGGATTCCCTAATTTATATTAATACCTCTTTTGAGGCTACTAACGTCTAACTCTAGGTTGATTAATTGAAATTTTTTTCTAATTAAAAACCTTTAGAATTGTATTAAGTCGATCTATGGACTCCCATATTAGGTTTGACCCTAATCCGGCAGATTTTCGTCATCTTATTTCTAGGGTTGTGATCAACTTCGCTTAGCTATGCTAGATATACTCTTAAACAGGGACTGTTGCTCTACTACCTAAGCACATCAATACTTGAATCAATATCCTGAAATATCAAAGCAAGAGTTAAGAACACATAATTAAGAACAAATCAAGTATTTATCATACAGCTCAGAAAACAATAACAAGATTCGTCTTAGGTTTCATCCCCCTTAGGTATTTGAGGGGTTTAGTTCATAATCATAAAAGAATACATCTCAGAAGAAAAGATAAAACAAAACATAAAGAAAAACCCTAAAACCCCCTGAAGGAATTGAATGAGAGATCTTCAATCTTGAGTATGATTTCGGTTCTTGAGATGAATCAACTGGCTTCCTTTGAGTTAATCCCACAATTGTGCCCCTCTGGCTTGGCTCTTTGGCCTAGCTCAATGCCCTCCAAACGCTTGGCCTCTAGGGTGTTTATATAGGCTTTTGGATTGGCTTTCTTTGCCTCTAAGTACCCTATTCTGAATGAAACTCTTCTTTGCTGCGGCAGGGACACGCCCATGGAACACGCCTGTGTAAGTCAAGGCCAGGCTGTGTTCGGGTCTATTGATAAGGCACGACCGTGTGATTCGGGGTCTAGGCCGTGTCAATTTTGTAATTCGGCCAATTTACTCCATTTTCGGCCCGTTTCTCGTTCTTTTCATCCTCCAGTGCTCTCCTAAGTATAAAACATGAAAACAAGGGATTAGGAGCACCTATTTCTATAATTAAAGAGATAAATTATCCAAAAACATGCTAAATGTTGGATTAAAATATGTTCATATTATGGTTTATCAAATACCCCCACACTTAAGCTTTTGCTTGTCCTCAAGCAAAATTCTCAACTCACAATTAAAATGAACTTCCTCAATTCATAATATTCATCAATAATGTTTCATCATAATTCATAGATAATTCATTCATGGATAATTTAACTCAAAGAGTCCTAAATATTCAAACAATCAAAGTTACAAGTTTATAGCACGAAAACATAGGTGTTTTCCCCTTATCCGAATAATTACCTTCAATTCAAAATCGACAATATTTGACATCCTCACTAAAGATTCACTCAAATCACTTAAGGTGTTTAAGGTTCAAAATAAAGCACTCATCAGTCAAACATGAAAAGTTAATCCCATAGGGTTGCCTGAAAATCAAATCTCCACCACTATAAAATAAGATGATACACAAATCAAAAGGTCTTTAAAGGGTTGTAACGGGGCTTAGGTTAAAGGTGTGGATAAAGGTTAAATTAGAAGGGTTAATATCGAGATTTGAATTGACAATTTACCTAACTAGAAAAATGAACTAATCCTAAATAATCACATAAATTGAAAACTAATAATACGAGCTTCTTCTTCACGATTGTTGAATTTAAATGTATAAGCTCACTTAATCACGGAACTAATAATGAATATAATTCGATTTTGTTAAGAACAAATCATGTAATACATAATATAAGAAAAAATCAACTACAGAAATAAAATAATTAGGCAACTGATCAAATCAAGTCTCGATAGAAGGGTAGTCAAAAGGAATGGTGATAACAAATACAAGATGGGTTTTGGGTTAATATTAGTGGGTGAGTCAATAAAAAGGGTTGTTAGGATCAACGGGGTTCACTAAGGTTAAGTATGAAGGTGGGCTTTTAGTGGAGTAAGTGGGTTAAATCCTAAGTGCCTTTATCATCTCATTATTATCAAATCAAAGGTGTGGTCTCGATATGTATAATTGAAGCAAGTTCTAGAATAACAACTCAATGTTGACACACTCATAATCAATAAAGTGAGCACGAAAGAATGTATGCTCTAAAAGGTTCAAAATCTCAAAAAAATTATGTGTTGTTGATGAAAACCTTGGAAATTTCAAACTTCAAGGTAATAATTAGATTTAGGTAGACAACCTAACAAAATTTTTGATTTTTAAAAATAAACTCATCGTGCTTGATTCTCTAGTATCTTAAAGTTTAAATTATCAATATAATTAACTATGACTTAATCTAAAACATATCAATAAAATCTTGAATCAACAGAATTTCACTCTAATTAGTAATATGAGAAAATTACTTAAGACAAGATATTATTTAGGAATTTGAGAATAATGCAAAAAGTTAGGCACTTTTCAAATAATTTTCACCCCTACACTTAAAATGTACATTTCCCTTAATGTACAAAGATATATATAAAATCATAAGAGATAGGGAGAAGTGAAACTTCCTGATTTTTGGATGGATTCCTTGAGTTGGCAACAGTCGTGGTGTGGTGGCTGTCGACAATCTTTGCGCTAGATGAAGAAATTGGGAATCTCGTGAAGAGTTAGACAGGAAATAATAAGAATAATTCTAAATATACTAATTTTATATTTAAAGAAAAGAAAAATAAAAAGAAAGAGTGTAAAATGTGAAATAAGCCTAAAAGAACCAATTATTGGACCGAAAGGTCCTTATTATTAGATGGTTCGTGAGGTGGGTGTGATTTCTAAGGCCGTGGTGCGTGATCCCCAAGCAGCCTGAATATCCTAAAATCAAGAAACTAAAATAAAATAAACCAAATTTAGTAAAAAAAGAATAAACACAAGGAATTTAAAAGAGACGAGAAAAGAAAAAAAGAAAATAAATGGACTCAAAGGTCCTTTTCCTGTCAAGTTAATGAAGCGGACGGCATGAACTTATGTAGATCGGTCTCGTACAGGGAGACTAGGATAGTATCCTTCCATTTCTTTAACATGGATGAGGTGAAGATCAAGGACCTAGAAGATGAAAAAGGAGAGAAATGAAAGGGGAAAAACTTTAAGGGGTGTGGAAGAAGAGAATAGAGAGTGGGTGAGAAGGGGAGTGGGTGGGTTAAATAGAAATTCAGGTCTGGTACATCCCCATGCCCGTATGCCATGGGTGTGTCGAATCACACGGCCGTGTTATGCTTCCTTCATTTCTCCTACGCCCATGTGCAGGTCGTCACGCCCATGCTTTTAAAACATTGTCTGCCACGATCGCATGGCATGGCCATGGTGTTTATTTGGAGCATGTGACTTGAAGATATTTTTTGTCCTATTTCATACTATCTCTGCCATGCTAGTACGAAAATCCGTAACGTCCACACGGCCACAGCCATGACCGTGTGTGAGGCCGTGTGGTGCGGCAATCTGTGCTTCATTAACTTGGTTAGTCTGTAGTTAGGTGCTAAAAGAAAAAGAATAAAAATAAATGAGGTTAGTGCTCGAGTTGCCTCTCGAGAAGTGCTCGTTTAAAGTATTAAGCTAGACTTACCTCTCATTCGCACATTCATGGTGGTTTGAGGAGTGAAAAAATCCTTTCTCATGCTATCATTATATAGTTTGAGTCGAGGAGCGTTTACTTTAAAAGTACTGAATGTGGAATTACTTACCTCGACTGTTCCGTATAGGAAGACATTAAGTACTTTAAAAGGGGTGTCTTCGTTTGTATTCAAGTCTAATATGGTGATTTGAGGTTTGTTTTATCTAACAGTACTTGATCTCCTATTTTGAAGTGATTTAATGTTCCTGTAAGCTCGTCTGCGGGTTCCTTCTGTTTCACTTCGTGTGGTTTTGATTCCTCCTTGAAATGTGTCTTCCACTCATCTAGCTCATCGATCTGAAGTCATCATTCCTCATGAGATATTTCTTTGTTGGTATGAGGTATAAGATCAGGGTCAGTGGTATAGTTCTATGGTACTTCCTGAGAAGAAAGTTTAACCGAATGATTGTCAATAGAATTTACATTCTCACCTTTATCACGCGATGTCTTAGCTGAGTCGAGAGCTTGAAAACTGATTGATTTTTAACCTACACGAAGTGTGAGTTCACCTGAACTAACATCAATTTTAGATCTGACAGTTGCTGAAAAGGGTCTTCCTAAAATTAAGGGGGTACTATTGTCTTTATCCATATTTAAAACAAAAAAGTCTACTGGGAATATGAATTTATCAATTTTAACTAGTACATCTTCAATTATACCCCTAGGAATTCGAATAGTCTCATCAGCTTATTGAATACTCATCGTAGTTTGTTTGGGTTTCCCTAGACCTAGCTGTTTTAACATTTTAGAAGGCATAACATTGATGCTTGCCCCTAAATCAACTAAAGCATTATCAATAGATAAACTACCAATTAAACATGGAATTGTAAAACTCTTTGGATCTTTTAATTTTCGTAGTAGTTTGTTTTGGAACATCACTGAGCACACTGCGTTTAATTCTACATGTGATTCCGGGTCTAACTCCCTCTTGTTTGTCAAAAGCTCTTTTAAAAATTTCCTTGAGTCTGTCATCTGCCAAAGAGCTTCAAGAAATGGTAAGTTAATGAAACACCCAAACCCGGCCCAGGAGCCTTGACCGGATCTGGCATGTTCCTTGAGTAAAAACTTTTCAAATCTGGTTTGTTGATTTGGAAAATATGGATGGTTTTGAAGAACATTTGATTTGTGTTGGGTTCAGATTGGAAACAATGTTGTTTATGTGTCAAAACATTTAAATGTTTGTTTACATTTTTAAGAAAATTTATTTAGTCTCAATTTAATAATAACCTTATCATAATAAACCAATTTTAAACACTTACTTAAAACAGTTAATAATAATGGCCATAATTACACCAAAAACAAATCCCGAATAAATCTAAAATACTTAAGTATAGAAAGTCCAAAATAAAATAAACGCTGAGCTGAGCATGGCCACCACTAAGCTCCTGCCGACCCGGTCCATTACTGAGTGTCACCTGAAACATATCTCACAACGGGGTGAGTCAAACGGACTCAGTGTATAACCACTATCACCAAGTCCCAACAGTTTAGGCATATCAGTTCATACATGTACATATAGCAAAAAT
This sequence comes from Gossypium rotundifolium, assembly GCA_025506655.1. Classification (NCBI taxonomy): domain Eukaryota; kingdom Viridiplantae; phylum Streptophyta; class Magnoliopsida; order Malvales; family Malvaceae; genus Gossypium; species Gossypium rotundifolium. Next base: position 37,370,595 of record CP106734.1, read on the forward strand.
ATAGGTAATGATGCAATCCCGAACCCAAACCTATATAACCATCCGCTACACATCACCCGTACCAACCATCACACCGTGGGGACTACTAAGTCGACCCTCCATCCGCTACACATCATTGAAGGAAGTCACTGCAGACAACTTGCACATCGCCCTTATAAATTCGTGGCATAGCCACCAGATAATATTTTGTGATGTAAGTCACCACATTCAGATTTCGTGACATGAGTCACCACATTTAGATATTGTGGTATAAACCACGAGATCACTTCTCCTTTTCATATCACCCATATGCCCCATGTCATACAAATCATGCCAATAGCTTATCTTATGCCTTATTCACATTCATTACAGTTTCACATGTGTGCCATAACATATATTCATAATATTATAACCACAGTAGTAGTAGGTTAATGTACCTGAGTACTTATACCATTGCATGGTACCCTTAGCCACATTTTACATATTCTTATTAACACATTTATTAAAACATTACCATAAATCTATCAAGACTTAGGGTTAGGGCTACACACCTGATTTACTTAACGAGTTCACTGAAATCCCGAAAATCCTGATCTAATGCTTTAGATCCTTAGTTCCTACAATCGGCCAATCACTTAGTGTTTTAGCAAAAAGCCTTTTGGCTAAATAATCAAATCCCGAAGGATTATTGCAACCAAAATCCTTACCTTGCTGCCGATTTGATTACTAATCAAATCCTGAAACTTTGTGATGTTCCCTCTTGCAATTGGCCAACTACTAAATCACTTAACCGGTTAGTTCGGCTTTTGAACAAAATAAGAAATAGATCTAAGTCACTAAATATAGCCTTGGCCGAATATCACATGCACTTACCTTGTGGATCTAAATCCCGAAATATCACTTGTCCTTGGTCTCTGTCGAAATCCCTACAAGCACTATGTCAGATCCAATTCCAACATTTGAATACATGGCCTTTGGCCTAATCTTTCACCTTACTTACCTTAGGTCTGAAATCTCGAATGATCTCCCTAGAAGTCGGCTACTATGGAAATCCCGAAAGATCTTTCCATGTTTCGGCCAAGAACCACAATGGATTAGTCCTTAAGTATCGGCTAAAAGAAGTGAGAATCAAATAACAACTAATCTTACCCTTAATACTGTAGTCGACTGTACTCCTGCCTGACACCACTTGAGAGATTCGACTATAGCTAGATGTTGATCAACAATTTTTTGGCTTTTGGGGTTTAATGGACAATCGGCTAGGGGTTATTGGTATATTTGGCTCTTGATTGAGTTTGCAAAAGAAGAAGAAGGTTGATGATGGAGATTCGGCTAGAACACAGGGTATTTCGGCTTTGACAGAGTAAAAGAGAAGAGAGGATATTTGCTAGAGAATTTGGTAGAGGTACAAAAGAAAGAATAATGGTCTTACTCTCCTTCCTTGGCCGAAAATACCACCAAAAGAGCCTCCCCCCCAATCGGCCAACTCACCTTCCCCTATCCAATCCCCTATTTTCTCTCCTCTTTACTCATTTACAATTAATTCAAATAAATCATCAATTATCCTTTACTTTAGCCAAAATTTTAAAAGGATTAGACCACATCTTAAACTCATCCCTTAGTGCCCCATTGGCGTCCACTACTGCTCAACCTTGCAGCAAAATAAAACTCTTTTATTTGCTTCCCACCCTGCTTGTGGCGTCACATACTGAGTCCCTAAGTGGCGCCTCCAAGCCACTTAAACAAGCCCATTTTTGTGTCATATTTCCCCTACTAATTTTCTTAAGGCCTCCTAGGCTTAGCTCCCTCTTTGAAACTTAAAATTAAATAATTTCTAAAGCATTTATCTACACTCAAGTTCACAAAATTGCATACAACACAATCGAACACACATAGGCATGCTACTTCATACAATTTAGCATTAATGCATAAGCCATAAATCTAGATATTACAGTTCTACCCCCTTAAAATCATTTTAACCTCGAAATTACCTGGCTAGAATAGGTGGGGGTATTGTTGTCACATTGCTTCTTCCGACTCCCAAGAAGCTTCTTTTGATCCATGGTTACGCCACAACACTTTGACCAGAGGGACCGACTTCCTCCGAAGCACCTTCACATCTCGTTTTAGAATCTGAATCGGCTCTTCCTCATAGTACAGATCTAGTCTCAGCTCCACCTCCTCAACCGGTATTATATGAGTTGGATCCGATCGGTAGCAACGTAGCATAGAAACATGGAACACGTCGTGCATCTGCTTCAACTCTGGTGGCAACTCTAACTAGTATGCCACTGGTCCAACTCGCTTTAATACCCAATAAGGTCCTATAAACCTTGGGCTTAACTTCCTTTGCGACCAAATCTCATCACTTTCTTCCAAGGTGAAACTTTGAGAAACACTTGATCTCCCACAAAGAAATTCTATATCCTTCCGCTTGAGATATGCATACTACTTACGCTGCCGATGCCTCCTTCAACCATGTCCGAATTACCTAACCTTTTCCTCCGATTCGCCACAATTTTGGACCAAAATCGGCGTTCTCCCAATTCCGTCCAATATGTGAGAGTGTGACACTTCATCCATACGATTGCTTTGTACGGTGCCATTCAAATACTTGCACGATAGTGTTGTTGTATGCAAATTCGCTAAAGGTAAATATTCTTCCCAACTTCCTCTCAAGTCTATCACACGACCCTCAACATATCCTTCAACACTTGATCACTTGCTTCGACCGCCCGTCATTTGTGGATGAAAAGCCGCTCAAGTCCAATCTAGTGCCTAAAGCTTGATGTAGCGCCTTCCAAAATCGAGATGTGAACCTCGGATCCCTATCCGAGATAATCGACATCGGCACTTCGTGCAACCTCACAATCTCAGCTACATATAACCTTGCCAATTTTTGTAGGGAATAGTCAACCCGCAAGGGAATAAAATGTGCGGACTTTGTCAATCGGTCCACTATCACCCATACTGAGTCCTTCTTAGTAGGCATAAGGGGAAGCCCACTAACGAAGTCCATGGTAATTCTCTCCCACTTCCATCTGCGAATCAGATTGGTGAAGCAACCTCGATTTAAACTTGGTGTTCAAATTTTAATTTGTCGACACGTTAAGCACTTTCCTACAAATTTGGTAACTTCCCGCTTAAGACCAGGCCACCAAAACTGTTCCCTTAGATCTTTGTACAACTTACTACCTCTAGGATGCATAGCATAATGGCTACTATGCGATTCCCGAAGAATTCTCCGCCTTAACTCCTCGTTCTTTGGCATACAGACCTTACCCTTGAAACACAATACTCCATCACCATTAATACTATAATCCTTCAACTCCCTGCTCTGCACTTGCCGAAGCTTAGCACTTAGATCATCATCCGCCAACTGACCCTCTTTCACCTCATTCAGCCATGTCGGCTTAACTTGCAATTCTGCCAATAAGCTTCTGTCGTCATACAAGCTAAGATGTGCAAACATCGCCCTCAGATCCGACACTACTTTTCGACTTAGGGAATTTGCCACAACATTTACCTTACCCGGGTGATACTCTATGGAACAATCGTAGTCCTTCAATAATTCCACCCACCTTCGCTGTTTCAGGTTCAACTCTTTCTGAGTCAGCAGATACTTAAGGCTTTTATGGTCTGTGTAGATCACTGACTTCTCTCCATAAAGATAATGCCTCCACACCTTAAGAGCAAAGACCACTGCCGCCAACTCCAAATCGTGCGTCGGATAGTTAACCTCGTGTGGCCTTAGTTGTCGAGACGCATAAGCAACTACCTTCCCGTCTTGCATCAATACGCATCCCAAACCCTAGTGAGAAGCGTCACAATACACCATGAATTCTTTCCCTGCCTCAGGCTGAATCAGAACTGGAGCTTCCGTCAAAACCCTCTTAAGCTTTTTAAAGCTCTCTCGTTGCTTATCTTACCATACGAAAGGTACCTCCTTCCTTAGCAACTTCGTCAAAGGAGCGGCTATTGATGAGAACCCTTCTACGAACCTTCTATAATAGCCTGCTAAACCAAAGAAGCTACGAACTTCCGCCACAGACTTAGGTGGTTTCCAATCCAACACTGCCTCAATCTTCCAAGGATCCACCCTTATCCCTTCTGCAGACACCACATGTCCTAAGAATGTAACTTCCTTCAGCCAATTGCTGAACTTGGCATATAGCTTTTCCTCCCTTAACACTTGTAACACAACTTGGAGGTGCTCATCATGTTCTTCCTCAGACTTCGAATACACCAAAATATCGTCTATGAACACAACAACGAACCGGTCCAGATAGGGTTGAAAAACCCGGTTCATCATGTCCATGAACGCGACTGGGGCATTTGTCAATCCGAACGGCATTACCAAGAACTCATAATGCCCGTACCTTGTCCGAAAAGCTGTCTTATGGATATCAGCCTCCTTCACCTTAAGCTGATGATATCCAGACCTTAGATCTATCTTCAAAATATCATGCCCCTTAAGCTGATCGAACAAGTCGTCTATTCTTGGCAAAGGGTACTTGTTCTTGATGGTCAGCTTATTCAACTGACAATAATCTATGCACATGCGCATAGTTCCGTCCTTCTTCACAAACAAGACCGGTGCTCCCCATGGAGACATACTAGGTCGGATAAACCCACGGTCAAGCAACTCTTGGATCTGAGCCTTGAGCTCAACCAACTCCTTTGGTGCCATTATGTAGGGGCAATTGACACAGGAGCTGTACCCGATAGCAAGTCAATTCTGAACTTTACCTCCCTGTCTGGGGGTATTCCAGGTAATTCCTCCGGAAAGACATTCACAAATTCTCTTACGATTCTAACTCCACTAACTCCCCCTTCTTTTGCATTCAACGCACTAAAAAAGGTAAAAAATGCCTTGCACCTCTTCCGAATCATCTTATCAGCCTTTAAAGTAGAAACTACATTTGACAAGTAGTTTCTTCTTTCTCCTATCATAATTATCGCCTTATCTTCCAGCGTCCTTAACTCCATTCGCTTAGCTACGCAATCCAATACAGCTCGATGTTCCACTAGCCAGTCTATGCCAAGGATGAGATCAAATTCTCTGAAGGGTAGCTCCATCAAATCGGTAGGAAATACCACTCCCTGAAGCTCTAGAGGTATACTCCAAAATATCTTATTCACCACTACAGTTTGTCCTAATGGGCTCACTACAGTCATCTCCCTATTAGACAATTCAGGGGCTATGCCAAGTGTTTCAACTACTCTACATGCAACATAAGAGTGGGTAGAGCCAACATCAATTAGAGCAAAGTAAGGCTTGTCAGCTATAAGGAACATACCGGTTATGACGTCTGATGCGTCACTATCTTCCCTCCGACGAATCGCATATACCAGACCCGGCTGCCTTGCCTCTGTGTTACCATCACCTCTGCCCGGAGTTCCCCGTCCTCTACCAGAACCATTACCTCTGCCAGCTGAACCACGACCCGTGGTGGTCATTGCCTCCTCTTCCAAATGATTAGGACCTGCACTTATTGGTCGACCCCTTACATTCTCATAGGATAGTCCTTAATCATGTGGTATTTGGACCCATACTTAAAACATCCTCTTGTCTTCTTCCAACACTCTCCTAGATGCATCCTTCCACAATGAGCACAAGTATGATACTGCCCTCTAGTAGCAGCCTGTTGACCTCGTGGCCCATCAACTCTAGGCCTATTTTGCACATTCCCAAAAGACCCTGCTGATCTAAAATCTCTCTTTTACCTGTTCCGGTCCATATTCTGTCTCACAGAATCCTTAATCCCTTCGGCTACCTTAGCCTTCTCCACCAACACGGTAAACTCTCGCTCCTGCTGTGGAGCTATTAACAACCTCAGGTCATCCCTCAGTCCGTCCTCAAATCGGACACATCGCTCATGTTTCGTAGCCACTATACCTCGAGCATATCGGCTCAACCTTAGAAATTCTGCCTCGTACTCCGCTACAGACTTATTTTCTTGGACCAGCCTCAAAAACGCCTTCCTCTGCGCATCAACATAACTAGTTCCAATGTACGTCTTCTGATTTGAAGCCTTAAAATATTCCCAAGTAAGATCATCAGCGACAACACCATCCCGAACTGTGACCCACCATTGGTATGACTCATCACGGAGTAGCGACACTACCCCTTTTAGTTTCTCCTCGACAATCAGGTCCAAATCGTCTATAATCTGTTTCGTCGCCTCTAACCAATACTCAGCTGTATTGGGCGCCACACCAGATACTCCACGGAAAGACTCAGCTCCATTGGCTCGAAGTCACTCAGGTTCCGACTTTCGAGCTCCCATGCCTCCACCGCTTCCAGCCACCCTTTCAGGACTCGCAAGATCGCTCAGTATATCGCATCATCCTCGTCGATCACGATATTCCACATCAGCGACTCGTGGCGGTGGCATTTCATTTTTGGACCCTTGTCCGGACCTAACGGGCTCTGACACGATCATTCGGCCTCTACCACGGCCACGCACGTTACGACCACGTCCCCTAGAATTCATGCTTCTGAATCGCGTTTATCTGGTTTAAGAATTTTATGAATTAGTTTTGTTCCACTGATTTATCACGAGCATTCTTATGTGTAATAGTTCTAAGGAGTAGTTCTTTCGAATTCATACACACACACAGTCTCAAATTCATTCAGTCAATCATGAACTTGCGTTCATTACAGAAAAGTGTTGTAGTTGTTATTTTTGTTGTTTTCCACTACCTAGGGGTTTTTTCAAAATTTTATCCTATAGGGGTATTTTGGTAATTTTCAAATTAAGGTATTTGAAAATTTCACAAAGTAGAGATTTTTGGTATTTTTTCAAAATTGAATTACTTGGTAAGAAAATTTCAAGGGTAAAATGGTAATTTTATAAACTGAGGGTATTTTAGTAATTTTTTCAAATCAGGGGCATTTCGGTAATTTTTCGCAAAATATGGTTCCTGGTGACTTTCAAAATAAGGGTATTTTAGAAATTTTAATTTTGAGGATACTTTGGTAACTTTCCACACTAAGGGTATTTTGGTTATTTGTACAGGTTAGGGGTAATTTGGTCAATTTACAAATCAAGGGTATTTTGGTCATTTTTTTAAAAATGAGGGTACTTTTGGAATTTTAAAATCACGGTTTGTCTTTAGAATTTCACAAAATAAGGTGACGGGTCCCTTTCTGGTTTTAGTTATTGGGTTTAGCCTGTGTTTGAGTCCTCTTGGCTAAGGTGAACCGTCACTACGCACCAGGTAGGATTCGAGCGGTGAGGAGGTGAGTCACTAGGGCTGCTTAAATACCAAGCTCCCATCGAATCCAATCCTAAACATCGCTGCAGATTGCCATACCCTTAACTCGGTGACCTGCACACGAGTTTTGTTTGGTTAGACTTTAAGTTTTATGTAACTTGGTGTTGAAGTAGGCTAATCCTAGGGTTTAATTCTAATTTACTAATCTCGTCCCTATAAGTCCCACATACAAATCACAAAAGAGTTAGGAGTACTTACAGGTGGACTTGGTAGGAGACTTAGGTGCCATGCCAGAAAACCTACTCATTTCACAAAAAATTTCACAAAATTCATTTGGGCTTGATTTTAAAAAAGTTATGGGCTTTAAAACCCAAGGCCGAGAGTTTAAAACTGGGCTCTGATACCAAAACTGAAACACCTCAAACCTAGCCCACGAGCATTGACTAGATCTGGTATGTTCCTTGAGTAAAAAATTTTCAAATCTGGTTTGTTGATTTGGAAAATATGGATGGTTTTGAAGGACATTTGATTTGTGTTGGGTTCAGATTGGAAACGGTGTTGTTTATGCGTCAAAACATTTAAATGTTTGTTTACATTTTTAAGAAAATTTATTTAGTCTCAATTTAATAATAACCTTATCATAATAAACCAATTTTAAACACTTACTTAAAACAGTTAATAATAATGGCCATAATTACACCAAAAACAAATCCCAAATAAATCCGAAATACTTAAGTATAGAAAGTCCAAAATAAAATAAATCTTTGAAATGAGCATGGCCACCACTAAGCTCCCCCAACCCGGTCCATTCTTGAGTGTCACTGAAACATATCCCACAACGAAATTTGAGTCAAACGGACTCAGTGTATAACTACCATCACTAAGTCCCAACAGTTTAGGCATATCAGTTCATACATGTACATATAGCATAAATATAGGTAATGATGCAATCCCGAACCCAAACCTATATTGTAACCCCCTAACCCATATCCGTCGCCGAATTAGGGTTACGAGGCATTTTAAAGAAAATACGACTTTCATACAATCACATAATCACATAGAACTTATCCATATGTTCCAGTATTCAATTTGGCTAGCAAATGTAATACCATGAAAAATTTCTTTTATAACCATATTTTACTCATCTACTAGCAACTAACCAAAACAAACAAATATGTATGTATATATAAGTACTACACAACATATATATATAATCACCAAAACATACTTACTCATTGACCAAACACACATGCAACCTTATTATTAATACGTTATGGCTGAACATATCCTATGTTCAATATGACCTAATATATATATATACATTATGCATAACTTTACCACGTTACTAAATCATGTATCAAAATACTATTCACTCTCTGGTCACTTAAACACCAAGTGAAACTAAATGGTTATTTACACTTTGATCAAATGAAATTTCGATACATTCCATATACATGTAATGGCTGCAATTTCCTATTTAACATATATCATTTTCGTATACAAATCATACACAAATATGTCATGTAATGCCTTATTACTTACCATTATACACCGAATCCATATAATTAAATATGCTAGTAATTCACCATTGTAAAAACATGCATATATATATATATATACATATAATTTAATCGAATATGCACCATCAAGCATTATTTAGACTTAAAATGCCATGAACCACAAATCAAACCATACCTATTACATACATATACAATGGCGAATACATATACTAGCTAAAACCTTCACAACCATGCAAAATAATAGCATTAACATAACCAAGATCATTACTAAACATAACTATTAGACTTAAACATTAACAATTGGACATGCCATTATACCTAACTCATAAGTAAAGTTTAACAAAAGAAATAGCCAAATTCGCATGGCCATTATATACATGAACAAAAAGTTTTTATCAAAATAAAGTCAAAGTCTTTCCTATACATGCCTCTATCCAAAGACCAAAATGAAAGAGTACCAAATTAGATTGATAGTGTTTCTTTCTTGACGATCCTGCTGAGCTTGTAGCTTTGAACCTAATCTATAAAAGCAGAGGAGAACATTTCACACAAATAAGTTTACTAACTTAGTAAGTCCTAAGCTCTTGATAATATAACATACAAACACTTAAACATTTAAATCATTCAACTTATGACATTGCCCATATACATTTAAATATATTGATTTCTATAGGGCCGAATACTAATAGTTCATAAACCGAAGTAATTGTACTTCATTTCCATAAACCTGTATCTATTCGAAGCACAAAGTAAGTATATTACAAGAATCACATGCTCCAAATCGTATAATTACAACATTCATATCAACCATGTTATCGTACTAAAATTTCTTTCACTCTTAGCATTTTTATTTGAAAACCGAATCTCCATAATAGTACAATCAAGCTCAAATTCATTCATTTAATACTCATGCACATCAATCGTAATCTCAAATGTACATAACACTGTTCTCATAGTATTAACTCGACTCAAGTAACATTAAACATAACATACCTTACTTGCTTACCTAAGCCTTTAACTAGATCATTTCATTCATAAGCATAAGCTCGTATTAACAATCACTGGTATAGAACCTGCTAGACCAAAGGTCCTAGATTTAAACACCGGCACGAAGCCTGCTAGGCATTAAAGCCGAAAATAATTCACCGACATAAAGCTTGCTAGGCATTAAAGCCCGAAATAAATCACCGGCATGAGGCCTGCTAGGCATTTAGCCCGAAACATATCACCAGCACGAGGCCTGCTAGGCATTTAGCCCGAAACATATAAATATGGTCAATCAATCCACACATATTTCATAATTACATTACATATACTATTCAACTAAGCTTATTCATATCACATTATCAAAGTATGCCATCAATCCAATTCACTTATATACATTCGGCTAAGACATAAGTAGGTACTCAAATTTATCAAACTTTATTATTTAATATCTTCATAAATAATTCTTTGATATGTTTCAGCTTAAGGACATACCTCGGTTGTCGATAGACCGTGCAAATTAGCTATTCGAGAACCTTCGTCTTTCCCCGATCTAAATCCGTTTTTCTTTGTTCTTGATCTAAAACACATTAAAATTTAGCTCATTCAAGTACATTTCATCTCAATTTAGTCCCTAAGCACATAAATAGGCAATTTACCATTTTACCCCTACTATTTCAAATTTTTACAATCTAGTCTTAATTGCACAAAACACAAAATATGCATTATTTCAATATAACACTCAAGGGCCAAATATGTATAAGGACCATATAAGTCCATTTCTTTCATTTATTTTGCATTTAAGCCCTCTCAAATTTTTATTTTTACAATTTGGCCCTAAAAACAAAAATTCTTCAAAACTTCCAATACATAATATACTAATTTTTAACTTATCTTTTATCTAACATCATCAAACATCAAAAACTATATAAACCTATCAATAGCCGAACATCAAGCAAGCTTAGATTCAAAAATTACAACATGGGTCGGCTACGGTTCGAAGCAACGATCTCAAAAACGTAAAAATTTACAAAAATCAAATCAAACTAACCTTGAAATCAAGCCTCCAAGTGCTGAAATTCAAAGAACAAAACCCCCTTTTTTTCTTTCTCAATATTCGGTCATGAGAGAATGAAAAAGATGGTGGCTTTTGTTTATGTTATTTTAACATATAATAAAGTAATTATTAAATTACTAATATAACCTTTAATATAAAATAAAACTAACATATATACTAAGGTTATTTTTGACATAAGCCACCCACTAACTCTAAAAATTGGGTTATTTACCCTTTTAATGCTCCACTTTAAAAAGCCATCATCAAATAGGCACTTTACACTATAGTTTGAGACTTTTAAAATTTACGCGATTAAGTCCTTTTTGTCAAATTGAACACCCAAACGATAAAATTTTTCTACGATAAGCACAAAATAAAATATTAAAATATTTCTCGGACTCGGATTCGTGGTCCCAAAACCACCGTTCTGATTAGGGTCAAATTCGGTCTGTTACAACTCTCCCCCTTTAGGATTTTCGTCCCCGAAAATCTTACCATTAAACAACGTCGGATATTGTTGCCTCATTGAATCTTCAGGCTCCCACGTAGCCTCTTCAACTCCGTGCCTTTTCCACAGTACTTTCACTAATGGAATTTTCTTGTTTCTTAACTCTTTCTCTTCCCGAGCTAAAATACGGTTCGGTTCTTCCTTATACGTCATATCAGGTTGTATCTCAATCTCAGACGGAGCAATCACATGTGACGGATCTGATCTGTATCTACGAGCATAGAAACGTGAAATACATCGTGTATCTTTTCTAATTCAGAGGGTAGCTTCAACCTATAAGCAACAGGCCCAACACGTTCAATGATTTCATACGGTCCAATGAACCTTCGGCTCAACTTGCCTTTCCGGCCAAAACGGAGCACTTTCTTCCATGGAGAAACCTTTAAAAATACTCGATCTCTGACTTGAAATTCAATGTCTTTACGTTTCAAATCAGCATAAGACTTTTGACGATCCGAAGCAGCTTTTAAATTGTCTTTACATTTTTAAGAAAATTTTAAACACTTACTTAAAACAGTTAATAATAATGGCCATAATTACACCAAAAACAAATCCCGAATAAATCCAAAATACTTAAGTATAGAAAGTCCAAAATAAAATAAACGCTGAGCTGAGCATGGCCACCACTAAGCTCCTGCCGACCCGGTCCATTACTGAGTGTCACCTGTAACATATCCTACAACGGGGTGAGTCAAGCGGACTCAGTGTATAACCACCATCACTAAGTCCCAACAGTTTAGGCATATCAGTTCATACATGTACATATAGCAAAAATATAGGTAATGATGCAATCCCGAACCCAAAACTATATAACCATCCGCTACACATCACCCATACCAACCATCACACCATGGGGACTACTAAGTCGACCCTCCATCCGCTACACATCATTGAAGGCAGTCGCTGCAGATAACTTGCACATCGCCCTTATAAATTCGTGGCATAGCCACCAGATAATATTTTGTGACGTAAGTCACCACATTCAGATTTCGTGACATGAGTCACCACATTCAGATATTGTGGTATAAACCACGAGATCACTTCCCCTTTTCATATCACCCATATGCCCCATGTCATACAAATCATGCCAATAGCTTATCTTATGCCTTATTCACATTCCTTACAGCCACATGTGTGCCATAACATATATTCATAATATTATAACCACAAGAGTAGTAGGTTAATGTACACAGTACTTATACCATTGCATGGTACCCTTAGCCACATTTTACATATTCTTATTAACACATTTATTAAAACATTACCATAAATCTATCAAGACTTAGGGTTAGGGCTACACACCTGATTTACTTAACGAGTTCACTGAAATCCTAAAAATCCTGATCTAATGCTTTAGATCCTTAGTTCCTACAATCGGCCAATCACTTAGTGTTTTAGCAAAAAGCCTTTTGGCTAAATAATCAAATCCCGAAGGATTATTGCAACCAAAATCCTTACCTTGCTGCTGATTTGATTACTAATCAAATCCTGAAACTTTGTGATGTTCCCTCTTGCAATCGGCCAACTACTAAATCACTTAACCGGTTAGTTCGGCTTTTGAACAAAATAAGAAACAGATCTAAGTCACTAAATATAGCCTTGGCCGAATATCACATGCACTTACCTTGTGGATCTAAATCCCAAAATATCACTTGTCCTTGGTCTCTGTCGAAATCCCTACAAGCACTATGTCAGATCCAATTCCAACATTTGAATACATGGCCTTTGGCCTAATCTTTCACCTTACTTACCTTAGGTCTGAAATCTCGAATGATCTCCCTAGAAGTCGGCTACTATGGAAATCCGAAAGATCTTTCCATGTTTCGGCCAAGAACCACAATGGATTAGTCCTTAAGTATCGGCTAAAAGAAGTGAGAATCGAATAACAACTAATCTTACCCTTAATACTGTAGTCGACTGTACTCCTGCCTGACACCACTTGAGAGATTCGACTATAGCTAGATGTTGATCAACAATTTTTCAACTTTTGGGGTTTAATGGACAATCGGCTAGGGGTTATTGGTATATTTGGCTCTTGATTGAGTTTGCAAAAGAAGAAGAAGGTTGATGATGGAGATTCGGCTAGAACACATGGTATTTCAGCTTTGACAAAGTAAAAGAGAAGAGAGGATATTTGCTAGAGAATTTGGTAGAGGTACAAAAGAAAGAATAATGGTCTTACTCTCCTTCCTTGGCTGAAAATACCACCAAAGAGCCTCCCCCAATCGGCCAACTCACCTTCCCTATCCAATCCCTATTTTCTCTCCTCTTTACTCATTTACAATTAATTCAAATAAATCATCAATTATCCTTTACTTTAGCCAAAATTTTAAAAGGATTAGACCACATCTTAAACTCATCCCTTAGTGCCCCATTGGCCCACTATCTTGCTCAACCTTGCAAAGAAAATAAAACTCTTTATTTGCTTCCCACCACTTGTGGCGTCACATCTCGAGTCCCTAAGTGGCGCTTCCAAGCCACTTAAACAAGCCTATTTTTGTGTCATATTTCCCCTACTAATTTTCTTAAGGCCTCCTAGGCTTAGCTCCCTCTTTGAAACTTAAAATTAAATAATTTCTAAAGCATTTATCTACACTCTGAAGTTCACAAAATTCGTACAACACAATCAGAACACACATAGGCATGCTACTTCATACAATTTAGCATCAATGCATAAGCCATAAATCTAGATATTATAGTTCTACCCCCTTAAAATAATTTTAACCTCGAAATTACCTGGCTAGAATAGGTGGGGGTATTGCTGTCGCATTTCTTCTTCCGACTCCCAAGAAGCTTCTTTCGATCCATGGTTACGCCACAACACTTTGACCAGAGGGACCGACTTCCTTCGAAGCACCTTCACATCTCGTTTTAGAATCTGAATCGGCTCTTCCACATAGGACAGATCTAGTCTCAGCTCCACCTCCTCAACCGGTATTATATGAGTTGGATCCGATCGGTAGCAACGTAGCATAGAAACATGGAACACGTCGTGCATCTGCTTCAACTCTGGTGGCAACTCTAACTAGTATGCCACTGGTCCAACTCGCTTTAATACCCAATAAGGTCCTATAAACCTTGGGCTTAACTTCCCTTTGCGAGCAAATCTCATCACTTTCTTCCAAGGTGAAACTTTGAGAAACACTTGATCTCCCACAGCAAATTCTATATCCTTCCGTTTGAGATATGCATACTACTTCTGCCTGTCAGATGCCTCCTTCAACCATGTCTGAATTACCCTAACCTTTTCCTCCGATTCTGCCACAATTTTCGGACCAAAAATCTGACGTTCTCCCAATTCCGTCCAATATGTGAGAGTGTGACACTTCTGTCCATACAGTGCTTTGTACGGTGCCATTCGAATACTTGCCTAATAGCTGTTGTTGTATGCAAATTCTGCTAAAGGTAAATATTCTTCCCAACTTCCTCTGAAGTCTATCACACAGCCCCTCAACATATCCTTCAACACTTGGATCACTCGTTCAGACTGCCCGTCTGACTGTGGATGAAAAGCCGTTCTGAAGTCCAATCTAGTGCCTAAAGCTTGATGTAGCGCCTTCCAAAATTGAGATGTGAACCTTGGATCCCTATCCGAGATAATCGACACCGGCACTTCGTGCAACCTCACAATCTCAGCTACATATAACCTTGCCAATTTTTGTAGGGAATAGTCAACCCGCAAGGGAATAAAATGTGCGGACTTTGTCAATCGGTCCACTATCACCCATACTGAGTCCTTCTTAGTAGGCATAAGGGGAAGCCCACTAACGAAGTCCATGGTAATTCTCTCCCACTTCCACTGCGGAATCTGTATTGGCTGAAGCAACCCTGACGAAACTTGGTGTTCAGCCTTAATTTGCTGACACGTTAAGCACTTTCCTACAAATTTGGTAACTTCCCGCTTAAGACCAGGCCACCAAAACTGTTCCCTTAGATCTTTGTACAACTTACTACCTCTAGGATGCATAGCATAATGGCTACTATGCGATTCCCGAAGAATTCTCTGCCTTAACTCCTCGTTCTTTGGCATACAGACCTTACCCTTGAAACACAATACTCCATCACCATTAATACTATAATCCTTCAACTCCCTGCTCTGCACTTGCCGAAGCTTAGCACTTAGATCATCATCCGCCAACTGACCCTCTTTCACCTCATTCAGCCATGTCGGCTTAACTTGCAATTCTGCCAATAAGCTTCTGTCGTCATACAAGCTAAGATGTGCAAACATCGCCCTCAGATCCGACACTACTTTCTGACTTAGGGCATCTGCCACAACAATTGCCTTACCCGAGTGATACTCTATGGAACAATCGTAGTCCTTCAATAATTCCACCCACCTTCGCTGTTTCAGGTTCAACTCTTTCTGAGTCAGCAGATACTTAACGCTTTTGTGGTTTGTGTAGATCACTGACTTCTCTCCATAAAGATAATGCCTCCATACCTTAAGAGCAAAGACCACTACCGCCAACTCCAAATCGTACGTCGGGTAGTTAACCTCGTGTGGCCTTAGTTGTCGAGACGCATAAGCAACTACCTTCCCGTCTTGCATCAATATGCATCCCAAACCCTAGTGAGAAGCGTCACAATACACCATGAATTCTTTCCCTACCTCAGGCTAAATCAGAACTGGAGCTTCCGTCAAAACCCTCTTAAGCTTTTCAAAGCTCTCTTGTTGCTTATCTAACCATACGAAAGGTACCTCCTTCCTTAGCAACTTCGTCAAAGGAGCGGCTATTGATGAGAACCCTTCTACGAACCTTCTATAATAGCCTGCTAAACCTAAGAAGCTACGAACTTCCGCCACAGACTTAGGTGGTTTCCAATCCAACACTGCCTCAATCTTTCGAGGATCCACCCTTATCCCTTCTGCAGACACCACATGTCCTAAGAATGTAACTTCCTTCAGCCAATTGCTGAACTTGGCATATAGCTTTTCCTCTCTTAACACTTGCAACACAACTCAGAGGTGCTCATCATGTTCTTCCTCAGACTTCGAATACACCAAAATATCATCTATGAACACAACAATGAACCGGTCCAGATAGGGTTGAAAACCCGGTTCATCATGTCCATGAATGCGGCTGGGGCATTTGTCAATCCGAACGGCATTACCAAGAACTCATAATACCCGGACCTTGTCCGAAAAGCTGTCTTATGGATATCAGCCTCCTTCACCTTAAGCTGATGATATACAGACCTTAGATCTATCTTCAAAAATACTGCGGCCCCCTTAAGCTGATCGAACAAGTCGTCTACTCTTGGAAAAGGGTACTTGTTCTTGATGGTCAGCTTATTCAACTGACAATAATCTATGCACATGCGCATAGTTCCGTCCGTCTTCACAAACAAGACCGGTGCTCCCCATAGAGACATACTAGGTCGGATAAACCCACGGTCAAGCAACTCTTGGATCTGAGCCTTGAGCTCAACCAACTCCTTTGGTGCCATTCTGTAGGGGCAATTGACACATGAGCTGTACCCGGTAGCAAGTCAATTCCGAACTCTACCTCCCTGTCTGGGGGTATTCCAGGTAATTACTCCGAAAAGACATCCACAAATTCTCTTACGGTTCTAACTCCACTAACTCCCCTTCTTTTGCATTCAACGCACTAACAAAGGTCAAAAATGCCTTGCACCTCTTCCGAATCATCTTATCAGCCGTTAAAGTAGAAACTACATTAGACAAGTAGTTTCTTCTTTCTCCTATCATAATTATCGCCTTATCTTCCAGCGTCCTTAACTCCATTCGCTTAGTCGCAATCAATACATTTCGATGTTCCACTAGCGATCTATGCCAAGGATGAGATCAAATTCTCTCAAGGGTAGCTCCATCAAATCGGTAGGAAATACCACTCCCTGAAGCTCTAGAGGTATACTCCAAAATATCTTATTCACCACTACAGTTTGTCCTAATGGGCTCACTACAGTCATCTCCATATTAGACAATTTAGAGGCTATGCCTAGTGTTTCAACTACTCTACATGCAACATAAGAGTGGGTAGAGCCAACATCAATTAGAGCAAAGTAAGGCTTGTCAGCTATAAGGAACATACCGGTTATGACGTCCGGTGCGTCACCATCTTCCCTCCGACGAACCGCATATACCAGACCCGGCTGCCTTGCCTCCATGTTACCATCACCTCTGCCCAGAGTTCCCCGTCCTCTACCAGAACCATTACCTCTGCCAGCTGAACCACGACCCCGTGGTGGCTGCTATCCTCCTCTTCCAGCCTGATTAGGACCCTGACTTACTGGTCGACCCCCTTCTGTTCTCATAGGACAGTCCTTAATCATGTGGTATTTGGACCCTACTTAAAACATCCTCCTGTCTTCTTCCAACACTCTCCTAGATGCATCCTTCCACAATGAGCACAAGTACGATACTGCCCTCTGGTAGCAGCCTGCTGACCTCGTGGCCCATCAACTCTAGGCCTATTTTGCACATTCTCGGAAGACCCTGCTGATCTAAAACCTCTCTTTTGCCTGTTCCAGGTCCATATTCTATCTCACAGAATCCTTAATCCCTTCGACTACCTTAGCCTTCTCCACCAACACGGTAAACTCTCGCTCCTACTATAGAGCTATTAACAACCTCAGGTCATCCCTCAGTCCATCCTCAAATCGGACACATCGCTCATGTTTCGTAGCCACTACACCTCGAGCATATCGGCTCAACCTTAGAAATTCTGCCTCGTACTCCGCTACGGACTTATTTTCTTGGACCAGCCTCAAAAATGCCTTCCTCTGCGCATCAACATAACTAGTTCCAATGTACTTCTTCTGATATGCCACCTTAAAATATTCCCAAGTAAGATCATCAGCGACAACACCATCCCGAACTGTGAGCCACCATTGGTATGACTCATCATGGAGTAGCGACACTACCCCTTTCAGTTTCTCCTCGGCAATCAGGTCCAAATTATCCATAATCTGTTCCGTCGCCTCTAACCAATACTAAGCTATATTGGGCACCACACCAGATACTCCACGGAAAGACTCAGCTCCATTGGCTCGAAGTCACTCAGGTACCGACTTTCGAGCTCCCATGCCTCCACCGCACCCACCACCCTTTTCAGGACTCGCAATTCGCTCGTGATATCTTGCATCATCCTCGTCGATCCTCGATATTCCACATCGGCGACTCGTGGCGATGGCATTTCATTTTGGACCCTTGTCCGGACCTAACGGGCTCCGACACGATCATTCGGCCTCTACCACGGCCACGCACGTTACGACCACGTCCCCTAGAATTCATGCTTCTGAATCGCGTTTATCTGATTTAAGAATTTTATGAATTAGTTTTGTTCCACTGATTTATCACGAGCAGTCTTATGTGTAATAGTTCTAAGGAGTAGTTCTTTCGAATTCATACACACACACAGTCTCAAATTCATTCAGTCAATCATGAACTTGCGTTCATTACAGAAAAGTGTTGTAGTTGTTATTTTTGTTGTTTTCCACTACCTAGGGGTATTTTCAAAATTTTATCCTATAGGGGTATTTTGGTAATTTTCAAATTAGGGTATTTGAAAATTTCACAAAGTAGAGATTTTTGGTATTTTTACAAAATTGAATTACTTGGTAAGAAAATTTCAAAGGTAAAATGGTAATTTTATAAACTGAGGGTATTTTCGTAATTTTTTCAAATCAGGGGCATTTCGGTAATTTTTCATAAAATATGGTTCCTGGTGACTTTCAAAATAAGGGTATTTTAGAAATTTTAATTTTGAGGATACTTTGGTAACTTTCCACACTAAGGGTATTTTGGTCATTTGAACAGGTTAGGGGTAATTTGGTCAATTTGCAAATCAAGGGTATTTTGGTCATTTTTGTAAAAATGAGGGTACTTTTGGAATTTTAAAATCACGGTTTGTCTTTAGAATTTCACAAAATAAGGTGACGGGTCCCTTTCTGGTTTTAGTTATTGGGTTTAGCCTGTGTTTGAGTCCTCTTGGCTAAGGTGAACCATCACTACGCACTGTAGTAGGATTCGGCGGTGAGGAGGTGAGTCACTAGGGCTGCTTAAATACCAAGCTCCCACCGAATCCAATCCTAGACATGCTGCAAACAGTTGCCACACCCTTAACTCGGTGACCTGCACACGTGTTTGTTTGGTTAGACTTTAAGTTTTATGTAACTTGGTGTTGAAGTAGGCTAATCCTAGGGTTTAATTCCTAATTTACTAATCTACGTCCCTATAAGTCCCACATACAAATCACAAAAGAGTTAGGAGTACTTACCTGGTGGACTTCGGGCCGGAGACTAAGGTGCCATGCCAGAAAACCTACTCATTTCACAAAAAATTTCACAAAATTCATTTGGGCTTGATTTTAAAAAAGTTATGGGCTTTAAAACCCAAGGCCGAGAGTTTAAAACTAGGCTCTGATACCAAAATAGAAACACCTCAAACCTGGCCCACGAGCATTGACTGGATCTGGTATGTTCCTTGAGTAAAAAATTTTCAAATCTGGTTTGTTGATTTGGAAAATATGGATGGTTTTGAAGAACATTTGATTTGTGTTGGGTTCAGATTGGAAACGGTGTTGTTTATGTGTCAAAACATTTAAATGTTTGTTTACATTTTTAAGAAAATTTATTTAGTCTCAATTTAATAATAACCTTATCATAATAAACCAATTTTAAACACTTACTTAAAACAGTTAATAATAATGGCCATAATTACACCAAAAACAAATCCCAAATAAATCCGAAATACTTAAGTATAGAATGTAACACCCTAAAAATCCGAGTATTTATATATTGCATGATTTGGTGTTTAGTTTTTAAAGAAAAATTTCTTACTTTTATTTTCGTGCTTATTGAAGTCCTAAAGAAGAGTATAGCATAATTTGGATAAGGAATAAATTTAATATTTGAGAATTTATTGAAGAGAAGCAAGTGTCGTTAATACTTAAGTTAAATTAAGTGTTAATGAGTGACATAAGTTGAGTACATGGCATGGTGGTGTTGGTGCATGAGTTATAGCATGAGGGGAGAGGTTCGAATCCCTTGTTTAGCATCTAGATGAATTTTTATTTTTAATTTTCTGCACATGTATAGCAAGTGTCGGCCAAGAGCATATATGGTAAGTGTTGACCATGTTATTTTTGGTTCGTGTATCAAAGGATTAAGGAAGTAGTTAACTTATGGCATGGAATCAAAAACTTAAGGAAAGATAGGGGGGACATAAGGCACATATCAAGGAAAAATTTTGGAAACAAAATCATGGCCAATTGACCATGTTTTTGGACGGCAACTTGGTATAGGGAGGGAGCCGAATTTTAGTGTTAGTTGGCTAAGAAATGAATTTTCTCTTTGGTCATTCCTAGCAACCTAGTGCATAATTTTTTCATCCCTCTTCTCAATTTTCCCCTTTGGCCGAAATTGAACCTTGGTAAAGCCAAATTCTTTTGACCATTTGGTCACTTTTGTTCATCTTTTGAGTTTTCTCTTGTGCTTCTTCTTAGTGCCGAAATTGTTAGTACCAAAAGCCATTCTTTTTCCTTTCTTTTTACCATGGCCGAATGTACCTAGCTCCTAAAATCTATCTTTTCCTTCTCTTCTCTTTGAAATCAAACAACATCATCACCATCTCTTCTTTCATATTTTAATTCCTTTCATTTAAAGTTTCTCCATCAAACTCTCTCATGGCCGAATGCTAGAGTGCCCATAGCCGAACTTTTCTTTTTCTTTCTTTGATCATACATAGCCGAAATCTTCATCCATCACAAACACCTTTCTCAATCCTTTCTTTTCGATCGTGGAAAATAGGTAAGGGATTCTTCTTTTTTTTCATTTTCGATTAATTAATAGTGTTATGGCTGAATATTGATGGTGTTATGAAGGACTATTTGGATCGAAATAAACGTTCGTTCTAATAACGTTTCATTCGTTATTATATAGTGCAATAACGGAAGATCGGAACTCAAGTGATCGGGAGAATCGTAGAAACGTTGGAATCGATTTATTGTGGTAAGGAAATCACATCCTTTAAAACCTCTAGTACTATTTCAAATTATTTTAGATTTAACTAATATTCCTTTGATCTTGAAGACATTCAAAATAGGGAAGAAAAGGGCGGTGGTTAGTCATATTAAGAGGGGCGGATCTGTAAATCCCCCATTTAAATGAAGAGCGATTTCGACGGTCAGGGATTTTCCATCGGGTTGTGGACCATCTTAGAAGGAGTCAATTATTTGAAGTGGTACGAACTTCCGAGCCATTATCGTTGGTGGATTCTCGTGACTAACGAACCAATAAACAAGGAGAAGCGAAAATCAAGTGATTCAAAATCAAGAGGTAAGATTTTGGATCTATTATCGATTTAGTATGTTTATCTGAAATAGTGTTCTAACGGATCGAAATATGTTTTAGGTGCCTTGGAGCGAGAAGGATTAGTACTCTCGGTATCGAGGTGTGTAACTTCACACTTTTTCTCGGGTTGGATGTCAATTTCGGTATTGAAGTAAAATCGTAAAAACGACTAGATCGGTATAAAACGTAACAACTGATATTTTGATGAAAATACGTAAGAACGACTAAAATCGTGAAAATTACGAAAATGCCCTTGAGAAATTACTTGTTATTATGTAAATTGTATGTTTCGTGAAAATGGGCCGTAAAATATGCTAGATCGATAATTGGGCCGAAAACTCTGTTAAATTGATAATCGGGCCGAAATCTCTGTTTGGTTGTAAATTGGGCCGAAATCTTTGCTAGATCGATAATTGGGCCGAAAACTCTGTTAAGTTGAAAATTGGGCCAAAATCTCTGTATGAATGTAAATTGGGCCGAAATCTCTGCTAGATCGATAAATGGGTCGTAAACTCTGTCAAATTGATAAATGGGCTAAAATACTTGCTATATCGTAAAATTGGGCTTAAGTTGATAAATAATTAATTAGGCCAAAGTGTTATTTTTGGGCCTTAATAAAGATTTGGAAATATTAACTCTTGTAATGGGCCTTTTAATAAAATTTTGTATGACCATAGTTTACTATTGCATACATATTGCATGGGTTGGGAAATGATGAAGAGAAGAAGGTCATTGCCAAAATCTAGTTCGGTGGCTCGCCACAAAAGTTATAAATGGTTATTTGCCTCTAGTTCGGTGGCTCGCCACAAAAGTTATAAATGGCTATTTGCCTCTAGTTCGGTGGCTCTGCCACAAAATAATAATTGGCTCAATGCCTCTAGTTCGATGACTTTGTCACAATCTAATTCGGTGGCTATGCCACAAAATATAATTCGGCTTAATGCCTATGATTGGTGTGATGGCGGGGTGGGTTGACTTGATCCCCACAGGTGTGATGGTTGGTACGGGGGTGTGTAGCGGATGGAATTAGGTTTGGGAGGAAAATTCATTTTTCACATGCATGCTATTAATTATATTATTCATTATATTATTACTTGTTGCTTATGGGCTCAAGGCCCAAATCCATAATTTGAAAATCTGGCCCAGTGGACAAGTAAGTGAGTTATACACTGAGTTCTAAGTAACTCACCCCTTTAATTTTCCATCTCGTAATGGAAATTGACGTGGACTTGGGCCGAGGATGACTTCGTGGAGGCCATCTTTGCAAAACGTGGGTTTATTAAACTCGAACTTTTAATAAGTATTTTTACTATTTTGGGTTATTGTAATAAGGGCCTCTATAAATAATTTATGGATTTTATGTGTGTTTGGTTTTAAACTATACTTTGGACTTTTAAATATGGGCTATAATTATATGATGTTTTATTAAAATAAATTGGGGTTTTTCAAGTATATGAAATTCTTTTATAAATATTTTATTATTGTTAACTCTTAAATAAATTACCTAAGGGTTTTTGATAATACAATGTTAATAATGTTTTTCAACTAATGTTTTCTAACATTTATCAAATTAAAATACTCTTCTAATTTTATTAAATCCTGTAAATAATATTGTAGTTTTCAACTTATTGAAGATTTTTAAATAGCTCGATTCATGTAACAAACCAAATCTAGTCTCAATGCATAGACCGGGTTTGGGGTGTTACATAGAAAGTCCAAAATAAAATAAACGCTGAGCTGAGCATGGCCACCACTAAGCTCCTGCCGACCCGGTCCATTACTGAGTGTCACCTGAAACATATCCCACAACGGGCTGAGTCAAACGGACTCAGTGTATAACCACCATCACTAAGTCCCAACAGTTTAGGCATATCAGTTCATACATGTACATATAGCATAAATATAGGCAATGATGCAATCCCAAACCCAAACCTATATTGTAACCCCCTAACCCATATCCGTCGTCGAATTAGGGTTACGAGGCATTTTTAAAGAAAATACAGCTTTCATACAATCACATAATCACATAGAACTTATCCATATGTTCCGTATTCAATTTGGCTAGCAAATGTAATACCATGAAAAAATTTCTTTTATAACCATATTTTACTCATCTACTAGCAACTAACCAAAAACAAACAAATATGTATGTATATATATGTACTCGCACAACATATATATATATAGTCAGCCAAAACATACTTACTCATTGACCAAACACACATGCAACCTTATTATTAATACGTTATGGCTGAACATATCCTATGTTCAATATGACCTAATATATATATATATATACATACATTATGCATAACTTTACCACGTTACTAAATCATGTATCAAAATACTATTCACTCTCTGGTCACTTAAACACCAAGTGAAACTAAATGGTTATTTACACTTTGATCAAACGAAATTTCGATACATTCCATATACATGTAATGGCTGCAATTTCCTATTTAACATATATCATTTTCGCATACAAATCATACACAAATATGTCATGTAATGCCTTATTACTTACCATTATACACCAAATCCATATAATTAAATATGCTAGTAATTCACTATTGTAAAAACATGCATATATATATACATATAATTTAATCGAATATGCACCATCAAGCATTATTTAGACTCAAAATGCCATGAACCACAAATCAAACCATACCTATTACATACATATACAATGGCCGAATACATATACTAGCTAAAACCTTCACAACCATGCAAAATAATAGCATTAACATAACCAATATCATTACCGAACATAACTATTAGACTTAAACATTAACAATTGGACATGCCATTATACCTAACTCATAAGTAAAGTTTAACAAAAGAAATAGCCATATTCGCATGGCCATTATATACATGAACAAAAAGTTTTTATCAAAATAAAGTCAAAGTCTTTCCTATACATGCCTCTATCCGAAGACCAAAATGAAAGAGTACCAAATTAGATTGATAGTGTGGTTGACTTTCTTGACGATCCCGTTGAGCTTGTAGCCTGAACCTAATCTATAAAACAGAGGAGAACATTTCACACAAATAAGTTTACTAACTTAGTAAGTCCTAAGCTCTTGATAATATAACATACAAACACTTAAACATTTAAATCATTCAACTTATGACATTGCCCATATACATTTAAATATATTGATTTCTCTGAGGCCAAATACTAATAGTTCATAAACCAAGTAATTGTACTTCATTTCCATAAACTCAGTATCTCTTGAAGCACAAAGTAAGTATATTACAAGAATCACATGCTCCAAATCGTATAATTACAACATTCATATCAACCATGTTATCGTACTAAAATTTCTTTCACTCTTAGCATTTCTATTTGAAAACCGAATCTCCATAATAGTACAATCAAGCTCAAATTCAATTATTTAATACTCATGCACATCAATCGTAATCTCAAATGTACATAACATCGTTTTCATAGTATTAACTCGACTCAAGTAACATTAAACATAACATACCTTACTTGCTTACCCGAGCCTTTAACTAGATCATTTCATTCATAAGCATAAGCTCGTATTAACAATCAACGGTATAGAACACCTTTAGACCAAAGGTCCTAGATTTAAACACCAAAGACGAAGCACCTTTAGGCATTAAAGCCCAAATAATTCACCGACATAAAGCCTGCTAGGTATTAAAGCCCTAAATAAATCACCGGCATGAGGCCTGCTAGGCTTAGCCCGAAACATATCACCGGCACGAGGACTGCTAGGCATTTAGCCCGAAACATATAAATATGGTCAATCAATCCACACATATTTCATAATTACATTACATATACTATTCAACTAAGCTTATTCATATCACATTATCAAAGTATGCCATCAATCCAATTCACTTATATACATTCGGCTAAGACATAAGTAGGTACTCAAATTTATCAAACTTTATCATTTAATATCTTCATAAATAATTCTTTGATATGTTTCAGCTTAAGGACTTACCTCGGTTGTCGATAGACCGTGCAAATTGGCTATTCGAGAACCTTCGTCTTTCCCCTATCTAAATCCATTTTTCTTTGTTCTTGATCTAAAACACTTTAAAATTTAGCTCATTCAAGTACATTTCATCTCAATTTAGTCCCTAAGCACATAAATAGGCAATTTACCATTTTACCCCTACTATTTTAAATTTTTACAATCTAGTCCTAATTGCACAAAACACAAAATATGCATTATTTCAATATAACACTCAAGGGTCGAATATGTATAAGGACCATATAAGTCCATTTCTTTCATTTATTTTGCATTTAAGCCCTCTCAAATTTTTATTTTTACAATTTGGCCCTAAAACAAAAATTCTTCAAAACTTCCAATACATAATATACTAATTTTAACTTATCTTTTATCTAACATCATCAAACATCAAAACTATATAAACCTATCAATAGCCGAACATCAAGCAAGCTTAGATTCAAAAATTACAACATGGGTTAAAGCTACGGTTCTAAGCAACGATCTCAAAACGTAAAAATTTACAAAATCGAAATCAAACTAACCTTGAAATCAAGCCTCCAAGTGTTTGAAATTCAAAGAACAAAACCCTTTTTTTTCTTTCTCAATATTCACCATGAGAGAATGAAAAGATGGTGGCTTTTGTTTATGTTATTTTAACATATAATAAAGTAATTATTAAATTACTAATATAACCTTTAATATAAAATAAAACTAACATATATACTAAGGTTATTTTGACATAAGCCACCCACTAACTCTAAAAATTGGGTTATTTACGCTTTTAATGCTCCACTTTAAAAGCCATCATCAAATAGGCACTTTACACTATAGTTTGAGACTTTTAAAATTTACGCGATTAAGTCCTTTTGTCAAATTGAACACCCAAACGATAAAATTTTTCTCGATAAGCACAAAATAAAATATTAAAATATTTCTGGACTCGGATTCATGGTCCCGAAACCACCGTTCGATTAGGGTCAAATTCGATGCATTACAACTCTCCCCTTTAGGATTTTCGTCCCGAAAATCTTACCATTAAACAACGTCGGATATTGTTGCCTCATTGAATCTTGAGTCGCCACGTAGCCTCTTCAACTCCGTGCTTTTTCCACAGTACTTTCACTAATGGAATTTTCTTGTTTCTTAACTCTTTCTCTTCTGAGCTAAAATACGGTTCGGTTCTTCCTTATCGTCATATCGGTTTGTATCTCAATCTCGGTGAGCAATCACATGTGACGGATCTGATTTGTATCTACGAAGCATAGAAACGTGAAATACATCGTGTATCTTTTCTAATTCAGAGGGTAGCTTCAACCTATAAGCAACAGGCCCAACATGTTCAATGTTTTCATACGGTCCAATGAACCTCGGGCTCAACTTGCCTTTCCGGCCAAAACGGAGCACTTTCTTCCACGGAGAAACCTTTAAAAATACTCGATCTCTGACTTGAAATTCAATGTCTTTACGTTTCAAATCAGCATAAGAATTTTGACGATCCGAAGCAGCTTTTAAATTGTCTCTAATAATAGCTACTTTACTTCGGTTTCTTTAATCAAATCAACCCGTGTATCTTATTCTCGTGAGCTCGATCCGAGATAATGGTGTTCGACACTTTACGCGCATAAGGCTTCATAGGCGCCATCTTGATACTAGATTGAAAACTGCTATTATAAGCAAATTTAATCAAAGGTAGGTATCGTTCCCACGCACCTTCAAACTCGAGAACGCAACATCTTAACATGTCCTCAAGTATCGAATAATTACGCTCGATCGGCGATGCATCATGGATGAAAAGTCAGACTAAAATGTATTTTAGTACCTAAGGCATCTTGCAACTTCTTTCAAAATAGCGATGTAAATATCGGGTCTCATGCGAAACAATGGAACTCGGTACACCATGCAATCTCACAATTTTTGATACATACAATTCAGCAAGTTTATCTAGTGAAAAGTCTGTATGAACCGGCACAAAATGAGTGATTTAGTCGATCTATCAACTATAACCCAGACGGCATCTTTCTTACTCGGTGTCATAGGAAGACCGGATACAAAATCCATTGTAATTCTATCCCATTTCCATTCGGTATCATGATTGGTCAAGTAATCCGGATGGCACTTGATGTTCAGCTTTTACTTGCTGACAAACTAAGCATTTCGAAACAAATTCAGATATATCCCATTTCATGCCCGGCCACCAATAGAACTATTTCAAATCATTATACATCTTTGTGCTACCCGGTTGTATTGATAATCGACCACTATGGGCCTCACTCAGAATCACTTGTATCAAATCTGAGTTTTTCTGAACACACACTCGGCTTTTAAAATTTAAACAGTCATTTGCATCAATCTAAAAATCTGACTCTGCACCTTTTTCACACTGAATTCTTCTAGCAATCAAATCCTTGTCAACTTTCTGTGCATCACAAATTTGCTGAATAAACATCGGTCTTGCTTGTAACTCAGCTATGATCGAACCATCACCAGACATAGCTATCTGTGCGTTCATTGCACAAAGAGCAAACAATGATTTTCGACTTAACGCATCTGCAATGACGTTAACTTTTCCCGGATGGTAGTCAATCACCAACTCATAATCTTTCAACAATTCTAACCATCTGCGTTGTCTCAAATTTAGATCCTTCGAGTCATTAAATACTTTAGACTTTTATGATCCGAATAAATGTGACATTTCTCGCCAAATAAATAGTGACGCCAAATTTTCAATGCGAAAACAATGGTCGCAAGTTCTAAGTCATGCGTCGGGTAATTTCTTTCATGCGGCTTCAATTGTCTCGAAGCATAGGCTACAACTTTGCCTTCCTGCATCAAAACGCAGCCCAAACCATTTAAAGAAGCATCAGAATAAACAACAAATTCTTTACCCGATTCAAATTTGAACTAACACCTGGAGCTTCATCAAAAGGGCTTTCAGCTGATCAAAACTTTTCTGGCACTTTTCTGACCACTCGAACCTTACATCTTTCTGCAATAACTTTGTCAACGGGGTAGCTATCATAGAAAAATCTTTAACACATCGTCGATAGTAACCCACAAGTCCCAGAAAACTTCGAATCTCGAAAACATTTTTCGGTGACTTCCAATCAAGTATAGCCGATATTTTGTTCGGATCAACTCGAATGCCTGATGCTGAAACAACATGTCCCAAAAAGATGACCTCTTTCATCCAGAACTCACACTTACTAAACTTCGCAAACAACTGCTGATTTCGCAAAGTTTGTAGCACTAATCTCAAATGCTCAGCACGCTCAATTTCATCTTTGGAGTAAATCAATATATCATCAATAAACACTACCACAAATCGATCCAAAAACTGTCTAAAAACTCGATTAATCAAATCCATAAAAATAGCAGGTGCATTAGTAAGCCCAAAAGGCATAACCAGAAACTCAAAATGTCTATACCTCGTCCTAATGCGCTTTTGGCACATCTCGTATCTCGACTCATGGCCGATAATAACCCGATCTCAAATCTATCTTCAAAATATGAAGCCCTTTCAACCGATCAAACAAATCATCAATCCGAGGTAATGGGTACTTATTCTTTATAGTTACCTTATTCAATTAGATAATCAATACACATTCGCATCGTTCCATCTTTCTTTCTCACAAAAGAACTGGTGCACCCAAGGAGAGAAACTTGGTCGCAAAAGCCCCTATCTGTTAACTCTTGCAATCGTGCTTTCAACTCTTTTAGCTCAAGAGGTGCCATCCGATATGGAGCTATTGAGATCGAGTCGTTCCTGAGCTAATTCAATGCCAAACTCAATCTCTCGTATTGGGGTAAACACGTAGTTCTTGAAACACATCCGAGTATTCACATACAATCAGATGCAGATTCAATCTATTTCTCGAGACAATTTATTATCCAATTACATAAGCCAAATAAGCTTCGCACCCTTTTCTCACATACTTTCGAGCTAACATTGAGGATATAACTGTAGGAAACCCACCTAAATCACTGGATTCAATTCTAATGATCTCACCATTCTGGTGTCTCAAATTAATAAGCTTTCATTTGCAATTCACCACTACATCATGTGAAGTTAACCAGTCCATTCCCAAAATTATATCAAACTCATCGAAAGGCAATAGCATTAAATCGTCTGGGAAGCAAAAATCCCGAATCATCAATGGGCAACTTTTACACACTTTATTAACAAACACACATCTACCCAAAGGGTTGGATAAGCGAATCACAAACTCAAGAGACTCAATCGGCGAGTCTTCTTGAATACCGTAGTTTCACATACATATGAATGGGTCGAACCAGGATCAATCAATGCAATCACGGTAGTATCACAAAGGATGAAAGTACAGGTAATGACATCCGGAGCGGCATCCTCCTTAGCTCGAGTAACATAAGCTCTAGCTAGAGCTCTAGCCTCGATCGAATCGCTGTGTTCTTCGTCCTCTCTCGACTACCACCTACATTGCCGAATGCAGGTGGTCCGCCTGCGTCTTGATGCACTACTACGGTCTAGAGTTCTGCCAGTATACGCTTTCATTAACATCGGGCACTCGAATAAAATGGTCGAAGATCCACATTTAAAGCGGGACCGATCACGAACTCTACAACTCCCGAATGCCATTTTCCACAATGTTTGCATTCAACTCGATTACGTGGAATGTTATCAACACCGCCATCGAGGTAGCTCGGGAGCCCATCAAGGTCGATCATGTCTAGGTGAATCAAGTAGCTTTATGTCGGTGAAGTCATCTCTAAACTTCTTAGATGTGGAATGGAAATTCTTCCCGATGGTCTTTTACGAGTGTCTCTAGCTTCTCTCGACCTTTCTTTTCTCTTTCCCAAGCTCTTGACTTTGCAAGCTCGCTCGACTAGTGTCACAAACTCTTTGATCTCAACAATGCCAACTAGCAACTTTAAATCTTCATTCAAACCGTCTTCAAACCTTTTGCACATAATGGCTTCATTGATACACACTCGAGCATATCGGCTCAATCGATAAATTTTCGCTCATATTCATCCACGGTCATTTTCCTCTGTTTGATTCAAGAAATTCTTTTCGTTTACGGTCGATGAACCTCGATGATATATTTCTTGTGGAATTCATTCGGAAGAAATCCCATGTCACTTTTCTTTTGGAACCACCGATACTAGTGTATTCCACCAAGATAGGCGGTGTCCAAAGTAAAGATATAGCACATTTCAAACATTAAATGCAGAGTGCGAGGATAGCTCATCAAGTACCGAATAGTGTTATCAAGCCACATTTCACCGCTCTGCATCATCATCATCATTAGCCTTGAATTCCTCGGCCCCAAATTTCTGATTTTATCAACAGAGGCCTACTAGATCTCATTGGATCTATCATCTAAGTGCTAAAGGTACGAGTTGGATTATTCGGGGTGGAGGTTGTTGTACAGTAGGATTATTACGAACAAACTGGGTAAACCATTCATTCATCATTTGGTAGAAGGCTTGTTTAGCTTCTCCTCATGGTTATCCGTAATCGGTTGAGAGTCTAATTATTTGATCCATGTGCGAGATGAGGCGCAACACTCTCCACATCATCATTCTGACTCTATCGGGATCGTAATCCATTTACTATATAAAATACAATTGAAATTGTCAGAAGTTACCACACTATCACATATAAAATTCAAAGGCATGTATAGCTAGACTCTTACGTACTACGGTAGTCCTAGAATCGACTAAACCGTAGCTCTGATACCAATAAAATGTAACACCCCTAACCCATATCCGTCTCCGAATTAGGGTTACAAGGCATTTTTAAAGAAAATACAGTTATCATACAATCACATAATCACATAGAACTTATCCATATGTTCCGTATTCAATTTGGCTAGCAAATGTAATACCATAAAAAAATTTCTTTTATAACCATATTTTACTCATCTACTAGCAACTAACCAAAAACAAACAAATATGTATGTATATATAAGTACTCACACAACATATATATATAGTCAGCCAAAACATACTTACTCATTGACTAAACACACATGCAACCTTATTATTAATACGTTATGGCTGAACATATCCTATGTTCAATATGACCTAATATATATATATACATTATGCATAACTTTACCACGTTACTAAATCATGTATCAAAATACTATTCACTCTCTGGTCACTTAAACACCAAGTGAAACTAAATAGTTATTTACACTTTGATCAAACAAAATTTCGATACATTCTATATACATGTAATGGCTGCAATTTCCTATTTAACATATATCATTTTCGCATACAAATCATACACAAATATGTCATGTAATGCCTTATTACTTACCATTATACACCAATCCATATAATTAAATATGCTAGTAATTCACCATTGTAAAACATGTATATATATATACATATAATTTAATCGAATATGCACCATCAAGCATTATTTAGACTCAAAATGCCATGAACCACAAATCAAACCATACCTATTACATACATATACAATGGCCGAATACATATACTAGCTAAAACCTTTACAACCATGCAAAATAATAGCATTAACATAACCAGTATCATTACCGAACATAACTATTAGACTTAAACATTAACAATTGGACATGCCATTATACCTAACTCATAAGTAAAGTTTAACAAAAGAAATAGCCATATTCGCATGGCCATTATATACATGAACAAAAAGTTTTTATCAAAATAAAGTCAAAGTCTTTCCTATACATGCCTCTATCCGAAGACCAAAATGAAAGAGTACCAAATTAGATTGATAGTGTGGTCGACTTTCTTGACGATCCCGTTGAGCTTGTAGCCTGAACCTAATCTATAAAACAGAGGAGAACATTTCACACAAATAAGTTTACTAACTTAGTAAGTCCTAAGCTCTTGATAATATAACATACAAACACTTAAACATTTAAATCATTCAACTTATGACATTGCCCATATACATTTAAATATATTGATTTCTCTGAGGTCGAATACTAATTGTTCATAAACCGAAGTAATTGTACTTCATTTCCATAAACCTATATCTCTTCGAAGCATAAAGTAAGTATATTACAAGAATCATATGCTCCAAATCGTATAATTACAACATTCATATCAACCATGTTATCGTACTAAAATTTCTTTCACTCTTAGCATTTCTATTTGAAAATCGAATCTCCATAATAGTACAATCAAGCTCAAATTCAATCATTTAATACTCATGCACATCAATCGTAATCTCAAATGTACATAACATCGTTCTCATAGTATTAACTCGACTCAAGTAACATTAAACATAACATACCTTACTTGCTTACACGAGCCTTTAACTAGATCATTTCATTCATAAGCATAAGCTCGTATTAACAATCAACGGTATAGAACACCTTTAGACCAAAGGTCCTAGATTTAAACATCAAGACGAAGCACGCTAGGCATTAAAGCCGAAATAAATCACCAAAGATAAAGCACGCTAGGCATTAAAGCCCAAATAAATCATCGACGCGAGGCACGCTAGGCATTTAGCCCGAAACTTATCATCGGCACGAGGCCTGCTAGGCATTTAGCCCAAACATATCATCGAGACGAGGCACGCTAGGCATTTAGCCCGAAACATATAAATATGGTCAATCAATCCACACATATTTCATAATTACATTACATATACTATTCAACTAAGCTTATTCATATCACATTATCAAAGTATGCCATCAATCCAATTCACTTATATACATTTGGCTAAGACATAAGTAGGTACTCAAATTTATCAAACTTTATCATTTAATATCTTCATAAATAATTCTTTGATATGTTTCAGCTTAAGGACTTACCTCGGTTGTCGATAGACCGTGCAAATCGGCTATTCGAGAACCTTCATCTTTCCCCAATCTAAATTCATTTTTCTTTGTTCTTGATCTAAAACACATTAAAATTTAGCTCATACAAGTACATTTCATCTCAATTTAGTCCCTAAGCACATAAATAGGCAATTTACCATTTTACCCCTACTATTTCAAATTTTTACAATCTAGTTCTAATTGCACAAAACACAAATTATGCATTATTTCAATATAACACTCAAAGGCCGAATATGTATAAGGACCATATAAGTCCATTTCTTTCATTTATTTTGCATTTAAGCCCTCTCAAATTTTTATTTTTACAATTTGGCCCTAAAACAAAAATTCTTCAAAACTTCCAATACATAATATACTAATTTTTAACTTATCTTTTATCTAACATCATCAAACATCAAAAACTATATAAACCTATCAATAGCCGAACATCAATCAAGCTTAGATTCAAAAATTACAACATGGGTCGGCTACGGTTCGAAGCAACGATCTCAAAAATGTAAACATTTACAAAAACGAAATCAAACTAACCTTGAAATCAAGCCTCCAAGTGCCGAAATTCAAAGAACAAAACCCCCTTTTTTTCTTAATCAATATTCGGCCATGAGAGAATGAAAAAAATGGTGGCTTTTGTTTATGTTATTTTAACATATAATAAAGTAATTATTAAATTACTAATATAACCTTTAATATAAAATAAAACTAACATATATACTAAGGTTATTTTTGACATAAGCCACCCACTAACTCTAAAAATTGGGTTATTTACCCTTTTCATGCTCCACTTTAAAAAGCCATCATCAAATAGGCACTTTACACTATAGTTTGAGACTTTTAAAATTTACGTGATTAAGTCCTTTTTGTCAAATTGAACACCCAAACGATAAAATTTTTCTACGAATCTTTCACACATTTTAATTTATACATAATAAGCACAAAATAAAATATTAAAATATTTCTCAGACCCGGATTCGTGGTCTCGAAACTACCATTTCGATTAGGGTCAAATTCAGTCTGTTACATATATAACCATCCGCTACACATCACCCGTACCAACCATCACACCGTGGGGACTACTAAGTTGACCCTCCATCCGCTACACATCATCGAAGGCAGTCACTGCAGACGACTTGCACATCGCCCTTATAAATTCGTGGCATAGCCACCAGATAATATTTTGTGACGTAAGTCACCACATTCAGATTTCGTGACATGAGTCACCACATTCAGATATTGTGGTATAAACCACAAGATCACTTCCCCTTTTCATATCACCCATATGCCCCATGTCATACAAATCATGCCAATAGCTTATCTTATGCATTATTCACATTTGTTACAGTTTCACATGTGTGCCATAACAGATATTCATAATATTATAACCACAGTAGTAGTAGGTTAACGTACCTGAGTACTTTGTACCATTGCATGGTACCCTTAGCCACATTTTACATATTCTTATTAACACATTTATTAAAACATTACCATAAATCTATCAAGACTTAGGGTTAGGGCTACACATCTGATTTACTTAATGAGTTCACTGAAATCCCAAAAATCCTGATCTAATGCTTTAGATCCTTAGTTCCTACAATCGGCCAATCACTTAGTGTTTTAGCAAAAAGCCTTTCGGCTAAATAATCAAATCCCGAAGGATTATTGCAACCAAAATCCTTACCTTGCTGTCGATTTGATTACTAATCAAATCCCGAAACTTTGTGATGTTCCCTCTTGCAATCGGCCAACTACTAAATCACTTAACCGGTTAGTTCGGCTTTTGAACGAAATAAGAAACAGATCTAAGTCACTAAATATAGCCTTGGCCGAATATCACATGCACTTACCTTGTGGATATAAATCCCAAAATATCACTTGTCCTTAGTCTCTGTCGAAATCCCTACAAGCACTATGTCAGATCCAATTCCAACATTTGAATACATGGCCTTCGGCCTAATATTTCACCTTACTTACCTTAGGTCTGAAATCCCGAATGACCTCCCTAGAAGTCGGCTACTATAGAAATCCCGAAAGATCTTTCCATGTTTCGGCCAAGAACCACAATGGATTAGTCCTTAAGTTTCAACTAAAAGAAGTGAGAATCGAATAACAACTAATCTTACTCTTAATACTGTAGTCGACTATACTCCTGCCTGACACCACTTGAGAGATTCAGCTATAGCTAGATGTTGATCAATAATTTTTTAGCTTTTGGGGTTTAATGGACAATCGGCTAGGGGTTATTGGTATATTCGGCTCTTGATTGAGTTTGCAAAAGAAGAAGAAGGTTGATGATGGAGATTCGGCTAGAACACAGGGTATTTCGGCTTTGACAAAGTAAAAGAGAAGAGAGGATATTTGCTAGAGAATTTGGCAGAGGTACAAAAGAAAGAATAATGGTCTTACTCTCCTTCCTTGGCGAAAATACCACCAAAGAGCCTCCCCCAATCGACCAACTCTCCTTCCCTATCCAATCCCTATTTTCTCTCCTCTTTACTCATTTACAATTAATTCAAATAAATCATCAATTATCCTTTACTTTAGCGAAATTTTAAAAGGATTAGACCACATCTTAAACTCATCCCTTAGTGCCCCGTTGCCGTCCACTACT
This sequence comes from Gossypium rotundifolium, assembly GCA_025506655.1. Lineage (NCBI taxonomy): Eukaryota > Viridiplantae > Streptophyta > Magnoliopsida > Malvales > Malvaceae > Gossypium > Gossypium rotundifolium. Next base: position 37,406,595 of record CP106734.1, read on the forward strand.
GCTCAACCTTGTAGAAAAATAAAACTCTTTTATTTGCTTCCCACGTTGCTCGATCCTAGGCCCTTGCACCTTGCTTGTGGCGTCACATACTGAGTCCCTAAGTGGCGCCTCCAAGCCACTTAAACAAGCCCATTTTTGTGTCATATTTCCCCTACTAATTTTCTTAAGGCCTCCTAGGCTTAGCTCCCTCTTTGAAACTTAAAATTAAATAATTTATAAAGCATTTATCTACACTCTGAAGTTCACAAAATTCGTACAACACAATCAGAACACATATAGGCATGCTACTTCATACAATTTAGCATTAATGCATAAGCTATAAATCCGGATATTACAGTTAATATGTAATTTCTTTAAAAGTTTAAGAAACTTATCGAACTGTTCATTTGAATTGTCTTTCTTTATCGTATTGGGATATGGTATACGAGGTTGGTATTCTTTAATTACCAGCTTTGGATTTTCTTGGCTTACCTCAACCTTACCTTCTCTTACCACAGGTTTTTGCCTTGGCTCAGGCTTAGAATCTATTAACCCTTCACTATTCTGAGTAGTTATGGCTTGAAATTACTCTTTTGGGTTAGTCTCGGTATTACTTGGCAAGCTAGATTGTGGTCGTTATGAGATCAGCTTAGCGAGTTGCCTGAATTGGTTCTCGATTCCTTTAATCGATGCTTGTTGATTTTTAAGTGTTGTCTCAATGTTTCAGAAATGTGTTTCTGACACCGCTATGAATTTTTCAGCATCTTCTCACGGTTCGGGTAGGGCTGTTGTTGGAAGTTTGGGGGGTTGTTGTCTCTGGTTTCCTTGACCACCCCATGAAAAATTGGGGTGGTTCCTCCAACTTGGATTATAAGTATTATTATAAGGGTTATTTTGAGATCAAAATTGTTACCCATATAGTTTATCTATTCGCTTTCCATGCCATGATTGTAGGGTGGGTACTCAAGATTCACCACACCTCCTAAATTTGAATCACATTGCATAACTTGATGTACCTGCAAAGAACCACATAAACCATCAACCTTTTTATTTAATACCTCTACCTGATCTGATAGCATGGTGACTGCGTCGAGGTTGAAAACTCAAACTATTTTGGTTGTCCTTGCCCTTGTAACTTGCCACTAATAGTTGTTTAGTGACATCTCTCTATAAACTCGTAGGCCACCTCAGGAGTTTTGTTATTCAGGGTTCCGCCGGCTACTGAATCAATTAATTGATGGGTTGAGGGGTTCACACTATTGTACAAAGTTTGGACCTGTAGCCATAAGGGTAAACCATGGTGTGGGCACCTTCTCAACAAATCCTTGTATCTCTCCCATGTATCATATAGTGTTTCTAAATTCATCTGCACAAAAGAAGTGATATCATTCCTTAATTTGGCCATTTTGGCCTGCGAAAATACTTTAATAAAAATTTTTCGATCATTTGTTCCCATGTAGTAATTGATCCTTGTGGAAGAGAATTCAGCCACTGTTTAACTTTATTGCTCAAGGAGAAGGGAAATAACCAAAGACAGATGACATCATCAGAAATGCCATTAATTTTGAAAGTATCGCAAAATTCTAGGAAATTTGCCAAGTGATTATTTGGATCTTCATCCTGCAAGCCATCAAACTAAACAAATTGCTGTATCATTTGTATAGTGTTAGGTTTTAGTTCAAAATTATTAGCATCGATAGCAGGTCTAACAGTACTTGACTCAGTTCCTGTTAAATTAGGTTTAGCATAATTATACATAGTTCGAGGAGAATGATTTTTGGCCACCTCTGGAGGTAGCGGATTATTGTCAGCCATCTCTTCGTTCGTATTAATTTCGTCTTCTTGATCTTCTTGCATGTATTGTAGGCTTCTCCTTATTTCTCTTCAGTTTCTGTGAACTATGCTTTCAATTTCACTGTCGAAAGTAATGGTCCTGTCGGGTTCCTTCTAGTCATAAACTAGAGGTACCTACCAGGAAAAGCAAAAAGAAAAAGAAAATTAGAAAATTAGAAATAAAATTTAATAGCAAAAAAATAAAATAAAATATGGCTAAAGTAATAAAAATTGAGCTTTCTTAATATTTTAGTTCATCGGCAACGGCACCAAAAACTTGATCGTGTGTCAGAGTCATAAAAATTTATAAAGAGAATGATCGAACCTAGAAACTAACTAAGACAACAATGGAGGCAAGCGCACCTATTGAACAGTAGTAAAGTTTAGTGGCAAGACCGAATTCTCGAACCCAAAGGAACCAAAAGTACTAATACTAACTTTCTTTTTATTATCTAGCCTAAGAATTAAAAGAATGGTTATCTAATGTAAAATTAACTAACTACTAAGCTAAAGATGCTAAGACAAAGAGAATGAATTGGGGAAATACTTGTGGGAAAACCAATTGATCAAGACAATGCCCGAGGAAGAATCCACTAGACTTCACTTGTTATCTAACTCTGAACTAGACGATTTATTCACTTGACTTGATTCGTAGGATTCCCTAATTTATATTAATACCTCTTTCGAGGCTACTAACATCTAACCCTAGGTTGATTAATTGAAATTTCTTTCTAATTAAAAACCCCTAGAATTGCATTAACTAGATCTATGGACTCCCATATTAGGTTTGACCCTAATTCGATAGATTTTTGTCATTCTATTTTTGGGGTTACGATCAACTCCGCTTAACTATGCTAGATCTACTCTTAAACAAGGACTTTTGCTCCACTGCCTAAGCACATCAATACTTGAATCAATATCCTGAAATATCAAAGCAAGAATTAAGAACACATAATTAAGAACAAATCAAGTATTTATCATACAGCTCAGAAAATAATAACAAGATTCGTCTTAGGTTTCATCCCCCTCAGGTATTTGAGGGGTTTAGTTCAGAATCATAAAAAATACATCTCAGAAGAAAAGATAAAACAAACCATAAAGAAAAACCCTAAAACCCCCTGAAGGAATTGAAGGAGAGATCCTCAATCTTGAGTATGATTCCAATTCTTGAGATAAATCAACTAGCTTCCTTAGAGTTAATCCCACAATTTGGCCCCTCTGGCTTGGCTCTTTGGCCTAGCTCAACGCCCTCCAAATGCTTGGCCTCTAGAGTGTTTATATAGGATTTTGGATTGGCTTTCTTTGCCTCTAAGTACCCTATTTCGAATGAAAACTCACGAGGTTTCTTGACAAAAACACCTCCACGAGGTTTCTTGACAACAACACCCCTATGAGGTTTCTTGTACCTAAAACGTCAATGAAAACTCACCATTTAGCATTGATACTCACTCAAAACAAACCATTAAATTGGCATCATCTGCTATCAACAATTCTTCACAAAATATATCATACTCTATATGAAGACATTAGTCGCTTACCCTTGACAGAAATAGCGGCCTAAAATGCCAAATTCACTGGAGGAATGTTGAACACCTCATGTTCTTCTCCTGTCAGAAAAACCAAAACTAAAAATTAACGAAATATGTAAAGCATCAAAATGCAAATTAAATATCCAGAACTAAAATCCTTGCCTTAGAAATTAATGATACTTACATCGGATTTACTTATGCTCAATTCCAATGATACTCTGCAAGAATTGTATGAATGATGGAAGAATAAACCAGAAAGTGGGAGAACGAAAATAAAATACAATAAATCAAATGAAAGAACAAAAAGCAAGAAGGCAGAGAAAGAAAAATGTGAAAAAGGAGAAAACCCCCAAAACTAGAAAACAAAGTTTCAGTAGAGAAAAATGAGAGAGAGAAAGGGAATGGGATAGTGACAGTTGTGAGGAGAGGATTTTAGAGTAATTTTTGGGATAATTTAAAAAAAATAAAACCACCCACTAACCCCACTAAGTCCTATCCTTATCCATATTAGATTGTTAAGAATTTAAAGCAAAAAAATAAATTCCACATTTACGCATAACAAGATTCAAACACACCTAAGGGTAAGCTAACACATTACCACTAAACCAAGGCGCATTCTTAACATCAATTGAGCGAAAAAATATTTATGCCAGATGATTAAAGATAGGGGTTTCAAAAAAATTACTAAAAATTTAAGGGAAGGGATTTGAACACAAGTCCTCAAGCACACATCTAGAACACTTATCCACTAAAACAAATCAATTTACTTACATAATTTCACAATCTTAACTCAGAAATCAAAACGTGACCATTCTAGATTTTGCTAACCCAATTTCTCCTGACCCGATTTTCAGGATGGGAGATAGAAATTGTTTAATGCTAGTATATGAATGATTTTGAACTTACAAAAAAATGAGATGTTAAAGGTTATAAATGATTTTGAAGTTGCTAAATGAATTGGAATTGTATAATTGAATGTTAAGCATGATGTACAAGTTAGTTATATATGGTTTAGTTAAATTTATGGACATATATGTTCTTAGTTCAAAAAAGGTATAGGTGGAAATGAATTGGAACTTAAAACAAGTAGTTTGGTGTAACTAATTGAGTGTATGTTTTGAATAAGCCTAGTTGATATTCATGAGATTTGTACCATATTAAAGATTGATTTTTCTTTTATATTCATGTACTTGATTTGCTAAGTTTCGGCATGGTTTGTGGTTGATTTAATGGTGAAAGCCATCATGTATGTATTAAAATATTATTTTAGAAGCTTGAAATAGGTACCAAATGAGATTTTGACCAAAGAATAGGGGCCACATCTTGACGACGAACTTCCCACATCATAACGTCAGTTGACAGTAAGTGATGTCGTGACGTTGATAGGCTAGAAGTGGCGACGTGACTTATTGTGTTGGCAACATCGCAATATGAAAATTTTGAAGTTGCGACGTCCACCCAGAATTTTTAAAACTTTACAATTTGGATCTATTTCATGCTCAGGTTAACAAAAGACCTTTTGTAAGCTAGTATAAGACCCAAGAATGATTGTATAACATAAGTTGAAGGTAATTAATACATAATTACATGTTATGATTAAATGTTGCTTAACTGACTGTAGTATAAGAAAACGAATGTAGCATTCTATAGTTCAGACCTGAAGATCATATCTGGTGAGGGGTCTTATATATCAATTAGTGGTTCAAGTATTCACGACATTCAAGCTCTCGAGTCTCAGCTACATCTATTGATCATTTGTAATTCCTTTCTTTTGAACTAGTTTTTGGGCATGCCCTAGATCTCTTAGCTAATTCCCATGTCTTGAGTACATTTTCTGTTGTTTTGTTATGTTTTTCGTAGTATGGATAATTTGGAAATCTTTGAATACTTTCACATTGGTTAAAATGAAAAATATGATTGAATTGGTTTGGTTTCATGTTGTGTGTGTTTAGGTTCTTTTAGAGGTCTTATTGCATGACTTGGGTTTTTTGTTATTTCCCATGTCTTGAGTACATTTTCTGTTGTTTTGTTATGTTTTTCGTAGTATGGATGACTTGGAAATCTTTGAATACTTTCACATAGGTTAAAATGAAAAATATGATTGAATTGGTTTGGTTTCATGTTGTGTGTGTTTAGGTTCTTTTACAGGTCTTATTGCATGACTTGGGTTTTTAATTTCTACAATTATGGGTGAGTGACTCGAGAGATGACCTCAAGAACAAAAACTTGTATTTCTTGCTTTATGTCTCAAGACATGGTTTGATTGTCTCGCCACATAAGGTGCTAAGTCTCAAGACATAGATACATGGAAACCTTGTCTCGATACATAAAACATCAAATTTAAATTAGTGAAAAACCAGTTTAAAGCATGACACACAGGGGTCAAGATCGTGAGACATGGTTCTACTAGTTTGAGACTTCAAACTTTTAAGCTATAAATCATGAAACATGGGAGGCATGTCTCGAGACATGACTTTACTGACTCGAGACATTACTTTACATTTTTCTAGTTTGACCCAAGATTCATAACTTGGCTTTGTGCTTGACTGTATTTGACCTCAGATTAATATATGTGTGCCTATTTGAATGCATTCGTGTTCATTCAACACTCATAACATCCTTTAATTGTAATTGCAACGCTTGTAATATTTTTAGCTTCAGTGATTATTTTAAATGTTTTTCTGAGTTGCTTTAGTAACTCTTGCATCTGGTTGACTTTCAGGTTGGGTGAATGGTCATGCCCCTCTGTAATCCTACACTATGATCAACATTGGTTGTTGATAATCTATGGTTGGAACATTGTTGTGCTTGAATGATGCATGTGATTGTTAATGTAATCTGTTAGAAAGACTAGACTATGTCTATTTGTTGTTCTAGGATTATCTCGTTTTTAATTATTTTCTTCTATAAAATTATTATTGTTCATGATTTATTCAAAGCAAGATATTTTTATAAATATAATGTTGTTACATAAGTGCTCCTCTAACACCCCTTGTCCAACCCGATCGCCGGGTCTGAGTTACAGGATGCTACAGTCGTTGTCGAAGAAACTGCCATCAAATGCACCAAAAATAAATCACTCAAACATTCCATCATGTTTTAAACAAATTCACAGTATGTTATACAATTAAATTCAAGCCTAATTAAGTTTATAAAATTTTTTTAATATACCTGAGCAAAAAATAAGAACAAACTATAAATTTTGAAAATTCAAGGTCGATATCGTGACGTAGCTTTCTCCATGTCGTGATGCCGCCAAATAGTTGGTCACGTCACGACGTCAGGCCACTCGGCATCGTGACGTCACATAATGTCGGCTGAGGTTGTGACGAGGAAATGTGGCCATTGGGACGAAGAATATGTTTTTTGTACAAATTCAGCCTATTGGTACCTACTTCAAGCCCACTACACCATTAACCCATTTGGTGCATAATTGCACCTTTTTACCTACACAAAACCAACCAAAATACATTGAATAACATTCATTTAACCATTTTCAAAACAATAAATCCAATATGCCTCAATTTGGCACCATTTCATACCAATTCAATCTATTCTAACTTCACCTTTACAATGATGCTTTTAAGACATCCAAACCAACATTTAACTATGCCATATCAAGCTCAATTATGCTAGATGGAAAGCTATACACAACATCATGCAATTTACCAGGAATAAAACTACATATTTGAACATTTGCATTCCATAATTAAAACATTTACCAAGTTCAATCAACTATCAAATTCAAAGTTAACACACTTAGTAACACCTATGCACATGCCACATAACCAAACTAAAATGATCAAAAGAGTACTGACTCTATGGTAGGATAGTGTGGTCTTCGAGTTGTTCCGATCAATTGGTACTACAAATCAGCAATTTACAGGGAGAAGGAAAAGCAATGGGCAAGCATAAAGAATGCTTAGTAAGACAATATGAAATTTACTTGCCTTAACATACCAACAATTAGGCAATTAAAAAAACATTAGAATTAAGCATGGAATCCATTTGGCATCTTATACATTCATATGCAAATCAACAAATACATCAAATAGGTTAGTTCATTTGTATAACATAGAATTTTAACACAATCATATAGATATCACATTCCATCTTATAACATATGCAATTTAAATCATATTCAAATTTCAAACATGTGTAACTCCAATCACATACGTTCATTTCAACCATTGTAATTCCCTTAGTACATTTTCATTTCTGTTTTCACCCAAAGAACTATAGTAAATTTATTTCGAATACACGGGACTGATTTGTTCATACAAACTGACATATTCAATCTACTCACACAAGCTTTAGACCAGGGCTATTCACACAAGCTTCAGACCAGGGTTGTTCACACAAGCTTCAAAGAATCCACAACACATGTTAGATCTCAAGCCATCATTAAATAAATCTATTATCAAACACCCTATTTCCTTTTTGAATCCTACTGGCATACCATTTCTATCCTAATCGTTTATTAAGTTCACACGAGCACTATTACCATTTCCATAACATTTCAAACATTGTAACATCATCATATACATTGATGGTGGTGGAAAAAGTCTTAAAATTTATATAATGAATGATCGAGCCTAAAACCAACTATCACCACGATTGAGGCAAGCACACCTATTGTACAGTAGTATAGATTGTGGAACTCAAGGGAGCCAAAAGTACTAATACTATCTTTTTTCTTATTATTTAGCCTAAGAATTAAGGGAATTGTTATTTAATCTAAAATTAACTAACTACTGAGCTAAAGATGCTAAGACACAGAGAATGAGTTGGGGAAATACTTGTGGGAAAACCAATTGATTAAGACAATACTCGAGGAAGAATCCACCTAGACTTCACTTGTTACCTAACTCTGAACCAGGCGATTTATTCACTTGACTTGATCTGTAGAATTCTCTAATTTATATTAATACCTCTCTCGAGGCTACTAAAGTATAACCCTAGATTGATTAATTGAAATCTCTTTCTAATTAAAACCCCTAGAATTGCATTAACTCGATCTATGGACTCCCATATTAGGTTTGACCCTAATCCGACAGATTTTCGTCATCCTATCTCTAGGGTTGCAATAAACTTTGCTTAACTATGCTAGATCTACTCTTAAACAGGGGATATTTCTCCTCTGCCTAAGCACATCAATACTTGAATCAATATCCTGAAATATCAAAGCAAGAATTAAGAACACATAGTTAAGAACAAATCAAGTATTTATCATATAGTTCAGAAAACAATAACAAGATCCGTCTTAAGTTTCATCCTCCTCAGGTATTTGAGGGGTTTAATTCATAATCGTAAAAGAATACGTCACATAATAATAATAACAAAACATAAAGAAAACCCTAAAACCCCTGAAGAAATTGAAGGAGAGATCCTCAGTCTTGAGTGTGATTCCGGCTTCTGGGATGGGTCAACTGGCTTTCTTCGAGTGAATCCCACAATTCAACCTCTCCGGCTTGGCTCCTTGGCCTAGCTGAACGTCCGCTTTGAAGGTTAGCCTCTAGGGTGTTTATATAGGCTTTTGGAATGTCTTTCTTTGCCTCTAAGTACCCTAATCCGAATGAAACTCTTCTTTGCTGTGGCAGGGACACACCCGTGTGGCACGGCCGTGTGAATTGAATCTAGCCCGTGGTTGAATCTACTAAAGAGGCACGACCATATGTTTTGGACCCAGGCCGTGTTGATTTCGTACTTTGGCCCATTTTCTCCATTTTTGGCCTGTTTCTCATTCTTTTCATCCTCTTGTGCTCTCCTAAGTATAAAACATGAAATTAAAGTATTAGGAGCACCAAATTCCACAATTCAGGGAATAAATCATCCAAAAGTATGCTAAATGTGGGATTAAAATATGAACATATTACGGTTTATCAAATATCCCCACACTTAAGCATTTGCTTGTCCTCAAGCAAAATTCTCAACTCACAATTAAAACTAACTTCCCTTGATTCATAATTCTTATCAATGATGCCTCATCATAATTCATAGATAATTTATACATGGATAATTTAACTAAAAGAGTTCTGAAGATTCAAACAATCAAAGTCACAAGTTTGTAGCACGAAAAATATAGGTGTTTCCCCTTATCTAAATAATTACCTTTAATTCAAAATCGACAAGAATTGACATCCTCACTAAAGATTCACTCAAATCACTCAAAGTGTTTAAGGTTCAAAATTAAGATCTCAAAAGTCGAACATGAAAAGTTAATCCCATAGGCTTGCCTGAAAATCAAATCTCTACCACTATAAAATGAAATGATACACAGATCAAAAGGTCTTTAAAAAAGGGTTGTAACGGGGCATAGGTTAAAGGTGTGGATAAAGGCTGAATTAAAAAGTTAGAATCGAGATTGAATGGATAATTTACCTAACTAGAAAAATGAAACTAATCCTGAATAATTACATCAATTGAAAACTTGAAACACTAATAATACGAGCTTCTTCTTCAAGATGTAAAATTTAAACGTATAAGCTCACTTAATTATAGAACTAATAATGAATATACTTCGATTTTTTTAAGAACAAATCAATAACAGGAAAGAATTTTAACAACTGAAATATAGAACATAGTTAGGGAACTGCTTAAAAATCAAATCTCGACAAAAGAGTAGTCAAGAGAAATGGTGATAACAAATACAAAGATGGGCTTTGGGTTAATATTAGTGGGTGATTCAATAAAAGGGTTGTTAGGATCAAAGGGGTTCATTAGGGGTTAATTGTGTGGGTAGGCTTTTAGTGGAGTAAGTGGGTTAAATCCTAAGTGCCTTTATCATCTTTGTAAATCAAATCAATGATGTGGTCTTGACATGTTTAATCGAAGCAAGTTCTAGAATAACAAATCAATGTTGACACACTCATAATCAATAAATTGAGCACGAATAAAAATATATGCTAAAAAAGGCTCAAAATCTCACAAAAATTATGGTTTTTGACGACAACCTTGCAAATTTCAAACTTCAAGGTAATATTCAAATTTAGGTCAACAACCTAGCAAATTTTTAATTCTAAAAATAGACTTATCATGCTTGATTCTCTAGTATCTTAAAGTTTAAATCATCAATGCACAATTAACTATGACTTAATTCATATTAATAAAAATTATAAATCAATAGAAGTTTCATTCTAATTAGTGATATGAGAAAATTACTTAAGACAAGATATCATTCAAGGATTTGAGAATAATGCAAAAAGTTAGGAACTTTTTAAAATAAAATTCACCCCACACTTAAGATGTACATTGCCCTCAATGTACAAAGATATATAATAAACATATAGTAAGAAAATCAAAAGACAGGGAGAGAAGTGAAACTTCTTCAATTTTTGGATGGAGTTAAAGAAAAGAAACGAGGGAAATTCAGGCCGAGTTGGAGGAGGAAGCGGTGGTGCTGGAGGTTACTAGGGCCGTAGTGGTGTGATTCCCAAGCAGCCTAAAAATATAAATAAACAAAATAAAAAATAAAAAAATAGATTTAGCATAAGAGAGATAAAGAGAAGAAAAATAAAAGAGAAGAGAAAAGAAAAAGAAAGATTAAATGTATCCAAAGGTCCTTTTCCTATTTATTTAATGAAGCGATCGGCATGAACTTATATAGATTGGACTCTCATAGGGAGGCTGTGCTAGGGTCCTTCCACTTCTTTGACATGGATATGGTGTAGATCAAAAAGGTTGGACAATGAAGAAGGAAGAAAATGAAAAGGGAGTGGAGTGTAAAGGGTATGGAAGAAGGGAATGGGGAGTAGGTGAGAAGGGGAGAGGGATGTTTTAAATAAAAATTTCAGATCTGGTACATCCCCACGCCTGTGTGTCATAGGCATGTCGAGTCACATGGCCATGTGGTGGTTAATTTGTCTCTCTCACGCCTGTGTGCAGGTCGCCACGCACGTGTTGATAAAACAGTGTCGGCCACGACTGTGTCACACGGCCGTGGTGTTTAGTCGGAGCCCGTGGCTTGAATATATTTTTCGTCCTGTTTTGTACTATCTCTGCCATGACAGTACGAAAATCCATAGTGTTCAAACGGCTATGGCCACGACCGTGTGCAAGGCTGTGTGGTACAGACATCTGCACTTTGGTTAGTTCATAGTTAGGTGCTAAAAAGGAAAAAAAAAGAAGTAAAAAAATAAAAATGTAAAAATTAATGGGGTTAGTGCTCGGTTGCCTCTCGAGAAGCGCTTGTTTATAATCTTAAGCTCGACTTACCTCTCATTCACACATTCATGGAGGTTTAAGGAGTTGAAAATCCTTTCTCATGCTATTAGTTTGATTATCAGTATATAGTTTGAGTCAAGTAGTTTTTACCTTAAAAGTACCGAATATGGGGTTACTTACCTCGATTGTTCCATATGAGAAGAAATTAAGTACCTTAAAAGGGATCTCTTCGTTTGTCTTGAGGTCTGAAGTGGCGATTCGAGAGTCTGTTTTATCAAACATTACCTGATCTCCTATTTTGAAGTGATTTGATGTTCCTATAAGCTCATCTGGGGGTTCTTTTAGTTTTACGCCGTGTGGTTTTGATTTCTCCTTAAAATGTGCTTTCCACTTGTCTAGTTCGTAGACCTGGAGCCTTCGTTCTTTTTGAATTACTTCTTTATCGGTACGAGGTCTAAGATCTGGCTTAGTTATGTAATTTCATGGTGCTTCCTGTAAAGAATGTTGAACCAAATGATTATCAATAGAATTTACATTCTCACCTTTATCACTCGATGTCCTAACTAAGTCGAGTGCTTGGAGATCGATTGATTTGTCGCCTACACGAAGTGTGAGTTCACCTGTACCAACATCAATTTTAGCTCTGGCAGTTACTAAAATAGGTATTCCTAAAATTAAGGGGATACTATTGTCCTCATCTATGTCTAAAATGACAAAGTCTACTAGGAATATGAATTTATCAATTTTCACGAGTACATCTTCAATTATACTCCTAGGAATTCTAATAGTTTTATCAGCTAATTGAATACTCATCCTAGTTTGTTTGGGTTTCCCTAGACCTAGTTGTTTAAACATTTTATAAGGCATAACATTGATGCTTGCCCCTAAATTAGCTAAAGCATTATCAATAGTTAAACTACCAAGTAAGCATGGAATTGTAAAACTCCCTGAAACTTTTAATTTTCGTGGTAGTTTATTTTGCAACATTGCTGAGCACACTGCGTTTAGTTCCATATGCAATTCCTCGTCTAACTTTCGCTTGTTTGTTAAAAGCTCTTTTAAAAAATTCCTTGAATCTGGCATCTGCAAAAGAGCTTCAAGAAACGGTAAGTTAATATGTAATTTCTTAAAAGTTTAAGAAACTTACCGAACTATTCGTCTGTGTTGTCTTTTTTTTTTTTTTGCATTGGGGTATGGTATATGAGGTTGGTATTCTTTAATTACAGATTTTGGTTTTTCCTGGCTTACCTCAACCTTCCCTTCGCCTACCACAGGTTCTTGCCTCGGGTTTGGTTCGTCTAACCATTCACTATCATGATCTGTTATGGCTTGAAGTTACTCTTTTGGGTTAGTTTCAGTGTTGCTTGGCAAGCTACCTTGTGGTTGTTTGGAGATCAGCTTAGCAAGTTGCCCTAACTGGTTCTCGATCCTTTGAATCTATGCTTGTTGATTTTTAAGTGTTGTTTCGGTGTTTTGGAAATGTGTTTCGAACACCGCTATGAATTTTGTCAGTATGTCCTCAAGGTTTGGCTTCTTTACCTGTGGGTAGGGCTGTTGTTGGAAGTTTGGAGGGGGTTGTTGTCTCTGATTTCCTTGACCACCCCATGAGAAATTGGGGTGGTTCCTCCAACCTGGATTATAAGTATTACTATAAGGGTTATTTTGAGATTTAAAATTGTTACCCATATAGTGAACTTGCTTGTTTTCAATACTCGGGTTGTAAGGTGGATATTTTGTATTGCTTATCCCTCCTCCATTCATATCGTACTGTATAGCTAGATGTACCTGCGAAGAACCACATAAGCCAACAATTTTCTTAGTTTACCTGGTTTGATAGCATGGTTAGTGCGTTGAGGTTGAAAACACTGGCGGCTTTTGTTGGCCTTATTCGCATGACTTGCCACTGATAGTTATTCAGTGACATCTCTTCAATGAATTCGTAGGCCGCCTTAGGTGTTTTGTTATTCAAGGTTCCGCCGGTGGCTGAATCAATCAACTGCCTGGTTGAGGGGTTCACACGAGGTTGTAAAAAGTTTGGACCTGTAGCCACAAGCGTAATCCATGGTATGGGCACCTTCTCAATAGATTTTTGTATCTCTCCCATGCATTGTATAGTGTTTCTAGATCTATCTGCACAAAAGAAGAGATATCATTCCTTAATTTGGCCATTTTGGTTAGCGAAAAATATTTTAATAAAAAATTTTTGGTCATTTGTTCCCATGTAGTGATTGATCCTCGTGGAAGAGAATTCAACCACTATTTAGCTTTATTCCTCAAAGAAAAGGAAAATAACTGAAGACGGATGGCATCATCAGAAATGCTATTTATTTTGAAAGTATCACAAAATTCTAGGAAATTCGCCAAGTGATTATTTGGATCTTCATCTTGCAAACCATCAAATTGAAAAAATTGTTGTATCATCTCAATTGTGTTAGGTTTCAGTTCAAAATTATTTGCAGCAATAGCAGGTCTAACAATACTTGACTCAGTTCCTATTAAATTAGGTTTAGCATAATCATGCATAGTTAGAGGAGTATGATTTTCGGCCACCTCCTGACGTAGTGGATTATTCTCAGCCATCTCTTCAATAGTATTAGTTTCGTCTTCTTGCTCTTCTACTATATAATTTAAGCTTCGCCTTATTTCTCTACGATTTCTGCGAACAGTACCTTCAATATCACTATCGTAAATTAAGGGTCCTGTCGGGTTTCTTCTAGTCATAAACGAGAGGTACCTACTAGGAACAGATAAGAATAAAAAGAAAATTAGAAAAGGAAAAATAAAATTTAATTGCAAAAATAAAACATGGCTAAAGTAATAAAAATTTAGCATTCTTAATATTTTAGTTCCCCGGCAACGGCGCCAAAAACTTCATGGTGGTGGAAAAAGTCTTAAAATTTATATAATGAATGATCGAGCCTAGAAACTAACTATCACCACGATTAAGGCAAGCGCACCTATTGAACAATAGTATAGTTTAGTGGTAAGACTGGATTGTCGAACCCAAGGGAAAAGTACTAATACTAACTTTCTTCTTATTATTTAGCCTAAGAATTAAGGGAATTGTTATTTAATCTAAAATTAGCTAACTACTAAGCTAAAGATGCTAAGACACAGAGAAGGAATTAGGAAAAAACTTGTGGGAAAATCGATTGATTTAGACAATACCTGAGGAAGAATCCACCTAGACTTCACTTGTTATCTAACTTTGAGCTAGACGATTTATTCACTTGACTTGATCTGTAGGATTCCCTAAGTTATATTAATACCTCTCTCAAGGCTAATAACATCTAACCCTAGGTTGATTAATTGAAATCTCTTTCTAATTAAACCCCTAGAATTGCATTAACTCGATCTATGAACTCCCATATTAGGTTTGACCCTAATCCGATAGATTTCCATCATCCTATCTCTAGGGTTTCGATCAAATCCGCTTAACTATGCTAGATCTACTCTTAAACAGGGTTTATTCCTCCTCTGCCTAAGAGCATAAATGCTCGAATCAATATCCCAAAAATACCAAAACAAGAATTAAGAACACATAGTTAAGAACAAATCAATTATTTATCATACAGCTCAGATAACAATAATAGGATTCATCTTAGGTTTCATCCCCCTCAAGTATCTGAGAGGTTTAGTTCATAATCGTAAAAGAATACATCTCAGAAGAAAATATAAAACAAAACATAATGAAAACCCTAAAACCCCTTGAAGGAATTGAAGGAGAGATCCTCAATCTTGAGTGTGATTCTGGCTTCTTAAGATGAATTAACTAGCTTTCTTCGAGTAAATCCCTGTATTCAGCTTTTCTGGCTAGACTCTTTGGCTTAATAGAACCCCCTCTAAAGGTTGGCCTCTAGGGTCTTTATATAGGCTTTTGGAATGTCTTTCTTTGCCTCTAGGTACCCTAATCTGAATGAAACTCTTCTTCTCTGTGGCAGGAACACGCCCATGTGATTCGATTTCAGGCCATGGTCGAACTTGTTGAGAAGGCACAGCCGTGTATTTTGGGGTACAAGCTGTGTTCGGCTCTTCTTAAGAGGCACGACCATGGGGTCTTGGGCCCGGGTCGTGTGGATTTTGTGTTTTGGCCCATTTTTTCCTTTTTAGCCCATTTCTTGTTCTTTTCATCCTCCGGTGCTCTACTGAATATAAAACATGAAAACAAAGGATTAGGAGCACCTATTTCCATAATTAAAGGGATAAATCATCCAAAAGTAAGCTAAATGTGGGATTAAAATATGTTCATTTTACGGTTTA
Organism: Gossypium rotundifolium; assembly: GCA_025506655.1. Lineage (NCBI taxonomy): Eukaryota > Viridiplantae > Streptophyta > Magnoliopsida > Malvales > Malvaceae > Gossypium > Gossypium rotundifolium. Next base: position 37,422,359 of record CP106734.1, read on the forward strand.
TCAAATACCCCCGCACTTAAGCTTTTGCTTGTCCTCAAGAAAAATTCTCAACTCATAATTAAAACGAACTTCTTCAATTCATAATATTCATCAATAATGTTTCATCATAATTCATAGATAATTTATACATGTATAATTTAACTAAAAGAGTCCTGAAGATTCAAACAATCAAAGTCATAGTTTGATATATGAAAAAGATAGGTGTTTCCCTTTACCTGAATAATTACCTTTAATTCAAAATCGACGAAAGTTGGCATCCTCACTAAAAATTCACTCAAATCACTCAAGGTGTTTAAGGTTCAAAAATTAAGCGCTCAAAAGTCAAACATTAAAAGTTAATCCCATAGGCTTGCCTGAAAATAAAATCTCCACCACTATAAAATGAGATGATACACAAATCAAAAGGTCTTTAAAGGGTTGTAACGGGGCTTAGGTTAAAGGTGTGGATAAAGGCTTAATTAGAAGGTTAAAATCAAGCTTGAATTGAAAAATTACCTAACTAGAAAAAAAATGAACTAGTCCTAATTACATCAATTGAAAACTTGAAATACTAATAATATGAGCTTCTTCTTAGGATATTGAAATTAAACATATAAGCTCACTTAGTCACAGAACTAATAATGAATATACTTTGATTATTTTTTTAAGAACATATCAATATAAGATACAACTTTAACAACTAAAATAATATAATTAGGCAACTGATCAAATCAAGTTTTGATAGAAGGGTAGTCAAAAGGAATGGTGATAACAAATACAAGATGGGTTTCGGGTTAATATTAGTGGGTTGAGTCAATAAAAGGGTTGTTAAGATCAAAGGGGTTCACTAGGGGTTAATTGTAAGGGTAGGCTTTTAGTGGAGTAAGTGGGTTAAATCCTAAGTGCCTTTATCATCTCAGTATATCAACTCAAAGGTGTGGTCTTGACATGTATAATCGAAGTAAGTTCTAGAATAACAATTCAATGTTGACACACTCATAATCAATAAAGTGAGCACGAAAAGAATGTATGCTCTAAAAGGCTCAAATTCTCACAAAAATTATGGGTTTTTGATGTCAACTTTGTAAATTTCAAACTTCAAGGTAACAATTAGATTCAGGTAGACAACCTAACAAATTTTTTTTAATTTTTTTGAAAATAGACTCATCATGCTTGATTCTCTAGTATCTTAAAGTTTAAATGTGTGGCAACCGTTGTGCGCATGTCTAGGATTGGATTCAGTGGGAGCTTGGTATTTAAGCAGTCCTAGTGACTCACCTCCTCACCACTCGAATCCTACCTGGTGCGTAGTGACGGTTCACCTTAATCAAGAGGACTCAGTCGCAGGCTAAACTCAATAACTAAAACCCGAAAGGGACCCTTCGCCTTATTTTGTGAAATTCTAAAGACAAACCGTGATTTTAAAATTCCAAAAGTACCATCGTTTTTAAAAAAATGAAATGACCAAAATATCCTTGATTTGCAAATTGACCAAATTAACCCTAACCTGTCCAAATGACCAAAATACCCTCAGTGTGGAAAGTTATCAAAGTATCCTCAAAATTAAAATTTTTAAAAATACCTTTATTTTGAAAAGTCACCAGGAACCATATTTTACGAAAAAAATTTTACCGAAATGTCCCTAGTTTGAAAAATTATAAAAATACCCTCAGCTTATCCAATTACCATTTTACCCTTGAAATTTTCTTACCAAGTATTTCAATTTTGTAAAGATGCCAAAAGTCTCTATTTTGAAACATTTTCAAATACCCTAATTTGGAAAATCACTGAAATACCCCTATAGGATAAAATTACAGAAATACCACTGGGTAGTGGAAAATAACAAACAATGTCAACTACAACATTTTTCTGTAATGAATGCAAGTTCATGAAGGTGATTGAATGAATGGATTGAGACTGTATGTGTATGAAATCGAAAAAACTACTCCCTAGAACTATTGACCATAAGACTGTTCGTGATAAATTAGTGAAACAAAAACTAATCTATAAAATTCTTAAATCAGATAAATGCGATTCGAAATATGAACTCTAGGGGATGTGGTCGTAACGTGCGTGGCCGTGGTAGAGGCGAAATGACCGTGTCAAAACCCGTTAGGTCAGGACAAGGGTCCAAAAATGAGATGCCTCCACCACCAGCCGCTGATGTGGAATATCAGGATCAGATGGGGGATGATGCAGTATCACAGGCGATGCTGCAAATTTTGGAAAGGGTGGCTGGAGCAGGTGGAGGCATGAGAGCTCGAAAGTCGGTACCTGAGCGACTTCAAGCTAATGGAGCTGAATTTTTCTGTGGCATATCTGGTGTGGCGCCCAATACGGCTGAGTATTGGTTAGAGGCGACGGAGCGGATTATGGACGATTTGGACCTGACTGCTGAGGAGAAACTGAAAGGGTAGTGTCGCTAATCCGTGATGAGTCATACCAATGGTGGCTCACGATTCGGGATGGTCTTTTGTTGATGATCTTACTTGGGAATATTTTAAGGCGGCATATCAGAAGAAGTACATTGGAACTAGTTATGTTGATGCGCAGAGGAAGGCATTTTTGAGGCTGGTTCAGGGAAATAAGTCCTTAGCGGAATACAAGGCAGAATTTCTAAGGTTGAGCCATTATGCTCGAGGTATTGTGTCGACGGAGCATGAGCGGTGTGTCCGATTTGAGGACGGACTGAGGGATGATCTAATATTGTTGATAGCTCCACAGCAGGAGCGAGAGTTTGCTGTGTTGGTGGAGAAGGCTAAGGGAGCCGAAGGGATTAAGGACTCGGTGAGAAAGAATACAGATCGGAGTAGGCAAAGGAGAGGCTTTGGATCATCAGGGCCTTCAAGGAATGAGCAAAAGAGGCCTAGAGTTGATGGGCCGCGAGGTCAGCAAGCTGCTACTGGAGGGCAGTATCATACTTATGCCCAGTGTGGAAAGATGTACTTGGGGGAGTGTTGGAAAAAGACGGGAGGATGCTTTAAGTGTGGGTCCAAGGACCACATGATTAAGGATTGTCATATGAGAACAGAAGGGGGTCGACCAGTAAGCCAAGGTCCTAACCAGTGAAGAGGAGGACAGTAGCCACCGCGAGGCCGTGGTTTGGCTGGCAGAGGTAAGGGTGCTAGAAGAGGACGAGGAACCTCGGGTAGAGGTGTTAATAATACAGAGGCAAGGCAGCCAGGTTTGGTTTATGCGGTACATTGAAGGGAGGACAGAGACGCACCGGATGTCATAATCGGTACGTTCCTTATATTTGGCAAGCCTTACTTTGCTTTGATTGATGTTGGCTCTACACACTCCTATGTTGCATGTAGAGTAGTTGAAACTCTAGGAATAGCCTCTGAACTTTCTAGTAGGGAGATGAATGTAGTAAGCCCATTAGGTCAAACTGTAGTGGTGAATAAGATGTTTCGGAGTGTACCTTTGGAGCTTCAGGGAGCGGTATTTCCTGCCAACTTAATAGAATTACCCTTCGGAGAATTTGATCTCATACTTGGTATGGACTGGCTAGTGGAACATCGGGCTGTATTAGATTGTGTGGCTAAGCGAATGGAGTTAAGATCACCGGAGGATAAGGCTGTAATTATGATAGGAGAAAGAAGAAACTACTTGTCTAACGTAGTTTCAGCTTTAAAGGCTGATAGGATGGTTCAGAAAGGGTGCAAGGCATTTTTGGCTTTCGTTAGTGCTGTAGATGTGAAAGAAGAGGGAGTTAGTGGGATTAGAATGGCAAGAGAATTTGTGGATGTCTTTCTGGAAGAACTGCCAGGAATACCCCCGGACAGGGAGGTGGAGTTCGAAATTGACTTGCTTGCCAGAAACGACTCCTGTCAATTGCCCGCATGAGAATGGCACCAAAGGAGTTGGTTGAGCTCAAGGCTCAGATTCAAGAATTGCTTGACCGTGGGTTTATCTGACCCAGTGTGTCTCCATGGGGAGCACCGGTCTTGTTTGTGAAGAAGAAGGACGAAACTATGCGCATGTGCATAGATTATCATCAATTGAATAATCTAACCATCAAGAACAAGTATCCATTGCCAAGGATAGACGACTTATTTGATCAGCTTAAGGGGGTGACAGTATTCTCAAAAATAGATCTAGGGTCTGGATATCATCAGCTTAAAGTGAAGGAGGCTGACATCCATAAGATAGCTTGCCGAACAAGGTACGGGCATTATGAGTTCTTAGTAATGCCATTCAGATTGACAAACGGCCCAGCCGCATTCATGGACATGATGAACCGAGTTTTCCAACCCTATTTGGACCAATTCGTTATTGTGTTCATAGACGATATTTTGGTGTATTCGAAGTCGGAGGAAGAACATGATGATCACCTCCGAGTTGTGTTGCAAGTGTTAAGGGAGAAAAAGCTATATGCCAAGTTCAGCAAATGCGAATTTTGGTGAAAAGCGTTACGTTTTAGGACATGTGGTATCTCTTTGAAGGAATAAGGGTGGATCCTCAGAAGATTGAGGCAGTGCTAGATTGGAAGCCACCTAAGTCTGTGGCTGAGGTTCGTAGTTTCTTGGGTTTGGCAGGCTACTACAGAAGGTTTGTAGAAGGGTTTTCATCGATAGACGCACCTTTGACAAAGTTACTAAGGAAGGAGGTACCTTTCATATGGACTGATAAGCAACAGGAGAGCTTTGGAAAGCTTAAGAGAGTCTTGACTGAAGCTCCAGTGTTGATTCAGCCTAAGGCAAGGAAGGATTTTGTAGTGTACTGTGATGCTTCCCATACAGGATTGGGAGGTGTCCTTATGCAAGACGGGAAGGTAGTTGCTTATACGTATCGACAACTAAGGCCACACGAGGTTAACTACCCGACGCATGACTTGGAATTGGCGGCAGTGGTCTTTGCTCATAAGGTGTGGAGGTGACTCAGAATGAGTTGAACCTGAGACAGTGAAGGTGGATGGAATTGTTGAAGGACTATGTTTGTTCTATAGAGTATCACCTGGGCAAGGCGAATGTAGTGGCAGATGCTCTAAGTCAGAAAGTAGTGTCAGATCTAAGGGCGATGTTTGCGCATCTGAGCTTGTATGATGATAGAAGTCTACTGGCAGAGTTGCAAGTTAAGCCGACGTGGTTGAGTGAGGTAAAAGAGAGTTAGTTGGCGGATGATGATCTAAGTGCTAAGCTACAGCAAGTACAGAGTGGGGAGTTGAAGGATTATGGTGTTAACGGCGATGGAGTATTGTGTTTCAAGGGAAAGGATTGTATGCCGAAGAACGAGGAGTTATGGCGGAGAATTCTTCAGGAATCGGATAGTAGTCCTTATGCTATGCATCCTGGAGGCAGTAAGCTGTAGAGAGACTTAAGGGAACAGTTTTGGTGGCCTGGTCTTAAGCGGAAAGTTATAGAATTTGTAGGGAAGTGCTTAACATGTCAGCAAGTTAAGGCTGAACACCAAGTTCCGTCAGGGTTGCTTCAGCCAATACAGATTTCACAGTGGAAGTGGGAGAGAATCACCATGGACTTCGTTAGTGGGCTTCCCCTTACGCCTACTAAGAAGGACTAGGTGTGGGTGATAGTGGATCGACTGACAAAGTCCACACATTTCATTCCAGTGCGGGTTGACTATTCTCTCCAGAGATTAGCAAGTTGTATGTTGCGAAAATTGTAAGGTTGCACGAAGTGCCGGCATCGATTATCTCAGATAGGGATCCGAGGTTTACGTCTTGATTTTGAAGGCACTACATCAAGCTTTGGGCACCAGATTAGATTTCAGTACGGCATTTCATCCGCAGTCGAACGGTCAATCTGAGCGGGTAATACAAGTGTTGGAGGATATACTGAGGAGCGGTGTGATAGACTTCAGAGGAAGTTGGGAAGAATATTTGCCTCTAGTGAAATTTGCGTACAACAATAGCTATTAGACAAGTATTCGGATGGCACCGCACGAAGCACTGTATGGACGGAAGTGTCGCACTCCTACATGTTGGACGGAATTGGGAGAATGTTAGATTTTGGGTCCAGAGATTGTGGTAGAATTCGAGGAAAAGGTTAAGGTAATTTGGGCACGGTGGAAGGAGGCGTCTGACAGGCAAAAGTCGTATGCCGATCTCAAACGGAAGGACATAGAATTTGCTGTGGGAGATCAAGTGTTTTTCAAAGTTTTGCCTTGGAAGAAAGTGATGAGATTTGGTCAAAAAGGGAAGCTAAGTCCTAGGTTTATAGGACCTTATCAGGTGTTGAAACGAATTGGACCGGTGGCATACCAGTTAGAGTTGCCTTCAGAATTGAAGCAAATGCATGATGAATTCCATGTTTCCATGCTACATCGATACCGATCGGATCCATCTCATGTAGTTTCGGTTGAAGAGGTGGAGCTGAAACCAGATCTATCTTATGAGAAAGAGCCGATTCAGATTTTGGAGCAAGATCGAAAGGAGCTTCGAAGAAAGTCAGTCCCTCTCGTCAAAGTGTTGTGGCGTAACCATGGATCGAAAGAAGCTTCTTGGGATACGGAAGAAACAATGCGACAGTAATACCCCCACCTATTCTAGCCAGGTAATTTCGAGGTCGAAATTATTTTAAGGGGGTAAAACTGTAATATCCGGGAATTAGGGCTTGTGCATTTTTGCTCAATTGCATGTGCTTGTATGCTGTGTATATTATGAATGTGCTTTATGAATTTCGAACGATGAGAATGTAGGAGAATGCCTTAGAAATTATTTAATTTTAAGTTTAAAAGAGGAAGCTAAGCCTAAGAGGCCTTAAGAAATTTTGTGTGGGAAATATGCCACTAAAATGGGCTTGTTTAAGTGGCTTGGAGGCGCCACTTAGGGCCTTAGTAAGTGACGCCACAAGAAAAGGGGAAGGGCCTAGGTTGAATCACAAGGAAGCAAAAGGAGTTTTATTTTGCTACAAGGATGAGCAAGAAGGACTGACATATGGACTCTGGAGGAAGGAAGTATAGATTGGGTTGGAGTGTTAAGGATTCGGCTAAGGTAGAGTGAAATAAGGGATTTGATAATGAGAGGAGGAATTGGCCGAATAGGGGACTCTAGGTGTAGTAGTTTCAGCAAAAAGGGGAGAAGTGAGGCCATTCTCCATTCTTTTCTTTTCTCTTTAGTTCTCTGTCGAATTTTCTAGCCAATCTACCCCTTTCTTCTTCTTTTATTTTGTGTTAGCCGAATCCTCCTTTGCCACCATAGCCGAATTGCTCAACCCCTTCTTCTTTTCTTTTCTTTCACAATTCTTCCAAAAGCTGAAATACTCCTGAGATAGCCGAATATCCCATCTTTATTAGGAGCCATAGCCGAATCTCAAGGTGGCCTTATTTTTTCCTCTCTATCGCAAGTTTTAAAAGCCGGAAGCCCAACATCTTTCCCTCCTGTCGACATTTAGAACTTGTGGACTACTCGAAAGTGATAAGTATTTCTTCTTTAAGCAATCAGTTTTGGGTTCTCTTTCTTTTAGTGTGCCGAACCAATGATTAGGCCTTGGTATAAGGTTGGCCGAATGTTCTTTAAGGCCATAAGTGATGTGTTCTTTTGTGTGTAGACGAAGGAAGGAAGCACTAAGGATTTTTTCGGGATTCGATTCATCAAGGTAAGTGATATGTGGTATTCGGCCAAGGGCCATTTTCTTAGAGTATTGTTATAGCCGATTCTAACAATGGTTAAGCAGGGATTTCGGCAATTTCAAGGACAAGTAGTGGTTTTCGGGATTTAAAATCGCAAGGTGAGTGTACATGTACATTCAGCCATATTTAAGTGACTGAGATCTGTTTCTTATTTGTTCGAAAGCTGAAACTAATCAAGCCCAGTGAACTAGTGTTGGCGGATTGCAAGGAAGAAATATCACGGAGTTTCGGGATTTGATTAGTAGCGAAATCGGCAACAAGGTAAGATTTTCTTTGCGATAATCCTTCGAGATTTGATCATTTGGCCGAATGGCCTTTAGCTAAAATGGTTAGTGTTGGCCGAATGTAGGAACTAAGGATCTAAAGCATTAGATCGAGTTTTCGGGATTTCAGTGAAAGCTTTAAGTGAATCAGGTGTGTACACCACACTAACTTTTAATAGATTTACGGCATCAATTTAATACATGTGTTTATAATGATGTGAAGTGTGGCCAAAGGTACCATGCAATGGTACAAAGTACTCAGGTACGTAACCTTAACATTATGTTAATCAATGATAGGAATATTTGGAATATGGCACATATGTGAATATTGATTAGAATGTAAAATAAGGCATAAGGCATGATGTTGCGTGATTTGTATGACATGGGGCATATGGGAAATTATTTTAAAAGGGAGGTGATCTGGTGGTTTATACCAAAATATCTGAATGTGGTGACTCATGTCACAAAATCCGAATGTGGTGACTTATGTCACAAATAATTATATGGTGGCTATGCCACAATATATATAAGGGCGATGAGCATGTCTCTGCAGTGACTGCCTTCGATGATGTGTAGCGGATGGAGGGTCGACTTAGTAGTCCCCATGGTGTGATGGTTGGTACGGGTGATGTGTAGTGGATGGTTATCTGGGTTTGGGTTCGGGTTTGCATCATTGATTATATGTGTTTCATATGTGTGATTTGACATACCTAAATTGATTGAGAGTTTGTGTTTGGTGGTTACACATTGAGTCTGTTTGACTCACCCTGTTGTGGGATCTTTTTCAGGTGACACTCAGTAATGGACCGAGTCGGCAGGAGCTTTATGGTCGCCATGCTCAGCTCAGAAATTATTTTGTTTTGGACTTTCATTACTTAAGTATTTTGGACTATTTCGGGATTTGTTTTGATGTAATAAGGCTATAAGTATTAAACTGATTATGCATGCATTCTAATTATTTTTAGTATGGTACGATTTGATCTTTATCAATTTTAAAGTTCAAGTAATTTTTCTTAAGAACAAAGATTAAATGTTTTGACACCTAATCAACACAAATCAACTGTTCTTCAAAAACACACAAAAATTTTGGCAAAACTTCAAATAAGTTTCGAAAGATTTTTCCCTAGAAGCATGCCAGATCCGGTCAGGGCTTGTGGGCCGGGTTTGGGGTGTTTTAGTTTGGTATCAGAGCCCAATTCAAAACTCGACCTTGAGGGCTTTTTGGGCCCAAAACGTTTTTTTTCTTTTGAAATTGGATTTTTCTAAGAAATAAGCGTTTTTTCGGCATGGCACCGAGTCTCCTACCAAGTCCACTGGGTAAGTACCCTAACTCCTCTGTGACTTGTATAGGGGAAATCATAGGGATGTAGATTAGTAGATTAGGAGATATTAAACCCTAGGATTAGTCTACTTCAACACCAAGATATATAAAACTTAAAGTCAAACCAAACAAACCTGTGTCTGAGTCGCCGAGTTAAATGTGTGGCAACCGTTGTGCGCATGTCTAGGATTGGATTTAGTGGGAGCTTGGTATTTAAGCAGTCCTAGTGACTCACCTCCTCACCACTCGAATCTTACCTGGTGCGTAGTGACGGTTCACCTTAATCAAGAGGACTCAGTCGCAGGCTAAACTCAATAACTAAAACCCGAAAGGGACCCTTCGCCTTATTTTGTGAAATTCTAAAGACAAACCGTGTTTTGAAAATTCCAAAAGTACCCTCGTTTTTTTTAAAAAATGAAATGACCAAAATATCCTTGATTTGCAAATTGACCAAATTACCCCTAACCTGTACAAATGACCAAAATACCCTTAGTGTGGAAAGTTACCAAAGTATCCTCAAAATTAAAATTTCTAAAAATACCCTTGTTTTGAAAAGTCACCAGGAACCATATTTTGTGAAAAAAAAATTTTATCGAAATGCCCCTGGTTTGAAAAATTATGAAAATACCCTCAGCTTATCGAATTACCATTTTACCCTTGAAATTTTCTTACCAAGTATTTCAATTTTGTAAAGATACCAAAAGTCTCTATTTTGCAACACTTTCAAATACCCTAATTTGGAAAATCACTGAAATACCCCTATAGGATAAAATTACAAAAATACCACTGGGTAGTGGAAAACAACAAACAATGTCAACTACAACATTTTTCTGTAATGAACGCAAGTTCATAAAGGTGATTGAATGAATGAATTGAGACTGTATGTGTATGAAATCAAAAAAACTTCTCCCTAGAACTATTAACCATAAGACTGTTCGTGATAAATCAGTGAAACAAAAACTAATCTACAAAATTTTTAAATCAGATAAACACGATTCGGAAGTATGAACTCCAGGGGACGTGGTCGTAACATGCGTGGCCGTGGTAGAGGCTGAATGTGGAATATCAGGATCTGACGTGGGATGATGCAGTATCACAGGCGATGCTGCGAGTTTTGGAAAGGGTGGCTAGAGCAGGTGGAGTCATGGGAGCTCGAAAGTCGGTACCTGAGGGACTTCGAGCTAATGGAGCTGAATTTTTTGGTGGCATATCTGGTGTGGCGCCCAATATGGCTGAGTATTGGTTAGTGGCAACGGAGCGGATTATGGACGATTTGGACCTGAGTATTGGCTGAGTATTTGCACCTTTGACAAAGTTACTAAGGAAGGAGGTACCTTTCATATGGACTGATAAGCAACAGGAGAGCTTTGGAAAGCTTAAGAGAGTCTTGACTGAAGCTCCAGTGTTGATTTAGCCTGAGGCAAGGAAGGATTTTGTAGTGTACTGTGATGCTTCCCATACAGGATTGGGAGGTGTCCTTATGCAAGACGGGAAGGTAGTTGCTTATGCGTCTCGACAACTAAGGCCACACGAGGTTAACTACCCGATGCATGACTTGGAATTGGCGGCAGTGGTCTTTGCTCATAAGGTGTGGAGGTGACTCAGAAGGAGTTGAACCTGAGACAGCGAAGGTGGGTGGAATTGTTGAAGGATTATGATTGTTCCATAGAGTATCACCAGGGCAAGGCGAATGTAGTGGCAGATGCTCTAAGTCAGAAAGTAGTGTCAGATCTAAGGGCGATGTTTGCGCATCTGAGCTTGTATGACGATGGAAGTCTACTGGCAGAGTTGCAAGTTAAGCCGACGTGGTTGAGTGAGGTGAAAGAGAGTCAGTTGGCGGTTGATGATCTAAGTGCTAAGCTACGACAAGTACAAAGTGGGGAGTTGAAGGATTATGGTGTTAACGGCGATGGAGTATTGTGTTTCAAGGGAAAGGTTTGTATGCTGAAGAACGAGGAGTTAAGGCGGAGAATTCTTCAGGAATTGCATAGTAGTCCTTATGCTATGCATCCTGGAGGCAGTAAGTTGTATAGAGACTTAAGGGAACAGTTTTGGTGGCCTGGTCTTAAGCGGGAAGTTACGAAATTTGTAGGGAAGTGCTTAACATGTCAGCAAGTTAAGGCTGAACACCAAGTTCCGTCAGGGTTGCTTCAGCCAATATAGATTTTGTAGTGGAAGTGGGAGAGAATCACCATGGACTTCGTTAGTGGGCTTCCCCTTACGCCTACTAAGAAGGACTCGGTGTGGGTGATAGTGGATCAACTGGCAAAGTCCTCGCATTTTATTCCAGTGCGGGTTGATTATTCTCTCCAGAGATTAGCAAAGTTGTATGTTGCGAAAATTGTAAGGTTGCACGGGGTGCCGGTATCGATTATCTCGGATATGGATCCGAGGTTTACATCTCAGTTTTGAAAGGCACTACATCAAGCTTTGGGCACCAGATTAGATTTCAGTATGGCATTCCATCCGCAGTCGAACGGTCAATCTGAGCGGGTAATACAAGTGTTGGAGGATATGCTGAGGAGCTGTGTGATAGACTTCAGAGGAAGTTGGGTAGAATATTTGCCTCTAGAGGAATTTGCGTACAACAACAGCTATCAGGCAAGTAATCGGATGGCACCGTACGAAGCACTGTATGGATGGAAGTGTCGCACTCCTACATGTTGGACGAAATTGGGAGAATGTCAGATTTTGGGTCCAGAGATTGTGGCAGAATCTGAGGAAAAGGTTAAGGTAATTCGGGCACGGTTGAAGGAGGCGTCTGGTAGGCAGAAGTAATATGCCGATCTCAAACGGAAGGACATAGAATTTGCTATGGGAGATCAAGTGTTTCTCAAAGTTTCGCCTTGGAAGAAAGTGATGAGATTTGGTCGAATAGGAAGCTAAGTCCCAGGTTTATAGGACCTTATCGGGTGTTGAAATGAATTGGACCGGTGGCATACCAGTTAGAGTTGCCTTCGGAATTGAAGTAGATGCACGATGTATTCCATGTTTCCATGCTACGTCGATACCGATCGGATCCATCTCATGTAGTTCCAGTTGAAGAGGTGGAGCTGAGACCAGATCTATCTTATGAGGAAGAGCCGATTCAAATTTTAGAGCATGATGTAATAGTGCTTCGAAGGAAGTCGGTCCCTCTGGTCAAAGTGTTGTGGCATAACCATGGATTGGAAGAAGCTTCTTGGGAGCCGGAAGAAGCAATGCGACAGCAATACCCCCACCTATTCTAGCCAGGTAATTTCGAGGTCGAAATTATTTTAAGGGGGTAAAACTGTAATATCCAGGAATTAGGGCTTGTGCAATTTTGGTCAATTGCATGTGCTTGTATGCCTGTGTATATTATGAATGTGCTTTATGAATTTCGGGAACAGTAGAATGTAGGAGAATGCCTTAGAAATTATTTAATTTTAAGCTTGAAATAGGAAGCTAAGCCTAAGAGGCCTTAAGAAAAATTGTAGGGGAAATATGCCACTAAAATGGGCTTGTTTAAGTGGCTTGGAGGCCACTTAGGGCCTTAGTAAGTGGCGCCACAAGCAAAGGGGAAGGGCCTAGGTTGAATCACAAGGGAAGCAAAAGGAATTTTATTTTGCTACAAGGATGAGCAAAGAAGGACAAGATATGGACTCTGGAGGAAGGAAGTATAGATTGGGTTGGAGTGTTAAGGATTCGGCTAAGGTAGAGTGAAATAAGGGATTTGATAGTGAGAGGAGGAATTGGCCGAATAGGGGACTCTAGGTGTAGTAGTTTCGGCAAAAAGGGGAGAAGTGAGGCCATTCTCCATTCTTTTCTTTTCTCTTTAGTTCTCTGCCGAATTCTCTAACCAATCTACCTATTTCTTCTTTTTTATTTTGTGTTAGCCGAATCCTCCTTTGCCACCATAGCCGAATTGCTCAACCCCTTCTTCTTTTCTTTTCTTTCACAATTCTTCCAAAAGCCGAAATACTCCTGAGATAGCCGAATATCCCATCTCTATTAGGAGCCACAGCTGAATCTCAAGGTGGCCTTATTCTTTCCTCTCTATCGCAAGTTTTAAAAGCTAGAAATCCAACATCTTTCCCTCCTGTCGACATTTAGAACTTGTGGACTACTCCAAATTGGTAAGTATTTTTCTTTGAGCAATCAGTTTTGGGTTCTCTTTCTTTTAGTGTGCCGAACCAATGATTAGGCCTTGGTATAAGGTTGGCCGAATGTTCTTTAAGGCCATAAGTGATGTGTTCTTTTGTGTGTACCAGAAGGAAGGAAGCACTAAGGATTCTTTCGGGATTCGATTCATCATGGTGAGTGATATGTGGTATTCGGCCAAGGGCCATTTTCTTAGAGTATTGTTATAGTCGATTCTAACAATGGTTAAGTAGGGATTTTGGCAACATCAGGAACAAGTAGTGGTTTTCGGGATTTAAAATCGCAAGGTGAGTGTACATGTACATTCGGCCATATTTAAGTGATTGAGATCTGTTTCTTATTTGTTCGAAAGTCGAAACTAATCAAGTCCAGTGAACTAGTGTTGGCCGATTGCAAGGAAGAAATATCACGGAGTTTCGGGATTTGATTAGTAGTGAAATCGGCAACAAGGTAAGATTTTGGTTGCGATAATCCTTCGAGATTTGATTAGTAGTGAAATCGGCAACAAGGTAAGATTTTGGTTGCGATAATCCTTCGGGATTTGATCATTTGGCCGAATGGCCTTTAGCTAAAATGGTTAGTGTTGGCCGAATGTAGGAACTAAGGATCTAAAACATTAGATCGGGTTTTCGGGATTTCAGTGAAAGCATTAAGTGAATCAGGTGTGTACTCCACACTAACTTTTAATAGATTTACGGCATCAATTTAATATATGTGTTTATAATGATGTGAAATGTGGCCAAAGGTACCATGCAATGGTACAAAGTACTCAGGTACGTAACCTTAACATTATGTTAATAAATGATAGGAATATTTGGAATATGGCACATATGTGAATACTGATAAGAATGTGAAATTAGGCATAAGGCATGATGTTGCATGATTTGTATGACATGGGGCATATGGGAAATTATTTTAAATGGGAAGTGATCTGGTGGTTTATACCACAATATTTGAATGTGGTGACTCATGTCACAAAATCCGAATGTGGTGACTTATGTCACAAATAATTATCTGGTGGCTATGCCACAATATATATAAGGGCGATGAGCATGTCGTCTGCAGCGACTGCCTTTGATGATGTGTAGCGGATGGAGGGTTGACTTAGTAGTCCCCACGGTGTGATGGTTGGTACGGGTGATGTGTAGCGGATGGTTATCTAGGTTTGGGTTCGGGTTTTCATCATTGATTATATGTGTTTCATATGTGTGATTTGACATGCCTAAATTGATTGAGAGTTTGTGTTTGGTGGTTACACATTGACTCTGTTTGACTCACCCCGTTGTGGGATCTTTTTCAGGTGACACTCAATAATGGATCGGGTTGGCAGGAGCTTTATGGTTGCCATGCTCAGCTCAGAAATTATTTTGTTTTGGACTTTCAATACTTAAGTATTTTGGACTATTTTGGGATTTGTTTTGATGTAATAAGGCTATAAGTATTAAACTGATTATGCATGCATTCTAATTATTTTTAGTATGGTACGATTTGATCTTTATCAATTTTAAAGTTCAAGTAATTTTTCTTAAGAACAAAGATTAAATGTTTTGACACCTAATCAACACAAATCAACTGTTCTTCAAAAACACACAAAAATTTTGGCAAAACTTCAAATAAGTTTCGAAAGATTTTTCCCTAGAAGCATGCCAGATCCGGTCAGGGCTTGTGGGTGGGTTTGGGGTGTTTCATACATTGCCCTCAATGTACAAAGATAGATAATAATCATATAATAAGAAAATCAAAAGTGAGGGAGAGAGGTGAAACTTCCTGAATTTTTGGATGGATTTCTTGAGTTGGAAGTGTGGAAACTTGATTCATAAGTGAAAGATAAGTTGGAGGGGGCGCCTCAACTTCCTGTGCTAGATGAAGAAATTAGGAACCTCGTGAAGATTTAGCCGGGAAATAATAATACTAATTTAAACTATACTAAACATATAATTAAAGTAAATAAAGATAATAAGAAAGAAAATAAGAATTAAAAAAAGACCAAAAGAAAAGATGAATGGATTGAAAAGTCCTTATTGGTAGATGGTTCGTGAGGTGGGTGTGGTTTCTAAGGCTGTGGTGTTGTGATTCCCTAGCAGCCTTTAGAACCTAAAATCAAGAAACTAAAACAAAATTAACTTAATTTAGTACAAGAAAACTAAGGAAAAGAAAAATAAAGGAGAAGAGAAAAGTAAAATAAAAGTTAAATGGCATCAAAGACCCTTGGCTTGTCAATTAGATGAAGCGGCCAGCATGAACTTATGTTGATTAGTCTCGCACAGGGAGACTGAGTTAGGATCTTTCTATTTCTTCGACATGGTTGAAGTGTAGATCAAGACTTTAGAGAATGAAGAAGGAGGAAAGTGAATATGGAGGGGAGTGAAGAGTGAATGGGAAGATGGGTGTTTTAAATAGAAATTTTTTAGCTCTGGTACATCCACATGCCCATGTATCATGGGCGTGTTGTGTCCCACGACCATATCGCACAGTCGTGTGATGGTTCAATCGTCTTTCCCACGCCTGATAATTTGGTTTCCACTCACGTGTTGGTTCAACCGTGTTGGCCACGACTATGTTGCACGGCCGTGGTGTTGGTTTGAGCCCGTGAATCAAAGATATTTTTCTAGTCCTGTCTCGTACTATCTCTGCCATGCCAGAATGAAAATTCATAGTATCCAGACAGCCACGGCCACGGTCGTCTGTAAGGCTGTGTGGTACGGAAATCTGTGTTTCATTAACTTGGTTAGTTTGTAGTTAGGTGCCTAAAGAAAGAGAATAAAAATAAAAATAAATGAGGTTAGTGCTCAGGTTGCCTTCCGAGAAGCGCTTGTTTAAAGTCTTAAGCTAGACTTACCTCTCATTCGTACATTCACGGTGGTTTAAGGAGTGAAAAATCCTTTTTCATGCTATCATCATATAATTTGAGTCGAGTGGAGTTGATTTTAAAAATACCGAATGTAGAATTACTTACCTCGACTGTTTCGAAAGGTAAAACATTGATTACATTAAAAGAGATTTCTTCGTTTGAATTCAGGTTTGATGTGGCAATTTGCGAGTCTGTTTTATCTAATAGTACTTGATCTCCTATTTTGAAGTGATTTGATGTTCCTTTAAGTTCTTCTAGAGGTTCCTTCGGCTTCGCTTCGTGTATTCCTAGTTTCTCTTTGAAATGTGCCTTCCACTCATCTAGGTCATCGATCTGAAGCCGTTGTTCCACATGAGATATTTCTTTGTTGGTACGAGCTATGGGATCATGCTCAGTGGTATAGTTCCATGGTGCTTCCTGAAAAGAAAGTTTAACTGATTGATTATCAATGGAATTTACGTTCTCAACAGCACAAAGTATGAGCTCACCTATACTAACATCAATTTTAGATCTGGAAGTTGCTAAAAAAGGTCTTCCTAGAATTAAGGGGATATTATTGTCTTCATCCATATCTAAAACAACAAAGTCTACTAGGAATATAAATTTATCAACTTTAACTAGTACATCTTCAATTATACCCCTAGGAATTTGAATAGTCTTATCAGCTAGTTGAATTCTCATACTAGTTTACTTGGGCTTCCCTAGATCTAACTGTTTAAACATTTTGGAAGGCATAACATTTATGCTTGCCCCTAAATCAGCTAAAGCATTATCAACAGATAAACTGCCAATTAAAAATGGAATTGTAAAACTCCCTGGGTCTTTTAATTTTTATGGTAGTCTGTTCTATAACATTGCCGAGCACACTGTGTTTAATTCCACATGTGGTTTCTCGTCTATCTTTCTCTTGTTTGTTAAAAGCTCTTTTAAAAATTTCCTTGAATCTGGCATCTGCGAAAGAGCTTCAAGAAACAGTAGGTTAATATGTACTTTTTTAAGAGTTTAAGAAACTTACCAAACTATTCCTCTGTATTATCTTTCTTCATTGCACTGGGATAAGGTATACGAGGTTGGTATTCTTTAATTGCCGATTTTGGGTTTTTTTGGCTTACCTCAACCTTATCTTTACTTACCACAGGTTCTTGCTTTGGCTCAGATTCAGATTCTACTAACCTTTCACTATTCTGAGTGGTTATGGTTTGAAGTTGCTCTTTTGGGTTAGTCTTAGTGTTACTCGGCAAGCTACCTTGTGGTCGTTCGGAGATCAGTTTAACGAGTTACCGTAACTGGTTCTCGATTCCTTTAACCAATGCTTGTTGATTTTTAAGTATTTTTTCGGTGTTTTGGAAACGAGTTTCTGACACCACTATGAATTTTGTCAGCATCTCTTCAATGTGGGTAGGGCTGTTGTTGGAAGTTTGGGAGGGGATGTTGTCTCTGATTTCCTTGACCACCCCATAAGAAATTGGGGTGGTTCCTCCATCCTGGATTATAAGTATTACTATAAGGGTTATTTTGAGATCTGAAATTGTTACCTGTATAGTTTATCTGTTCTCTTTCCATGCCATGATTGTAGGGTGGGTACTCAGGATTAGCCACACCTCCTAGATTTGAGTCACATTTCATAATTGGATGAACCTGAAAAGAACCACACAAACCATCAATATTTTTATTCATCATCTCTACCTGATTTGATAGTATGGTGACTGTGTCGAGGTTGAAAACTCTGACTGTTATAGTTGGCATTGTCCTTGTAACTTGCCACTGATAGTTGTTTAGTGACATCTCCTCTCTGAATTCATAAGCTGCTTTAGGAGTTTTGTTATTCAAGGCTTCGCCAGTGGCTGAATCAATCAACTGCCTGGTTGAAGGATTCACACCGTTGTAAAAAGTTTGGACCTGTAGCCACAAGGGTAAACCATGGTGTGGGCACCTTCTTAACAGATCCTTGTATCTCTCCCATGCGTCGTATAATGCTTCTAAATCCATCAGCACAAAAAAAGAGATATCATTCCTTAATTTGGCCGTTTTGGTAAGTGAAAAATATTTTAATAAAAATTTTTCGGTCATTTTGTCCCATGTAGTGATTGATCCTTGTGGAAGAGAATATAACCACTGTTTGGCTTATTTCTCAAAGAAAAGTGAAATAACCGAAGACGAATGGCATCATCAGAAACGCCATTTATTTTGAAGGTATCACAGAATTCTAGAAAATTTGCTAAATGATTATTTGGGTCTTCGTCCTGCAAACCATCAAACTGAACAAAATGTTGAATCATTTGAATAGTGTTAGGTTTCAGTTCAAAATTATTAGCGGCTATAGCAGGCCTAACAATACTCGATTCAGCTCCTGTTAAATTAGGTTTAGCATAATCATACATAGTTTGAGGAGCATGATGTTCGGCCATAACTTGATGTGGCAGATTATTCTCAGCCATTACTTCGGTATTATTGTGTACCACCCCAAACCCGGCCTATGCGTTAAGGCCAGTTTTGACATGCCACACAAAATAAATATACTTTGATTCCTTTTTAAGTAAAACCGATTTCAAAGTTTTGACGAAGTCTTTATCGAGTAAAAGATTTGAATATTAAATGACAATTTGATATGTAAGATCTTATAAATCGAAATTTGAAAATATCGTTTAATAGTTCGAGAAAATTTTAAAAGAAATTAAAGATATTTTTCTAAAGAATTGATGAAAAACTTAAGAATAATTTCCAAGTTACAATTATGAAAAATTTTATGAAATCCTTTTATATACTCATTTGGAATAAAACGTTCATTTAAGTTTCTAGAAAAAATATAATCCCAAATTGAAATACTTAAAGCAATTTATAATTTCATCAAACAAAACCAAATAAAAAATTATCAAGAGGCCTTCTTACAAACCTTAATTCAAAATAGCAAAATAATTAAAAGTATTAAAAGAAATCCAAATTTCCAAATTTAACTGCTTTTAAGTATGGCCTCCACCAAGATATCCACGCCCAAGTCTCCATTAATGATCATTACCGAAAGGGATAAGGAAAACGGGTGAGTTATTAGAACTCGAGTGTAACCCACTTACCATTGTCCATCGTGCCAAAAATCCAATTACATTTATTGGGCCAAAGCCCATTTACAATTATAACATAATAACATGTATATAATATGCATGTGATATGCAATTCCCAAACCAAACCTAATTTCCATCCGCTACACACCACCCGTACCAACCAAAACACCTGTGGGGAGCTTTAGTCACCCATCCCGCCAACACACCAAAATAGGCATTAAGTTGTTTATAACAATTTGTGGACAAGCCACCAGATTCACAGAGTTTACATGTCATTGCCATTTTTCAGATTTGTGGCGAGCCACGTAATTTTATAGCAGAGCTACCAGAACTTCTTTTTGTCAATATCCCATCCCATACAATTCATGTATATAATATATATTCATTTACAACAATTCATTCAAATGTTTATTACGAACAATTTGGACCATTATAACAATTATCACAAGCTGGCCCATATCACAATCTGGCCCATATATCAAATATCACAATTGGGCCCATATAACCAATATCTCATTTTGGCCCATATAGCAAATATCACAATTAGACCCATATCACAATCTGACCCATATAACAAATATCACATTTTTGGCCCATATAACAAATATCTCATTTATCGGTTTGGCCCATTGAGGGTAATTTTGTAATTTTCACTGTTTTAATACCGATTTCATAGTTTTTACCAAAATAGTGATAATTATGCCATTTTACCCGATTTCGCTAACATGTGATTTAATCGAGCGATTAACTCAATATAATTATCTAACCCATGAAATAAGGTGTGAGATTACACACCTGATTACGGTAAGCACTACACTTTCTTGATTGTCGTCACCTAAAAATATTTCAACTCTCGATTAGACAATGAACGTGACATAGTAAATTTACTCTAAGATAAACGATCTAAGTTTTTACCCTCGAAATCACGAACAACTATGATTTAACGGTTCTCCTCGGTTGACGGTCCACAACCCGGTAGATAATCCCAAATCGCTGATGCCTCACAATTGTGAACAACCTCGAATAGTTGTTTCTCACTGGATGAGGGTCCACAACCCGGTGGAAAGTCTCGAATCGTAGAAACAACCCTTCGTTTGAATCTAGAAGGGATCATAAATCCGCTCCTTCTTCGATCACCAAACACTACCCCTTCTGATTCGATCTTGTTTGCCTCCATTGAAAATAAATATTAGTACAAACTAATATTATGTTGTTATAAACGATTGATCTTAGGGGTGAAGTTGGCTTACCATAAGAATCTGTATGATCTCAAGATGAAAGATCGAGCGATAGAGTCCCTACAATAATATCGATTAACCAACACTATCTTAACGAATAAAAAGTGATTATAGAATCCTCGAAGAATCCTTACCTTAGAGATTTTTGGACTGAATTCTAGCGATTAAATGATGACTTCGAAAACTCCAAGTTTTGACCTTCCACTATATTTCTATGGCAAAGGAAAGTGATTTCGTAAGAGAGAAAGTATGGTGATGGTCTCGATCAATATGGCCATCCCACACTAACGTAAAGATTCGACACTAAGAGAAAGAATAAAATAAAAAAATACAAAAAAAAAATGAAATGTTGAAATGGATCACTTACTTATTGATCAAAGTGTGAGTAGAAATATAGTTGAGAAGAAAATATGTATGAATGGAAGACTAAGCTATAGGGAGATGATCAATGATATTTGGCTATGGTGAGAATATTGGAAGGGGAGTGATGTTTGAAAGTTTTTTGCAAAAAGAAAAGAAGAAGAAAAAAGAAGTAGAAGATATGGTGTTTAAGTTTTGGTTTTCAAAGTTGAAAAATGAGCAAGGAAAAAGGTCTTCAAATTGGTATGCATTTGACAAAGAGAAAGAAAAGAAATGAAAATGCCTTTTCAAGGTTGCATGGTTTCGGCACAAAGAAGAAAAGCGTTTGGGGAGTATGAAAGATGATACCAAATTAGTCAAAAAGAAATGGCCAAAAAAAAAAAAAATTTACCTATTTCTATTGACCACATTCGGCTAGGGCAAAAGAGTTTTTGGAGAAGAGAAATGAGACACTAGTTGCTAACAGAATTGACAAAACTAGCATCTAAACCTTACCAAAATGCTAATAAAATTCGGCCATCCCCCTTAGCCCCAAAAACCATCCAAATGCATAGCCAATTGGTCAAAAGTTTGGCCAACCAAACTTTCCAAAACATCACCCATGGAAAAAGCCTTATGCTCCCCTTACATGCCATTTTCATTTGATTCCTTTTCCTAACTTCAATCTTGCCTTTTTCTCTTAGCCATCTTGCCATAAAAAATAAAAGTCCAACTTACCATAAAATCATGCTTGGGCGACACTATAAGGAAGGAAAGCAAAAATAAAAATCACACATGCAGTCAAAGGGATTCGAACTCCTTCCCCCAAGGTAACACATATGGCACCATATCCCCTTTACTAATTGCTCACTTCTCCTAGCTATTTACCACTTTATTACCTTAAGCTTTAAGGTCACTTACTCCATTTCCTTAAAATACTAAATGCCAAAAATTTTACAAAATCCAAATAAATCCCGAGCTTTCTCAGGACTACCTAAACACACACATTGGATAGTTTAACTAGCTGAGCACCAAAATAATGCAACATATAAAATTCAAATTTTAGGATGTTACAATTCTACCTCCCTTAAAGAAAATTTCGTACTCGAAATTTACCTGATTAAAAGAGATGAGGATATTGTTGCCGAATCATCTCCTCAGGCTTCCATGTAGCTTCCTCCTCCGTGATTACTCCATAGAACCTTGACTAACGGCACAGTCTTCCTTCTCGGTACCTTAAAGTCCCGATCTAGAATTTGTACTGGTTCCTCCTCGAACGGAAAATCAGGTCTTATCTCAATTTCCTCTACCGGTACTATATGAGACGGATCCGATCGGTAACGCCTTAACATTGAGACATGGAAAACACTATGTATTTGACTCAACTTCGGAGGTAACTCAAGCTGATAAGCCACTGGTCCTACACGCTTCAACACACGGTACGGTCCGATGAACCTAGGGCTTAACTTGCCCTTCCTTCCAAATCTGAAGATTTTCTTCCAAGATGAGACCTTTAGAAATACTTGATCTCCCACTGCAAACTCAATATCCTTATGCTTCAGATCCGCATAAGATTTTTGTCTACCCGAAGCTTCCTTTAACCATGCTCGAATTACCTTTACTTTTTCCTCCGTATCCGATATCAGCTCAAGATCCAATAACTGTCGCTCCCCCAATTTAGTCCAACAAGTAGGAGTACGACACCTACTGTAACACCCCTTACCCGAAACCTTTGCCGGAGTCGAGTATGTGGCATTACTAGACTTGACTACTAGTTTGGGGCATAAAAATTTAAAGTTGTCCAACTGCATCAGGCTGACTAAATTGACCATAACTTGAGTTACAAAACTTTAAATTTAGATCCGTAAATTTTCCTTGAAACTAGACTCATATAAATTTTTACCATAATTTTTTCAGAATTTTTCATGTGGCCAATTAGTACAGTTTATTCATCAAAGTTACCCCT
Source organism: Gossypium rotundifolium (assembly GCA_025506655.1). Classification (NCBI taxonomy): domain Eukaryota; kingdom Viridiplantae; phylum Streptophyta; class Magnoliopsida; order Malvales; family Malvaceae; genus Gossypium; species Gossypium rotundifolium. Next base: position 37,445,090 of record CP106734.1, read on the forward strand.
ATTTCACTGTTTGATAATTCTGACCTATCTTTACAAAAACTCAGTTATCTCATTGTACAAAATTTAAATAATGTTCTTGTTTATTCCAATCAAAAATAGACTCATTAAGGATTCTAAACATATAAACTATGCTCCATAATTATTTTTTACAATTTTAACAATTTTTCCAAGACAGAACAGGGACTCATGAATTCATTCAGGACAAGTCTCACTAAAACTTAAATATCTCATAATATATAATTCCTTTTCCTAACTTGTTTCTTTAATATCAAAATAGACACAATAAAATTTAATTCTATGTCTTATTCACTTTCTAATTCAATTTCTCCTATTTTTGGTGATTTTTAAAATCACATCACTGCTGCAACTAAAACCTGTTTCATAACAAAATATGATTAACTAGTTTATAACTTCCTTAATTTATTTAAACTCTATAACTTAACCATACATATATGTATATATACCAGAAACAAATCCCATATATAATTTAGGCCATGATCAAATTTAAAACATCCATTTACATACGAGCAAGTTATAAAATTCAAACATAGAAACGATACATAACCAAAGGAATTAGCCATTTTTGCATGACTATATTCATGTACAAGATCAAACATTGTATGTTTCGAAAACTTCATCTAGCCTATACATGCCTTTTAAGTCATAGCCAAAATTTAAAAATACCAAAAGAAGACGATAGTGTGGTTGACTTTCTTGAAGATCCTTCTCGAGTCCGTAACGTAACCAAAATCTATAAAACAAAGGAGAACATTTCACACATATAAGCTTACTAGCTTAGTAAGTCCTAAACTCATGATAATAAAACATTCAAATATTTGCGAAATTAAAACATTCAACTTATAGCATTTCACATAAGCACTTAAGTATATTACTTATACAAGGCCGAATACTAATAATTCATTAACCCAAGTAAATTAGAAATCATTTCCTTCGACCTACATTTCTTTAAATTTCATATAAGTATATCACATGGAAATTTCATTTATTCTTAACATTTATACTTGAAAACCAAATTTCCATAATAGCACATTTACTCTCAATTTCAATCATATGATACTCACACACATGCATTTTAACCTCAACATACATAACGTAGTTCTCATAGTATTAGCTTGACTCAAGAAATGTCAATATAACATACCTTACATACTTACCTGAGCCATTGACTAAATAAATTAGCTTTAATTTGCCTTGAACAAATATTCGGTTTCTCTTTTGCAAAACACATCACCGGCTTCAAGTCTGCTAGGCGCAAAGGCACGATAAGTAGCACCGGCACAAGGCCTGCTAGGCGTAAAAGCCCGATAAGCAACACCGGCACAAAGCCTGCTAGGCGTAAAAGCCCGATGAGTAACACCGGCACAAAGCCTGCTAGGCGTAAAAGCCCGATAAGTAACACCGGCACGAGGCCTGCTAGGCATAAAAGCCCGATAAGTAACACTAGCACGAGGTCTGCTAGGCGTAAAAGCCCGAAACGTATCAATGCAGTCAAACATTCAAGATACCTCCTATACTATTTTATATAAATATGTATAAATCTAATTCCATTGAACACACTCACATTAAATCAATAAAATCATCATATCTTTATACACTCTAACAATTAACATAGAAACATTTATTCACATCATATAGCAAACTTTAATCATCAATCCAGTGTTCCTTTATGCATTCGGCCATAACCATAACAAGTACTAAAATTTATCCATTTCTAATATTTGATACATTCATAATTAGTTCTTTAATATAACTTAGCTATAGGACTTACCTCGGTTGTCGATAGGCCGTGTAAATCGGCTATTCGAGAACCTTTGTTTTTCCTCGATCTTGTTCTTTCTCTTTTTGTTCCCGATCTAAGAAATGTCAAGTAAATTTTATTCATATACATCCTATTCATTTGCTCAACTCAAAACAAAACGCATATAGCTTAATTTAAGAAAAACTAAGAACCTAATTTCCTACTTCATTCATTTAATTTAAAACAATAATCATACAAAATTTAAGCATTCAACTTATTCAATTTAACTCATAGCACACATAATATAAATTGCAACCAATTGGGATTTCTCCTCAATGGCTGAATGGTTATTAGGCTTCTACGAGTCTCCATAATCCTCCTTTTTATCATTTTAATCCTTCTTCCATTTAATTTAGGCAATTGACTCCTCATACCATTTCACCCAACAATCCTATCTAAGTATAATCATTCATCCTTGGCCAATTTCAATATATATATATATATAATATCCGAGCATCAAATTAATAGGAAAATTTCATGAATGGTCATCTTCACCTTAGGCGAATATAAGAACATCATCATGCATAAAAAAATCTTTCTACAATCTTAACTACTTCTTCCCATTTCATCTAAACTTATTAACACAACAAGTCATAAATTTTCTTCCATGGCGAACCTCATCAAGCTTAATATCAACAAATTTCGCTTGTTTTCAATGATGATTAAAGAATTTAACCCAATTCAAGGATAGATTATTAAGCTAAAGTTCACTCTTACCTTGCCTAGTACATGCAATGGCGAATGGAGAGGATGAAGTTTTCTTCTTCATTTTGAAGATAAAAATCGGGAAGAAGATGATTGAGGAAGAGAATTTAATTTCCTTTTCTTTTGTTTATTAAACTAGCACATATTTTAGCATGCTTGTAATATAATAATGCTTTAAATATAATATATTAAGACAAATATAATATTCATAGCATGATTACCGTCCACTATACTACCATTATGGGGAATTTGACATGCAACTCCTTAAGTTTAATAAACAATTCACTTTACCCTTCTAATTTCATGCTCACTACTTTTATCACCTTAGCAACTTAATCCTTTTTGTTAAATTAAATACTCAAATGATTAAATTTTTCCACGAGACTTTCACACACATCGATTCACATAAAATAAACTCAAAATATAAATATTAAATATTTATCGGGCTCAGATTCATGGTCTCGAAACCACCTTTCTGATTAGGGTCAGATTCAGTCTATTAGAATTCTCCCCCCTTAAGGATTTTCGTCCCGAAAATCTTCTTCGTTAAACAACGTCGGATATTGTTGCCTCATTGAATCTTCAGCTCCCATGTTGCCTCTTCAACTCCGTGTCAATTCCATAACACTTTCACTAAGGAGATCTTTTGTTTCTTAACTCTTTCATTTCCCGAGCTAAAATACGGATCGGCTTTTCCTCATACGTCATATCAGATTGTATCTCAATTTCAGACGATTTGAGCAATCGCATGTGACGGATCTGATCTGTATCTACGGAGCATAGAAACATGAAATACATCGTGTATCTTTTCTAATTCAGAGGGTAGCTTCAATCTATAAGCAACAGGCCCAATACGTTCAATGATTTCATACGGTCCGATAAATCTCGGACTCAACTTGCCTTCCGACCAAATCGGAGTACTTTCTTCCACGGGGAAACTTTTAAGAATACACGATCTCCGACCTGAAATTCAATGTCCTTACGTTTCAAATCGGCATAGGACTTCTGATGATCCGAAGCAGCTTTCAAATTACTCCTAATAACAACCACCTTCTGTTCAGTTTCTTTAATCCAGTCAACCCCGTGTATCTTATTATCACTGAGCTCAGTCCAATACAATGGTGTGCAACATTTTCGACCGTATAAGGCTTCATAAGGCGCCATTTTTATACTAGATTGAAAGCTATTATTATAAGCAAATTCAACCAAAGGTAGGTATCGTTCCCACGTACCTTCAAATTCGAGAACGCAACACCTCAACATGTCCTCAAGTATTAAGATAGTTCGCTCTGACTGACCGTCTGTTTACGGATGGAAAGCTGTACTAAAATGAAGTTTAGTGCCTAGAGCATCTTGCAATTTCTTCCAGAACCGTGATGTGAATCTCGGGTCTCTATCTGAAACAATGGAACTCGGTACACCGCAACCTTACAACTGCGACACATACAATTCGCCACTTATCAAGTGAATAATCGACGCGTCTAAGACAAAATGAGTCGTTTTAGTCGATCTATCAACGATAACCCAAACGGATCTTTCTTACTCGGGGTCATAGGAAGACCGGATACAAAATCTATTGTAATTCTATCCCATTTCCATTCGGGTATCATGATTGGTTGAAGTAGTCCGGATGGCACTTGATGTTCAACTTTTACTTGTCGACAAATTAAGCATTTCAAACAAATTCGATATATCCGCTTCATGCCCGGCCACCAATAGAACTGTTTCAAATCATTATACATCTTTGTGCTACCGGATGTATTGATAATCGACCACTATGGGCCTCACTCGAATCATCTCAGACAAATCGAGTTCTTCTAACACACATTCGGCTTTTAAAATTTAAATAGTCATTTGCATCAATCAAAAATCGATTACGCATCTTTTCACAATCGGATTCGACTAGCAATCAAATCCTTGTCAACTTTCAGTGCATCACAAATTTGCTAGATAAACATCGGTCTTGCTTGTAACTCGACTATGATCGAACCATCATCAGACATAGCCATCTGCGCGTTCATTGCACGAAGAGCAAATAATGATTTTCGACTTAACGATCCGCAACAACATTAGCTTTCCACGGATGGTAGTCAATCACTAATTCGTAGTCTTTCAAAGAATTCTAACCATCTGCGTTGTCTCAAATTTAGATCTTTCGAGTCATCAAATATTTTAGACTTTTATGATCCGAATAAATGTGACATTTTTCATGAATAAGTAGTGACGCCAAATTTTCAATGCGAAAACAACTACTGCTAATTCCAAATCATGAGTCGGATAATTTCTCTCATGCGGCTTCAATTGTCTCAAGCATAAGCTATAACTTTGCATTCTGTATTAAAACACAACCCAACCCATTCAAGGAAGCATCACTAAAACAATAAATTCTTTACCCGATTCAAATTTGAGCTAACACTGGAGCTTGATCGGAAAGGGCTTTCAACTATTCAAAACTTTTCGACACCTTTCCGACCACTCAAACTTGACATCTTTACAGTAGGCCGTCAAAGGTGTAGCTATTACGAAAAACCTTTACAAATCGTCGTAATATCCCGCAAGGCCGAAACTTCGGATCTCGGAACATTCTTTGGTGGTTTCCAATCGAGTATAGCTGCTATTTTGTTTGGATCCACCAGAATACCTGACACCGAAACAACATGACCCAAGAAGCTGACTTCATTTATCCAGAACTCACACTTACTGAACTTTGCATACAATCGTTGATCTCTCAAAGTTTGTAGTACTAATCTCAAATGATTGGCATACTCGGTTTCATTTTTGGAGTAGATCAGTATATCATCAATAAACACTACTACAAACCGATCCAAAAACTGTCTGAAGACTCGATTCATTAAATCCATAAAAATTGCAGTGCATTAGTGAGTCCAAAAGACATAACTAGAAACTCAAAATGTCCGTACCTCATCCTAATGCGCCTTTGGCACATCTCAGTATCTCGACTCAAGAATCGATAATAACTCGATCTCAAATCTACCTTCAAAATATCAAGCCCTTTCAACCGATCAAACAAATCATCAATCCGAGGTAACGGTACTTATTCTTTATAGTTACCTTATTCAGATTGCCGATAATCAATACACATTCGCATCGTTCCATCTTTCTTTTCACAAAAGAATCGTGCACCCAAGGGAGAAACTTGGTCGTGCAAAGCCCTATCTGTTAACTCTTGCAACTGTGCTTTCAACTCTTTTAACTCAGTAGGTGCCGTCCGATATGGAGCTATTGAGATCGGAGTCGTTCCCGGTGCTAATTCAATGCCAAACTCAATCTCTCGTACTTGGGGTAAACCCGGTAGTTCTTCAGGGAACACATCTAGGTATTCACATATAATCGGTACAGATTCAATCTGTTTCTCAAACAATTTATTATCCAGTACATAAGCCAAATAAGCTTCACACCCTTTTTTTCACATACTTCCGAGCTAACGTCGAGGATATCACTGTAGGACACCCACTTAAATCACTGGATTCAATTCTAATGATCTCACCGTTCTGATGTCTCAAATCAATAAGCTTTCTTTTGCAATTCACCACTGCGTCGTGCGAAGTTAACTAGTCCATTCCCAAAATTATATCAAACTCATCGAAAGGCAACAGCATTAAATCGACTGGGAAACAAAAATCCCGAATCATCAATGGGCAACCTTTACACACTTTATTAACAAACACACATCTACCCAAAGGGTTGGATACGCGAATCACAAACTCGGTGAGACTCAATGGCGAGTCTTCTTGAATACCGTAGTTTCACATACATATGAATGGGTCGAACCAGGATCAATCAATGCAATTACAGTGGTATCATAAAGGGTGAAAGTACCGGTAATGACATCTGGAGAAGCAACATCCTCTCTAGCTCGAGTAACATAAGCTCTAGCTGGAGCTCTAGCCTCAGATCGAACTGCCGTGTTTTTCATCCCTCTCTGACAACCACCTACATTGCTAGAATGCCTAGGTGGTCTGCCCCGTGCTGATGCACTACTCGGTCTAGAGTTACATGCGTCATTCTCGCTTCACCTAACATCGGGCAATCTCGAATAAAATGGTCTGAGGATCCACATTTAAAGCAGGACCAGTCACGAACTCTACAACTCCCGGAATGCCATTTTCCACAATGTTTGCATTCAACTCGATTCTGTGGAACGTTATCAACATTGGCCATCGAGGTAGCTCGGGAGCTCACTGAAGGTCGATCACGTCTAGGTGAATCCGAAGTGGCCTTATGTCGGCTGAAGTCATCTCTAATCTTCTTAGATGTGGAATGGAAATTCTTACCCGACGGTGTTTTACGAGTGTCTCTAGCTTCTGTCTCAGCCTTTCTTTTCTCCTTCCCAAGCTCTTCAGCTTTGCAAGCTCGTTCGACTAGTGTCACAAACTCTTTGATTTCAAGAATGCCAACAAGCAACTTTAAATCTTCATTCAAACCATCTTCAAACCTTTTGCACATAATGGCTTTAGTTGATACACACTCCTGAGCATATCGGCTCAATCTAACAAATTTTCGCTCATATTCAGTCACTATCATTTGCCCCTGTTTTAGTTCAAGAAATTCTTTACGTTTCTGGTCGATGAACCTCTGGCTGATATATTTCTTGCGGAATTCATTCTGAAAGAAATCCCATGTCACTTTTTCTTTTGGAACCACCGATACTAGTGTATTCCACCAAAGGTAAGCGGTGTCCCAAGTAAAGATATAGTACATTTCAAACATTCGTGCGAGTGCGGGATAGCTCATCAAGTACCGAATAGTGTTATCAAGCCACATTTCACTCTCTCGCATCATCATCATCATTAGCCTTGAATTCCTCAGCCCCAAATTTCTGATTTTATCAACAGAGGCCTACTAGATCTCATTGGATCTATCATCTAAGTCTTGAAGGTACCGGAGTTGGATTATTCGGGGTGGAGGTTGGTGTACAAATGGGTTAGTTTGAATAAATTGGGCAAACCACTCATTCATTATCGATAAAAGGCTTGTTTAGTCTCTCCTTCGTGGCTACCCGAAATAGGTCGAGAGTCTACCGGCGCTGATCCTTGTGCACGGTCAGGCGCTACACTCTCTACATCATCCGCTACGGCTCTTTCAGGATCAATGTCCATTTACTATATAAAACAAAGTTCAGTACGTCGAAGTCACCACACTATCAATATATAATAAAGGCATGTATAGCTAGACTCACACGCTACGGTAGTCCTAGAATCTACTAAACGTAAGCTCGATACCAATCAAATGTAACACCCTTACCCGAAACCTTTCTTGAGTCGGTATGTGGCATTACTAGACTTGACTACTAGTTTGGGGCATAAAAATTTAAAGCTGTCCAACTGCGTCAGGCTGACTAAATTGACCATAACTCGAGTTACAAAACTCAAAATTTAGATCCATAAATTTTCCTTGAAACTAGACTCATATAAATTTTTACCATAATTTTTCTAGAATTTTTTATGTGGCCAATTAGTACAGTTTATTCATCAAAGTTACCCCTATTTCACTATTTGATAATTCTGACCTATCTTTACAAAAACTCAGTTATCTCATTGTATAAAATTTAAATAATGTTCTTGTTTATTCCAATCAAAAATAGACTCATTAAGGATTCTAAACATATAAACTATGCTCCATAATTAGTTTTGTACAATTTTTAACAATTTTTCCAAGACAGAACAGGGACTCACGAATTCATTCAGGACAAGTCTCACTAAAACTTAAATATCTCATAATATAAAATTCCTTTGCCTAACTTGTTTCTTTCATATCAAAATAGACACAATAAACTTTAATTCTATGTCTTATTCACTTTCTAATTAAATTTCTCCTATTTTTGGTGATTTTTAAAATCACATCACTGCTGCAACTAAAAACTGTTTCATAACAAAATATGATTAACTAGTTTATAACTTCCTTACTCAATTTATTTAAACTCTATACCTTAACCATACATATATGTATATATACCAGAAACAAATCCCATATATAATTTAGGCCATGATCAAATTTAAAACATCCATTTACATACGAGCAAGTTATAAAATTCAAACATAGAAACGATACATAACCAAAGGAATTAGCCATTTTCGCATGACTATATTCATGTACAAGATCAAACATTGTATGTTTCGAAAACTTCATCTAGCCTATACATGCCTTTTAAGTCATAGCCAAAATTTAAAAATACCAAAAGAAGACGATAGTGTGGTTGACTTTCTTGAAGATCCTTCTCGAGTCCGTAATGTAACCAAAATCTATAAAACAAAGGAGAACATTTCACACATATAAGCTTACTAGCTTAGTAAGTCCTAAACTCATGATAATAAAACATTCAAATATTTGCGAAATTAAAACATTCAACTTATAGCATTTCACATAAGCACTTAAGTATATTACTTATACAAGGCGAATACTAATAATTCATTAACCCAAGTAAATTAGAAATCATTTCCTTCGACCTACATTTCTTTAAATTTCATATAAGTATATCACATGGAAATTTCATTTATTCTTAACATTTATACTTGAAAACCAAATTTCCATAATAGCACATTTACTCTCAATTTCAATCATATGATACTCACACACATGCATTTTAACCTCAACATACATAACGTAGTTCTCATAGTATTAGCTTGACTCAAGAAATGTCAATATAACATACCTTACATACTTACGAGCCATTGACTAAATAAATTAGCTTTAATTTGCCTTGAACAAATATTCGGTTTCTCTTTTGCAAAACACATCACCGCTTCAAGCACGCTAGGTGCAAAGGCCGATAAGTAGCACTGCACAAGGCTCGCTAGGCGTAAAAGCCCGATGAGTAACACCGGCACAAAGCCTGCTAGGCGTAAAAGCCCGATGAGTAACACCGGCACAAAGCCTGCTAGGCGTAAAAGCTCGATGAGTAACACCGGCACAAATCCTGCTAGGCGTAAAAGCCCGATAAGTAACACCGGCACAAAGCCTGCTAGGCGTAAAAGCCCGATAAGTAACACTGGCACGAGGCCTGCTAGGCGTAAAAGCCCGAAACGTATCAATGCAGTCAAACATTCAAGATACCTCGTATACTATTTTATATAAATATGTATAAATCTAATTCCATTGAACACACTCACATTAAATCAATAAAATCATCATATCTTTATACACTCTAACAATTAACATAGAAACATTTATTCACATCATATAGCAAACTTTAATCATCAATCCAGTGTTCCTTTATGCATTCGGCCATAACCATAACAAGTACTAAAATTTATCCATTTCTAATATTTGATACATTCATAATTAGTTCTTTAATATAACTTAGCTATAGGACTTACCTCGGTTGTCGATAGGCCGTGTAAATCGGCTATTCGAGAACCTTTGTTTTTCCTCGATCTTGTTCTTTCTCTTTTTGTTCCCGATCTAAGAAATGTCAAGTAAATTTTATTCATATACATCCTATTCATTTGCTCTACTCAAAACAAAACGCATATAGCTTAATTTAAGAAAAACTAAGAACCTAATTTCCTACTTCATTCATTTAATTTAAAACAATAATCATACAAAATTTAAGCATTCAACTTATTCAATTTAACTCATAGAACACATAATATAAATTGCAACCAATTGGGATTTCTCCTCAATGGCGAATGGTTATTAGGCTCCTACGAGTCTCCATAATCCTCCTTTTATCATTTTAATCCTTCTTCCATTTAATTTAGGCAATTGACTCCTCATACCATTTCACCCAACAATCCTATCTAAGTATAATCATTCATCCTTGGCCAATTTCACAAAATATATATATATATATATATATAATATATCCGAGCATCAAATTAATAGGAAAATTTCATGAACGGTCATCTTCACCTTAGGCCGAATATAAGAACATCATCATGCATAAAAAAAAATCTTTCTACAATCTTAACTACTTCTTCCCATTTCATCTAAACTTATTAACACAACAAGTCATAAATTTTCTTCCATGGCCGAACCTCATCAAGCTTAATATCAACAAATTTCGACTTGTTTTCAATGATGATTAAAGAATTTAACCCAATTCAAGGATAGATTATTAAGCTAAAGTTCACTCTTACCTTGCCTAGTACATGCAATGGCCGAATGGAGAGGATGAAGTTTTCTTCTTCATTTTGAAGATAAAAATCGGGGAAGAAGATGATTGAAGGAAGAGAATTTAATTTCCTTTTCTTTTGTTTATTAAACTTGCACATATTTTAGCATGCTTGTAATATAATAATGCTTTAAATATAATATATTAAGACAAATATAATATTCATAGCATGATTACCGTCCACTATACTACCATTATGGGGAATTTGACATGCAACTCCTTAAGTTTAATAAACAATTCACTTTACCCTTCTAATTTCATGCTCACTACTTTTATCACCTTAACAACTTAATCCTTTTTGTTAAATTAAATACTCAAATGATTAAATTTTTCCACGAGACTTTCACACACATCGATTCACATAAAATAAACTCAAAATATAAATATTAAATATTTATCGGGCTCGGATTTGTGGTCCCGAAACCACCTTTCCGATTAGGGTCAGATTCAGTCTATTACACCTACGACTATACAATGCCTCGTAGGGTGCCATCTGGATACTGGATTGATAGTTATTGTTATAAGTAAATTCTGCCAAAGGTAGGAAATCTTCCCAACTACCCCAGAAGTCAATCACACAGCCCTTTAACATGTCTTCCAGAATCTGGATTACTCTCTCCGACTGACCATCTGACTGAGGGTGAAATGCCGTGTTGAAATTAAGCTTGGTTCCCAAAGCTTCATGTAAGGCTTTCCAAAATCGTGATGTAAACCTAGGGTCCCTGTCCGATATAGTAGACGCTGGTGCCCAGTGCAACCTCACGATCTTCGCTACATACAACTTGGCCAACTTCTAGAATGAGTAATCTGTACGAATAGGTAGAAAATGGGCAGTCTTAGTCAACCGATCCACTATTACCCAAACGGAATCTTTCTTAGTAGGCGAAAAAGGTAACCCACTAACAAAGTCCATCGTTATCCGTTCTCATTTCCATAAGGGAATCTTCACTGTTGTAGCAATTCCAACGACAATTGATGTTCTGCCTTCACTTGCTGACATGTCAGGCACTTACTCACATATTCAGTAACTTTCCATTTTAACCCTGACCACCAATACTGCTCACAGAGGTCTCGATACATTTTATTTTCCCCGAGGTGCATAGCATAAGGGCTACTATGTGCCTCTCGCAGGATCATTTGTCTCAATTCTGAATCTTTGGGCATACAAATTCTTCCTCGAAAACATAATACTCCATCATTATTCATTCCGAAATCCCCATTCACACCACTTTATACTTGCTGAAGTAAGGAACCCAACTTTTCATCTGATAATTGCTTTTCCTTAATCTGACCTAACCACAAAGGCTTCACCTGAAGTTTGACTAGCAAACTACCATCTTCATACAAGCTAAGATGAGCAAACATTGCTCTCAAATCCGATATCACCTTACGACTCAATGCATCTACCACCATGTTAGCCTTTCCGGGGTGATACTCGATTGAGAAGTCATAATCCTTCAATAGCTCTATCCACCTCCACTATCTTAAGTTCAGCTCCTTTTGTGTAAGGAGATAGTTTAGACTCTTATGGTCTGTATAAATGATCGACTTCTCACCGTAAAGGTAGTGTCTCCAAATCTTCAAAGCAAACACCACCGCAGCCAACTCCAAATCATGAGTGGAATAATTCACCCCGTGCGGTCTCAACTGACGAGATGCATAAGCCACCACTTTTCCACCTTGCATCAACACACATCCCAAGCCCGTGTGTGACGCATCGCAGTAAACAATAAACTCTTCTCCAGCCTCAAGTTGAATCAGTACTGGCGCTTCCGTCAAAATTTTCTTCAACCTCTTGAAACTTTCTTACTGCTGATCTAACCACACAAATTGTACTCCCTTGCGCAACAGTTTAGTTAGGGGTGCAGCAATCAACGAAAACCCCTCAACAAAACACCGATAATAACCAGCCAAACCTAAGAAACTCTAAATTTCGACCACTAACTTCGGTGGTTTCCAATCCAGCACAACCTCTATTTTCTGGGGATCAACTCTAATTCATTCGGCCGATACAACATGACCCAAAAAGGTCACTTCCTTCAGCCAAAATTCACACTTACTGAATTTGGCATAAAGTTACTTTTCCCACAATATTTGTAATACTATCCGCAGATGTGAATCATGCTCTTCTTAATTCTTCGAGTATACCAAGATGTCATCTATGACCACCACCACAAACCAGTCTAAATAGGGTTAGAAGACCCGGTTCATCATGACCATAAATGCAGCTGGTGCATTGGTCAACCCAAACGGCATCACCAAGAACACGTAGTGTCCATAACGAGTTCGAAACGCTGTCTTATGAATATTCGCCTCCTTGACCTTAAGCTGGTGATAACCCGATCTCAAATCTATTTTTGAAAAAATTGAAGCTCCTTGCAGTTGGTCGAATAGGTCATTGATTCTCGGCAACAGATACCTATGCTTGATCGTCAACTTATTCAACTCCCTATAATCGATGCACATACGCATTGACCCATCCTTCTTATTGACGAACAAGACGGGTGCTCCCCACGGTGACACACTCGGTCGTATGAAACCCTGATCCAACAACTCCTAAATTTGAGCTTTAAGCTCCGCCAATTCTTTCGGCGCCATTCTATATGGAGCAATGGACACCGGAGCCATTCCTGGCAATAATTCAATGCTAAACTCTACCTTCCGATCTGGAGGCAATCCAGGAAGTTCTTCGGGAAAGACGTCCAAAAACTCCTTCACCGTTCTAACACCTTCTACTGACATTTCCTTAGCATCCAACGCGGTAATGAAGGCTAGGAATGCTCCACACCCTTTTCGCACCAACTTTTCTGCCTTTAAAGTAGATACCACATTTGATAGATAATTTCTCCTTTCACCTATCATCACTACTTCTTTATCTTCCGAATTTCTTATCTTCATCTACTTTGCAGCACAATCCAAGTTCACACGGTGTTTCACCAATCAGTCCATGCCCAAAATAAGGTCAAACTCACCGAAAGGCAGTTCCATCAAGTCCGCCAAAAATGTTTCTCCTTGAACTTCTAAGGGTACATCTCTAAATAATTTATTCACTAACACAGAATATCCTAAAGGACTAATTACTATCATCTCCCTAGCAGTAATCTCAAATCTAATGTTCATATTTCCAGATACAGCACTAGCAACATGTGAATGGGTGGATCTGATATCTATCAAAGCAGTAACAGGCACATCAGATATGAAGAACGTATCGATTATCACATCAAGTGCATCGCCATCCTCTCGGCGTCTGACTGCATAAACCAGCCCTGGCTGCCTCGCCTCCGCGCTACCACCAAAACCAATACCTCTACTCTGTGCACCCTAACCTTGTCCTCCTCTATTACCACCTCGACCTGGCCCACGGCCTCTCAGTGGCTGCTGAGCACCTCTAACTGGCTGTGCTTCATAGTTACGAGCTTCTAAATCGGAGTAGTCTGTCACGGATAATCTTTAAGCTAATGGTCCTTAGAACCCTATTTGAAGCAACCACCGATTCTCTTCCAGCATTCACCAGGGTGTCGTCTTCCACAGTCAGCATATGGTTGTATTTGATTGGTAGCAGCAGGTGTTCTAGTTTGAGCTGGCTCATCATTCCTGGGTGTCTTTTGGAACATTTTAGCAGGACCCAAATACTTAAAGTTCCTCTTACTCTTGCCTCTATCTTTTTCTCAATTTCGCCGCTCCGAGTGGTTAGCCTCTTCGGCTATCTTCGCTTTCTCCACCAGTGTGGCAAAATTCCTTTCTTGTTATGGGGCTATCAATACCTGCAACTCATCACTTAATCCGTCCTCAAAATGCACTCAGCGTTCATAGTCGGTTGGCACAATACCTCGGGTATAACGATTTAGACGCAGAAATTTTGCTTCGTAGGCTGCCACGGTCTTACTTTCTTGAACCAAATTAAGGAATTCCTTCCTTCGGGCGTCCAAATTAAGGAATTCCTTTCTTGAACCAAATGATGTTTTGAAGAAATCCCAAGTAACGCGATAGGCCTGAATGCCCTCCCGAACAGTAAGCCACCATTGATATCCCTCGTCTCTCAACAAGGACATAGCTCCTCTCAATTTCTGCTCGGTGGTGCACTCCAAATCATCCATGATCTGTTCCACTACCTTGAGCCAATATTTTACTACATTTGGGGCTACACCCGAGACACCTCTAAAAATTTCGGCACCGCTTGTTCTAAGTCGTTCCAAAATTGATCCACGAGCTGCTGGCCCAGTTCCAGCCCTAGCAACCCTTTCTAAGACTCGGAACATTGCTTGAGACAAGGCAATGTCCTCCCTCATACGGTCATGTGATCCAGTCTCAATCCCGGGTGACGCAGGTGCGTCCATTTCCAGCATATGACCCATCGCTTTAGATGCAACCCTAGCACCTCGGCCTCTACCACGGCCACGTCTACCGCGTCCACGTCCTCTAGCGCTCATATTTGGTAGTTTAATTTAATCTGATTAAAAGTCTTATGAATCAGTATACTATTTTGATATTTATTAAACAATATCTTATGAGGTATAAGAAGTAAAGTCATTTTTGTAAACACGTCCTATAGTCTCAATCTCTATAGTTTCAACACCTAAAACTAAAAGTTCTAGAGCGTTCCTATAGTCATATCATAACAATTATAATCATAGAATAACATACTTACTTGACTTGGTGCCGGATACCCGTGGTGCCATACTTCCTTTTTGAAATAATGCATTTTAAGTTTACAATTCAAAACAACTTTGGAAAACGTTTTTGAACCCAAACCACAGTCGAGTTTTGAATCGGGCTTTGATACAATAAAATGTAACACCCCAAACCCAGCCTATGCGTTAAGGCCAGTTTTGACATGCCACACAAAATAAATATACTTTGATTCCTTTTTAAGTAAAATCGATTTCAAAGTTTTGATGAAGTCTTTATTGAGTAAAATATTTGAATAAGAAATCAACAATTTGAGATGTAAGATCTTATAAATAGAAATTTGAAAATATCGTTTAACAGTTCGAGAAAAATTTTAAAAAAATTAAAGATATTTTTCGGATAGAATTTGTAACACCCCAAACCCGGCCCATGAGTCTTGACCGGATCTGGTATGTCACGGAGTAAAATGATTTGAAACATTCTGAGTGTCTGGTGAAAACTTGTTAAGATATGGCTAAGGTATTAAAACAGGGTTTGATAAAACTCAGTTGGGATTTTTTTTTTTTTAAACATGGTTGTGTTGATAAACCCCTTGAAAACGTTTGATCATGTAGATTTTAAAATTTGTCAAGGTTATAGTTGACTTGGCATATTTTTGTTACCCGATGGTAACATCTTTGAAAACCCGTAGAAGTTATTAAGTTTGAAAAAGTTATTTTTAACCGGTTCACTTAACATTTATAAATTCCATTTGTAATATAACATAAGTAAAATAAAACAATAAAATAAACATCCAAATAATAATTAGCGGCCTTATTACAACCCAAAATAAAAACTTAGAAAATAAATGAACTAAAACTAATTTAAATAAGGTTCCAAATCCGAGAAACAAGCATGGCCGCCGAGTCCTCCCGGCTCCATCACCGCGATCTACTCATCGCAAAATATTAAGGGAAGGGTGAGTCACCAAGACTCGTGTAAATCCCCACCCTAAAAATGCATCTCATACACAATTTATTAATAAACATGCAACATGCAACCCAACTAACCATCCATACTCCTTTACTACCCCGTGTGGTCAAAACCACTGGTGGTCAAAACCACTGGTGACTAGAGTCACAAATAAAATGATGGGGCCAACCCATCGTGTGGTCAAAACCACTGATGACCATAGGTCACAATTTATCAAGTGTGGTCAAAACCACTGGTGGTACCAAACCACTGGGACTTAGTCACGATTTATCAACGGTGTGGTCAAAACCACTGGTGACCGAAGTCACAATTAATCTGATGGGGCCAACCCACCTTGTGGTCAAAACCACTGATGACAGTCCATAAAAATTATCCCCCTCCTCTCATCAATCTCACCATCATCATGCTTACATAACAATGATCATATAACGTGCATTTATGTATAGCATAGCATTTAACAGCATGTGTTGGCATACTCAAGCATACATTATAGATCACAAAATAGGGGACTTACCCGGAATCCAATCTTATGCCCACAAGCAAATTACTAGCAAAAAGATTAAAAGGCAACAATATGGCAATGTTAATTAATAAAGTGTGTAAAGAGTTTTACACACCTGTTACCACCGAAATTCCTAGATCTCAAAGATCCGATCTACGACGCTAGACTCTTGACCCTATAATCGGCCAACAATAGGGTTAGGGACTTAGGCCTATTCGGCCAAACCAAATAATCTCAAGGATATGCTGTACTTGAAATATCACTCACCTTGGTTGCCGTTTTGGTTCCTAACCAAATCCCGAAGCCTTTGTTTGCCTTGGCCGATTAGCCCCTAAATCCATGGCACATAATCGGTTATACATGGATACCCAAAAATGGCCTTTAGCCGAATAAGATTAGTCACTTACCAACTTACCGAAATCCCAAAATTGTCACTCACTGGATTCCTTGCAATCGGCCAAACCTTAGATCCATACAAGTGATTAGTTTTCGGCTTTTCCAAGTATCTAATGGAAAGACTAAAGAGAATCCCTTACCGTAGACTTACCAAAATGATTAGCAGAGAATGGAGGATTAGATCTACTACTTTGAAAATCCCGGAGTTCCTAGGTGAAATCGGTTTCAAAAGTGGTTAGCCAAATCTTCAATAAATGCCGAATCTCGGCTTTTCCCCTTCATCTAAATCGACATAGAACAAAAGAATATGGAAGAAGAGTTTCGGCAAACACTTGCCTTCTCAAACCGATTGAGAAAGAAATCCCGAAGAGAAACTAGTGCTCACTTGCTATTCGGCCAAAGTAGCTCTAATGGAGGAGAAAAGATTTCGGCATAGGAGGGGAGTGGATTCGGCTAAAGAGCAAGAAGAAATAAGTGAAAAGGGTGATAAGGGTTTGAGAAATTTTGGGGCAAAGATGACTAGAGAATTCGGTCAAGAGAGTAATTTGAGAAAAAAGAAAAGCAAACAATTGAATTTCGGCAACCTCTCCCCCTTTCACTTAGCCGAATATGCCATCACAAGAGCCCTTCATTTGGCCACCTCTCCCCTTTTGATAATTCTCATCTTTTGATTATCACCCATCTAATTAAATTTAAAACAAATTTTATCCTTTATCCCTTATTAGCCGAAATCACCAAAAATAAGGACTCATCCCATCCTTTCCAAAGTCCCATATGCCACCAACTCTTCCCTCTTCATGGCGCCATCTTTTAAAAAAAATAAAAAAATAAAAGCCTTATGCTATTGCCGTGACTCGAACTTGAGTCCACTTGCCAACACCCTTAAGTGGTGCCCCAAACCACTCCACCAAACGACTTTCATGTCCAAACCTTACCCACAAAATCTGTTAAGGCCTTCCAACTTGCCCCTTTCTTTAACGCCCCAAAAAGCCCAAAAAACAAAACGCATCCCCCCTTGTAACTCCCAAGACTCGAACCTCCTCCCTTGAAGCTCCCTTTGACGCCACCTTCATAGTACTTAAGTGGCACATGAAAGCCACTTAGCCAAGCTATTCCTTGTGTCATGTTCCTCCCTAAATTTCTCTTAATCCCTACATCACCTAGCTCCCTTCTTTTAAACACTTAAAAAGAAATTTTTAGTCCTAAGGGGTTATTTCTAGACCCTAGAACATGCTTAGCAATCATAATATTCATTCCTTCAAGCACACCCATGGGAAAATAATTAAATTACAAACAACCCCTAATTTAGGATGCTACAAAATTGATGAAAAAGTTAAGAATAATTTCCGAGTTACAATTATGAAAAATTTTATGAAATCCTTTTTATATACTTATTTGGAACAAAACGTTTATTTAAGTTTCTAGAAAAAAATATAATCCCAAATTGAAATACTTAAAGCAGATTATAATTTCATCAAACAAAAACCAAATCAAAAAAAAAATCAAGAGGCCTTATTACAAACCTGAATTCAAAATAGCAAAATAATTAAAAGTATTAAAAGAAATCCAAATTTCCAAATTTAGCCCTTTTTAAGTATGGCCTCCACTAAGATATCCACAGCTCAAGTCTCCATCAATGATCATTACCTGAAAGGGATAAGGAAAACATGGTGAGTTACTAGAACTCAGTGTGTAACCCACTTACCATTATCCACTGGGCAAAAAATCCAATTAAGCATTTATTGGGCCAAAGCCCATTTACAATTATAACATAATAACATGTATATAATATGCATGTGATATGAAATTCCCAAACCAAACCTAATTTCCATCCGCCACACACCACCGCACCAACCAAAGACACTGTGGAAGCTTTAGTCACCCACCCAACCAACACACCAAAATAGGCATTAAGCCATTTATAACAATTTGTGGACAAGCCACCAGATTCACAGAGTTTACATGGCATTGCCATTTTTTAGATTTGTGGTAGAGCCACCAGAATTTTGTAGCAGAGCTATCAGAACTTCTCTTCATCAATATCCCATCCCATGCAATTCATGTATATAATATATATTCATTTACAACAATTCATTCAAATATTTATTACGAACAATTTGGACCATTATAACAATTACCACAAGCTGCCCATATCACAATCTGGCCCATATATCAAATATCACAATTGGGCCCATATAACCAATATCTCATTTTGGCCCATATGGCAAATATAACAATTGGGCCCATATAACAAATATCACATTTTGGCCCATATAACAAATATCTCATTTATCAGTTTGGCCCATTGAGGGTAATTTCATAATTTTTATCGTTTTAACACCGATTTCATAGTTTTTACCAAAATAGTGATAATTATGCCATTTTACCTGATTTCGCTAACACGTGATTTAATCGAGCGATTAACTCAATATAATTATGTAACACATGAAATACGGTGTGAGATTACACACTTAATTATGGTAAGCACTGCACTTTCCTGATCGTTGTCACCTAAAAATATTTCAACTCTCGATTAGATAATGAACGTTACATAGTAAATTTACTCTAAGATAAACTATCTAAGTTTTTACCCTCGGAATCGCGAACAACTATGATTTTTCGGTTCTCCCCCGTTGGCGGTCCACAACCCAGTGGGTAATCCCAAATCGCTGATGCCTCACAATTGCGAACAACCTCGAATAGTTATTTCTCACCAGATGAGGGTCCACAACCCAGTGGAAAGTCTTGAGTCGCCGAAACAGCCCTTCGTTTTCCAAGCATAAGAAAATGAAGATTGAGATAAAGAGTCACCTAGAGGATTGTTATTTTCCAAGCATGTAAAGTGATACCCATGTCTCGAGCTATGAATTTCACTATTGTGAATGACGTTACATACCGCTTAAGTCATACACCCAATGCACCAACTTTCGGTTCCTTATCTATTCAAACTCAAGCTTTTACTTACATCAAAGTGTACGAGTCACGCATACATAGTATGCCATCCACTCAGGATTTAAGTATGTCATACTATAAATGTCACAAGTGAATAAATCCATAAAAGAATTTAGGATCTATTCTTCTTTGGTCCTATTCGATGTATTGTCAGTCCAGTCATTCATATCTATGTCTCTATCGTCTAAGCGTCATCCGTTCTCATGCCCAAGACAAAGCATCTCCCCAATTGGACTTGATAGAAGACATATTAACCTTTTAATCATTTTTTCATTTTCAATTAGACCAAGGACGTGTTTAGGTTCATCTACTAATATAAGTTGCCTTTCTGTATTACAATCCGAATACGTAATACCTGTAATAGCCCATTTTTTGTCAAATCAAAACAGTGGTTTTGGGACCACAAATATGAGATAAAAATATTTATTTTATTATTATTTTAATGTTTATATCATGATTTAATGATTGTGTGAAAATTTTGTTAAGAAATTTTATCGTTTAAATGGTCAATTTGAGAAAAAGGACTAAATCGCGTAAAGTGCAAAATTGATGTTCTATTAGCTAAAAGTGCCTAATAGCTATGAAACTTAAAAGATTAGGTACTTATGTTGTAATTATACCATACTTTAAGTAATTGGACATTTATGGACACATTATTTGGTGTTTTAAAGATTAATTATTAATGTTAAAATAGTAAAATAATTAATAAACATAATAATAATAAGTGAAACAAAACAAATTCCTTTAGTCATCTTGTTATAGCCGAACCTAAGAGGATAAAATCACCATTTTTGAACAACAAACATTTGGCCAAGCTCTTTTATTGCATGTAAGTCATTTTTGGCTCGGTTTTTAGTGATTTCTATGTTTTTGTGACCGTTACATCTAGTACTAGATAGCCCAGGGACTATTTTGTAAAAATGTTAAGATTTTGAAAGTTACCACTGATGAATATGTATTATTTTTGATGATTGATGATGGATTTTGAATGGTTGTTGGTTGTTAAACAAGTTTTGTTAACTGATTTTGAGAAAAAATACAAAATAGGGATTAAATTGAGAAATGTGTAAAATTAGTGGTTAAAATGTGAAATGAATAAAAATTATGGGCTTCTAGAGGCATTAAGGTAATTCAGATAGCATGGGTTTATTTGGAATTTCACCAATTTGTGATTTTATGCAAAAAGGACTAAATTGTAAAAATGTGAAATATGTGGGGAAAAAGTATAAATGTGTTTTAAAGTATGTTTTGGACTAAATTGAATGAATAGATGATTGGATAAGTTAATTTTGAATATATTTAGATCAAGAAAAGTGAAATTCAGATCTAGATCCGGGAAAAATGAAAGTTATCGACTAATCGACTAGATTCACCGTTTTAATATCTGAGGTAAGTTCGTATGTTATAAATTTATTTTAAATGTATTTTATTTTCTTTGATATAACATGAATTGTGATTACGTGGA
This sequence comes from Gossypium rotundifolium, assembly GCA_025506655.1. Taxonomy (NCBI): domain Eukaryota; kingdom Viridiplantae; phylum Streptophyta; class Magnoliopsida; order Malvales; family Malvaceae; genus Gossypium; species Gossypium rotundifolium. Next base: position 37,466,664 of record CP106734.1, read on the forward strand.
TACGTACGAGTTCAAAAATGATTCGACAGTTGGAAACCCGATTGAACCTTAAGAATAGTTTAGGATGCTTGTGACATGTCATTAGGTATACTTTGAGTTGGCTTCGGGCCATGATTTAGCACTAAGTGTGCAAGATAAACTGATTTGGCTTTAGGTCATGCATATCGGCTAATTTGGCTTCGGGTTATGATATCAAAATTTTGGATAAGTTACCTTGATTTGGTTATGGGCCATGGTATAGGTACTTATCGAGTGAAACCTTAAGTGTTCGACTTCTATTCCAAATGGTTCAATGGGTAAAAGAAGAAAGTGGTTGAATATGAGATTGGTACGAGATAGTACAGGTACATACGGAAATGAATTGAGTATTGAAAACTATGACATTGATGAGCTTCTTGGTAAGTTATATAAATGATCATATGATAGCTTGAGATTTAATAGACTTGTTGTACAATGTTTTCCATTATATGAATGTTTAATGAATGATGATAGTTGCTTATTGTTAACATATGAGCTTACTAAGCTATATAGCTTACCTTATTTCTTTTCCATGTTTTATAATGATTTCAAAGCTAGCTCAAATTTAGAGATTGTCAGAGACTTCACCACACTATCCACTAACTCTTGGTACTTTTGAAACTATGTTTTAAGTATATGGCATGTATAGGTATTTGAGTCATGGTGGTTAAGTTTTGGTAATGAATTTGGCCAAATGAATTGGCATTGTAAATGTATATATTTTGAGTTGTAAATATAGCCATGAGAGTTGGCTTAATTTAGTGAATTTGGTTATGTGCTTATATATGCATATTTGTGTGCTTGTAAAATTAGACCTAATAATGCCTCTTTGATAATGGTCATTTTGATGATTGAATAGACAAGAATTACTAATAAACCGTAAAATGAACATATTTTAATCCTACATTTAGCATACTTTTGGATGATTTATCCCTTTAATTGTTGAATTTGGTGCTCTTAATCCTTTGTTTTCATGTTTTATACTTAGGAAAGCACCGGAGAATGAAAAGAACAAGAAACAGGTTGAAAACAGAGAAAATGGGCCTAACACAAATTACACACGGCCTGGCCTCGAATCACACGGGCGTGGCACACGGGCGTGTCCCTGATGTAGCAAAAAAGAGTTCTATTCGAAATAGGGCACTTAGAGGCAAAGAAAGACATTCCAAAAGCCTATATAAACACCCTAGAGGCCAATCTTCGAGGGGGCATTGAGCTAGGTTTTCAGCTAGGAGTTCAGGTAGGCCAAGGAGCCAAGCCAGAGGGGCCAAATTGTGGGATTAACTCGAAGAAAGCCAGTTGATTTATCTCAAGAAGCCAGAATCATACTCAAGACTGAGGATCTCTCCTTCAATTCCTTCAGGGGTTTTAGGGTTTTCTTTATGTTTTGTTTTATCTTTTCTTCTGAGATGTATTCTTTTATAATTATGAACTAAACCTCTCAAATACTTGAAGGGGATGAAACATAAGATGAATCTTGTTATTGTTTTCTGAGCTGTATGATAAATACATGATTTGTTCTTAACTATGTGTTCTTAAATCTTGCTTTGGTATTTCAGGATATTAATCCAAGTACTAATGTGCTTAGGCAGTGGAGCAAAAGTCCCTGTTTAAGAGTAGATCTAGCATAGTTAAGCGAAGTTGATCGCAACCCTAGAAATAAGATGAAGAAAATCTGCTGGATTAGGGTCAAACCTAATATTAGAGTCCATAGATCAAGTTAATGCAATTCTAGGGGTTTTAATTAGAAAGAGATTTCAATTAATCAACCTAAGGTTAGACGTTAGTAGCCTCGAAAGAGGTATTACTATAAATTAGGGAATCTTACGGATCAAGTCAAGTGAATAAATCATCTGGTTTAGAGTTAGATAACAAGTGAAGCCTAGGTGGATTCTTCCTCGGGTATTGTTTTAATCAATTGGTTTTTCCCTCAAGTATTTCCCCAATTCAATCTCTTTGTCTTCGCATATTTAGCTTAGTATTTAGATTATATAATTGATAAACCGTAAAAGTAACATATTTTAATTCCACTTTTAGTATGCTTTTGGATGAATTTATCCTCGATTTATGTAAAAAGGTGCTCTTAATCCTTTCTTTTCATGTCTTATACTCAAGAGAACACCTAAGGATAAAAAAATGTAAAATGGGCTTGAAACGGACTAAATTGGGCCAACCCAAGAAGTCGACACGGCCTGGACTTTATCCCACACGGCCGTGCCTTGCTATCCACCTAGGACATGGCCTGTCACCAATTTACACGGCCGTGTCTCGTCGACAAAAAGCCCAACACGGCCTATCCCCGATTTGCATGGCTGTGCCCAAATCGACAGACCCGAAGCACGGCCTGACCCTCGACTTGCACGGGCGTGCCACAGCCATGCCTAAATTAATAGAATAGAGACACGGGCTAATCCTCAATTTGCACAGGTGTGCCTTAGCCGTGCCCCTGCCACGGGAAATAGCAATTTCACTCGGAATAGGATGCTTGGAGCCTAAGAAATGCAATCCTAAGTCTACTCAAACATTTAGGACGAATTGTACCTGAATTATGAGTACTTAGGAGAAAAGTAAAGCATCCAAAGTCTATAAAAACACCCCGAGGCGGCTATTCAAGGGGTCGATGATTGAGCAGATTTTTCTGCCAAGCCTTTCTCGTTCAGGGATTGTCTCAAAGATAGCCAATTGATCCATGTCGAAGAGTCAAAGTTCTACTCAAGATGGAGGATCTCCTATTCAATTCCTTCAGGGGGTTTTAGGGATTTCTTATGTTTTGTTTTATCTTTTCTCTTGAGATGTTTTCTTATTTAGTTATGAACTAAACCCCTTAGATACCTGAAGGGGATGAAACCTATGACGGATTTTGTTATTTAATTCTTTCGGTTTATATGATAAATACTTAGTTTGTTCTTAATTATGTTGCTTAAATTTATCTGATGTGCTTAGGTGGAGGATGAATAGACCCTACCTTAAAGTAGATCTAGCATAATTAAGTGGAGTTGATCGGGCGCCTAGAGATAGGGTTACGAGATTTTGTCAGATTAGGGTGAAACCTCATATGGGAGTCCATTGATCGATTTACTGCTTCCTTAGGGGGTTATTATAAGAGAACGAGAGTTCCACTAATTAACCTAAGGTTAGACGTTATTCACTTTGAGAGAAGGTTTAATATAGGTTAGGGAGTCTCACGGATCAAGCTAAGTAAAGAAATCATATGAATTGAAAAGGTAGATAATAAGTGAAGTCATAGGTGGATTCTTCCCGAAGGTATCGTCTTTATCAATTGAGTTTTCTTCAAAGTTTTTTCCCAAAGTTTTGTTCATTTGTCTTTGCATTTAAGTTTAAGTATTTCATTTGTTTTAGATTAGTAACCCAATCACTCCATATTTTAGGCTAAATAATAGAAAGAAAGTGTGTAGTAGTACTTTTAGGTTCCTTGGGTTCGATAAGATATTCTTGCCTGAGCTATACTACTATTCGATAAGTGCGCTTGCCTCTATCGTTGTCACAGTCAGTCTATAGGTTCGATCACTCTTTTATAAATATTAAAACTAGACTGTTTTGCAGCGATCAAGTTTTTGGCGCCATTACCGGGGAACACTAAAATATTAAGAAAGCTCTATTTCTATTACTTTAGCCATTATTTTTATTTTTTTAATTTCTCTTATTTTTATTCATAAAATTTTTGTTTTTCTAATTTTCTTCCTTTCTTTTCATAGTAGGTACATCTAGTTTATGACTAGAAGAAATCCGAGAGGACCATTAGAATACGAAAGTGACATTGAAGCTACCGCTCGCAAAAATCGCAGAGAAATTAGACGAGCCCTAGACTATCAAAGAGGGGAGCAAGGATCCAATCCTACTGAAGGGATAGACGAAAACAATCCACCACCAAATGTGCAAGAACAGAATGCTCTGCGTACTATGTATGATTATGCTAAACCTAATTTAACTGGAGCAGAATCTAGTATTGTTAGGCCCGGTATAGCTGCTAATAATTTTGAATTAAAGCCTAACACAATACAAATGATTCAACAATTTGTCCAATTTGATGGTTTGCAGGATGAAGATCCAAACACTCATATATCTAATTTTTTAGAATTCTATGATACCTTCAAAATAAATGGCGTTTCTGACGATGCCATACGTCTTCGATTATTTCCTTTTTCATTAAGGAATAAAGCAAAACAGTGGTTGAACTCATTACCACGAGGGTCAATCACCACATGGGATCAAATGACCGAAAAATTTCTTTTAAAGTAATTTCCACCAGCCAAGACGGCCAAATTTAGGAATGATATATCTTCTTTTGTGCAGAATGACGCAGAAACATTATATGATGCATGGGAAAGATATAAGGATCTCTTAAGGAGATGCCCACAACACGGATTACCTTTGTGGCTTCAAGTCCAAACTTTTTACAATGGTGTGAATTCTCCAACAAGGCAAATGATTGATTCATCAGCCGGTGGAACTCTAAATAATAAAACTCCTGAAGTGACTTACAATTTTATTGAGGAGATGTCATTGAACACCTATCAATGGCAAATTACAAGAGCTAATCTGACAAAATCAACCGGAGTTTTTAACATAGACGCAGTGACAATGTTGTCAACACAAATGGAGTTAATGAATAAAAAGCTTGATAATTTATGTTCTTCACAGGTACATCCAGTTATGCAATGTGAAGCAAGTGGGAATGTGGCAAATTATAAGTACTCACTTTACCAACCAGGAGCAGAAAACGAGCAGACAAACTATATAGGTAACAATTGCAGATCTAATAATAATCCTTATAGTAACACTTATAATGCAGGTTGGAGGAACCGCCCAAATTTTTCGTGGGGAGGACAAAGAAATCAAAGGCAGCAACCTTCTCCAAATTACCAATATCAGCCCTATCCACAGGAAAGAGAATCAAACCTTGAAGAGATGTTGACAAAATTTGTGGTAGCTACAGACTCTCGTCTTCAAAAGGCTGCAGAAACACTTGATGAACAACAAAGATCAATCGAGGGAATCAAGACTCAGGTAGGAGAAATCATCGCGTTGGTTGAACTACTTATTGAGATATTATATGAAATACGGACAGAGATTTTCTCCAAAGGCGCATAGAGGTAAAGGCAGTTACACTAAGGAGTGGCAAAGAGCTAATTGAACCACAAAGAAAAACACTATATGGAGTTACCAAGAAAAAGAGAGTAGAAGATGAGAACGATAATCCATTGCCTACAGAGAATAAAGCTCAAATTCCATATCCAGTAAAATTGAAGAAAGAACAATTGGATGCTCAATACGGTAAGTTCCTCGAACTCTTTAAACAAATACATATTAACTTACCTTTTGTTGAAGCTATTTCACAGATGCAGAAGTATGCAAAATTCTTAAAGGAACTTCTCACGAACAAAAGGAAGCTTGAGGAAGTATCAGTGGTAGGGATTAATGAAGAGTGTTTAGCCCTTCTCCAAAATAGACTACCACGGAAGTTAAAAGATCCAGAGAGTTTCACTATTCCTTACTTAATTGGTAGTTTAAACATCAAGAAAGCATTAGCAGACCTAGGCGCTAGTATCAACTTAATGCCTTACAAATTGTTTAAACCGCTAGATCTTGGGGAACCAAATCCCACTAGGATGAGTATTCAGTTAGCTGATAGATCTATTAAATATCCTAGAGGAATTATTGAAGATGTCTTGGTAAAAATTGATAAATTTATTTTCCCTGTTGATTTCGTTGTATTAGACATGGATGAAGACATTAATGTTCCTTTAATCTTAGGGCATCCCTTTTTAGCCACTGCTAGAGCTATTATTGATGTAGGTGGTGGTAAACTAGCACTGAGAATAGGTGATGAAGAAATTATCTTTCAACTATATGATGCCATGTGATATTCTAAAGAACAAGATGATTCTGTTATTTTGTCGACACTACTGATCACATTATTAAAAATTCATTACAGGAAATTATACAGAAGGACAGAACGAAACATTGTCCGGCTCAAAAAGAGGGGAAAGAAGATGAAGACAATGAGTTGAATCTGAATACGTCATCATTTAAACAAGGGGAAGAAGAAAGCATTGAGAACGATGATGAATTAAAACAAAAACCCTCCATCGAAGAGCCACCCAAATTGGAACTCAAACAGTTACCAAAACACCTAGAATACGCATTTCATGGGGATAATTTTACGCTACCAGTAATCATCTCTTTAGAATTAGAATCCAAGGAAAAGAAGGAGCTGATAAAGGTACTAAGAGAACACAAGAAAGCCATAGCTTGGAAAATTTCTGACATCAAGGGAATAAGCCCCACATTCTACACTCACAAAATTTTAATGGAAGAAGAATATAAGCCGTGTGTGCAACCTCAGAGACGGTTAAACCCCAACATGAAAGAAGTGGTCAAAGCCGAGGTAATTAAACTTCTAGATGCAGGAATAATTTATCCTATTTCTGACAGCACTTGGCTAAGTCCTGTGCAGGTAGTTCCAAAGAAAGGAGGAATGACGGTGGTACCCAATGAAAAAAATGAGTTAATTCCTACGAGAACAGTTACAGGTTGGAGAGTTTGTATTGATTATAGAAAATTGAATGATGCCACTAGAAAAGATCACTTTCCTCTACCCTTCATAGATCAAATGCTAGAAAGACTATTAGGGCACATGTATTACTACTTCCTGGACGGACTCTCCGGCTACTTTCAAATCCCCATAGCCCCTGAAGACCAAGAGAAGACAACATTTACATGCCCATACGGTACATTTGCTTATCGTAGAATGCCTTTTGGATTATGTAATGCTCCTACTACTTTTCAGCGTTGCGTGTTGGCAATTTTTAATGAACTCGTGGAGGACATCATGGAGGTATTTATGGATGATTTCTCGGTATTCGGTAATTCTTTCCGTCTTTGCCTTAAAAATTTAAAACGAGTTCTAATGAGATGTGAAGAAACAAACCTTGTTTTGAATTGGGAGAAATGCCACTTTATGGTTAGAGAAGGGATTGTATTAGGACATAAGATTTCTAGTAAGGGAATTGAGGTAGATAAAGCAAAAGTTGAAACCATAGAAAAATTACCTCCCCCTAGTTCAGTTAAGGCTACTAGAAGCTTTTTAGGACATGCAAGTTTTTATAGAAGAATTATTAAAGATTTTTCTAAAATAGCTAAGCCTTTGACAAAATTACTAGAAAAAGATGTTCCTTTTAATTTCAATCAGCAATGTTTAGAGGCATTCAATGTCCTTAAAGATAAACTAATAAATGCACCAATTATAATTACACCTGATTGGAACTTACCCTTTGAATTAATGTGTGATGCAAGTGACTTTGCAGTAGGTGTAGTTTTGGGACAATGAAGAGACAAGCATTTTCAGCCAATTTACTACGCTAGCAGAACATTAATACCTGCGCAAGAAAATTACACCACAACTGAGAATGAATTGCTAGCTGTAGTTTTCACTTTTGACAAATTTAGACAATATCTAATATTATCTAAAGTTGTCATTTTCACTGACCATTCAGCTCTTCGTTATCTTTTAAACAAACCTGATGCAAAACCTAGACTCATACGATGGATTTTACTCTTACGAGAATTTGACTTGGAAATACAGGAAAAGAAGGGAGCTGAGAATCTCGCGGCAGATCACCTTTCAAGACTCGAAAATCCACACACCAAAGAGCTTGATGAACATGAAATAAATGATTCGCTTTCAAAGAATGACTCTTTTCTATAACACATTTGAAATACCCTAGTTTGCAAATATTGCAAATTATTTAGCAGCTAACATCTTACCAAGAAAATTAACACATCACCAAAAGAAGTGATTCCTTGCTGATGTGAAAAATTATTTTTGGGAAGATCCCTTTCTTTTTCGCATATGTGTAGATTAGGTAATACGAAGATGCGCTACAAAGACAGAAGCAAGCAAAATCCTGGAATATTGTCATTCAGGACCATCAGGAGGACACTATAGTGGTATTAAGATAGCACACAAAATACTGGAATTAGGTTTTTTCTGGCCCACTCTATTTAAAGATGCCAACAGGTATGTTACCTCGTGTGACAAATGCCAAAGAACAGGTAATATTTCTAAATGTGATGAAATGCCTCGAACATTATGTTGTCATGTGAATTATTTGATGTATGGGGTATTGATTTTATGGGACCATTTCCTAGTTCATTTGGAAATAAATACAGCCTAGTAGCAGTTGATTACATGTCAAAATGGGTAGAAGCGGAAGCATTACCTACCAATGATGCTAGGGTAATAGTTAAATTTCTCAAGAAGCTATTTTCCTGATTTGGGACACCTAGAGCCATCATTAGTGATAGGGGTACTCATTTTTGTAATACACAATTTGAAAAAGTTCTAAAGAAATATGGAGCATGCCATAGAACAGCCACCCCATATCATCCTCAAACTAGCGGGCAAGTTGTGGTAGCAAATTGAGAGCTTAAGCGCATTCTAGAAAAAAATAGTTGAATCAAATAGAAAAGATTGGGCAATTAAAATAGATGATGCTTTATGGGCATATAGAACATCATTCAAAACACCTCTAGGAACATCCCCATACAAGCTCGTATATGGGAAAAGCTGTCATCTACCATTCGAGTTAGAACACAAAGCTTTTGGGCAATAAAATTTTTAAATACTGACCTCAAACTTGCAGGAAAGAAAAGAATGATGTAGATAAATGAGCTGGATGAATGGAGAACAGAAGCCTATGAGAACTCAAAGCTGTACAAGGAAGCAACAAAGTGATGTCACGATACTCGCCTCAAGTGATCAAAACATTTCGAAGTAGGGGACCTAGTCCTACTATACAATTCAAGGCTTAAACTATTCCCTGGGAAGTTAAAATCGAGATGGTCAGGCCCATTCATGATTAAAACAATATTTCCATATGGCACCATCGAGGTAACTCATCCTACTAAAGGCACATTCAAGGTAAATGGTCAGTGACTTAAAATTTATAATGGTGCAGATTTTGGAAATACGAGAGAGGAGTTTATGCTCTATGAGCCTTCCTTTAGAACTGAAAATAGTGAGAGTCTAGCTTAAGACTATAAACAAGCGCTTCTTGGGAGGCAACCCTAGCGTTAACACATTAACATTATTTTGTAAAAGTCTAACAAAAATGCATGATCATTAACACAGCCTTGAACACGGACGTGCCAATAACCGTGTGAAAATAGGGGACACACCACGGGCGTGTCTGGAGTCGTGGACAAACATGGAAAACCTTTCTTCTTTAACAACACGGGCTGTGACAAAAAGACACAGCCGTGCCCAACAACCGTATGAAGTTACTGACTTATTAAACACGGTCAGAACACGCCCGTTCCTATTAACCGTGTGAGGATACTGACTTATCGAGCACGGGATCCATACGCCCGTGCAAAATTAGCCGTATGAACCAGCACACGGGCGTGGTAGATGCAACACGACCGTGGCAAATCCACTGAATGCGTCTAAACCCCAAAATCACAAAAACCATGGGTAAAAATTCAAATCGACATGGCCGTGTCACATGCCCGTGCCCCATTCCCTATAAATAAAATCCAACCGTCTTTCCCAACCCAAACCCTAAATTTTTTTCCCCAAAGCCATTATTCCCAGTCCAGTCCAACCGTCTTCCCCTCACCTTTTTTCACCCTAAAAATCCCCCATACCCGTCGCACACACCCTCAACACCACCATGCGCACGAGAAACATGCCTCAACCACCACCGTGTTCACACTAAAGTAGACGCACCACCACCCGTGCTTCACCCGTGCCCACTCCTCCTACAACATACTCGGTTTCTGTTTCCTAACTTAAACAGTAAATGATAGTTTAACTTTCATATTTGGCTAATTTTTAACATTGACCCATCATGCTTTTAGGAATTTTGCTTCAAAATTTTAGGCTCCATGAATTAGTTGATTCATTTGAATAAGATAGGAATAGAATAATATTAGGACTAACAAAGCCGATACATTTATTTGCTCATTCATGATTTTTGTTGATTTATGTTCTAGTTTTTCAGACATCCCTGATTTAATTGCGGTTATAGTTTTGGTCAAAAACCTGTTTTCATTACAAATTTTAGGTACCATGTCAACATCCCAAACCAAACGATCGGCCCCAAGCAAGAAAAAAAAGGGCCTGGATCATCATCTATAAGCGCGTCTACTAAATTCCGACATTCATTTCTCCGATTCCCTCAAGCTACCCAAGAAGAGCGTTACAAGGCATTTCGAGAACGGCCCTTAGGCATCTGAAGGTGCATTGACTGGAACGCTATTGATCAAATAGGACTAGCAAATGACATCCGGGCCCTCATTTCAACCGAATCATGGGAGCGGTTCTTCTCAATCATCGAACCCACATACATGGAGTGAACACTAGAATTTTGCACAACTTTTACTTTGCAAACAGTGATGGCACGGTTTGACGAGCCAGGAACAGTGCAATTCCAGTTAGGGGGTATGTTACGTCAATTAAGCATTCCCCAATTTGGCATAGCTCTCGGCCTTTATACAGACGAATTTAGAGAGGAAAATAACCTCTCCGAGTTAGACCAAGAACTCCCCTACAACCCCCTTAACCATTGGCGCAGCCTAGCACCCACCACAAATTCTTACAACCCCAGTCGATCGAAGGCAACAGCCCTTTGCCCACCTCTGAGATATATCCACGCCATCCTAGCCCACATATAATAGGTCGACGCGAAAACACCAACGTGGTAAACAAGCACGATGTCTACTACTTATCGTGCATGTCAGAGGGGGACGTTTTTTATTTAGCATACTTTACCGTCTGTGCTATTCAGCACCAAATAGAGCCACAGAGAAAGGGGATTCTATCAATGGGGCCATACATCACTAGGCTGGCTTGATACTTCGACCTCCTGAACACCGACGATCAGATCACCTGATGGGTAACATGGTACCTCATGGAATCCAGATGATGCTACACATGGGGATGATTAAACATCGTCGAGGGACCGACCCCCTCAATACCGATTAGTGACATCCATAGATGAGGAGGAGCCCGAGGACATTGCTGACAATGTCCCACCAGCTCCAAGACAGCAGCCATCCCATACAGCATCATGGGTAGATATCTCTGCTCGCCTCGACCAGTTCAAGCAGTACTTCATTGACAACAGTAGACATTTTGATAGGATAGAGGCCACCCTCCACCAAATATGCCAACACCTTCATATCTCATCAACAGCCCCACCACCTAATCTAGACGATGAGGAGGACCTTTGAGTCCCTTTAATTATCTACATTTTATTGTCTTATTTTTCGTGTTATTTTTAATTCTGTTTTTCCTTTATTATCATAATTTGCTACTTTTCTTCATTGAAAACTTATCATTACTTATCTAATCTTCGACGTATTCCTAACATTTATTTATCTTACACCCTTGAAATATCTAACCGATGACTTCGCAGTTTCGATCACACATTCTACATACACGAAAAAATCACTAGGAGTAGTTGACTAATACATAAGTCATCTTCCATCCCGAACACTACCAACTCCCGGACTTCATCCAAAAATTTAGGAAGTGTTACTTCTCCCCTTCTCTTTTGATTTTATTATTACATAATTATTTATCTATCTTTGTACATTGAGGGCAATGTACATCTTAAATGTGGGGGGTAATAGTGCCTAAATTTTTGCATAATTCTCAAAACCCTGAAATTAGTCTTGATCTTAAGTATTTTTCTCATATTATTAATTAGGATGAAATTTCTAATGATTTATGATTTTTCTTGATATGTTTTAGGATAAGTCTTAGCTAGTTGTGCATTGACAATAAAATTTGAAGAATACTAGAGAATCAAGCATGATAAGTCTACTTTCTAAAATTAAAATTGATAGGTTGTTGAACTTAATTTGAGTATCACCTTGAAGTTCAAAATTTATAAGGATTGATGTCAAAACACCCATAATTTTTGTGAGATTTTGAGCCTTATAGAGCATGAACCCTTTTTCGTGCTCACTTTAATTGATTATGAGTGTGTCACCTTTGACCTGTTATTCTAGAACTTGCCCCATTTATACATGTCAAGACCACATTAATGAGTTGATACACTGAGATGATAAAGGCACCTAGGTTTTAACCTGTTCACTACGCTAAAAAGCCTAGCCATACAAATTAACCCCTAGTGAACCCAATTGAATCCTAACAACCTTTTTATTGAATCACTCACTAAATATTAACCCAAAATCCCTTTGTATTTGTTATCAACATCCCTTTGACTACCCTTTATCGAGAATTGATTTGATCAATTGCCAAATTAGGTTATTTCAATCACCAAAGTTTCTTCTGTTATGTTTATTTTAGTTTGTTCTTAATATATATATATATAATCCAAGTATATTCGATATTAGTAGTAAATAAAAGAGCTTAGAGCATTTAAAACTCTAATTTTGAAGAAAAAGCTCGTATTAAAGTATTTTCAAAATTTTAAGTGATGAAAATACTCTTATTATAGAGTAATTATCAATAGTAGGTATTATTAGTTTTCATTCGATGTAAATATTCATATTTAGTTCATTGTTTTTAGATTAGGTAATTAGTCAATTCAATCTCGATTTTAACCTCTAATTCAGCCTTTATCCACACCTTTTAACCCTAGCCCATTACAAACCTGATTAAAGACCTTTTGATTTGTGTATCGTCTCATATACAGTGGTGGAGATTTAATTTTCAGGCAAGCTTATGGGATTAACTTTTCAGGTTCGACTTAGAGTGCTTATTTCTTGAACCTTAAACACTTTGAGTGATTTGAGTGAATCTTTTGTGAGGATGTCAATCCTTGTCGGTTTTGAATTAAAGAAATTACTTAGATAAGGGGAGACACCTATGTTTTCGTACTACAAGGGTATAACTAATCATAATTGAATCTTTAGGACTCTTTGAGTTGAATTATCCATGTATAAATTATCTATGAATTATAATGAGACATTTTCGATAGGAATTATGAATTATGAAAAGTTTGTTTTAATTATAAGTTGAGAATTTTTATTGAGGACAAGTAAAAGCTTAAGTGTGGGGGTATTTGATAAAATGTAAAAGTAACATATTTTAATCCCACATTTAGTATGATTTTGGATGAATTTATCCTCGATTTATGTAAAAAGGTGCTCTTAATCCTTTCTTTTCATGTCTTATACTCAGGAGAACACCTAAGGATAAAAAGAATATAAAACGGGCTTAAAACGGACCAAATTAGGCCAACCCAAGAAGTCGACATGGCCTAGGCTTTATCCCACATGGTCGTGCCTTGCTAACCATCTAGGACACGGCCTGTCACCAATTTACACGACCGTGTCTTGTCGACAAAAAACCCAACATAGCTATCCCCGATTTGCATGGCTGTGCCCAAATCGACAGACCCAAAGCACGGCCTGACCCTCGACTTGCACGGGCGTGCCACGATCGTGCCTAAATCAATAGAATAGAGACACGGGCTGAGCCTCAATTTGCACGGCGTGTTTTAGGCATGCACTTCGTCATGGAAAGAGTAATTTCACTCGGAATAGGATGCTTGGAGCCCAAGAAACGTAATCCTAAGTCTACTCAAACACCTAGGACGAATTGTACCTGAATTATGAGTACTTAGGAGACAAGTAAAGTATCCCAAAGTCTATAAAAACACCCAAGGCGACTATTCAAGGGGTCGATGATTGACCAGATTTTTCTGCCAAGCCTTTCTCGTTCAGGGTTTGTCTCGAAGATAGCCAATTGATCCGTCTCGAAGAGTCAGAGTTCTACTCAAGACGAAGGATCTTCTCTTCAATTCCTTCAGGGGGTTTTAGGGATTTCTTATGTTTTGTTTTATCTTTTCTCTTGAGATGTTTTCTCATTTAGTTATGAACTAAACCCCTCAGATACCTGAAGGGGATGAAAGCTATGACGAATTTTGTTATTTAATTCTTTCAGTTTATATGATAAATACTTAGTTTGTTCTTAATTATTTTGCTTAAATTTATCTGATGTGCTTAGGTGGAGGAGGAATAGGCCCTGCCTGAGAATAGATCTAGCATAATTAAGCAGAGTTTATCGGGCACCTAGAGATAGGGTTACGAGATTTTGCCAGATTAGGGTGAAACCTAATATGGGAGTCCATTGATTGATTTACTCTTCCTTAGGGGGTTATTATAAGAGAACGAGAGTTCCACTAATTAACCTAAGGTTAGATGTTATTCACTTCGAGAGAAGGTTTAATATAGGTTAGGGAGTCTCACGGATCAAGCTAAGTAAAGAAATCATATGACTTGAAAAGGTAGATAATAAGTGAAGTCATAGGTGGATTCTTCCCGAAGGTATCGTCTTTATCAATTGAGTTTTTTCAAAGTCTTTTTCCAAAGTTTTGTTCTTTTGTCTTTGCATTTAAGTTTAAGTATTTCATTTGTTTTAGATTAGTAACCTAATCACTCCATATTTTAGGCTAAATAATAGATAGAAAGTGTGTAGTAGTACTTTTAGGTTCTTTGGGTTCGATAAGATATTCTTGCCTGAGCTATACTACTATTCGATAGGTGCGCTTGCCTCTATTGTTGTCGCAGTCAGTCTACAGGTTCGATCACTCTTTTATAAATATTAAAACTAGACTGTTTTGCAGCGATCAATAACAATTCTCTTAATTCTTAGGCTAAATAATAAAAAGAAAGTTAGTATTAGTATTTCTGGTTCCTTTGGGTTCAACAATCCGGTCTTGCCATTAAACTATACTATTGTTCGATAGGTGCGCTTGCCTCCATCATTGTCTTAGTTAGTTTTCAGGTTCGATCATTCTTTTTATAAATTTTTAAGACTTTGACACACGATCAATTGCTATGAATTTGGTTAGTATATTGTGATACTTATGTGCCTTGAGTTGGTTTGTGTTGAAATGGTAAGATTTAGGCTTGGTTTGGAGGTTTTGGACTGCATATTGTGCTATGAATTGGTTCCATTTGGTTTGTTTAGTACATGAGATTTTGGGTGGCAAATTGGCTTAGTATGTAACGCCTCGAATTTGGGCCTAAAAGGAATGGGCCTTGAGTGTGGGATCAGCTAGGAGACTGCACATAAAAGTTTATGTGTGCAAGAAAATGACACAAATTGCTTGTGTTCTTTAATGGCTAAGTAATTTGGGTGTGTATAGGAGTGTTTGAGAAGCCTGGGTTCAAGTTCTGGCTTTTGCAGAATTTTTAATTTTTGCTCTTAAAAGGATCTGGACCCTAGCACCAAGGTCTTATTAATTATTGTGCTTACCTTAAGTCACATAAAGCCTATTGGTGCAGTGGTAGTGGCGTTACAAGTGTGGCAAGGGGGTCTGAGGTTCAAGTGTTGGCGCAGCATAGGGGGCATTTATTTTGCATCTGGGACAGCTAGAGTTTGTGTTGCAGTGGAAGTCTGATGGATGAGAGGAGTTTGAATTGTTCTTGAAGTTGTTATGGAGGATATCAAGGAGGGATAAGGGGAGTGATTTGTGGAGATTTTTAAAGAATTTAAAGTGTGAGGAGAGTTGTGGCCGTGTGGGACTCTAAGGACTTAGTGAAATTCAGCTAGGGGAAAAGAGGGAGCATTTTCGGCACTAGGATTCCTTTATTCGGTTCTTGTGAGTGTTGATAGGAGAGTGCCAAATTACTTGGCAGAGAGTTTGGGGTTTTTTTTTCACTTTTTGCATTTTGGGTTCTCTCAAGTCTTATCTGTACTGCGAAACTGACCACTCGTGTCATTTCCCTCTGACCATTCATGTCATTTTTTCTCCTCATCTTTAATATTTTCTTTCTCTCATGGCCGAACCTTCCCTTCTCTTCTTTTAACTTCTGTTCATCTTCTATTCTGGGCTGGCTGAATATCACTATTGATAATCTTTCTCTGCGTCGATCTACTGTGAATGTTCTGACTATAGGTAATTGATTAAAGGCTATTCTCTGCTTTTCTTTTAAAATCGAATGCACTTGTGTTCTTCTTTTCTTTTCCAAATAAAATAACCCCATTAACCGATGGTTATTTCATTCTTCACGTACTACACTCATTGTGATTCTAGGGTCTTCCTCGAGAAGTGGTGAAGTGTGAACAGTTTGGAGGAGTTACACTTTCATTCTCAAATGTCCGGTAAGGTAATAAGGTTACCTCATGTTTTTGGGGATGGCCGAATATGCCCTACCACTTTCTAATCGGTTCTTGACTGTACTTTAGGAAAACAACGAAGGCGTGTGATTGTTTCTAAATAGCGAGCGTTGAAGGATTAAGGTCACCCTCATTCAAACAAGGTAAGAAAGGTATCTCAGATTAAGTGATATTAAGAGGGTGTTACCCTAACCTGTAGGGTAAAATGACTGTAATGCCCCTGTAGGGTAAAATGATCGTAATGCCCCTGTAGGATAAAATGACCGTAATGCCCCTATAAGGTAAAATGACCGTAATGCCCTGTAGGGTAAAATGACCGTAATGCCCCTATAGGGTAAAATGACTGTAATGTCGCTGTAGGGTAAAATGACCGTAATAACCCTATAGGGTAAAATGATCGTAATGCCCTTATAGGGTAAAATGACCGTACTGCACCTATAGGGTAAAATGATCGTAATACCCCTGTAGGGTTCAATGACCATAATACACCTGTAGGGTAAAATGACTGTAATATCCCTGTAGGTTAAAACGACCGTGATGCCCCTGTAGGTAAAATGAATGTAATACCTCTATTAGGTGAATTGACCGATAAACCCCCAAAAGGTAAAATGACTATTTTGCCCCTCGAGGGTAAATGATTGATTTGTTTGCGATGTAAGTAATTGATTTGTCTGTGACATAAATGACTGATCTGTCTGTGACGTAAATGACTGATTTGTCTGTGATTTGTATAACTGATTCTGAGCATGGCATTTTGCATACACGACATACTGCATGGGGTTAGGATACTGTTATGGAGGAAGTATCAGATCGGTGGCTCGCCACAATCCTCAGAATCGTGGTTTTGCCACATATATCATTATCGATGACTTTGTTACGATACTATTACTGGCAATTTTACTGCAATATCGTTGCTGGCAGCTTTGCTGCGATGCTACCGATGGCTGTGTGTCGGTCACATCACTGCTACTAATGGCTTTGTGTGGATCATATTACCATTAGTGATGGCTTTGTGCCGATCATATTACTACTATCGATGGCTTTGTGCCAATCATATTACTATACTCATGGCATTATAGCTATCCTGTTTACGGTTCTTAGCCATTTTGATTATTGGCAGCATTGCTGCGATACTGATTAGTGCCGCAATTGGTGCTGATATTGGTGTGTGTTGGTTGGTATGGGTGGTGTGTTGGCTGGATTGGGATGGGTTACATGATTGCATTGTTGCATTTATATTATTGATACTGTCACTGTATTGGGCTTAGGCCTACATGTATTCTGTTTTTGATTCTGAAACTATAATGGGCTAAGGCCCACACTACACTATTACTGTTTTGGGTTAAAGCCCACAGTGTTCTGTTACTAAAAAGGGCTTAGTCCCAGACTATTACTGCATATATTACTGACTGAATGATAGGGGATGACACACTGATTTTTCATAAACTCACCCTTTCTTTTAACTGTACAGGTAATCCCCAGCCTTAGACGATTTGGAACCGTGAAAGACTTAGAGGTGGCCACATGTTTGTTGGTGGTTGTTTTAGACTTATATATTTCTTTTCTATTGGGCTATTGATATTTTCGTAATAAGGCCTCTGGTGATTTTTAATTTCTTTAAGTGGGTATTTAATTTCTTGTTTTGAACTGCCAAACGGATACAAACAAGTTTTCACAACTAATAATTGTTCTACAAGGCAAACACATATTTTCAACTTCAAGATAACTGAAAATAGAGTAGCTTATGCGAATTTAAACCAACGGTAATAAACATGGTAATCATTTTATTAAGTGTTGGTTTTTATAAATTACCAATTATTTCCTAAGAAATAAGAACTAAATGGATTTGTACTCAAACAATTTCTCCCATCAACCTTGATTTTGAAAAACACTTCGATGTGACACGCCAAATTCGGTAGTAATGTCAAGGCCGAGTTTGGGGTGTTATATTTAGTGGTACCAGAGCCTGTTACAAAACTCGACTGTGGAACGGGTTTTGAAATTTTTGGATTCCAAAAGGTTATTTTCAAATATGTGAAGTGTTTTGAGATACTTCTTCTGAAAAGTGTGACATACCGAGTCTCCGGCATCGAATCCGTAAGTTTTCTGAATACTTATGTCTGTTTAGAAATTAAAATGCGGTAAGTTAGGAAATACTGTGACTACTTTAGAAATGAGACTATTCCACTCTAGATATAGCAAACTGAAACTATAAGGGACTAAAACTATAGTGAAACTTTGATCTGCATTAAACTGTTAGTTCTGATAAAACACGAATAGACAATAGGCACAAGAGATACATGCGAACATGGTTTAAGAGGCTGTAATAATGTTTTGAAATCAGAGTGCACAGTAGGAGCGTGGTTGTGAAGTCTGTGTTGTGCGATAATTCTAATAGTTGGAAATTTCGAGGACGAAATTTCTTTAAGGAGGGGTGAATTGTAACGCCCCAAATTTGGGCCTGGAAGGAATGGACCTTGAGTGTGGGATCACCTAGAAGACTACACATGAAAGTTTATGTGTGTAAGAAAATGACACAAATTGCTTGCGTGCTTTAATGGCTAAGTGATTTGGGTGTGTATGGGAGTGTTTGAGAAGCCTGGGTTCAAGTCTTGGCTTTTGCAAATTTTTAAATTTGCTCTTAAAAGGATCTGGACGCTAGTACCTAGGTCTTATTAATTATTGTGCTTACCTTAAGTCACAAAAAGCTTATTGCTGCAGTGGCAGTAGCATTACAAGTGTGGCAAGGGGGTCTGAGTTTCGAGTGTTAGCGTAGTATAGGGGGCATTTATTTTGCAGCTGGGACGGCTAGAGTTTGTGTTGCAGTGGAAGTCTGATGGATAAGAGGAGTTTGAATTGGTCTTGAAGTTGTTATGGAGGATATCAAGGAGGGATAAGGGGAGTTATTTGTGGAGATTTTCAAGGAATTTGAAGTGTGAGGAGAGTTGTGGCTGTGTGGGATGCTAAGGTCTTAGTGAAATTCAGCTAGGGGAAAAGAGGGAGCATTTTTGACACTAGGATTCCCTTGTTCGGTTCTTGTGAGTGTTGATAGAAGAGTGTCGAGTTGCTTTGCTGAGAGTTTGGGGTTTTTTTTCACTTTTTGCATTTTGGGTTCTCTCAAGTCTTATCTGTACTGAGAAACTGACCACTCATGTCATTTCCCCTCTGACCATTCGTGTCATTTTTTCTACTCATCTTTAATATTTTCTTTCTCTCATAGTCGAACCTTCCCTTCTCTACTTTTAACTTCTGTTCATCTTCTATTCTGGGCTGGTCGAATATCACTATTAATAATCCTTCTCTGCATCGATCTATTGCGAAGGTTCTGACTATCGGTAAATTATCAAAGGCTATTCTCTGCTTTTCTTTTAAAATCAAATGCACTTGTGTTCTTCTTTTCTTTTCCAAACCAAATAACCCTATTAACCGATGGTTATTTCATTCTTCCCGTACTGCACTCATTACGATTTTAGGGCCTTTCTCGAGGAGTGGTGAAGTGTGAACTGTTTGGAGGAGTCACACTTTTGTTCCCAAATGTTCGGTAAGGTAATAAGGTTACCTCATGTTTTTGGTAATGGCAGAATATGCCCTACCACTTTCTAATCAATTCTTGACTGTATTTTAGGAAAGCAACGAAAGCGTGTGATCGTTTCTGAATAGCGAGCATTGAGGGATTAAGGTCACCCTCATTCAAACAAGATAAGAAATGTATCTCAGATTAAGTGATATCAAGAGGGTGATACCCTAACAATTAAGGACTAACATCAGATCTCGATGATTCTAGGTTGGGTGCTCGTAGATCTTGGAACGATTCCGTAAAAAGTTGTGTAATCACACTATCTCCGCTATGATATCTCTGCTATGAATCGGCAAAAGCCAAAACTCTAGCATTTGAGGCCTCAAGAGCGTGCGATCGCTATTGTGGAAAAACTGAGCCCACCACCGTGAGTGGTAGATTGAAGAGGCCACTACGAGTGTTCTCGTGCACTTTGGCCATTATGGGCCTCGTTGGGCTAAAATGGGCTATGTGGCCTAAATTTCTCGTGGGCCCCACACGGATAAAATCCACGAAAAGTGGCAAATACTAGATTGGGCTATGCAAATCACATGGCCGTGATTGAATTTGGGCCAAACGGGCTACACGAGCGTATGGGCCCATTTAGGCCAAATATTGGGCTTTGAGCCCATTTACATTATTTTGACCAAATGGATTATCTGTGTCGCTCGAGGCAATTGTAGGCATTTGGAAAGGTCGTTAACTGTATCGAGACCCCAAGGTAGGTAAAATGATCGTAATACCTTTGCAGGGTAAAATGACTGTAATACCCTTGTAGGGTAAAATGACCGTAATGACTCTGTAGGGTAAAATGACAGTAATGCCCCTGTAGGGTAAAATGACCGTAAAGCCCCTATAGGATAAAATGACCGTAATGCCCCTGCAGGGTAAAATGATCGTAATGCCCCTGCAGGGTTAAATGACCGTAATGCCCTGTAGGGTAAAATGACCGTAATGCCCTGTAGGGTAAAATGATCGTAATGCCCTTGTAGGGTAAAATGACCGTAATGCCCCTGTAGAGTAAAATAACCGTAATGCCCCTATAGGATAAAATGACCGTAATGCCCCTGTAGGTTAAAATGATCGTGCCCTTGTAGGGTAAAATGACCGAAATACCCTTATAAGGTAAAATAACTATAACACCCCTATAGGGTAAAATGATCGTGATACCCCTGTAGGTAAAATGAATGTAATACCTCCGTTAGGTGAATTGACCGATAAACCCCCAAAGGGTAAAATGACTATTTTGCCCCTCGAGGGTAAATAATTGATTTGTTTGCGATGTAAATGATTGATTTGCCTGTGACAGAAATGACTGATCTGTCTGTGACGTAAATGACTGATTTGTTTGTGATTTGTATAACTAATTTTGAGCATGGCATTTTGCATACACGACATACTGTATGGGTGATAAACCATAAAAGAAACATATTTTAACCCCAAATTTAGTATGCTTTCGGACGATTTAGCCCTTGATTTATGTAAAAAGGTGCTTTTAATCCTTTCTTTTCATGTTTATACTCAGGAAAGCACCCGGTGACGAAAAGAATGAGAAACGAGCTTAAAACAGGCCAATTTGGGCCAAAGGGAAATCGACACGACCTGAACTTCAAGCCACATAGCCGTGTCTCGTCAAATTATGACACACGGCCTGAATCCTAATCTACACAGTCGTGCCTAAAATAACAGAATCGAAACATGACCCAACCACGACTTACACGGGCGTGTGCCATGGCCATGCCCCTGTTACGGGAGAGAGTAATTTCACTCAGATTTGGATACTTAGAGCCAAAGAAACACTTTCCAAAGCTTATTCAAACATCAAGTAGGAAGAAGACTTAAATTAGGACACTTAGGGACCAAGTAAGGGATTCTAAAAGTCTATATAAACACCCTAAGTGCATCTTGAAAGGGGGTGGGTGAGCTAGGCCAATGAGCCAAGCCAGGAAGATCACGTTTTGTGGGATCACTCGAAGATAGCCAAGTGGATCCATCTTGAAGAACCAGAATTCTACTCAAGACGGAGAATTCTCCTTCAATTCCTTCAGGGGGTTTTAGGGATTTTCTATGTTTTGTTTTATCTTTTCTCTTGAGATGTTTTCTTTATTTGTTATGAACCAAACCCTTCAGATACCTGAAGGGGATGAAACTTAGATGAATTTTGTTATTGATTTCTGAATTATATAATAAATATTTAGTTTGTTCTTAATTATGCATGCTTAATCCAAATATGATGTGCTTAGGTGAAGGAGGAATAGACCCTACTTAAAAGTAGATTGAGCATAATTAAGCAGAGTTGATCGAACGTCTAGAGATAAGGTGACGAGATTTTACCGGATTAGGGTGAAACCTAATATGGGAATCCATAGATTAATTTACTACTATTCTAGGGGGTTATTATAAGCGAATGAGAGTTCCACTAATTAACCTAGGGTTAGACATTATTCACCTCGAGAGAGGGTTTAATATACATTAGGGAGTCTTACGGATCAAACTAAGTAAATAAATCAAATGGTTCAATATCAAATAACAAGTGAAGTCCAGGTGGATTCTTCCTGAGGGTATCGTTGTGATCAATTGAGTTTTCTTTGAGTTATTTCCCTATTCGTTCTGTTTTTCTTTGTCTTTGACTTAGAAATAGTTAAACTAGATTAAATCAACCAATCACTCCATATTTTAGGCTAAATAATAAAAAGTAAGTAAGTATTAGTACTTTTAGTTCTTTTGGGTTCGATAATCCGGTCTTGCCTAAGTTATACTACTTTCGATAGGTACACTTGCCTTTAATCGTTGTCAGAGTTAGTCTCGAGGTTCGATCTCATGCATTATAAATTTTAAAGCTCTGATTTCAGCGATCAAGTTTTTAGCACTGTTGCCGGAGAACTGAAATATTAAGAAAGCTCTATTTTTATTACTTTAGCCACTATTTTTATTATTTTAGTATCTTTTGCTAATTTTATTTCTTCATTATTTTTTCCTAGCAGGTACCTCTAGTTTATGACTAGAAGGAACCCGATAGGACCTTTAGAATACGATAGTGAAATTAAAGCTACCACTCGAAGGAATCTTAGAGAAATTAGGCGAACCCTAAATTACACAGAAGAAGAGCGAGAAGACAGATCCAATCCTACTAAAGGGATGGACGAGAATAATCCACGACGAGTTGTGGAAGAAAACAATGCTCCGCGTACTATGTATGATTATGCTCAACCTCATTTAAAAGGAGCTAAATCTAGTATTATTAGGT
Source organism: Gossypium rotundifolium (assembly GCA_025506655.1). Taxonomy (NCBI): domain Eukaryota; kingdom Viridiplantae; phylum Streptophyta; class Magnoliopsida; order Malvales; family Malvaceae; genus Gossypium; species Gossypium rotundifolium. The sequence goes on from CP106734.1 coordinate 37,489,608, forward strand.
CTGCTATAGCTGCTAATAATTTTGAATTAAAGCCTAACACAATACAAATGATTCAATAATTTGTTCAATTTGATGGTTTGCAGGACGAAGACCCAAAAACTCATATAGCTAATTTTTTAGAGTTCTATGATACTTTCAAAATAAATGGCATTTTTGATGATGTCATTCATCTTCGGTTATTCTCCTTTTCATTAAGAAATAAAGCCAAACAGTGGTTGTACTCGTTACCGCGAGGATCAATCACTACATAGGACCAAATGACCGAAAATTTTTTATTGAAATATTTCCCACCGGCCAAAACGGCCAAATTACAGAATGATATCTCTTCTTTTGTGCAGATGGATTTAGAAACATTATATGACGCATGGGAGAGATACAAGGATCTCTTGAGGAGGTGTCCACACTATGGTCTACCATTGTCGCTAGAAGTCCAAACTTTTATAACGGTGTAAACCCCTCAAAGAGGCAACTAATTGATTCACCACGGTGGAACTCTGAAAAACAAAACTCTTGAAGCAGCCTACGAGTTCATTGAAGAGATGTCACTGAATAACTATCGGTGGCAAGTTTTAAGGACAAAACTGACAAAATCAGCCAGAGTTTACATTCTTGATGCAGTGTCCATGCTGTCAAATCAGGTAGAGTTGAATAAAAAGCTTGACAGTTTATGTTCCTCGCAGGTACACCCAGTCATGCAGTGCAACGCAAGTGGAACTGTGGCAAATCCTGAGTACCCACCCTACCAACCGGACGCAGAAACTGAACAGACAAACTATATAGGTAATAATTTTAGATCTAATAAAATTCCTTATAATAACACTTACAATCTAGGTTGGAGGAACCACCCAAATTTTTCATGGGGAGGCTAACGAAATCAAGGGAATCAAAGACAACAACCTCCTCAAAACTTCCAAAATCAGCCATATCTGCAAGAGAAGAAGCCAAACCTCGAAGAGGTGCTGACAAAATTCATGGCAAACACAGAATTTCGCTTCCAAGAAACTGAGAAAATAATTAAAAGCAACGAGAGCTGAATCGGGAAACTTACTAAGTTAGTCAAGGCAGCCACTAATGCAGTCGAACAACTAGCAAAGCTAATGTCAGAACGACCGCAAGGACGGCTACCAAGTAACACTGAGATTAACCTGAAAGAACAAATCCAAGCCATCACAGCTGATGACAATAAAAAGAGAAGATGAATCCAGCTCAGTACAAGAAAATGAGGGAGACAAAGGTAAGATAGAGATAACATAAGAAAAGCCTATACCAGTAATCAAGGAGTACCAACCTCGCATACCTTATCCCGAGGCAATGAAAAGAGACGATTCAAAGGAACAGTTTGGTAAGTTTCTTAAACTCTTAAAGAAATTACATATTAACTTACCTCTTCTTGAAGTTCTCTTTCAGATGCCAGATTCAAGGAAATTTTTAAGACAACTCTTGACTAACAAATGCAAATTAGACGAAGAGCACTACGTGGAATTGAGCGCAACATGCTCAGCAATGTTACAGAATAGACTACCACAAAAGCCAAAAGATCTAGGGAGTTTTACAATTCCATGTTTAATTGGTAGTTTAGCTATTGATAATGCGTTAGCTGATTTAGGGGCAAGCATAAATGTCATGCCTTATACATTATTTAAACGACTAGGTCTAGGGAAGCCCAAACAAACTAGGATGAGTATACAATTAGTTGATAAAACTATTAGAATTCTTAGGGGCATTATCGAAGATGTTCTTGTCAAAATCGATAAATTTGTTTTCCCAGTAGATTTTGTTGTCTTAGATATGGATGAGGATAATAAAATCCCCATAATTTTAGGAAGACCTTTTTAGCAACTACCAAGACTAAAATTGATGTTGCCATAGAGAACTCATACTTTGTGTAGGTGATTTAATCAATCGCCTTTTAAGCTTTTGACTCGGCGTAACAACAATCGATGAAGGTAAGAAAGTCAATACAGATGATAATCAAATTGTTCAACCTTTATCACAGGAAACACCACATGAAGACAAACCTGAGCCAAACCATAGCACCCAAACCGACAAAGAGAAGGATCAAAACCTTAAGATCGACAGACTAGAAGAGTAGAAAACACACGTCAAAGAAGAACCACACAAAGTAATACTAGAGGAACCACCAGATGAGCTCGTAGGAACATCCAATCACTTCAAAATAGGAAACCAGGAACTGTTAGACAAAGTAGATCCACACATCACCACAATAGACCTGAAGCCAAAGGGAGAAATCTTTCTTAAGGTACACAATATCTTCCCACACGGAACAATCGAGGTAAACAACCCAACATTCGACACCTCTAAGGTAAATGCTTATCGATTTGAACTTTGTCAACAAAATAGAACTTTAAGCAAGAGGGAAGATATTCAAACTTTTAAACCTCCTTGATTCAAGTACAAGGAAAAGTCTAGCTTCAGACTATAAACGAGCGCTTCTCGGGAGGCAACCCGAGCACTAACCCTACTTCTTTTTACATTTATTTTCATTTTGTTTTCTTCTCTTTCTCTTTCCCTTTGTAGCTTAACCAAAAGTATAGATTTCTAGGACACATGTCCTTACACACGACCGTGTCCTTGGCCGTGTGGACCACCAAAATCTCTGTACTGGCATAGCAGAGGCTGTGTGAATCAAATCCCAACCACTTTTTGACGTCACGAATCCAACCACTCCCCCACGGGCACTAGTAAATTGGCACGGCCATGCTCCACAACCGTGTGAAGCCACTGACTTAACAAACACGGGACAAACACGCCCATGCTACCCAACTGTGCCAACACACTACCTTTTCAAGAACGGGCGTGGGTGAGAAAACACGCCTAGACACACGGCCGTGTGATACGACCGTGTAATTCAACACACCCTCAGTCTACGGGCGTGGGAACGTGCTAGATTTGTGACCCTATTTAAACCCCATAGCCGTCCTTCTTCTCCCCTCGGTTTTCTTCCTTCTTTTTCTTTCTTTCTTTAGGAAAAGTGTCCAGACTCTTGAGCTACACTAGAATCATGCTGAAGAAGCGTAAGAAGGAAAGCATTGTCTCCTTAAAGGAGAGTTCATGCCGGCCACTTCATCCAAACACAAAGCCAAAGGTCTTTTAGACCATTTAAATTCTTCTTTATGTTTATTTTCCCCTTTATCCTACTTATCTATAATTCTCTTCTGCTTAATATATTTTAAATTCTTTTAGTTTCTTGGTTTTAGGTTCTAAAGGCTGCTTGGGAATCAAGCATCACAGCCTTAGAGGTCACACCCACCTCGCGAACCATCCAACAATAAGGACTCCTTAGTCCATTAGTCTTTTCTTTTAATTTCAGTTTTCTTCTTAGTCTCCTTCTCTTTATTTCCTTTGTCTTTAATTAAAGTATTAGTATATTATTAATGTTTCTTTATATTTCTTGGCTAAATCTTTGTAGGCTACCCAATTTCTTTATCTAGCACAAAGCTCATCGGTAGACACCCCACCAGGCCCATAGAAAATGCCACCAACCCCTCCTTTACCCACCTTTCACCACGACCTCTGCCAACTCCCAGAATCATCCAAAATTCAAGAAGTGTTACTTCTCCCCTTCTCTTTTGATTATTTTATTACATAATTATTTATCTATCTTTGTACATTGAGGGCAATGTACATCTTAAGTGTGGGGGGTAAAAGTACCAACTTTTTGCATTATTCTAAAATCCTGAATTTTAGTCTTGTCCCTAAGAAATTTTCTCATATTATTAATTAGGGTGAAATTTCTGATGATTTATGATTTTTATTGATATGTTTTTAAGTAAGTCATTGATAATTGTGCATTAATGATTTATACTTGAAGAATACTAAAGAATCATGCATAATAAGTCTATTTTTCAAGAATCAAAAATTTTCTAGGTTGTTGAACTGAATTTGAATATTACCTTGAAGTTTGGAATTTACAGGATTGATGCCAAATACCCATAATTTTTGTGAGATTTGAGCTTTATAGAGCATATATTCTTTTTCATGCTCACTTTATTGATTATGAGTGTGTCAACACTAAATTGTTATTCTAAAACTTTCCTAGATTATAAATATCGAGACCACATTAATGATTTGATATACTGAGATGATAAAGGCACCTAGGTTTTAACCCATTCCATCCATTAAAAAGCCTACCTTCACAAATTAACCCTTAGTGAACCCATTTGATCCTAACGATCCTTTTTTATTGAATTACCCGCTTAATATTAACCCAAAACCCTTTGTATTTGCTATCACCATTCTTTTCGACTACCCTTCTATCGAGAATTGATTTGATCATTTACCGAATTAGTTTATTTCAGTTGATAAAGTTCTTCCTGTATTATGTATTTACTTAGTTTGTTCTTAAAAAAAACAACCAAAGTATATTCAAGCAATAGTATATGATTAAAAGAGCTTATGAAACACCCCAAACCCGGCCCACAAGCCTTGACTAGATCTGGCATGTTCTATGAGTAAAATGTAGTTAAGTCTCGTAAGACATTTTTGAAAATCGTGGTGGTTTTAAAGAAAATAGGGTTGGTTTGTTCTCGAGTTAAAGATTTAATTGTAACTTAATTTTGTACTAAATCCATAATTTCTTATTTCAAAAGTTTCAAGTTAAAGTAATACCAAATTTTAGAGCTTAATGTTATCGTTAACTTGGAAACCATAGGCGTTTGAATTTGAAAACATTCGATGTCGTTCGTAACGTACTAGAAATTTAAAACACGAAGAAAATGAAATAGATAGGTAATAATGGCCTTATTACATCAAATTATAACCCAAAATAATTTAAAATAGACTTAATTAGAAAAAAAAACCGAAAAACTGAGCTGTGCATGGCCACCACTAAGTTCCTACCGACCCGGTCCATCTACTGAGTGCCATCTACCAAAAGTTATCCCACGAAGGCTAAGTCAACAGACTCAATGTGTATAACTAACACTGACTCCCAAACAGCCAATCATATCATATCACATACGAGTAATTATAAGCAATGATGCAACCCAAACCCACCTAAATATCTATCCTCTACACATCACCCGTACCTATCGTCACATCGTGGGGATTACTAAATCGACCCTCCATCCGCTGCACACCATCGAAGGCGCCACCGCAATAACTACACATCGCCTTTATAATTGTGGCATAGCCACGATAATGTGACAGAGTCACCAATTCATATTATGTGACATAGTCACTGATAATGTGACAGAGTCACTGATGTTGTGGTAAAAACCACTAGATCACTTCCCTTTTTCATTATCACCCATATGCCCATGTGTCATACAAAACATGCAGAAATCATACAATATACCTTATCCCATATTCATAACGAATTCACACGTGTTTCATCTCAAATGGTCATAACATTATTAATAGAGCGTTAAGGGGTAGCGTACCTGAATACACTGTACCATTGAATGGTACCCTTAGCCACATTTTTCATATTTCCATTATCACATACATAATATTAATACCATTAATCTACTAGGAATTAGTGTAGGGCTACACACCTGGTACTAACACGATTACCAAATCTCGAAATCTACCAAAACAAGTTGTACTCCTCCCTAAAAACCATAGTTAGAATCGGCTAACATTAACACTTAATATGGCCTTGGCCGAATATCAATACCCCCTTACCTTAAGGATATAAATCCCGAAATCGTCACCTGACTGTGGAGATGTCGAAATCCCTACATGGTACATGTTATGGTCAGCCTATTACACAAGATCTACGGAAATGGCCCTTGGCCGAATATTACACATGGCTTACTGTGGATCTTGGAATCCTGAATGATCTCCCCCTAAATGTTGGCTATAAAAAAAATCTCGAAATCCCTCAAAAAGAATGACCAACATGCAATTGGTTCACCAATTCTATGTGTCAACAAGAGGTAAGAGATGTTGGGTTCTCAGCTTTTAATGTTTATGATCAAATCGGCTCCAATAGGGTAGAGGAGCAATCAGTTATGGCCACAAAAATAGAGGGTTCGGCTTTTGAAAGATTTGTGAGAAGAGAAAGTAAATAATGGAATGTGGTACGATTTAACTTGGTGACAAAATAGAGATTCGGTTTTATCAAATAAGAAGAAAAAGGATAAAGTTTAAAGGGATTCGGCAATGGTGGTATTTTGATTTAAAAGGTTGCGGCAATGGTGAACCTTCGGGAAGATTTCGGCTAGAACAAGTTAAAAGAAAAAGAAGAGAAAGTGTTGGGTTTGATCTTATGGAGAGAAAAGAGAAAATAAAAAAGAGACTGAAAGTGACATTAATAATCTTATGAAATTCGGCTACTCCTACCTACCAACTTGACCGAAAATGACCCCATGGAAGTCCCTAGGCTGGCCAACTCTCTTCCTTCTATCAGCTTCCTTCATTCAAAAGTGTTTGAGTAAATCCACACTTATCTCTCCCTCCTAACCAAACTTGAAAAGAATTTGACCACATCTAAAACTCATCTCCCTAGTGTTTCAGTGCCGTCCAACTCCCCTCTAGCCTAACACAAAAACAACTCGAAAAGTGCTCCCCTTGCTGCTCGAACCTGGGCCCTTCTTGCACTGTTTGTGGCGTCACTTCCTAAGGCTTTAAGTGGCGCCTCCTTGCCACTTTACCAAGCCAATCCTTGTGTCCAAATTCCCCTACCAATTTTCTTAAGGCCTCATTTGCCTAGCTCCGCTTTAAAACTTAAAATACAATATTTTCCTAAGGCATTCACCTACATTCTCAAGTTCCCAGAATCTATAAAACACATCCAAAACACACACAGGCATACAACCACATACAATTAAGCAAAAATGCATAAGCCCTTAATCCTGGATATTACAGTTCTACCCCCTTAAAATAATTTTGACCTCGAAATTACCTGGTTGAAATAGGTGGGGGTATTGCTGTTACATTGCTTCTTCTGGCTCCCAAGAAGCTTCCTCCGATCCATGATTACGCCATAACACTTTGACCAGAGGAACTGATTTCTTCCGTAACACTTTCACATCTCGTTCTAAAATCTAAATCGGCTCCTCCTCATAGGACAAATCTGGTCTTAGCTCCACCTCATCAATCGGCACTACATGAGATGGATCCGATCGGTAATGACGTAGCATTGAAACATGAAACACATCATGCATCTGCTTCAACTCCGGAGGTAACTCTAGCTGGTATGCCACTGGTCCAACCCGCTTCAGAATTCGATAAGGTCCTATAAATCTAGGACTTAACTTTCCCTTGCAACCAAATCTCATCACCTTCTTCCACGGCGAAACTTTGAGAAACACATAATCTCCCACAGCATACTCAATCTCCTTCCGCTTAAGATCTGCGTATGACTTTTGCTTGTCAAATTTCTCCTTCAATTGTGTTTGAATTACTTTAACCTTTTCTTTTGATTCTGCCACGATTTTTGGACCCAAAATCTGAAGTTCTCCCAGTTCCGTCCTAACATGTAGGAGTACGACACTTCCGTCCATACAACGCTTCGTACGGTGCCATCCGAATACTTGCCTGAAAGCTATTGTTGTACGCAAATTTCGCTAAAGGCAAGAACTCCTCCCAACTCCCTCTAAAGTCTATCACGTAACCTCTCAACATATCCTCCAACACATGTATTACCCGCTCGGATTGGCCGTCTGACTACGGATGGAATGCCATACTGAAATCCAACCTGGTGCCTAAAGCTTGATGTAGCGCCTTCCAAAATCGAGATGTAAACCTTGGATCCCTGTCCGAGATAATCGACATTGGCACTCTGTGCAGCCTCACGATTTTTGTAACATACAACTTTGCCAATTTCTGTAGAGAATAGTCAACTCGTACCGGTATAAAATGTGTAGATTTCGTCAGCCAATCTACTATCACCCATACCGAGTCCTTCTTAGTAAGCGTAAGGGGAAGCCCACTAACGAAGTCCATGGTAATTCTCTCCCACTTCCATTGCGGAATCTGTATCAGCTGAAGCAACCCTGATGGTACTTGGTGTTCAGATTTGACTTGCTAACACGTTAAGCACTTCCCTACAAACTCAGAATATCCTCGCTTAAGACCAAAGCCACCAAAACTGCTCTGTAAATCCTCAGACAACTTACTTCCTCCAGGATACATAGCATAAGGGCTACTATGCGATTCCTGAAGAATTCTTTCCCTTAACTCTTCATTCTTCAGCATACAGACCTTGCCTCAAAAACACAGCACTCCATCACCGTTTACACCAAAATTTTCCAGTTCCCCACTTTGTACTTGTAGCAGCTTAGCACTTAGTTCACCATCTAACAATTGTTTTTCCTTAACCTGACCTAGCCACGTTGGCTTCACTTGCAATTTCACTAACAAGCTTCCATCATCATAGAGGCTCAAATGTGCAAACATCGCCCTTAACTCTGACACTATTTTCTGACTTAGGGCATCTGCCACAACATTCGCCTTGCCCGGGTGATACTGTATTGAGCAATCGTAATCTTTCAACAACTCCACCCACTTACGCTATCTCAAATTCAGCTCCTTCTAAGTCAGCAAATACTTTAGGATCTTGTGGTCCGTGTAGATCACCGACCTTTCTCCATACAAGTAGCGCCTCCACACTTTAAGAGTGAATACAATCGCCGCCAACTCCAGATCATGCGTCGAATAGTTAACCTCATGTGGCCTCAATTGCCGAGACGCATAAGTGACCACTTTTCCGTCTTGCATAAGGACACATCCTAATCCTGTATAGGAAGCATCACAATATACCACATAGTTCTTCCCTGCTTCAGGCTGAATCAAAACCGGAGCCTCAGTCAAAACCCTTTTAAGCTTTTCAAAGCTCTCCTATTGCTTATCTGTCCATACGAAAGGTACCTCCTATCTTAGAAATTTCGTCAAAGGTGCAGCTATTGATGAAAACCCTTCTACGAACCTTCTATAATAGCCTGCTAATCCCAAGAAACTACGAACCTCAGCCATAGTCTTAGGTGGTTTCCAGTCTAGCACTGCCTCAATCTTCCGAGGATCCACCCTTATCCCTTCTCCAGACACCACATGTCTTAAAAATGTAACTTCCTTCAGCCAAAATTCGCACTTGCTGAACTTGGCATATAGCTTTTTCTCCCTTAGCACTTGCAACACGACTCGGAGGTGCTTATCATGTTCTTCCTCAAACTTGGAATACACTAGAATATCGTCTATGAACACAATGACGAACCGATCCAAGTAGGTTTGGAAAACCCGGTTCATCATGTCCATGAACGCAGCTGGGCCGTTTGTCAATCCGAACGGCATTACCAAGAACTCATAATGCCCGTACCTTGACTGGAAAGCTGTTTTATGGATATCAGCCTCCTTCACCTTAAGCTGATGATATCCTGACCTTAGGTCTATCTTCGAAAATACTGCAACCCCTTAAGTTGATCGAACAAGTCATCTAACCTTGGCAATGGATACTTGTTCTTGATGGTCACTTATTCGATTCTTTCGTAATCTATGCACATGCGCATAGTCCCGCCCTTCTTCTTCACAATAGGACCTGCTCCCCATGGAGACACACTAGGTCGAATAAATCCATGATCGAGTAACTCTTGGATCTGAGCCTTGAGCTCTACTAGCTCCTTTGGTGCCATTTGGTACGGAGCAATTGACACAGAGTCAGCATGCTTTAATAAGTCAATTTCGAACTCCACCTCCCTATCCGGGGGTAACCCAAGCAGCTCCTTCGGAAAGACATCCACATATTCCCTTACTGTTCTAACTCCTCCTACAGCTACTTCCTTAGCCTCTAAGGCACTTATCAACATCAGAAAAGCTACACACCCTTTTCTCACCAACTCCTCTATCTTAAGGGCAGATACTACATTTGATAGGTAATTCCGTCTCTTGCCCATCACCACAACCTCTTTGTCGTCAGAAGTTCTTAATGACATGTGCTTAGCCTCACAATCCATATTTGCATGGTACTTCACTAACCAATCCATGCCTAAGATTAGGTCAAACTCCTCAAATGGCAACTCCCTTAAGTCTGTTGGAAATTGCGCCCCCGAACTTCCAAGGGTACTGCCCTAAAGAGTTTGTCTAACACTACTAATTGCCCTAAAGGAGTAAGTATAGACATCTTCCTAGGTACAGTCTCAGAGTTCACATGCAGAATTCCAGACACCTTACTAGAAATGTATGAATGAGTTGACCCAATATCTATCAACGCAATAAAGGGTAATCCGAGATAAGAAACATACCGTTATGACATCAAAAGGCCACCATCCTCCCTCCGATTTAATCGCATATACTAGGCCCGACTGTCTCGCCTCCGTGCTACCAACACCTCTGCCCGGTGTTCCCCGTCCTCTTCCAAAATCATTACCTCTGCCAGCCAAACCACAGCCTCACGGTGGCTGACTGTCCTTCTCTTCCAGCCTGATTAGGACCCTGACTTGTCGATCGGCTTCTGTCTGTTTTCATGGGACAGTCCCTAATCATGTGATCCCTAGACCCACACTTGAAACATCCTTCCATCTTCTTTCAACACTCTTTCAAGTGCATCTTTCCACACTGAGCACAAGTACGGTACTGCCCTCCCGTAGCAACTTGCTGACCTCGCGACCCGTCCGTTCTAGGTCTCTTTTGGATATTCCCAAATGACCATAATGATCCGAAACCTCTCTTTTGCTTATTCCTATCCATGTTTTGCCTCACAGACTCCTTAACTCCTTTAGTAACCTTTGCCTTTTCTACCAACACAGTAAACTCCCGCTCCTATTGTGGGACAATCAACAATCTCAGGTCATCCCTTAGTCTGTCCTCAAACCGGACACATCGTTCATGCTCCGTAGCCACCATACCTCGAGCGTATTGGCTCAACCTTAGGAATTCTACCTCATACTCCGCTACGGACTTATTTCCCTAAACCAGCCTCAGAAACGCCTTCCTCTACGTATCAACATAGCTGGTCCCAATATACTTCTTCTGATACGCTGCCTTAAAGTACTCCCAAGTAAGATCATCTATGGCAGCACCATCCCGAACCGTGAGCCACCATTGGTATGAGTCATCATGGAGTAGCGACACTACCCCTTTCAATTTCTCCTCAGTAGTCAGGTCTAAATCATCCATAATTCACTCCATCGCCTCTAACCAATACTCAGCCGTATTGGGCACCACACCAGATATACCACGGAAAAACTCAGCTCCATTAGCTCGGAATCGCTCAGGTACAGACTTTCGAGCTTCCATGCCTCCACCTGCTCCAGCCACCCTTTCCAGAACTCGCAACATCGCCTGTGATACTGCATCATCCCCCATCTGATCCTGATATTCCATACCAGCAGTTGGTGGTGGTGGCATTTCATTCTTGGACTCTTGACCAGACCTAACGGGTTCCGACACGGTCATTCCACCTCTACCACGGCCACGCACATTACGGCCACGTCCTCTAGAACTCATGTCTACATTCGTGCTTTAATCTGCTTAAGAATTTTATGAATTAGTTTTTGTTCCACTAATTATCCACGAATAATTTTATATAAAGAAATTTAGGGGCAGTTCTTTCGATCATTTCAAGGTTTTCATTCCAAGTTTTCTACCCTAATTCAGAGAAAACACACCCATTCAATAGTATTTACTACATACATTCATCTCTCAAATATTTCCGTTCGTTCCACCCTAGGGGTATTTTCGTAATTTGTCCTATAAGGGTATTTTGGTAATTTTCAAAGTAGGGTCCCTGGTGATTTTGTGAAATAGGGGTGTTTTGGTAATTTTGTGATCCTGGGGTACTTTGATAATTTTGGAAATTTAGGGGTATTTCGGTAATTTTCCAAATCAGGGTATCTTGAAATTTTACAAAATAGGAGTTTTTGGTATTTTTACAAGAATAGGAATATTTTGATAAAGTTTGAGGGTAGTATGGCAATTTTATAAATTGAGGGTATTTTTGTAATTTTACAAACCAGGGGCAATTTGGTCAATTTGCAAATCAGGGGTCTTTGGGTCATTTTTCAAATCAAGGTTTAACTTTAGGATTATACAAAACAAGGTGACTGGTCTCTTGCGGGTTTTAATTATCAAATTTAGCCTGTGATTGAGTCCTCTTGGTTAGGGTGAACCGTCACTGTGCACCAGGTAGGATTCGAGCGGAGAGGAGGTGAGTCACTAGGACTGCTTAAATACCAAGCTCCCCCTGAATCTAATCCTAGACATGCGCACAACGGTTGCCACACCTTTAACTCTGCGACTCACTCACAGGTTTGTTTGGTTAGACTTTAAATTTTATGTAATTCGGTGTTGGAGTAGACTAATCCTAGGGTTCAATAGCTCCTAATCTACTAATCTACGTCCCCATAATTCCCACATACAAACCACACAATGGTTAAGGGTACTTACCTGGTGGACTTCGGGCCGGAGACTCAGGTGCCATGCTAGAAAACCTGTTCATTCCTTAGTAAAATCCATCTTCAAAAGAAAGAAAATGTTTTGGGCCCAAAAAGTCCTCAAGGTCGAGTTTTGAACCGGGCTCTGAGACCAATTTGAAAGACCCCAAATCCGGCCCACAAGCCCTGACCGGATCTGGCATGTTCCATGAGTAAAATGCAGTTAAGTCTCGTAAGAAATTTTTGAAAATCGTGGTGGTTTCAAAGAAAATAGGGTTGGTTTGTTCTAGTTAAAACTTTAGTTGTAACTTAATTTTGTACTAAATCCATAATTTCTTATTTTAAAAGTTTCAAGTTAAAGTAATACCAAATTTTAGAGCTTGATGTTATCGTTAACTTGGAAACCATAGGCGTTTGAATTTGAAAACATTCGATGTCATTCGTAACGTACTAGAAATTTAAAACATGAAGAAAATGAAACAGATAGGTAATAATGGCCTTATTACATCAAATTATAACCCAAAATAATTTAAAATAGACTTAATTAGAAAAAAAACTAAAAAACTGAGCTGTGCATGGCCACCACTAAGTTCTTGCCGACCCGGTCCATCTACTGAGTGCCATCTGCAAAAAGTTAGCCCACGAAGGGTGAGTCAACAGACTCAGTATGTATCACCAACACTGACTCCCAAACAGCCAATCATATCATATCACATACGAGCAATTATAAGCAATGATGCAACCCAAACCCACCTAGATATCCATCCTCTACACATCACCCGTACCTACCGTCACACCGTGGGGATTACAAAATCGACCCTCCATCCACTACACACCATCAAAGGCAGTCACTGCAGTCAACTTGTAACACCCCAAACTCGGTCAACACACCACGACTGAATATGGCATGCCACAGAGGTAAAAAGTGTTGAAGAAAATCAAGTCACCGATTGAAAACTAGAGAAAACCCTTTGTTGTTCTATGTTTGTAGAAACCAGGTGCATGATTAGTTAAGACCGTTTGCATTTGAGTGTAGAACTTAAAATTTGAAACCATTTAAGTGGTCGAAAACATTTGAGTTGTCATTTATTACCAAGTGATGTGTATTACCTGATGGTAAAGTTTTGAAAACCATTGCGTTTTGTAGTTTAGGAAACCTTGCGCTCATGTTATTAAATTAATCAAGTAACTTACTTAACCATGTTCGAAATCAAATCCAAAACATATAAATAATTCAAAACATAATTTAGAAGGCCTTATTACAAACCCAAATAATAAAAAAGAAATATGAAATAATACCTAATTTAAAAATCCAAGTAAAACCAAATGTTTTAATGCATGGGCCACCTCGAGTCCATCCGACTCCTCATCCGCGATCTACGAATCACCTGAAAAGGTAAGGGAGAAGGTGAGTCACCAAGACTCAGTGCATAAATCCTCCTCCAAGACAAAACAACATACTTACACAAATCATAACCAAGCAATACATATAATGCACCCAAACCTAGCCATCCATACTCCGTTTCTACCCCGTGTAGTACCAAACCACTGGTGGTGCCAAACCACTGGTGACCCAAAGTCACAATATCCAATAAAAATGTGGTGCCAAACCACTGGTGACCCAAAGTCACGAAATATCAATAATCCAAGTGTGGGGCCACCCCACGTGTGTACCAAATCACTGGCGACAATCCCGAGAAATCAACTATGGGGCCAACCCACTGTGGTGCTAAGCCACTGGGACGAGTCGCTATGAGGTGCCAAACCTTTGGTGTCCCAAAGACACAAAATAATCTATGGTACCAAACCACTGGAGGTGCCAAACCTCTGGTGTCCCAAAGACACGGATATCAAATCTTTTCCCTCCTCTCATATCACCCATCACAATGCAAAACTTATGCAAATCATGCCATCATGCTTTATTATGAATCATATAGCAAATATATCACAGATCATGGTATTAAGCATCATATAGCAAATTATATCGAAACAGACTTACCCGAATCCTTGCTCATACCCTTACGGTATCATATCAAGATCCATACAATTCCCGACTTTTAACATATTCAGGTTATTAATATATTTACTTAGTTATAAAGTGTGTAAGTTACACACCTGTTACTAACGCAAGCACTAAATCCCAAAGACCCAATCTCCCACACTAGATCTCCTTGCCCTACATTCGGCCAAACCACAAAACCATTAACAAGGCCATTCGGCCATACCAATAAATCCCGAAAGGTGAGATTACGCACAAAAAACTCCACCTTTACCTTTCTGCCTTCTGAAACAAATCACAATACCAAAATATGCGAGACCGATTCTCCCCACATTCGCCAACAATAAAGCTTAGTCACAAAGCCTTGACTTTTCAAACATCTAATGGAAAGATTGAATCAGCATAACCCTTACCACTGACTTAATGAATCGCTTGACAGAGAAAGAATGACTCAGATCCACTGCTTCCCAAGTCTTGAAGAATCTAGGAGAAATCGGTTCCTATAGATGGTTAGAAATATTGATAACAAATGCTGAAATTCGGCCAAGACACTTACCTTTCCTCAAAATCAATTAGAAAAGAACCCAAAGATGATCCACCCTTGTTGCTATTCAGCCAAAATAAGACAAGAAGAAACCAAGGAGATTCCAGCACAGAGTATGGTGGATGGAAGAGAAAAGTAATCAATATTCGGCTAACACAAAAAAAAAAAAAGAAAAGGAATAGATATGAATAGTGTTCGGCCTTGGGTTCAAAGAGAAGGGACTAAGGGGTTTCGGCAAAAGAAGTGAAGAGGAAGATATGGTTTGGAGTAGTTATGGAAAGAAAGAGAAAGAGAGATGGGAGAAAGAAAGGTTTGGTCAAACACTTGAGAGGAAGAAAAGAAAAAGAAGAGAAGAGGGTTACTTTCGATTTCAAAGAAAAATAAAAGATGAGAGGGAGTTCAAGTGGAGATTCAGTCAAGTACCTAAGGAAATTCGGCACTCTCCTCTCCTTAGCTTCCCAAACCGAACACTCCTCTTCCATCAAGAGTTCAGATTTCATCAAAATTCCCTGAATCACTCCTGGCCAATCATTCAAATGAGTTTGACTTGTTCAATGCTTATTTGACAGAGTTTGTGCTGAGCACAACTCTTCCCCCTTGGCGTCAAAATGGTAAGCAGAAAATGGAATTTCTGCTGCTCGAACCTGAGTTCTCCCTTCCCTACACGTGACGTCAATCACAGGGCCCTAAGTGGCGCCTCCTTGCCACTTTTCCAAGCCCAATCTTGTGCTTAAATCCCCCACGAATTATACTTAACCCCTAGCTCCTTCAGCTCTCTTTAACTAACACTTAAAAACAAAATTTTTCCTACAGCTCTGGCCTACCTTTGGCTTATAACTAGCCTCTAGAACACCTCAGACAACAACACAACAACCACACTTATACAAAACAATTCAATCACAAATAACCCCTATTTCAGGATATTATAGTTCTACCCCCTTAAAAATAATTTCGACCTCGAAATTACCTGGTCAAAAGAGTTGGGGGTATTGCTGTCTCATCACATCCTCTAGTTCCCACGTAGCCTCTTCCATGCCATGATTCCGCCACAGCACTTTCACTAATGGGACCGACTTTTTGCGCAGAACCTTCATATCTCGATCTAGAATCCGCGCTGGTTCCTCTCTATGGTCAAATCAGGACTTACCTCAATTTCCTCCACTACTACAACATGCGATGGATCTGAACGATAGCGCCTAAACATGGAGACATGGAACACATCATGTATCTGACTCAGCTCTGCTGGCAACTCAAGCTGATAGGCTACTGGTCCCACTCGTCTCAACACCTTATACGGGCCAATAAACCTTGGACTTAAATTGCCTTTCCTACCAAACCTCAACACTTTCTTCCATTGCGACATCTTCAAAAAGACCCTGTCACCCACGGCAAACTCTATATCCTCCGCTGAGATCAAGATATGACTTTTGCTCGTCTAAAGCTTCCTTCGACGAGCTCAATCATCTTAACCTTATCCTCGCTCTCGCAACCAACTTTGGTCCCAACATCGGACGCCACCCAATTCATCCAAAGAAGTAGGTGTGCGACACTTCCTACCATACAATGCCTCATATGGTGCCATCTTAATACTTGCCTCGATAACTATTGTTGTATGCGAACTCATTAATGGTAGAAATTCCTCCCACCGCCTCAAGTCCAAAACATAACCCTTAGCATATCCTCTAGGATTTGTATAACCCTTCCAAGCGCCGTCGATCATGGGTGAAAAGTCATCTTGAAATCCAACCTCGCTCCCAAAGCCTGATGCAAAGCTCTCCAGAACCTTGACGTGAACGTTGGATCCCTATCCGAGATAATTAATCTTGGCACACCATGCAACCTCACTATATCGCCACATACAACTTAGCTAACTTCAAGCGGATAATCAACCTCATCGGTATGAAATGAGCTGATTTGGTCAAACGATCCACAATCACCCAGACTAAGTCTTTCTTACTAGGCGTGAGGGGTAGCCCACTGACAAAGTCCATGGTAATCCTTTCCCACTTCCATTGAGGATTCTTTACCGGCTGAAGTAAACCTGACGACAGTTGATGCTCAGGTTTGACCTGCTGACACGTTAGACATTTACCCACAAACTCATCACTTCCCGCTTCAACCCTGGCCACCAGAACTGTTTCCGCAAATCCTAGTACATCTTGCTGCCTCCAGGATGCATAGCGTATGGGCTGCTATGTGCATCCAGAAGAATCCTCCGCCTTAACTCGACATCCTTCGGCATACAAGCTCTCCCTTGGAAACATAATACTCCATCACTGGACACACTATAACCCTTTATACCACCATTCTGAACTTGCAACCTTCGAGCATTCAAGCCCTCATCCACCAACTGTTTCTCCTTGATCAGCTCAACCCAAGTCAGCTTAACCTACAATTTCGCCAAAAGACTCCCATCATCATACAAGCTAAGAAGAGCAAACATCGCTCTTAAGTCTGCTACTACCTTACAGCTCAACGCGTCTGCCACCACGTTAGCCTTGCCCGGATGATACTCAATCGAGCAATCGTAGTCCTTCAGCGGCTCAATCCATCTGTACTGTCTCAAGTTCAAATCTTTCTAAGTCAGAAGATACTTCAGACTCTTGTTATCTGTGTAAACTATCGACTTCTCTTCGTACAAATAGTGTCTCTATATTTTCAGAGCGAAAACCACTGCAGCTAACTCCAAGTCATGTGTCGGATAGTTAACCTCATGCGGTCTCAGACGCATATGCCACTACTTTCCCTTCCTGTATCAGCACACATCCCAAACCAGTATGTGATGCATCACAATAGACCGTGAATACCTTTCTTGCCTCAGTCGTGCTGTAACCGAGCTTAGTCAAAATCTTTCTCAACTTGTCGAAACTCTCCTGCTGTTTCTCTGACCACACAAATGGAACTCCTTTCCTCAACAGCTTGGTCAACGGTGTCGCAATCAGAGAAAATCCTTCTAGAAATCTCCAGTAATACCCCGTTAGACCTAAAAAACTCTAAATTTCTGCAACTGACCTTGGCGATTTCCAATCCAACGCCGCCTCAATCTTGCGAGGGTCCACTCTAATCCTTTATCGGACACTACGTGACCTAAGAAAGTTACTTCCCTAAGCCAGAATTCACACTTACTGATCTTGGCAAAGAGCTACTTCTCCCTCAGAATTTGCAATACCACCCACAAGTGTGTATCATGATCCTCCTCAGTCTTAGAGTACACCAATATGTCGTCTATGAATACTATGACAAACTGGTCCAAGTACTGCTGAAACACCCGATTCATCAAGTCCATGAATGCTATCGGTGCATTAGTTAACCCGAACAGCATTACCAAAAACTCATAATGCCCATACCGAGTACGGAATGCCATCTTATGAACGTCTGCCTCCTTCACTTTGAGTTGATGGTACCCCGACCTAAGATCTATCTTCGAGAAAACCGATGCACCATTAAGTTGATCAAACAAGTCATCAATCCGGGGCAATGGATACTTGTTCTTGATTGTCAACTTATTCAGCTGGCAATAATCTATACACATCCGCATTGTACTATCCTTCTTCTTAACAAAGAGCACAGGTGCTCCCCATGGAGATATACTCGGTTAGATGAAACCTCGGTCCAACAACTCCTAAATTTGGGCCTTCAGCTCTACCAATTCCTTCAGCGCCATTCTATACGGGGCTATAGACACTGGCGCAGTTCCGGACAATAGGTCTATGCTGAATTCCACTTCCCGATTCGGAGGCAGACCCGAAAGTTCCTCTGGAAATACATCAGCAAATTCTTTTACTATTCGGACACCCTCTACAGCAACCTCCTTAGCCTCCAAAGAACACACCCGAACCAAAATTGCCTCACAGCCCTTCCTGACCATCTTCTCAGCCTTCAATGCCGATACCACGTTAGATAGATAATCTCTTCTATTACCTATCATCACCACTTCTTCCTCCTTAGCCGTTTTCAAAACCATGCGCTTAACCGCGCAATCCAAACTTGCTTGGTACTTTACCAGCCAGTCCATCCCAAAAATCAGATCGAACTCCCCAAACGGCACTTCCATCAGATCAGCTACGAATACTACCCCTTGGAGTTCTAGAGGTACATCCCTATACAGCTTATTTACTTCTACAGAGTGACCTAAAGGGCTTATTACTGTCATCTCCCTAGAAGTAGTTTCAAAGTATAGGTTCATGGTCTCTATTGTACTACTAGCAACATACGAATGCGTCAAACCCACGTTAATCAAAGTAATATACGGTAATCCAAAGATTAAGAACGTATCGATTATGATGTCTGGTGCATCGCCCTCCTCTCGACGTCTCGCTGCATATACCAACCCAGGCTGTCTTGCTTTAGTGTTGCCTGCTTCTTTGCCTGGTGCTCCGCGGCCCCTACCAAAGCTATTACCTCCCCTACCGGTACCACGACCCCTCTGCGGTGGTGGTCCATCATTTTTGAACTGAGCACGACCCTGGCCCTCAGACTGAATCCTGGCTCACTTATGTGGACAGTCTCTCACACGATGATCTAGTGAACCACACTCAAAACATCCCTTTCCACCAATCCAACATCCTCCCCAATGAGATTTCTCACATCGATTACATTGCGCTGGTCCCTGATTAGTAGCAGTAGGCCTTCCAGATTGATTCGACCCACTCTATCTAGCCCTTTTTTACGAATTACCAGCCGACCCCGAAGATCCAAAACCTCTCTTGTGTCTACTCCTATCTAGATTCTGTCTTACAGACTCCTTTACTCCTTCAGCTACCTTGGCCTTTTCCACTAGCACAGCAAACTCTCGCTCCTACTGTGGAGTGATCAGCAACCTCAGCTCATCTCTCAATCTATCCTCAAACCTGACACATCGTTCATGTTTTGTATCCACGATGCCCCTAGCATACCAGCTCAACTTTAAAAATTTTGCCTCGTACTCTAAGACAGACTTACTCCCCTGAACCAGCCTCAGTAACGCCTTCCACTGCGCATCAATATAGTTGGTCCCGACATACTTCTTCTGATAAGCTGCCTTAAAATAGTCCCAAGTGAGATCATTCACTGCTGCACTATCCCGAACCGTGAGCCACCACTAGTATGACTCATCCCGAAGAAACAACACTATCTCTTTCAGTTTTTCCTCAGCAGTCAGATCCAGGTCATCCATGATTCGCTCCGTTGCCTCTAACCAATACTCAGCTGTATTGGGTGCCACACTAGATACACCACAGAAAAACTCAGTTCCATTAGCTTGGAGTCACTCAGGTACCGACTTTCGAGCTCCCATGCCTCCACCTGCTCGAGCCACCCTTTCCAAAACCCGCAACATCACCTGTGATACTGCATCATCCCCCGTCTGATCATGATATTCCACATCAGTGGCTGGTGGTGGTGGCATTTCATTTTTGGACCCTTGACTACACCTAACGGGCTCCGACACGGTCATTCGGCCTCTACCACGGCCACGCACATTACGACCACGTCCCCTAGAATTCATGTCTATGGTTGTGATTTATCTGTTTAAGAGATTTTTATGAATTAGCTTCTGTTTCACTGATTACCCACGAATAAGTTTTATGTAAAGGAATTTGGTAGTGGTTCTTTCGATCATCACACAGTTTTGAGTTCAATTTCCTACCCTCACTCCACCTGTAGGGGTATTCTCGTCATTTTACTACCAAAGGTTTTTTTCGTAATTAGCCTATCAGGGTATTTTAGTAATAAAACAAAATTTGAAAACCTTTACAAATCATAGATATTTCAAAAATTCCAATAAAAGTCGGGGTGTTTTGGTAATTTCATAAACTAGGGGTATTTTCATAATTTTCATAATCCAGGGGTATTTTCAAAAAAATTTTTCAAAATATGGTTCAAGGTGATTTTACAAGGTAAAGGTATTTTGAAAATTTTCAATTCGAGGGTACTTCAGAAATTTCCCATATTGAGGGCATTTTGGTAATTTTACAAGTTAGGGGTAATTTGGTCATTTTTTCCAAATTGGGGGTATTTCGATCATTTCTTAAATTAAGGTTACTGTGGCCATTTCAAACCAAGGTTTTAAAGCGTTTCAAAACAAAATGGCTGGTCCCTTTCGGGTTTTAGTTATGAAGTTTAGCCTATGAATAAGCCGTCTTAGCTGGGGTGAACCGTCACTACGCACCAGGTAGGATTCAGGTGGAGAGGAGGTGAGTCACTAGGACTGCTTAAATACCAAGCTCCCCCTGAGTCCAATCCTAAACATGCGCACAACGGTTGCCACACCCTTAGCTCAGTGACGTACTCACAGGTTTGTTTAGTGGATCATTAAGTCTTATGTACTTGCGTTGGGGTAAGCTATTTGGTCAATTTGGTAATTTTACAAACCAGGGGAAATTTGGTCAATTTACAAATCAGGGGTATTTAGGTCATTTTTCAAATCAAGGTTTAACTTTAGGATTATACAAAATAAGGTGACTGGTCCCTTGCGGGTTGTAAATATCGAATTTAGCCTGTGGTTGAGTCCTCTTGGTTAGGGTGAACCATCACTACGCACCAGGTAGGATTCGAGTGGAGAGGAGGTAAGTCACTAGGACTACTTAAATACCAAGCTCCCCCTGAATCTAATCCTAGACATGCGCACAACGGTTGCCACACCTTTAACTCTGCGACTCACTCACAGGTTTGTTTGGTTAGATTTTAAATTTTATGTAATTCGGTGTTGGAGTATGCTAATCCTAGGGTTCAATAGCTCCTAATCTACTAATCTACATCCCCATAATTCCCACATGCAAACCATACAATGGTTAAGGGTACTTACCTGGTGGACTTCAGGCCGGAGACTCAGGTGCCATGCCAGAAAACCTACTCATTCCTTAGTAAAATCCATCTTCAAAAGAAAGAAAATGTTTTGGGCCCAAAAAGTCCTCAAGGTCCAGTTTTGAACCGGGCTCTGATACCAATTTGAAACACCCCAAACTCAACCCACAATCCCTGACCGGATCAGGCATGTTCCATGAGTAAAACGTAGTTAAGTCTTGTAAGACATTTTTGAAAATCGTGGTGGTTTCAAAGAAAATAGGGTTGGTTTGTTCTCGAGTTAAAAATTTAGTTGTAACTTAATTTTGTACTAAATCCATAATTTCTTATTTTAAAAGTTTCAAGTTAAAGTAATACCAAATTTTAGAGCTTAATGTTATCGTTAACTTGGAAACCATAGGCGTTTGAATTTGAAAACATTCGATGTCGTTTGTAACATACTAGAAATTTAAAACATGAACAAAATGAAACAGATAGGTAATAATGGCCTTATTACATCAAATTATAACCCAAAATAATTTAAAATAGACTTAATTAGAAAAAAACTAAAAAACTGAGCTGTGCATGGCCACCACTAAGTTCCTGCCGACCCGGTCCATCTACTGAGTGCCATCCATAAAAAGTTAGCCCACAAAGGGTGAGTCAACAGACTCAGTGTGTATCACCAACACTAACTCCCAAACAACCAATCATATCATATCACATACGAGCAATTATAAGCAATGATGCAACCCAAACCCACCTAGATATCCATCCTCTACACATCACCCATACCTATCGTCACACCGTGGGGATTACTAAATCGACCCTCCATCCGCTACACACCATCGAAGGCAGTCGCTGCAGTCAACTTGTAACACCCCAAACCCGATCAACACACCACGACCGAATCTAGCATGCCAGAGGTAAAATGTGTTGAAGAAAATCAAGTCACCGATTGAAAACTAGAGAAAACCCTTTGTTGTTCTATGTTTGTAGAAACCAGGTGCATGATTAGTTAAAACCGATTGCATTTGAGTGTAGAACTTAAAATTTGAAACCATTTAAGTGGTCGAAAACATTTGAGTTGTCATTTATTACCAAGTGATGTGTATTACCCGATGGTAAAGTTTTGAAAACCATTGCATTTTGTAGTTTAGGAAACCTTACGCTCATGTTATTAAATTAATCAAGTAACTTACTTAACCATGTTCGAAATCAAATCCAAAACATATAAATAATTCAAAACATAATTTAGAAGGCCTTATTACAAACCCAAATAATAAAAAAGAAATATGAAATAATACCTAATTTAAAAATCCAAGTAAAACCAAATGTTTTAATGCATGGGCCACCTCGAGTCCATCCGGCTCCTCATCCGTGATCTACGAATCACCTGAAAAGATAAGGGAGAAGGTGAGTCACCAAGACTCAGTGCATAAATCCTCCTCCAGGACAAAACAACATACTTACACAAACCATAACCAAGCAATACATATAATGCACCCAAACCTAGCCATCCATACTCCGTTTCTACCCCGTATGGTACCAAACCACTGGTGGTGCCAAACCACTGGTGACCCAAAGTCACAATATCCAATAAAAATGTGGTGCCAAACCACTGGTGACCCAAAGTCACGAAATATCAATAATCCAAGTGTGGGGCCAACCCACGTGTGTACCAAATCACTGGCGACAATCCCGATAAATCAACTGTGGGGCCAACCCAATGTGGTGCTAAGCCACTGGGACGAGTCGCTATGAGGTGCCAAACCTCTGGTGTCCCAAAGACACAAAATAATCTGTGGTACCAAACCAATGGAGGTGCCAAACCTCTGGTGTCCCAAAGACACGGATATCAAATCTTCCTCCTCCTCTCATATCACCCATCACAATGCAAAACTTATGCAAATCATGCCATCATACTTTATTATGAATCATATAGCAAATATATCACAGATCATGGTATTAAGCATCATATAGCAAATCATATCGAAATGGACTTACCCGAATCCTTGCTCATACCCTTACGGTATCATATCAAGATCCACACAATTCTCGACTTTTAACATATTCAGGTTATTAATATATTTACTTAGTTATAAAGTGTGTAAGTTACACACCTGTTACTAGCGCAAGCACTAAATCCCGAAGACCCGATCTCCCACAATAGATCTCCTTGCCCTATATTCGGCCAAACCACAAAACCATTAACAAGGCCATTCGGCCATACCAATAAATCTTGAAGGGTGAGATTACGCACAAACAACTCCACCCTTACCTTTCTGCCTTACGAAACAAATCACAATACCAAAATATGCGAGACTGATTCTCCCCCTACATATGCGAGACTGGCAGCATAGCTGCGATACTGATTAGTGTCGCAACCAGTGCTGATATTGGTGTGTTGGCTGGGTAGGTCAATTTTATCCCCTCATGGTGTGTTAGTTAGTACGGGTGGTGTGTTGGCTGGATTGGGATGGGTTGCATGATTTCATTGTTGCATTTACATCGATATTGCCTTCAGTTGGGCTTAGGCCCACATGTATTCTGTTTCTAATTTTGAAACTATAATGGGCTAAGGCCCACACTACACTGTTACTATTTTGGGTTAAAGCCCATAGTGTTACATTCTTGAAAGGGCTCGGCCCCATCACACTACATATATTCTCGATGAATGATAGGGGATTACACATTAAGTTTTCATAAACTCACCCTTTCTTTTAACTGTACAGGTAATCCCCAGCCTTAGACAATTTGGAGCCGCGAGGGACTCGGAAGTGGCCACACGTTCGCTGATGGTTTTTTTAGTCTTATATATTTCTTTTATATTGGGCTATTGATATTTTCATAGCAAGGCCTCTGGTGATTTTTAATTTCTTTAAGAGGGTATTTAATTTCTTATTTTGAACTGCCAAACAGATACAAACAAGTTTTCACAACTAATAACTGTTTTACAAGGCAAACACATATTTTCAACTTCAAGATAACTAAAATAGACTAGCTTCCGCGAATTTAAACCAAGGGTAATAAACAAGGTAATCGTTTTAATAAGTGTTGGTTTTTATAACTTACCAATTGTTTCCCAAGAAATAAGAACTAAATGGATTTGTACTCAAACGATTTCTCCCATCAACCTTAATTTTGAAAAATACTTCCACGTGACACGCCAGATTTGGTCGTAACGTCAAGATCGGGTTCGGGGTGTTACATGGTAAATAGCCTATTTTTATCCATAAGCGCAGAGACACGGACGTGTGTCTCAGTCGTGTGTAACACACGGTCATAGTACACGGCCATGTGTCCCTTGGTGTTGAAATTGAAATGAAGTCAGTATGCTCCACAAGGGCGTATGCTCGGCTTTGTGGTACAAGTCAGTATACCCCCTAATTGGCACATGGCCTAGCACACAGGTGTGTGACTTGGCCGTGTTGGATAAGTCAGTATACCCTACAGGTTTGGCATGGTTTAACATACGGCCTGGCACACGGGCATGTGTGGCCACTTCGAAGGGAACATGGGCTAGACATACGGGCGTGTGGTTGGCCGTGTGACCCAAGTCAGTATGTGGCCTCTATTTCCACACTGCCTGTAACACGGGCGTGTCTGGTAGCCATGTGAGACACACAGCCTGGCCACACGGGCATGTGTCCATTGATTTGAAGAAAAATTTACTAAGTATTAAAAATTTCCTAAGTTATCGGTTTAGTCTTGAACCACTCTTAAAGCATGTTTAAGGCTTCGTAGGCTCTTAATAGGGACAAATTGATTGAGAATGAATGATGAATGATTGAATTGAGCAAATATATGTTAAATAGTTGTTTAATTATTTTGTAAGTTTGGTAATGCTCTGTAACCTTATTCCCGTGATAAATAGGGTGAGGGGTGTTACATTTATTGGCATCAAAGTTATAGTTTAGTCGATTCTAGGACTAACATAGCACGTATGAGAGTCTAGCTATACATGCCATATATAAACTGTGATAGTGTAATGACTCCTGACATTTGAAAATGTGTTTTTATATAGAGAATGGATTCCAATCGAGCGATAGCTGATGAGGTTGAGAGTAATGTGCCTGCTCCTGCGCAAGGGACAGCGCCATCTAAATCTAAACCTGTAACGGGTAGCCAGAGAAGATAGGCTAAAGAAGCCTTCTTCCAAATGATGAACGAGTGGTTCACTTAATACATTCGTACTGATTCGGCTGCTCAACTACCTCCGCCCCCTCCTGTTCCTCAAAATGTACCTGTAGCTCCTCAAGGAGTCGAGCTTTTAAAATTGAACAAGCCTCCAGTTGATAAGATTCGTAAACACGGGGCAGAAGAGTCCAGAGCTAATGTTGATAATGTCCTTGAGAGAGTCAAGTTTTGGCTTGAAAATACTATCCGAGTGTTTGATGAACCTACGCCAGCTGTAACGCGTAGGTTTGTGCAAGTGTACACAGTCGTTATCAAGTAATTAGTAAGGATCAAGTTATCGTCTCCACAGGGATTGTATTTGTGCTAAGTCACTTAATTTGTAAAATTATATTAACAATTTGGTAAATAAAAACACAATATAGTTGAAAAGTGGTAATTAAAATATATTAAACTAAATGCAATGATCCCTAATGCAAATTATCCTAAGTATGCAAACTATATGAATGAAATAGATTTTAGAAAATTAAACACAATTTGCAACAATTATAACATAAATAAACTAGGGCAATTACTTTAATTAAACTCAATTTATTATTAACATTCTTAATAATATTCGGAAAAACATTCCATGGCAACTCGATATTTCATGAGTTTGGAAACCACATTAGGACCTTTTGGAATCCTTTACTTAGTAAATACGCATTTTACTAATCCTTATTTACTAAGGGTTTCTTAGAATTCGTGTGAGGTAACAGGGACGTGTCAAGTTTGAAACAGTTTAATCACACAAATCTAAAAACTATGCAGATAATAGAGCTTGGTCAGAGTTGTTATGCAACCTACAATTTAATCGGGTCAGGATCTAAATTGAGCATGCACATTTCAATTATGTGTCCATTAGCTGTCGTCTGGTCAAGATCGCTCAACTAATTCAGGTGCATTTCAATCACGTATGAACGAAATATAGACTTGATTTTAATTGAAAATATGATCGATTAAGGCACAAACATTATAAGCATGAATCAAAAAATATTATTTAATCAAAGCAATCATCCTAGCTTAAATACAATTAAGCTAACATTGTTTTAAACAAGAACAAAGAACACATAGCAAACATCTTCAGATTAAAATAAAGAAAAGAAAGATTTAACCCAATTCAGAGTGGCTGTCACCCAAGACTCTGACTGACGAGGCTCCTTCGTTCCTTTGCTTTTCTCCTTTGCTGATGGCTCTCCAAGGTGGCTGACCAAAGGTTCTTTAAGAGGCTTAATTGCTAAAATATCTATGAAGAGATGATGCTAGGTGTGAGAATGGAAAAAGCTACGAGATTTGGAGAGAAGAGAGAATGGTGAATGATGAGAATGAATCAGGAATGATTGAGGGATGATTGAGGGATAATGAATGAGGGAATGAGAGGGTCTTATTTATAGGTGAGGAGAAAGGGATAGTTTGCTAAAAATAGTGGATGTTAACCTCTTCAAATCTCCTCAATTGTGGCCGGCCATGCTTAGCGGCTTTTGAACTGATTTTTGCTTGATTTTTAAGCAATTTTGGATGCCACACAACTCAGGACTGAGACTCATTCAATCATAAATCTTCGAGAAAATCTCTAATTTCTTTAACACTGCAAGGACCTTGTGTAATTAAATCAAAGAATGGTTTAAATAGATAGCCATGTGTAGCCTAATATTGGGTTGACTTGGTCTCCAATTTGGACAGTTTTGTAATCCAACAAAGCTATCAGACCTGTCCAGAATAAATCAACAAGTTAGAGGACCGAAGAATTAAATTTATCCAATTTAATTAATTAATTAAAACCCAAATTATTAATGAAATATTTTAAAATGACTTAATAAATATAATTTTATATTTTATTATTTAATTTAATCATGGATGACCCACTTTATGTCTTAAAAATATAATATATTCAAATTAATATAAAATAAGCCATTTATTGCATGAAAACTATATAGTAAATCATAAAATCACAATTTAATAATTTCTATGTCCTAATTTTATATTTTCACATATTTCATTAATTTATTAAACAATTACTTAGTTTTAACAATGAATTTAAGCAAAAGGTGATAAATTACATAGGAAAAATCCTATATATTTTTCCGTTTACACACCCAAACTTAAATCATTGCTCGTCCAGAGTAATGTTTATGCACAACAAAAAAGTCTTACTAAAGAAAATTTGGTAATTGTATAAGCAGCATCAATCTTAGTACCATAATCATGCATTAATAACTTCATGCTTATCGATCTTTTTTATTAACATGTAATTCATATGCAAACATTCCTTAAGATTATACTAAGCTTCAAATATGCCAACATGAATCATAGTTTGCATGTATGTCACATCCATAGATAACATTCTTCATTCAACATAATTTCCTATCAATCAAGCAAACAATCACAAGGTTTATTTATGATCTTCATATGTTGAACTCAGGACTTCCTCTCCACTAATGT
Source organism: Gossypium rotundifolium (assembly GCA_025506655.1). Classification (NCBI taxonomy): domain Eukaryota; kingdom Viridiplantae; phylum Streptophyta; class Magnoliopsida; order Malvales; family Malvaceae; genus Gossypium; species Gossypium rotundifolium. Next base: position 37,517,863 of record CP106734.1, read on the forward strand.
AGGTGACATAATCATCAAATCAATAGGTCTTTTATAAGGTTGTATTGGGGCCCAGTTAAAGGTAGGGATTTTAAGAGATGGGACATTTTGGTTTTAAAAAATCTTAACCTTTAACTTAGTATTAGTTTTCTCGTAATACAACCTTTTTCTTTAAGTGAACCTTTGGAACACCCCCAAACTTATTTTGAACTCAAGCTCACACATTTTTCCTTTTTTTGGAGACTGAGAAAACTTTTCTTCGCTCTTTTTTTTTTTAGCATGAGCACGTACATCTTTATAAAAATTTCCTCAAATGTTGATTCCCAAGAAAACTTTAGTTAATATAGGTGCACAAAATTAGGATAACTTTAAAAATATGGTAATTGGCTTATAATGTAGGTTCATTAAAAAAAAAACAAGCCTTTAAGCCCAAAGTTACAGTTTCAAGGGTCTAATATCATAGAGTTGGCTTGAAAAGGTTCAAACAGTTCAAAGAAATAGTGCCTATATCATTTTAGATTTTTATGTCCCCTAGGATTTCGCCTCAAGAAATTCTAAAGATATAAACTTTCATGCATGTCTAATCTCAAAAGAAACTAAGTTTTCATGGAAAACATTACTAAGGCTAAGATCATACAAGCATTCCATTCTTCATGATAACATACTTTCACTTAGATAAAAATCATCATTCATACTTTCATACAAACTATCTCAATAACAAAAAATATCTCTAAACATTTCATTTATTAAAACATACTTATGAAAGAAATGATTGAAACATACTTGAAAAATTTAAAAGTTTGAGCAATTTATTTGCTTTACCCCCTCTTAAAAAGAAGCAATGTCCTCATTGCAAGAACAAAGTAATGAATGAAAACTGAACACTAGGTAGGGTTGTAAAGAAAGAGAGGTGAGTCATTAAGACTGCTTAAATACCAAGTCTTCCCTAATAACTCAATCCTAGACAAGTTCATTCCCATTACCACATCACTTAGTCTTATTCTTTCTAAAGAAGTGTTAAATTTGTTCATGCTTGCTATGTTTTATTCTACATAAATTAAATCCTAATTACAAAAGAAATAAATTCCTAATGACCTAAAAATAATTAAATAAATAACAAGACAAGAATCCCCCCTTTTATTTTTTTGACTTATTCCCCTTGTCTTCTTTAGCTCCATCTCCGCCTGCATAGTCAGTATCTTCAGTCCATGTCTCAAAAATAGCATCTGGGAACTCAAGAACAAAAATATTAGAGATATTCTTAAAAGTATTTTGAATTGAGTCATCTCTAATTTTTGCATATTTCCAGTAAGTTTGTTGTTGATTGTGCGTGAACTTGCACATATCGATCAAAATTGACAACTCTGATTTCCTTGAAGTACTTGCAGAAGTCGGCATGGGAGTTGTATATTCAGGTTCAACACTTAGCTTGACTGGTTCTTCTTCGGGTTTAACCCTTGGTTCAGGAATGTTCGGTTCCTTATCAGATTCTTCCTCTTCAGTGTCTATAATAGAATTTGCTTCAGTTTTAGTTCCATCCGTTGACTCCTCGATATCCGGCTCAGTTGGCTCTTCTTGCTCGCCTTGATTCAGCTCATGCACCCTTTCTACTAATCTTTCAATATCATAATTTGTAATGCAGCCTTGAACATATCGCCCCTTTAGATTTTCTTGTGTTTTAACATGGGCCTTTAAGCAAAGTGAAGTGATTAATGATGGGAAATAAGCACTTCTTGCCTTCTTTTTAGCACAATCGTGAATCTCCTTGAGGATAATTTTCCCAACATTAATGGACTTTTCTATCAAAATTGCATATAAAAAAAGCATCCGTTCCATCGAGATGGTGGAACTATGTAAGATAGGCATAAAACTGTAGCGAACGAAATAAAACCATACCTTTGCTACTGGTTTTAAGTATTCTCTCCAACAAGAATGGCTCCCATACTTTCTTATAATCCATTGGAATCCCGGATTTGTCCCAACATCAAGCACTTATTGAAAAAAATCCCAATTGATATTGTTCATCATAGGGTAGTACTCATCTTCTTCAACATCAAGTAAATTAAACAAATCATTGATGGACTTAGAAGTAAGAGGTACCTTTTTCTTTCGAACGATGACTTCAGTAGCATCTTGTGTAGTCAAACTAGCATAGAATTCTCAAACTAGTTTACATCAGAAAGTGAACGAGCATCAAAAAATCGTTCCCACTTGAGAGAATTGATTTTTTTTTTCTAATCGGTATAGGAACAACCATCAAATCATTATTCTTCAAGTCAAAACCTTTTTCTGGCATTATAGGTTGATGCTTGAAGATTGAATCAAATCTCTCTTTCACTTTTTCATCGATCAAAATTGGGTTTTCAGGAGTAGTCTTTGAAGATTTGGTTCTTTTGCGAGACATGGTATCTTTTCCCAAAAATTCGGCAAAGATTTTGGATAAGAGAGAAAAGAGAAATCAGCAAAGTGGGTAGAACTTGCTACGGCAAAAATCTTGTGACGAAAATAGGGAATTTTGGCAAAAAGGGAAGAGAACTAAGGTTTCTTTCGGGATTTGAGGTTGAAGGCACAAAAGGGAGATTTAAGGATTCTTAGGATGTAATAAAATTGCTTTGAAGGATATGAAAATTAGTAGAATGGAGAGGGGTTTATATAGGGAAAAACTAGGGCAACATGTAGCAAAAAAGTAGCTACATTAGGGTTACTTGGGCGGCAAGCAATGGGTGTGATGGCAAGGCATGGATTTTCCCTCTTTTTTGCTGTCTTGTGCCTCAAACTCAGACTGTATCTTATTAAAAAAAATGATTAGTACTTGGGCCAAATTTGACCCCCTTTATTAACATAAAAATTTAAAATTTAAACAGAACAAATGAAACTTAAAAATTTTAAATCTTAATCTTAAAAATTTTAAATCTTAATTAGAAAATTTCTTCTTCACAAATTACATTAAATTAATTCCCAGGAAAGATTGGAGGGGTCACAATGGTCCCACTTAAGTTCCAATCTCCTTAGAAAAAATTAATTAAATGTAATAAGTTAAGAAAATAAGTTCTAATTATTTATTTATTTACAAAATGAGTTCATGAAAATTAAGGTCATTAATTTGAGCGAGGATTCAACTCGCTCAACTTCACCATCCCAGTAGTGTTTGAGATGTTGACCATTAACTTTAAATGTACCTCCGTAATTATTGTATAATTCAATAGCTCCATAAAGATAAACTCAATAGATGGTATAAGGTCCTTTCCATTAGGATTTAATCTTCCTAGGGATAACTTCAACCTTGAATTAAACAACAAAACCTTCTGACCTTCTTTAAACTTGCGAGGTTGTATATGACTATCATGCCATCTCTTTGATCTTTCTTTACACATTTTGGCATTCTCATAGGAAAACAACCTCAACTCTTCCAACTCATCAAGTTGTAACATCCTTCTCTCATCGGCTTGCTTAAGATCAAAGTTAAACTGCTTCAAAGCCCAGTGAGCTTTATTCTCCAACTCTAATGGTAAATGACATGCCTTTCCAAAGACTAACTGATAAGGAGTCATTCCTAATGGTGTCTTAAATGTTGTTCAATAGGCCTATAATGCATCATCGAGCCTTCGAGTCCAATCTTTTCTACTAGGGCGTACTACATTTTCAAGAATACCTTTGATTTCGCGATTCACTCTTTCAACTTGCCTATTAGACTAGGGGTGATAGACAGTAGCAATCTTGTGCTTCACACCATATTTGTCAAGCAACCACTTAAGCCATTTGTCCACAAAGTGAGAACCTTCATCACTAATAATAGCTCTTCGTATCCCAAATCATGTAAACACATGCTTATGTAGGAATCGCATGACTACCTTAGCATCATTTGTAGGGTATGCTTCAGCTTCAACCCACTTGGATACATAGTCCACAGCAACTAAGATGTATTTGTTCCCATACGAAGAAGGAAACGAGCCTAAGAATTTAATTCCCTATACGTCGAACAATTCAATCTCCAAAATGTTTGTCAAGGGCATCTCATTCCTCTTTGATATATCTCTAGTCCTTTGGCATTTATCACAGTTCTTCACATAAGCATAAGCATCTTTAAATAGTATAGGCCAAAAGAAACCTACTTGCAAAATCTTTGCTGCAGTACGTGAACCACCAAAGTGTCCCCCACTTAGAGATGAATGGAAATGATACAAGATATCAGCAATCTCACTATCAGCTACACACTTTCGGATTATATTATCTGCACATTGTTTAAAAAATCGGATCCTCCCAAAGATAATACCGACTGTCATGAAGGAATTTTTCCTTTGTTGGTATGTCATTTCTCGAGGAATTATTCCACATGCAAGATAATTGGCAAAATCAACAAACCAAGGAATTTCATGAATTCGATTTACCTCAAATAAGTGTTTATTTGGGAAATTCTCGTTGATAGGCACACATGACTAAGTTACCTCATCTTCCTCCAACCTCGACAGATGATCAGCTATTTGATTTTTAACACCTTTTTCTGTCTTGGATCACAAGGTCAAATTCTTGAAGTAAAAGTATCCAACGAATTAGCCTTGGTTTTGCATCTTTCTTCGTGAGCAAGTATTTAGTGGACGTATGGTCAGTAAATACTATAACATTGGTACCTATAAGATATGAGTAGAATTTGTCAAAACCAAAAAATATAGTGAAGAGTTCCTTTTCAGTTACCGTATAATTGAGTTGGGCTCCCTTCAAAGTTCTACTTGCATGGTAAATAGGGTGAAACACTTTGTTTCTTCTTTGACCCATCACAGCTCCAACGACATAGTCACTTGCATCGCACATCAACTCAAAAGATGAGTTCCAATCAGGTGTAACAATTATTGGGGCTGAGATTAACTGCTTCTTTAGATCTTCAAAAGCTTTCAAACATGCTTTGTTGAAATCAAACACTGTATCTTTCTCTAACAACAAACACAATGATTTAGAAATTTTTGAGAAATCTTTGATAAACCTTTGGTAAAAACTGGCATGGCCTAAGAAACCTCTGACTCCTTTCACATTTCTTTATCGACTCCAATTCCTTTCTTTGAGATCTTATGACCTAAGACAATCCTTGCCTTGACCATAAAATGGCATTTTTCCCAATTAAAGACAAGATTCGTCTCTTCGGATCTCTTCAGTACCTTAGCCAAATTACTCAAACAGATATCATAAGTGTTACCCAAAATATAAAAATCATCCATGAAAACCTCAACAAAATTTTCAACCATATCAGTAAATATTGCCATCATGAATCGTTGAAAAGTTACAGGTGCATTGCATAAACCAAAAGGCATTCGCCTAAAAGCAAACGTACCGTATGGACAAGTAAAGGTTGTTTTATGTTTGTCCTCTAGGGCTACAACTATTTGTTTATATCCCGAATAGCCATATAAAAAATAATAGAATTCATTACCTACCAGTCAATCTAACATCCAATCCATAAAAGGCAACAGAAAATGGTCCTTCCGAGTGGCTTTGTTCAACTTTCTGTAATCAATACAGATTCTTGAACTTGTAACAGTTCTCATTGGAATTAACTTGTTATGCTCATTTTCAACAATCGTGATTCTACCTTTCTTCGGCACACATTTCACTAGACTTACCCACGAACTATTTGAAATAAGATAGATGGTTCCTACATCTAACCATTTAATCACTTCTTTTCTCACAACTTCTTTCATAATAGGATTGAGCCTCCTTTGCCCATCAATTCGAGCTCTTTCACCTTCTTCTAAAATGATTTTATGCATGCAAAAAGAAGGGCTTATACCTCAAATATCAACTATGGTCCAACTAGTTGCTTTCTTAAATTTCTTTAAAACAGCAATTAGTTGCTCATCTTGGTATTTCGTCAGTTTCACTGAAATAATCACATGCAAAGTAGAACAGTCACCTAAATAAACATATTTCAAATGGGAAGGAAGTACCTTTAGTTCGAGTTTAGGTGGTTCTTCAATTGACAACTTGGGTTGCACAAATTCTCTGACTTCCAACTCCAACGGTTCAAACTGTGTGGATTGAATAAAATTTCTCAGAATGGCTTCCATAAAAGCCATGTTTTCTTCACCTTCTTCACCCTCAAAGGGTCAAGATCTAAGGCTTTCTCCAGTAGATCTTCTTCAAAATTACTTTCCATAGAAACCAAGGTTTCTATCTCTTCCATAATTGAACACTCTTCTGCCAGATCGAGAAATTTCATCGCTTTAAGAATGTTAAAGGTTACCTGATCGTCCTGAACTCTCATGGTGAGTTCACCTTTCTGCACATCAATTAACGTTCTTCCCATGGCTAAGAAAGGTCTCCCAAGGATGATCGACACTTCCTTGTCTACTTTAAAATCTAAAACAATGAAATCAGCAGGAAAAATAAATTTATGAACTCTTACCAAAACATCCTTAATCTTTCCTTCGGGATATGCTAAAGATCGATCCGCTACCTGAAGCGTCACAATTGTAGGTCTTACTTCACCTATCCCTAACATCTTGAAAATAGACTTAGGCATCAAGTTGATACTCGCTCCCAAGTCACACAAAGCTTTACCACAGTAAGATTCACTAATGTTACAAGGTATAGTAAATCTTTTTGGGTCTTTCAATTTCAGTGGCAGTTTGTTCTGTAGGAACCTACTATTCTCCTTTGTCAAGGCAACAGTCTCATACTCACTCAGCCATTTCCTCTTTGACAGTATATCTTTCATAAACTTCACATAATTCATCATTTGTTCTAAAGCCTCCACCAACGAAATATTGATGTGTAACTACTTCAGAACATCCAAAAACTTCTTGAATTACACATCATGTTTCTACTTGTGTTGCTGCGATCTTTTAGAATATAGAGGTGATAGAACTTTTGGTTGAACCGGACAACTTTTTTGAGTAGGTAAATCTGTATCCAAAGAAGATGTTAAAATATCTGAATTCACTAGGTTAGGGTCTACCTTGTCAGACTTTACAGATTCTGATTCCTTTGGTGTAGGAATTTCAACAGCTGGTTGATTCTTCTTAACGGGCTTATTTTTGACATTAATCAATCGGGGTTCCAAAATTTTACCACTTCACAATGCACTGCCTTGATATGTTCTTTACCCAAATTTTTTGGATTCTCAGTATCGCTCAACAAGGTTCCTTGTGGTCTATTATGAAGCTCCGTAGCTAACTGACCCATTTGGTTCTCCAAATTTATCAGTGTTGCTACTTGGCTTTGGATCAAAGCATCATTTTTTGTCATGTACACTTTTAACAAGTTCTTCAAATTGTTTGATGCCTCAGCTTGAGGTGGTTTTAGAGCTTGCTGATTAAACTCTTAAGATTGGTTGGGTCTTTGCTGTAATAAGTTGTTGTTCAGTCTATTTCCTTGGTTGCTCCAAAAAAAGTTAGGATGATTACGCCATGAAGGATTGTAGAAGTTTGACTAGGGTCCTTGTCTAGTCTTATTTTGATGTTGGTTCCCCACATAGTACACTGACTCGGATTCGATGGTTAATTCTCAAAAGAATAACCTTCCTTACAGTACACACAAGAAACTACTTCAAACAGCTTTGGTGGCTGAGCTACAAAATTGTTAGCACTATTAGCGGTAAACTATTTTAACATAGAGAAAATAGACGATATCTGAACTGATAAAGAAGTGAGGGCATCGACTTCATGAACTCCAACTAGACGTCTTCCTAAAGCTATTTGATTTGTTGGCTATTAATAGTTATTACTCGCGATCCTTTCAATTATCTTATAAGCCTCATTATAAGACTTAGACAAAATTGCACCATTCGCGGAAGCATCTACCATCAATCTTGTATGTGCATTGAGACCATTATAGAATGTCTCCAACTAGATACAATGAGGAATCCCATGATAAGGACACTTGCGAAGTAACTCCTTGAATCGCTCTCAAGCCTCATACAAAGACTTGTCATCCAATTGTTGGAAAGTTGTGATCTCATTCTTCAACTTAGTGCTTTTGCTAGATGGGAAATACTTAACCAAAAATCTCTCTGCTAATTCTTCCCAAGTAGATATGGAACTTAGTTGCAATGAATTGAGCCATGCTCATGCTCGATCTTGCAACGAGTACGGAAAAAACTTTAACCTCAGTGCATTTTTAGTTACACTGACTATCTTGAATGAATCACTCACCTCCATAAACAATTGAAGGTGGAGATGTCGATCTTCTGTGGGCATACCACTGAATTGGCCCACCATTTGTAGCATTTGAAACATCACTGGTTTCAATTCAAATTGGGTTGCCACAATATCTAGCCTTCTAATTCCTAGATTTAATTCACTAAAAAGTGGCACAGCATATTGTCTGATGCATTAATCCTTATCATCGACAATAAGGATGGGATTTCGGGACCCTAGTCAAAATAGTGGTTTTGAGACCACAAATTTGAGGTCAGAGAAATGATTTAATATTATTTTTGATGTTTTTGGTATGTGATAAAGTATGTGTAAAGTTCTGTGTGAAAACTTTATCATTTGAGTGCCGATTTGTGAAAAATGATTTAATTGCATAAAATGTAAAAGTTGTGTGCTAGAGATGAAAGTGCTTAAATACTATGTTTTGAGATGTGTGAGGTCCTTATTATGGAAATGGACCATTAGTTGTGTAAGTGGTCATAAATGACCTTATAATGGATGATTTTATAAGTATAATAATAAGGTTAAATTGGTAAAATGATAATTAAGTTAATATTAATTAAAACAAAACATGAATTAGTGGTATTTGTGTTCATCTTTGCTGAAAATACAAAGGAAAAAGAAAAGAAAAAGAATCTTAGGGTTTGACACTAATCTTGACTAATTGAGGTATGTTTTGAGCTTAGTTTTTGATGAGTTTTATGCTTTTTGTGTTCTATCAAGCCCATGCCTCATTTTTGAAATTGATAATGATTTTGAGATGTGCCATTGATGAATATGTGAGCTTTGTGTTGATAGTTGGTGAAATATGAAAGCTTGATGGATGATAAACATAGTTGGTATTTGGAACTTTTTATGAAATTGGTTATTAAGGATTAATTTGTGAAAATGAAACTTTGAAGGGTTAAAATGCTAAATAAATGAAAGATATGGGCTGCTAGGGACTAGTATGAAATTCGGCTAAGCTTGGGTGTAAATAAATTATATGTATTTTGTGTAATTGTGAAATAGGGACTAAAATGTTAAAAAGTGAAATTATAAGGGCTTAAGTGTAAAATGCTTTAACTATGTATTGAGAATTGTTTTGGATGAAAATGTGATTGAGTGAGTTGAATTTGATATTATATAGATTAAGAAAAGAGATTCGGACCGAAATCGAGGCAAAAACAAAATGCTTGATTGATCGACTAGTGTCGCTATTTTTACGTTTGAGGTAAGTTCTTGTATAATACGTATTAATTAAATAATGTTCATACGTATTGGTTGCGCGAGGTTGGTTTTTGGGACATATAGTATCAGCTGTGGGGATACGAGTTGAACCGAGCAAAATTTTAGAAATTTTAAATTGAAAACCTCTGAAAAATGTGTCTGAAGTCCGCAGGTTTCTAGGACTAGCAGGATATTATAGACGATTTGTGAAAGGTTTCACAATGATTGCAACTCCATTGACGAAATTGCTATAGAAAGATATTAAATTTGAGTTGTCGGGAAAGTGTCAGCAAAGTTTTGAACAATTGAAAGTATTGTTGACAGAGGCACCAGTGTTAGTTCAACTTGAATTGGGTAAGGAATTCATATTTTATAGTGATGCATCATTGAATGGTTTAGGCTATGTGTTGATGCAAGAAGGCAAAGTTATAGCTTATGCTTCGAGATAGTTAAAACCACATGAAAAGAAGTATCCAACACACGATCTTGAATTAGTAGCTATTGTATTTGCATTGAAGATTTGGCGTCACTATTTATTTGGTGGGGAATGTCACATTTATACTGATCACAAGAGCTTGAAATATCTGATGACTTAGAAAGAATTAAATTTGCGACAGCGAAAATGGTTTGAATTGTTAAAAGATTATGAATTAGTAATTGACTATCATCCGGAAAAGTAATGTTGTTGCTGACGCTTTGAGCTGAAAGTCTTTATTCGCTTTAAGAAAAATGAATACTCAGATAAAATTGTATGATGATGGTTCGATGTTAGCCAAATTAAAAGCAAGACCATTGTTTTTACAGCAGATTTGTGATGCTCAAAAAGTTGACAATGAAATGCTAGCAAAACAAGTTCAGTGTGGTTTGAATTCTAATTTAGAATTTTGAGTTGATAATGATGATTGTCTAAGATTTTGAGATCGGATTTGTGTTCTGAGAAATTTAGAGTTGATTCAGTTGATTTTGAACGAAGCTCATAACAGTCATTTATCGGTTCATTCGGGAAGTACGAAAATGTATAATGATATGAAACAGTTTTATTGGTGGCTTAGAATGAAAATAGATATCTCTGATTTTGTTTCGAAATGTTTGATCTGTCAGCAAGTTAAAGTTGAACATCAGGTACCTTCGGGTTTACTATAGTCGATCATGATTCCTGAGTGGAAATGGGAGAGAATCACGATGGACTTTGTGTTGAGATCACCCTTGTCTCCAAGAAAGCATGATACAATCTGGGTGATAGTTGATAGATTAACGAAATCAGCTCATTTTATTCCAATGAGAATAGATATTCGCTTGATAAGTTGGCTGAATTGTATGTTTTTGAGGTGGTGTGATTGCACATGTACCATTATCTATTGTGTCTGACATCGATCTGAGGTTTACTTCGCAGTTTTGGAAGAAACTGCAAGAGGCTTTAGGTACAAAGTTGCACTTCATTATTGCTTTTCATCTGCAAATGGATGGTCAATCTGAGGGGATCATTCAGATTCTCGAGGATATGTTGAGATGTTGTATTCTTGAGTTTGAAAGTACGTGGGAAAAGTACTCACCGTTGATTGAATTTGCATATAATAATGGCTTTCAATCAAGAACTAAAATGGCACCATATGAGGCTCTTTACGGTCGTAAATGCAGAAGTCCATTGTATTGGATTGAGCTTAGTGAGAATAAGATTCACGGGGTTGACTTGATAAGAGAGACTGAGCAAAAAGTGAAAGTGATCCGTGATAGTTTGAAAGCAGCATCTGATTGACAAAAATCATATGTAGACTTGAAACGAAAAGATATTGAGTTTGAGATTGGGGATAAAGTGTTTTTGAAAGTATCTCTTTGGAAGAAAGTACTCCGTTTCGGCAGAAAAGGCAAGTTGAGTTTGAGATTCATTGGGCCATATGAGATTATCGAACATATTGGGTCAGTTGCTTATAGATTTTTGTTGCCACCTGAGTTAGAGAAGATTCATAATGTGTTTCACGTATCGATGCTTCGACGATACAGATATGACCTATCGCATGTGATTGCTCCTACTGAAGTTGAGATTCAGTTTGATCTATCGTATAGCGAAGAACCGATTTGAATTCTAACTCGTGAGATTAAAGAATTAAGAAATAAGAAAATTGCTTTAGTGAAAGTGTTGTGGTATAGACACAGGGTTGAAGAGGCTACGTGGGAGCATGAGGATACTATGAGAGAGCAATACCCAAATCTATTCACTGGTAAGATTTTCGGGGACGAAAATCCCTAAGGGGGAGAGTTGTAACAGCCCGGTTTAGACCCTAGTTGGAACAGTGGTTTCGAGCCCACAAATTCAAGCTCAGAGAAATAATTTAATATTATTTTTTATGTTTGTGTATGTGATAAAGTATGTGAGAAAGTTTTGTGTGAAAGTTTTATCATTTGAGTGCAAATTTGTGAAAAATAATTTAATCGCATAAAACGTAAAAGTTGTGTGCTAGAGGTTAAAGTGCTTAAATGCTATGCTTTGAGATGTGTGAGGTCCTTATTATGGAAATGGACCATTAGTTGTGTAAGTGGTCATAAATGACCTTATAATGGATGATTTTATAAGTATAATAATAAGATTAAATTGGTCAAATGATAATTAAGTTAATATTAATTAAAACAAAACATGAATTAGTGGCATTTGTGTTCATCATTGCCGAAAATACAAAGGATAAAGAAAAGAAAAAGAGTCTTAGGGTTCGGCACTAATCTTGGCTAATTAAGGTATGTTTTGAGCTAAGTTTTTGATGATTTTTATGTTTTAGTGATCGTTGCTTTGTGTTCTATCAAACCCATGCCTCATTTCTAAATTTGGTAATGATTTTGAGATGTGCCATTGATGAATATGTGAGCTTTGTGTTGATAGTTGGTGAAATATGAAAGCTTGATGGATGATAAATATATTTGGAATTTGGAATTTTTTATGAAATTGGTTATTAAGGACTAATTTGTGAAAATGAAACTTTGAAGGGTTAAAATGTGAGATAAATGAAAGATATGGGCTGCTAGGGACTAGTATGAAATTCGGCTAAGCTTGGGTGTAAATAAATAAATTTTGTGTATTTTGTGTAATTGTGAAATAGGGACTAAAATGCTAAAAAGTGGAATTATAAGGGCTAAAGTGTAAAATGCTTTAACTATGTGTTGTGAATTGTTTTGGATGAAAATGTAATTGACTGAGTTGAATTTGATATTATATAGATAAAGAAAAGAGAGATTTGGACCGAGATCGAGGCAAAAACAAAGTGCTCGATTGACCGACTATTGTCGTTGTTTTTACGTCTGAGGTAAGTTCGTGTATAATACGTATTGATTAAATAATGTTCATATGTGATGAAATGAATAGAAATGTGATTGTGGAGTTTGGAAATGTGAAATGCGAGTTCGAAGATATGTGGCACTAAGTGTGCGTAAATAGAATAGTTACTGCGATGAATTGCACTAAGTGTGCGAGATAAATAAATGAATCGGCTATACTAGTTGGCACTATGTGTGTGATATTGAGACAGCTTCAGTTTAATGTGATGGCACTAAGTGTTCGGTACTATTGTAGCTTTGGCTAATTAAATGGCACTAATTGTGCGAATTTATTGAACATTTTAAGAGGATTGAACGAATTATGGCATCGTGCATTGAGTGGTAAATGTGATAGATAAATACGTGATAGTACAGGTATGTACAAAACCTATGTGGTTGATGATATTGTGTATGAGGATGATTATGTGAATGAATGATGAAATGGGTTGAATTGAATAGCATTATAAATGATTGTACATGAAAATATAGATGTGGTATGAAAGTGAGTAATAGCTATGGGTGAGATTGAGTAGTGATATGAATTGAACTAAGTGATAGTTAATTTTGTATATTGAATTTGAATTGTTGAGATAATTGTGTTATATTACAAACTTACTAAGCTTACTGTATGAAGTTTTTCTCTATTTTACAATGTCATTAAAGCTAGCTCAGATCCGGGGCGATTCAATCACACTATCAGACATATATTTTGGTACCTTTTTGGAAGTTGTATTATGATATATAGCATGTCTAGGCTAGTAAGGTTGTGGAATTATTTTGATACATATTTTGCTTTGTGATAATGGTGTAAGTAATGTATAAATATGGTCTTGTGTGAGTGGCCATTAGGGTATGTTTGGGTGATACTGAAATGGTATATTTCATACTTGATTTGGTAGTTGAGAATGGTGATTGAGATGTATGTTATTGATGTTGAAATTGAGCATGTAGGAATGACCCAAAATGGGTGGCAAAGTGGCCTTGCAAATAGCCTATAACTTCCCACACGGGTGAGCACACGGGCTTGTGTCTCAACTGTGTTCTTCGCTGTCCATTTTTGTAACAAGCCAGACTTGCACACAGGTCAATCACATGGTCGTGTGATAGGCCGTGTGATCCAAGTCCGTACTGTACATGGGCCAAACACACGGGCATGTGAAAGGCCATGTGATCCTATTCAGTGTTGCACACGGGGTAAGGCATGGTTTAAGATATGGCTGTGTGAGGCACACGGTCTATCCATACAGGTGTGTACCCTATTTTAGAAGAAAAATTTTCTAAGTATTGTAAAGTTTTTGTATGAGATAGGTTTAGTCTCAAACCCTCTTTAAAGCATGTTTAAGGTCTCGTTGACCTACTAAAGGGACTTTGTGCTATTGATTACTATGATGTGTTGATGTGTGAGCCAGGATGGTATAAATGTTATGATTTGACCGATAATACCTCGTAACCTAGTCCGGTGATGGATACGAGTTATGGGTGTTACAGTCTGAGCATGTTGAGCGTTTGAGGATTGTGTTGCAGACCTTGAGAGATAAGCAATTGTATGCTAAATTTAGCAAATGTGAGCTCTGGCTCCGGGAAGTTGGATTTCTAGGACATATTGTTTCATCAGAAGGTATTAAAGTTGACTCAATTAAGATTTCTGCTTTTGTTGATTAGAAACCTCCCAAAAATGTGTCTAAAATTCGTAGTTTTCTGGGATGAGCGAGCTATTACTGAATATTCGTGAAAGGATTTTGAATGATTGCGACACCGATGACATGACTACTTCAGAAAGATGTGAAATTTGAATGGTCAAAAAAATGTCAGCAGAGTTTCGAAGAATTGAAAGCATTGTTAACTGAAGCACCAGTTCTGGTTCAACTTGAATCGCGGAAAGTGTTTGTGATTTATAGTGACGCATCATTAAACAGTTTGGGTTGCGTATTGAAGCAAGAGAGAAAAGTTGTAGCTTATGCCTCTAGACAGTTGAGACCGCATGAAAAGAACTATCCAATGCATGATTTAGAGTTGTCTGCTATAGTTTTTGCATTGAAAATCTGGCGTCATTATTTGTACGGTGAAAAATGCAACATCTTTACTGATCATAAGAGTTTAAAGTATATTATGACTCAGAAAGATTTGAATTTGCGACAATGGAGATGGCTCGAGCTACTAAAAGATTATGAATTGGTGATTGATTATCATCCGGGGAAAGTAAATATGGTTGCGGATGCTTGGAAGAGAAAGTCTTTGTTTACATTACGAGCAATGAATACTCAACTGATGATTTGTGATGATGGGTCTATTTTAGCTGAACTAAAAGCTAAACCGGTATTTTCAACAAATCTGTGAAGCTTAGAAAAATGACCGTGAATTGCAATTTAAATGGACTCAATGTGAGACTATCCCTAATTCAGAGTTTTAGATAGAGCCGATGACTGTTTAAGGTTCCGGAATAGAATTTGCATACCTAGAAATTCAGAACTCATTTAGAAGATTTTGCACGAAGCGCACAATAGCTATTTATCTATTCATCCGGGGAGTACCAAAATGTACAACAATTTGAAATAGTTTTATTGGTGGCAAGGCATGAAACGAGCTATTTCAGAGTTTGTCTCTAATTGTTTGATTTGTTAGCAAGTCAAAGCTGAACATCAAGTACCATCGGGTTTACTGTAGCCTATGATGATTCTCGAGTGGAAATGGGATAGAGTAACAATGGATTTTGTGTCGAGATTTCCCCTAACTCTGAAAAAGAAAGATGCTATCTGGGTTTTCGTTGATTGATTAACGAAATATGCTCATTTCATACCAGTACACACAAATTACTCACTTGATAGATTAGTTGAATTGTACATTGCTGAGATCATTAGATTGCATGGGTTGCTAGTTTTGATTATTTCGGATAGAGATTTGAGGTTTACGTTGCGGTTTTGGAAGAAATTACAAGAAGCTCTGGGTACAAAGTTTAATGTCAGTACAGCTTTTCATCCGCAAACCGACGGATAGTCTGAGCGAGTAATTCAGATTCTCGAGGATATGCTCTGATATTGTTTTTTGGAATTCGAAGGCAATTGCAAGAAATATTTGCCGCTAGTTGAATTTGCATATAATAACATCTTTCAATCGAGTATAAAGATGGCACCGTACGAAGCCTTGTATGGTCGTAAATTTCGAACTCTATTGTACTGGATTGAACTTAGCGAAAGATAGATTCATGGGGTTGATTTGATTAAAGAAACCGAAGAGAAAGTGAAAATAATTCGGGACTGTTTAAAAGCAGCTTTAGATCATTTAGAAATCGTATGTGGATTTGAAACGAAAAGATATTGAATTTCAAATCGGTGGCAAAGTCTTTTTGAAAGTGTCTCCGTGAAAGAAAATTGTTAGATTTGGTCGGAAAGGCAAGTTGAGTCCATGTTTCATCGGGCCATATGAGATCATCGAAAGAATAGGGCTAGTGGCATATCGACTAGTGTGACCTATTGAATTAGAAAAGATCCACAACGTGTTTCTGTATCGATGTTGCACTGATATAGATCTGATCCATTTCATGTGATTTCTCTAGTAGATGTTGAGATATAGCCTGATATGACGTACAACGAAGAATTGATCAAAATTTTAGCTCGTGAAACCAAAGAATTGAGAAATAAATGCATAACCCTAGTGAAAGTTCTTTGGCATAAACACGGGATCGAGGAAGGCACGTGGGAACCCGAGGAAGTTATGAGAAAACAGTACTCTAACATTTTCACTGTTAAGATTTTCAAGGACGAAAATCGCTAAACGGTGAGAGTTGTAATAGCCTGTTTTTGGTCAAATCAGAACAGTTATTTCGAGACCACAAATTCGAGGTCAAAATATTTATTTTATTATTATTTTAATTTTTACAGCATGATTGAATGATTGTATGAAAATTTCGTTAAGAAATTTTATCGTTTAAATGGTCAATTTGAGAAAATGGATTAAATCGCGTAAAGTTTAAAATTGATGTTCTAGTAGCTAAAAGTGCCTAATAGCTATGGAACTTAAAAGAGGAGGTCCTTATGTTGTAATTAGACCATCCTTTAAGTAAGTGGACATTTATGGACACATTATTTGGTGTTTTAAAGATTAATTATTAAGGTTAAAATAGTAAAATAATTAATAAACATAATAATAAGTGAAACAAAACAAATTCCTTTTGTAACACCCCAAACCCGGTCAATACGTTTCGACCAAATCTGGTATGATACAAGAAAGGTAGTTACGAAATTTTAGGGAAAACATTGCAACCTAAAAAAAAACTTTTCGCATAGTGAATCCATCTTAGAGATAATTTAAAATTTTGTTGAAAGGTTTCTTACTAACTTCTGTTGTTAATTCGAACTAAAAGTCGTAAACAGGTTCACTTCTACGGAAGTCGAAATGAGGGAATTTCATAAACGTGATATTTTGAAAATAGTGTTTGTGGTTTTAAGCAAACTTTTCGAATTTGAATTATTACTCTGCATGTTATTTGTTTGTTAGTATTTTGGAAAACATTTATTTATATTTTGAGAAAAACTTAGTGTTAAGCATCTCATAACATATTAGTGAAATCCCAAATTGAATCAAACCCAAATTAAAGTTATGGAGGCCTTATTACAAAACAAAATCTCAAATTAAAGTAAGGTTAAAAGAAAGAAACGAAATTTACAGAAGAAACATTGCATGGCCACCTTGAAGTCCTCCTAGGCTCCCAATCCGCAACTAAGAGTTACCTGCAAAATTAAGCGGAGTGGTGAGTCACCAAGACTCAGTGTGTATATCCCCTTATAACGCAATCTGTGCCTCAAGCCCACAGATGCCCATTGGGCCTTAGCTCACATAAGATAGCATTTTAAACATGTATGCAATGCAGCCTAACCAAACCTAGTTTTCCGTCCTCTAGGTCACCTGAATCAGCCAAACACCCGTGGCATCAAGCCACTATGGTCCCAGACTACTTGTGACAGAGTCACAGAATATATAAATGTGGGACCAACCCACTGTGGTCCCAGACCACTGTGACAATCTCTGATAAGTATATGTGGGGCCAACCCACTTTGGTCCCAGACCACTGAGATGAGTCACTGATAAATATATGTCTACGTGGTTCCAAACCATTGTGGTCTCAGACCACTGTGACAGAAGTCACTGAATCACACTTCCCCTTTCAATCATTTCCCAAAGCCCATGCAACATATTATCATACTGAGATGAATGCAGCATACTTTCAATGTACAACAGATAATTAATTCATACATACATGTATTCAAAAGAAACATCATAGCGGAACTTACCCTGTGTCTCCAACCTTACCCACAAAGGTATCTCAACTATCTAAACCGTCGTTCCGGCTTTCAGCCAACATAGTTATTAACAAAAATTAATAAAGTAAAGTGTGAGCATTGCACACCTGATTACGCGCAAAACTAGACTCTCTATGTCGACACTCTCACTAGCAGGGATAACAGCAATTTGCCTATCCTAGGCAGACGTCGGCTCTCTACCCCATCATGGCAAAAAGTCTCGAACCGATGATACCGCACGTCTCTTAAATTTAAGAATAGAGATTACGGGTCCCCTCCCCTCCTTAGATTGACTAGCACTCATATCCATGAAGAGACTTGATCAGTACAGTACTATAGCGAAACAACGATTTCCCCAACAAAGGGTTTGATTATGAAAAAGTAAATGAATAAAGGCTACTCACAAAAAAAAGAGGGTTCCTTACCATTAGAACCCAAATGAAATGGTAAGATTCTGCAACTAACAGACCTTCAGGCTTCAGACTACAACACGTTCGGCTATTGGGATTTCTCGGAGTGATTGTTCCAAAATGGGAGAAGAAAAAGAGGGATTAGCCGTGAACTACTAATAAAAGCAAAATGGCCATTAGGCTAAGACCACTCAAAACCAAAAGAAAATAGAGAAAGAACCGAAAGAGTCTCCCTTACCTTGCTCAACAAAAACCTATTGAGAGAAGACCTTCGGCAACCACAAGCTCCTTGGTTCTTGGGGTTCGGCTACCAAGTACAAAATGAAAGAAATGAATTTAGTAGTCACCAGGAGAGATTCGGCTTCATCATAGAAGAAAAAGAGAATAGAAAGAATGTCCATAAATAAAAATAAAAGAAGAGAACCTTACCTTAAACAGAAAAAAGACGAATGGAAACCAAAGAAATTTGGCTCTGGCAACAATAGTGGAGAACACCTCAAATTCGGCTAGGGAGGAAACTAAACAAGAACAAAAGAAGTAGAGGTTTCTATTCTTATGAAGAATGTGGAGATGTAAAGAAGAGAGTTAAGGTTCAGTTATGGAGGATAGGCCAATAGTAGGAGGTAAACGAGAGGTCCGGCTCTTGATGACACCAAAAGAAACCAAAGGGCTAGGGAGAAAGAAAAGAGATAAGACGAGAAGAGGGGTGCCAAGAGGTTTCGGTCAACACCAAATTAGAGAGTAGAAAAAATATAAAGAAAAGGAGGCTTGAGTGTTTCGGCACTAACAGGAAAAGTTGATAAGAACAGACCCCCGAGTGCTTGAGTTATCAAAACAAACGAAAAGAAAGAAAACTTAATCACAAGCAGAACATTCGGCACACACACACACACACACACACACTAATAGCTCTCGATTTTTGCTAACACTCACCCATTGCCAAAATTTTCCCCCCAAGACCCCCACATTCGGCCAACATTCACCCACCTCCCCACTTCCTTGATTTCCTCCTAGTTTCACTCTCCATCACCCATTTGAATTGTTTGACCAATTCAAACTCCACAAGCTCCTCTTATCCATCCATTCAAATGCATTGACCCATTCAACAACCACCTTAAAGAGTCCCTGTCGAAACCATCTTCTCTCTATTCTGGCACAAAAAATAAAGCTTCATATTGAGGCTTATGGGATTCGAAATCCTCCCCTCTCCTGCTCTCTTGTGACTCCACTCCCTTGCTCCTTAAGTGGCATCACCTTGCCACCACACCACACTCCTTCTTGTGTCAACAAACACAATTAGTTATTCTTAAATCCTGCCTCCACTAGCTTTCCCTCCTTGAACCCCAAAAACCAAAATTTCACCAGGGCTCTAGCTTGACCCTGAGCCTCCCCAGGACCCCCAAACACACCAAAATAACATGCTTAAAGAGCCAAACACAAGCAATAGCATAAAATGAAGAACCCTTAACTCTAGGATGTTACAGTTCTACCCCCTTAAAGAAATTTCAACCTCAAAATTTTCCTGATCAAAAGAGATGAGGGTATTATTGTCGTATCACATCCTCTGGCTCCCATGTGGCTTCCTCTGAACCGTGATTACACCATAAAAATTTAACCAACGAAACTGACTTCCTTCTCAACACTTTAACATCTCGACCTAAGATCTGAACGGGTTCTTCTTCAAAAGACAAATCAGGTCTTACTTCAATTTCCTCTATCGGTACTATGTGATATGGATCCGAACGATAGCACCTTAACATTGAAACATGGAATACATCATGTATCCGATTCAACTCCGGCGATAACTCAAGCTGATATGCTACCGGTCCCACACGTTTTAACACCCGATAAGGCCCGATGAATCTGGGGCTCAACTTGCCCTTTCGCCCAAATGTTAAAACCTTCTTCCAAGGTGATACTTTCAAAAAAAATCTGATCACCCTCTACGAATTCTATTTCCTTACGCTTCAGATCTGTAAATACGGTTTCTGCCTGTTGAAAGCTTCCTTCAATCGAGCCCGAATCAACTTAACCTTTTCCTCTATCTCTGAAACCAATTCTGGACCCAACCACTGTCGCTTACCTAACTCTATCCAGTAGGTAGGAGTACAATAGCTACGACCATACAACGATTCGTAGGGTGCCATCTGGATACTGGATTGATAGCTATTGTTGTATGCAAAATCTATCAATGGTAGAAAATCTTCCCAACTATCCCTGAAGTCGATAACACAGCCTCTCAACATATCTTCCAGTATCTAAATTACCCTCTCTGACTGACCATCAGTTTGTAGATGAAATGCCATGCTAAAATCTAGTCTTGTACCCAACGCTTGATGTAACGCCTTTCAGAACCGTGATGTAAACCTAGGGTCTCTGTCTGATATAATAGACACTGGTACCCCATGCAATCTCACAATCTTTGCTACATACAGCTTGGCAAACTTCTGTAGTGAGTAATCAATAGGAACCGATATGAAGTGAGTGGACTTCGGCAACCGATCGACAATCACCCAAATCGAATCTTTCTTAGTAGGCTTAAGAGGTAGCCCACTAACAAAGTCCATTGTTATCCTCTCCCACTTCCAAAGTGGAATCTTCACTGGCTGTAGCAACCTCGAAGGCAAGTGATGCTCTGCCTTTACCTGCTGACACATCAAACACTTACTCACAAACTCGGTAACTTCTTGCTTCAGACCTGGCCACCAGAACTGCTCACTCAAATCTCGATACATCTTGCTTCCACCGGGATGCATAGCGTATGGACTACTATACGCTTCCTGTAAAATCCTCTATCTCAACTCGAAATCTTTCGGCATATAAGCCTTTCCACGAAAACACAATACCCCATCACTGTTCAATAAATTCTTCTATCTCACCACCTTCCACTTGCTGAAGCCGAGAACTTAACGATTCATCTAACAACTGCTTTTCTTTAATCTGACTTACCCATGAAGGCTTCACTTGAAGTTCAGCTAACAAGCTTCCATCTTCATACAAACTGAGATGGACAAACATCGCCTCAAATCAAATATCACCTTACAGATCAACACATCTGCCACTACATTAGCTTTACCTGGGTGATACTTGATCGAACAATCATAGTCTTTCAGCAATTCGATCCACCTCCGCTGCCTTAAATTTAACTCCTTCTAAGTAAGGAGATATTTCATGCTCTTATGATCGGTGTAGATGATCGACTTCTCTCCATATAAGTAGTGCCTCCAAATCTTCAGAGCGAACACCACCTCAGCCAACTCTAGATCATGAGTGGGATAATTCACTTCATGCGGTCCTAACTGCCGAGACGCATACGCTACTACCTTCCATTCTTGCATTAGTACACATCCTAACCATGTGTGTGACGCATCACAATAGACGACAAACTCCTTTCCAGCCTCAGGCTGAATCAACACCGATGCCTCAATCAAAATCCTCTTCAACTTCTCAAAACTTTCCTGCTGCTTATCTGACCAGACAAACGGTATCCCTTTCTGTAACAACTTGGTTAAAGGTGCAGCTATCAACGAGAATCCCTCAACGAACCTTCTGTAGTACCCAGCTAACCTAAGAAAACTTTGAATTTCTGCCACTGACTTATTCCCCTAGACCAAGTTTAAAAATGCCATTCTCTGAGCGTCCACGTAACTCTCTCCAACATACTTCCCCTGAAACACTGTCTTGAAGAAATCCCAGGTAATACGATCTACTGACGCACCATCCCTTACTGTGAGCCACCATTGGTATGCCTCATCTCGAAGGAGGGACACTACTCCTTTCAACTTTTCATCCGCGGTACAGTCAAGATCGTCCATAATCCGCTCGACTGCCTCTAGCCAATACTCAGCTACGTTAGGAGCCATACCAGAAATACCCTTGAATATCTCAGCCCCATTAGCTTGAAGTCTCTATGGGATAGATTTCTGAGCTATTGATCCTGTGCTAGCTCCAGCTGACCCACTCCAGAACACGTAGCATAGCTTGAGACAAACCATCGTCCCCTCAAGATCGATTCTGAGACCCCGCTTCCGCTACTGGTGATGCCGGCACTTCACTTTTCAGCCCATGTCCTGATTTCTCGGGTTCAGCCTCAATACCCCTACCTCTACCACGGTCGCGTATACCACGTCCACGTCCTCTAGTGCTCATGACTACGAATTTGACTTATTCTGATTACAAATTTTATGAGTTAGTATTTCTTCCACTGTTTATTACCCGACAGTCTTATGAAAAAAGAATTAGAAGTAATTGGTTTTTTTTTCGCAAGACATAATTCTAAAGGTCTTAATCTCTAAAGCTGAAGTTCTTAAAACTATCAATCACAATATACTCTTTCCATAAGAAATCAAACAAAAATTAGAAAACTTATAGTGCGGATTGATGCCGGAGACTCGGGTGCCATGCTTCTAGAAAACATGTATATATATATATATATTTTTTTTCTAAACAATATTTCAAACCAATTTTTGAAAACCGTTTTGAACCCATTTCCACAGCCGAATTTTTGAAACCTAGGCTCTAAAACCCTAAATGTCAATACGTTTTGATTGAATCTAGTATGTTACAAGAAAAGTAGTTTTACAATTTTAGGGAAAACATCGTAACCTGAAACAAAAATTTTCGCGTAGTGAATCCATCTTAGAGATAATTTAAATTTTTGTTCGAAGGTTTCTTAGCAACTTCTATTGTTAATTCGAACTAAAAGTCGTAAACAGGTTCACTTCTACGGAAGTCGAAATTAGGGAATTTCATAAACATGATATTTTGAAAACAGTGTTTGTGGTTTTAAGCAAACTTTTCAATTTGAATTATTACTCTACATGTTATTCGTTTGTTAGTATTTTGGAAAACATTTATTTATATTTTAAGAAAAACTTAGTGTTAAGCATCTCATAACATATTAGTGAAATCCCAAATTGAATCAAACCCAAATTAAAGTTATGGAGGCCTTATTACAAAACAAAATCCCAAATTAAAATAAGTTTAAAAGAAAGAAACGAAATTTACGGAAGAAACATTGTATGGCCACCTCGAAGTCCTCCTCCGCTCCCAATCCGCAAGTAAGAGTTACCTGCAAAATTAAGCAGAGGGGTGAGTCACCAAGACTCAGTGTGTATATCCCCTTATAACGCAATCTGTTCCTCAGGCCCACAGATGCCCATTGGGCCTTAGCCCAAATAAGATAGCATATTAAACATGTATGCAATGCAGCCCAACCCAACCTAGTTTTTCGTCCTTTAGGTCACCTGAATCGGCCAAACACCCGTGGCATCAAGCCTCTGTGGTCCCAAACCACTGTGGTCCTTGACCACTTGTGATAGAGTCACATAATATATAAACGTGGGGCCAACCCACTGTGGTCTTAGACCACTGAAATGAGTCACTGATAAATATATGTATACATGGTTCCAAACCACTGTGGTCCCAAACCACTGTGACAGAAGTCACTGAATCACACTTCCTCTTTCAATCATTTCCCAAAGCCCATGCAACATATTATCATACTGAGATGAATGCAGCATACTTTCAATGTACAACAGTTAATTAATTCATATATACATGTATTCGAAAGTAACATCATAGCAAAACTTACCTAGTGTCTCCAACCTTACCTACAAGGGTATCTCAACTATCTAAACTTCCATTCTGGCTTTCAGCCAACACAGTTATTAACAAAAATTAATAAAGTAATGTGTGAGCATTACACACCTGATTACGCGGAAAACTAGACTCTCTATGTCGACACTCTCACTAGTAGGGATAACAGTGATTTGCCTATCCCAAGCAGACATCGGCTCCCTACCACAGCCTAGCTAGAAAGTCTCTAACCACCGATACCGCACGTCTCTTAAATTTAGGAGTAGATATTACGGGTCCCCTCCCCTCCTTAGATTGACTAGCACTCGTATCCGTGAAGATACTTGGTCAGTACAGGACTATATCGAAACAATGATTTCCCCAACAAGGGGTTTGATTATAACAAAGTAAATGAATAGAGGCTGATCACAAAAATAAAAGAGGGTTCCTTACCTTAAGAACCCAAATGAAATGGTAAGATTCGGTAACTAACAGACCTTCAGGCTTCGGACTATAACACGTTCGGCTTCTGGGATTTCCCGAAGTGACCGTTCCAAAATAGGAGAAAAAAAAGGAGGGATTAGCCGCGAACTACTAACAAAAGCAAAATGGCCATTCGGCTAAGACCACTCAGAACCGAAAAAAATAGAGAAAGAACAGAAAGAGTCTCCCTTACCTTGCTCAACAAAAACCTATTGAGAGAGGACCTTCAGTAACCACAAGCTCCTTGGTTCTTGGGGTTCGGGTACCAGGTACAAAATGAAAGAAACAGATTTAGTGGTCACCAGGAGAGACTCGACTTCATCATAGAAGAAAAAGGGAATCAAAAGAATGTCCATAAATAAATATAAAAGAAGAGAACCTTACCTTAAATAGAGAAAAGCCGAATGGAAACCAAAAAATTTGGCTCTGGCAATAATAGTGGAGAACACCCAAATTCGGCTAGGGAGGAAACTAAACAAGAACAAAAGAAATAGAGGTTTTGGGTTCTTATGAAGAAGGTGGAGATGTAAAAAAGAGAGTTAAGGTTCGGTTATGGAGGAGAGGCCAATAGTTGGAGGTAAACGAGAGGTTCGGCTCTTGACGACACCAAAAAATACCAAAGGGCTAGGGAGAAAGAAAAGAGAGAAGACGAGAAGAGGGGTGCCAAGAGGTTTCAGCCAACACCAAACTGGAGAGTAGAAAAAAATATAAAGAAAAGGAGGCTTGAGTGTTTTGGCACTAGCAGGAAAAGTTGACAAGAACAGACCCCCGATTACTTGAGTTATCAAAACAAATAAAAAAAAGAAAACTTAATCACAAGCAGAACATTCGGCACACAAACACACACTAATAGCTCTCAATTTTTGCTAACACTCACCCCATGCCGAAATTCTTAGCTACTACATCACATAGCCAAAATTTCCCCCCCAAGACCCCACATTCGGCCAACATTCACCCACCTCCCCACTTTCTTGATTTCCTCCTAGTTTCACTCTTCATCACCCATTTGAATTGGTTGACCAATTCAAACTCTACAAGCTCCTCTTGTCCATCCATTCAAATGCATTGACCTATTCAACAACCACCTTGAAGAGTCTCTGCTGGAACCATCTTCTTCTCATCCTAGTGCAAAAAATAAAGCTTCATATTGAGGCTTGTGGGATTCGAACTCCTCCCCTCTCCTGCTCTCTTGTGACGCCACTCTCTTGCTCCTTAAGTGGCATCACCTTGCCACCGCACCACACTCCTTCTTGTGTCAACAAATACAATTAGTTATTCTTAAAGCCTACCTCCACTAGCTTTCCCTCCTTAAACCCCAAAAACCAAAATTTCACCAAGGCTCTGGCTTGACCCCGAGCCTCTCCAGGACCCCTAAACACACCAAAATAACATGCTTAAAGAGCCAAATACAAGCAATAACATAAAATGTAGAACCCTTAACTCTAGGATGTTACACCTTTAGTCATCTTCTTCTAGCCAAACCTAAGAGGAGAAAATCACCATTTTTGAACAACAAACATTCAGCCAAGCTCTTTTATTGCATGTAAGTGATTTTTGGCTCGATTTTTAGTGATTTCTATGTTTTTTTGATAGTTGCATCTAGTACTAGCTAGCCTAGGGACTATTTTTGCAAAACCGTTAAGATTTTGGAAGTTACCATTGATGAATATGTATGATTTTTTATTATTGATGATAGATTTTGAATGGTTGTTGGTTGTTAAACAAGTTTTGTTAAGTGATTTTGAGTAAAAATACAAATAGGGATTAAATTGAGAAATGTGTAAACTTAGTGGTTAAAATGTAAAATGAATAAAAATTATGGGCAAAAGGTAATTCGGCTAGCATTGCTTTATTTTGAATTTCATTAATTTGTGATTTTATGCAAAAAGGACTAAATTGTGAAAAATGTGAAATATGTGGGGAAAAGTATAAATATGTTTTAAAGTATGCTTTGGACTAAATTGAATGAATAGATGATTGAATAAGTTAATTTTGAATATATTTAGATCAAGAAAAGCAGAATTCAGATCTAGATCGGGGAAAAATGAAAGTTATCGACTAATCGACTAGATTTGCCGTTTTAATATTCGAGGTAAGTTCGTATGTTATAAATTCATTTTAAATGTATTTTATTTGCTTCAATATAGCATGAATTGTGGCTACACGAGTTTGAAAATGATTTGATGAAGATTCGACAGTTGGAAACCTGATCAAACCTTAGGAATAGTTTAGGATGCGAGTGACATGTCATTAGGTATACTTTGAGTTGGCTTCAGGCCATGATTTAGCACTATGTGTGTGAGATAAACCGATTTGGCTTCAGGCCATGCATATCGGCTAATTTGGCTTCGGACCATGATATCAAAATTTTGGATAAGTTAACTTGATTTGGCTACGGGCCATGGTATAGATACTTATCGAGTGAGACCTTGAGTATCCGACTTCTATTCTGAATGGTTCAACGGGTAAAAGAAGAAAGTGGTTGAATATGAGATTGGTACGTTGTAATGCATAGGTTTGTGCAAATGTACACAGTTGTTATCAAGTAATAAGTAAGTATCGAGCTATCGTCTCCACAGGGATTGTATTTGTGCTAAGTCACTTAATTTGTAAAATTATATTAACAATTTGGTAAATAAAAACACAATATAGTTGAAAAGTGGTGATTAAAATATAGTAAAATAAATGCAATGATCCCTAATGCAAATTATCCTAAGTATGCAAACT
Source organism: Gossypium rotundifolium (assembly GCA_025506655.1). Taxonomy (NCBI): domain Eukaryota; kingdom Viridiplantae; phylum Streptophyta; class Magnoliopsida; order Malvales; family Malvaceae; genus Gossypium; species Gossypium rotundifolium. Next base: position 37,544,992 of record CP106734.1, read on the forward strand.
ATATGAATTAAATAGATTTTAGTGAAATTAAACACAATTTGCAACAATTATAACATAAATAAACTAAGACAATTACTTTAATTAAACTCAATTTATTATCAACATGCTCAATAACATTTGGAAAAACATTCCATGGCAACTCGATCTTTCATGAGTTTGGAAACCACATTAGGTCCTTTCGGAATCCTTTACTTAGTAAATACGCATTTTGCTAATCCTTATTTACTAAGGGTTTCTTAGCATTCGTGTGAGGTTGTAACATCCTGATAATTAGGGGTTATGCATTTTACTTAATTGAATGATGTTGCATGCTTAATTATTATTAAGTGTACTTTGGAAGTTATTTTGAGCTTCATTAATTAAGTGAATGCTTAGTGATTAATTAAATTTTTAATATATAAGATGAAGCTAAGCATGATAGGCTTTATGAATTAATGACAAGGAATTTAAAGCATAAGATGAGTAATTAGCAAAGTGGTAAGGACACATGGATGAGTGCTTGAAGGGAGAGGTTCGAATCCCCTAGCTAGCAAATGGGAGAATTTTTATTTCTTTTGTTTCCTTCCCCATAGTGTCGGCCAAGAACTTTCTAGAGTGGATGAGCATTCTTTTATTTTTGGCTATTTGACCATGTGGATAAGGCAAGCTAAGGACTTATGGCATGAAATCAAAATAGGATGGTAAGAAGGGGGGACAAAAGGCATGATATGTGGGCAATGTTTTGGAAACTTGTTCATAGTCATTTGACCATGAACCTAGACGGTTTTAGGGGCTAAAGGGAGTCGTTAATGGTGATAGCACAATTAAGGTTTGATAGGGAAGAAATGTGGAGCAAAATGGGGGAGTATGTTGGCTTCCTTGTTGGCCGAATTTTGACTTGGGTTAGGGGGTGATAGTGGCCAAAATGTCTAGCATTTTTGTACATCTTTCCTCTTTTCTCTAAAGGTTTCTCTCCTAGCCGAAATTTGTTGGTGACATTAGGTAAAAGCTTTATTTTGTTTTGGCTTTCAATTTGACCAATTTTCTCCAAAAGCTTCCTTCCTAGTCAATGCCTTTTACACAAAAGAGAAGTCTTTCTCTTTTCTTTTGATCATCTTGCAATTTACCATTTCGGTTTGAAAGGCCTTTTAGTTTCTTTTCAAAACACCTTTCTTTCTCTTTGTAACCGAAATTTCAAGTCTTCAAGAATCACTTTCTTTTCTTTCTCCTCATTGCAAAACTACAAAAGTTCAAGAACCAATTTTCTTCATTTCTTCTCTTTGGTAGAATGAGCATAGGTTCCAAAACCAATCTCTTTTCTTTTGAGAAACAACATCACCATCATCATCTTCTTCCTTTAATTTCTTTCTTTCTCTTTCTCTTTTCTTCCTTCTCTCTTTCCTTCTCTTTTCATACTTCTTTCTCCTTTATTCTCAACCGAAACCACCATAGCCAAAAGCACAATATTTCTCTCTTTTTGTTAAAGCCGAATCATCAATTCCTTTCTTCTTTTTGTTCAAGGCCGAACCTTCAAGTGAATCAAGTAAGGATTTTGTCAATCGTTTTCATGATCTTCTTCTTTGTTTTAGTCTCATAATCCTTTTATTTTTCTATCCTAGGCCGAATCCTTGGAAAGGATTTTTAAGGATCTTTGTTGAAGACAACTTTTAAGAAGTGATCTTTCGAGATCATCAAGGTAAGGATTTTAATTTCGATCATATCAATTCTTTTAGAATGGATCACTAATCAACGTTATTTTAGAGGCGATTTAAGACTAACAAGATAGGTAAGAAAAGGGCAGTACGGAATGTTTGGAAGAGATGAGGCATTCCTTTACCATCAAACTTCAAGCGAAGAATCAGATCGGCGGTTAGAGACTTTCCACGGGTTGTGGACCCTCCGCTAACGAGGATCGATTATTTGATGTAGTGCGCATCAACCCGAACCACTTTACGTTGGTGGAATATCGTGAGTTTTGATCCATCTAGTGGAGAAAACCACAAATAAATGTCGCTCGAGAATCAGGGTAAGGATTTAGATGCCTCATCAATAAACATAGTTTTATTAGTAAAAGTTTATACTAATCAAGTGTGAAAATTAATTAGGTGTTGACGAGCGAGAGGGTATTGTTCTCACCGCACGAGGTGTGTAACCTTACATTAAAAATCTCATAGATTTACATATATTTAAATGTGATTATATGACCATGTGTATGATTGTGATTTTAGATACCATTCGTTGGTATACGATATTCGTGTATGTTTACCCCAATATTTTGTTCATTTTGCTATATGCATAAATGTGAGATAAGTATGACTATATTATGATCTGTGGGGTAAATAGCATGAAAATTTATCGATATGTATGTGCATGGGCATATGGGTATTATTGATGAAGGGGAAGTATTCTGGTGGTTTTACCACATTTTCGGTGACTTCGGTCACATATTTGAATCTGGTGACTTCGGTCACATATTTGAAATCCGGTGACTTCGGTCACATATTTGAATCTGGTAACTTCGGTCACATATTTGAAATCCGGTGACTTCGGTCACATATGTGAATTTGGTGACTTCGGTCACATATTTGAAATCTAGTGACTTCGGTCACATTTGTCTGGTGGCTTTGCCACAATATTATAAGGGCGATTTGCATGTTGACTGTAGCAACTGCCTTCGATGGTGTGTAGCGGATGGAGGGTTGATTTAGTAATCCCCACGGTGTGTTGGTTGGTACGGGTGGTGTGTAGCGGATGGATATTTAGGTGGGCCGGGTTTGCATTTCATTATTTGTATCTAATCATGTAATCATAAATGATTATTATTTGATCTGTTATGAAAATGGGCTTTTGGCCAAATATGACTTAAATGGGCCTATGGCCATATGTGTAATTAATGGGTTTAAAGGCTTAATCAAATGGGCTTTTTAATGTATGTGTTATACATTGAGTTTATGACTCACCCCTTTTGTGGGATAAACTTTTCAGATGATTCGTAGAGCGATGGATCGGGTCAGCAAGGATTTCGAGGTGGCCAATGCTCAAATAATGAAGTTTGGAAATTTTCCTACTTAAACTTATTAAGTTAATTTTTATTAATTAGACTTTATTATGGGTTTGCCAATTTTATGTAATAAGGCCACTATAAACTATCTTTAATTTTGTGTTTGGAATTATTTTTATTTTGCCATGAACAATAACTATTAAATAACTAAATAGTTTTCGATAAATAAAAATTTAAAAATGTTTTTGTCACTAACATATATATATATATATATATGTGTGTGTGTGTTAAAGTAATTTCCTTAAATGTGGTTTTCTTTTGATTTATCAATTCCTCCTACAAGTAATGTTTTTAAAAGATATAAATTTTACTATACAAATGTATTTTTAACCTAAAATGTTAAGTTAATCTGTTTTCTACAAAATCATCAAGTTTTTCTTAAACAAAAATGAGAATTTGCTATAGATTTACTCGAGGAACATACCAAATTCGGTTAGGCTTTTTGGGCCGGGTTTGGGGTGTTTCAGCTTGGTATCAGAGCCCAGTTTTAAACTCTCGGCCTTGGGTTTTGAAGCCCACAATGTTTTCAAAATATGGCCCAAATGACTTTTTGAAAGTTTTCTTAAATTAAAATGGTTTTATAAGAGCATGGCACTCAGAGTTCTCGGCCCAGATCCATCAGGTAAGTATTTTGATAAAGTGTTTGTGTGCTACTACGGAAAAACTACTGAATATCTATTTCATAAAACTTTCTTTTAATAAGAAGTGAAAAGATTCTAATACATAAGACTTTTTCGTAAAAAATAGATAAGACACGTAGTAGACATGAGTTCTAGGGGACGTGGACGTCGTGGACGTGGACTAGGAAGAATGGCTGTGTCGGAACCAGTTAGATCTGGTCAAGGTTCCGAAAATGATGCTCCACCACTAGCTGTCGGGGTGAAATTTCAAGAACAAAATGAAGGAGGTGACACAGTATCACAAGCTATGCTGCGAGTTTTGGAACGTGTAACAGAAGCTAGTTCTGGAAATGGGTCTCAAAAGTCAGTGGCTGAGAGACTTAGATCAAATGGAGCTGAGGTTTTCAGAGGAGTATCTAGAGTAGCTCCAAATGTAGCGGAATACTAGTTGGAAGCAGTCGAGAGGATTATGGATGATTTGGACTGCACTGCTAAAGAGAAATTGAAAGGTGTTATTTCACTACTTTGTGATGAAGCCTACCAGTGGTGGCTCACTATCAAAGAGAGTACCCCTGTGGATCGACTGGATTGGGGGTATTTTAAGATTAAATTCGAAGGAAAATATGTTGGAGCTAGCTACATCGACTCCCAGAGGAAGAGATTTCTGAATTTGGTCCAAGGAAACAAGTCGATAGCTGAATATGAAGCAGAATTTTTACGACTTAGCCGATATGCTAGAGGGATAGTGGCTACGGAATATGAACGGTGCATCAGATTTGAAGATGGACTTAGAGATGAGCTACGAGTGATGATTGCTCCGCACCGTGAAAGAGATTTTGCAATCTTAGTGGAAAGGGCAAGAATTGCCGAAGAGGCTAAACGGACTGAGAGACAGAACCGGGACAGAGGCTCGAGCAAGAATAAGAGAAGCTTTGGGTCTTCAGGGTCGTCCGGGAATTTTCAGAAGAAATCAAGAAATGAAGGACCGCAAGGTCAGCAGACTGCTACGGGTGGACAAAATCGTGCTTGTGCCCAATGTGGGAAAATACACCCGGGAGAATGCTAGAAAAAGACCGGCGGATGTTTCAAGTGCGGATCTAAAGACCATATGATCAAGGATTGCCCGATGAACTCAGAGAAGAACCGCCCAGCAACTCAGGGTGCTAATCAGGCTGGCCGAGGTGGACAATAGCCGATGAGGGGCCGTGGTCCAAATGGAAGGGGTAATGGTTCCGGTTGAGGTCGTGAAACTTGAGCAGAGGCGGGTAGCTCTAAGCGAGACACCCCGGAGTTTGGTGTATGCGGTTAAATCGCAGAGAAGATAGTGGCCTTTTGATGTTATCACGGGTATGTTTCTGATTTCTGGGTTGCCCTTTATTGCTTTGATAGATATAGGGTCAACTCATTCCTATATCGCTAGTGGAGTATCTGGGACTTTGCATGTGACTTCTGAAACTGTACCTAGGAAGATGATTGTACTTAGTCCTTTAGGACAGACAGTAGTTGTAGACAAACTTTTTAAGGAAGTGCCTTTAGAAGTTCAAGGGATACAGTTTCCGGCTGATTTAATGGAGTTGCCATTCGGAGAATTCGACCTAATCTTAGGCATGGACTGGCTTGTGAAGTATCGTGCAAATGTAGATTGTGCTGTTAAGCGAATGTCCTTAAGAACTCTTGATGACAAAGAAGTTGTAGTGATGGGTGAGAGACGGAACTACTTATCTAATGTAGTATCCGCTCTTAAGGCAGAAAAGATGGTTAGAAAGGGATGTGTAGCCTTTCTGATGTTGGTGAGTGCCTTGGAGGCTAAGGAGACAACTGTTGAGGGAGTTAGGACTGTGAATGAATTTGTAGATGTTTTTCCGAAGAACTTCCAGGATTACCTCCGGATCGTGAGGTAGAATTCGGGATTGATTTATTGCCTGGAACGGTGCCAGTTTCTATTGCTCCATATAGAATGGCACTAAAGGAATTAGTTGAGCTTAAGGCTCAGATTCAGGAGTTGCTTGATCGTGGATTTATTCAACCTAGTGTGTCTCCATGGGGAGCACCGATCCTATTCGTGAAGAAGAAGGACGGATCGATGAGGATGTGTATAGATTACCGGCAGTTAAATAAGCTGACCATCAAGAACAAGTATCCTTTGCCAAGGATCGACGACTTATTCGATCAGCTCAAGGGAGCTGCGGTATTCTCAAAGATTGATTTAAGATCGGGGTATCATCAGCTTAAAGTAAAGGAAGTGGATATCCATAAGACGGCTTTCCAAACTAGATATGGGCATTATGAATTTTTGGTAATGCCATTCGGATTGACGAATGCCCCAGCTGCGTTCATGGATATGATGAATCAAATTTTCCAGCCCTACTTGGATCAATTTGTCGTGGTATTCATAGACGACGTCCTGATGTATTCTAAGTCCGAAATGGAACATGATGAGCATCTCTGGATTGTGTTGCGAGTTTTAAGGGAGAAGAAGTTGTATGCCAAATTCAGCAAGTGTGAATTTTGGCTGAAAGAGGTTGCATTTTTAGGCCATGTGGTGTCGGTAGAAGGGATAAGGGTGGATCCTCAGAAGATTGAGGCTGTGCTAGATTGGAAACCACCTAAGTCTGTAACAGAGGTTCACAGTTTCTTTGGTTTAGCAGGCTACTACAGAAGATTCGTCGAAGGATTCTCATCGATAGCTGCACCTTTAACGAAATTGTTAAGAAAGGAAGTACCTTTCGTGTGGGCTGATAAGCAGCAAGAGAGTTTTGAGATGCTCAAGAAAGTTTTGACTGAAGCTCCGGTTTTGAGTCAACCTGAGGCAGGAAAGGATTTTGTCGTGTATTGTGACGCTTCTCACACGAGATTAGGATGTGTTCTGATGCAAGACGGGAAGGTAGTTAGCGTATGCGTCTCGGCAGTTAAGGCCTCACGAGGTTAATTACCTGACGCATGATTTGGAATTGGCAGCTGTAGTCTTTGCTCTTAAAGTTTGGAGGCATTATCTATACGAGGAAAAGTCAGTGATATACACGGATCACAAAAGTCTGAAATATCTACTAATTCAGAAAGAACTGAATTTGAGGCAACGAAGGTGGATAGAGTTATTGAAAGACTACGACTGTTCTATTGAGTACCACCCGGGCAAGGCGAATGTGGTGGCAGACGCTTTAAGTCGGAAAGTGGTATCAGATTTAAGGGCGATGTTTGCACATCTTAGTCTTTACGATGACGGAAGCTTGTTGGCAGAACTTCAAGTTAAACCGACATGGTTGAGTCAAGTGAAAGAGAGGCAGTTAGTAGATGAAGATCTGAGTGAAAAGCTTCGGCAGGTGTAGAGTGGAGAATTGGAAGATTATGGTATTAACAGTGACGGGGTATTGTGTTTTAAAGGTAAAGTCTGTATGCCGAGGGATCAGGAGTTAAGGCAAAAGATTCTTCAGGAGTCGCATAGTAGCCCTTATGCTATGCATCCTGGAGGAAGTAAGTTATACCGAGATTTGTGAGATCAATTTTGGTGGCCTAGACTTAAGCGAGAAGTTACGAAATTTGTAGGAAAGTGTTTGACGTGTCAGCAAGTCAAGGCTGAACATCAAGTACCTTCGGGATTGCTACAGCCGATAAAAATTCCACAGTGGAAGTGGGAGAGAATCACCATGGACTTTGTTAGTGGGCTTCCTCTTACGCCTACTAAGAAAGACTCTGTATGGGTGATAGTGGACCGATTGACGAAATCTGCACATTTTATCCCAGTTCGGGTTGATTACTCTTTGCAGAAATTGGCGAAGTTATATGTGGCTGAGATTGTGAGATTACATGGAGTGCCGTTGTCGATTATTTCGGATAGAGATCCGAGGTTTACGTCTCGATTTTGGAAAGCATTGCATCAGGCTTTGGGCACCAGATTGGACTTCAGTACGGCATTTCATCCTCAATCGGACGGTCAGTCTGAAAGAGTAATCCAAATCTTAGAAGATATGTTAAGGGGTTGTGTGATAGATTTCAAAGGAAGTTGGGACGAATTCTTACCGTTAGCAGAATTTGCGTACAACAACAGTTACCAAGCCAGTATTCGGATGGCACCATATGAAGCATTATATGGACGGAAGTGTCGTACTCCTACGTGTTGGACAGAATTAGGGGAATGTCAGATTTTGGGTCCAGAGATAGTGGCTGAATCTGAAGAAAAGGTTAAGGTAATCAGGGCTCGGTTAAAGGAAGCATCTGACAGAAAAAGTCTTACGCAGATCTAAAGCGGAAAGAAGTAGAGTTTGCTGTGGGGGACCAAGTTTTCCTAAAGGTTTCACCTTGGAAAAAGTTAATGAGATTTGGTCGCAAAGGGAAGCTAAGTCCCAGGTTTATTGGACCTTATCGGGTTTTGAAGCGGGTCGGATCTGTGGCATACCAGTTAGAATTACCTTCGAGTTGAAGCAAATGCATGATGTGTTCCATGATTCAATGCTACGCCATTACCGGTCGGATTCATCTCATGTAGTGCCAGTTGAGGAGGTGGAATTAAAACCAGATTTGTCCTATAAAGAGGAGCCAATTCAAATTCTAAAGCGAGATGTAAAGGTTTTATGGAGAAAGTCGGTTCCTCTCGTTAAAGTATTATGGCGTAATCATGGATCAGAAGAAGCTTCGTGGGAATCGGAGGAAGCGATGCGACAGCAATACCCTCACTTATTCCAGCCAGGTAATTTTGAGGACGAAATTATTTTAAGACGGGTAGAACTGTAACATCCTGATAATTAGGGGTTGTGCATTTTACTTAATTGAATGATGTTGCATGCTTAATTATTATTAAGTGTACTTTGGAAGTTATTTTGAGCTTCATTAATTAAGTGAATGCTTAGTGATTAATTAAATTTTTAATATATAAGATGAAGCTAAGAATGATAGGCTTTATGAATTAATGACAAGGAATTTAAAGCATAAGATGAGTAATTAGCAAAGTGGTAAGGACACATGGATGAGTGCTTGAGGGGACAGGTTCGAATCCCCTAGCTAGCAAATGGGAGAATTTTTATTTCTTTTGTTTCCTTCCCCATAGTGTCGGCCAAGAACTTTCTAGAGTGGATGAGCATTCTTTTATTTTTGGCTATTTGACCATGTGGATAAGGCAAGCTAAGGACTTATGGCATGAAATCAAAATAGGATGGTAAGAAGGGGGGACAAAAGGCATGATATGTGGGCAATGTTTTGGAAACTTGTTCATGGTCATTTGACCATGAACCTAGACGGTTTTAGGGGCTAAAGGGAGTGGTTAATAGTGATAGCACAATTAAGGTTTGATAGGGAAGAAATGTAGAGCAAAATGGGGGAGTATGTTGGCTTCCTTGTTGGCCGAATTTTGACGTGGGTTAGGGGGTGATAGTGGCCAAAATGTCTTGCATTTTTGTGCATCTTTCCTCTTTTCTCTAAAGGTTTCTCTCCTAGCCGAAATTTGTTGGTGACATTAGGTAAAAGCTTTATTTTGTTTTGGCTTTCAATTTGACGAATTTTCTCCAAAAGCTTCCTTCCTAGCCGAATGCCTTTTACACAAAAGAGAAGTCTTTCTCTTTTCTTTTGATCATCTTGCAATTTACCATTTCGGTTTGAAAGGCCTTTTTAGTTTCTTTTCAAAACACCTTTCTTTCTCTTTGTAACCGAAATTTCAAGTCTTCAAGAATCACTTTCTTTTCTTTCTCCTCATTGTCGAAACTACAAAAGTTCAAGAACCAATTTTCTTCATTTCTTCTCTTTGGCGAATGAGCATAGGTTCCAAAACCAATCTCTTTTCTTTTGAGAAACAACATCACCATCATCATCTTCTTCCTTTAATCTCTCTCTTCTCTTTCTCTTTCTTCCTTCTCTCTTTCCTTCTCTTTTCATACTTCTTTCTCCTTCATTCTCAACCAAACCACCATAGCCAAAAGCACAATATTTCTCTTTTTGTTAAAGTCGAATCATCAATTCCTTTCTTCTTTTTGTTTAAGGCCAACCTTCAAGTGAATCAAGTAAGGATTTTGTCAATCGTTTTCATGATCTTCTTCTTTGTTTTAGTCTCATAATCTTTTTTTTTTCTCGTCTAGGCCGAATCCTTGGAAAGGATTTTTAAGGATCTTTGTTGAAGACAACCTTTAAGAAGTGATCTTTCGAGATCATCAAGGTAAGGATTTTAATTTCGATCATATCAATTCTTTTAGAATGGATCACTAATCAACGTTATTTTAGGGGCGATTTAAGACTAACAAGATAGGTAAGAAAAGGGCAGTACGGAGTGTTTGGAAGAGATGAGGCATTCCTTTACCATCAAACTTCAAACGAAGGGCTGTATCGGCGGTTAGAGACTTTCCACCGGGTTGTGGACCCTCTGCTAACGAGGATCGGTTATTTGAAGTAGTGCGTACAACCGAACCACTTTACGTTGGTGGAATATCAGCGGGTTTTGATCCATCTAGTGGAGAAAAACCACAAATAACTGTCGTTTGAGAATCCGAGGGTAAGGATTTAGATCCCTCATCAATAAACATAGTTTTATTAGTAAAAGTTTATACTAATCAAGTGTGAAAATTAATTAGGTGTTGACGAGCGAGAGGGTATTGTTCTCACTGTCACGAGGTGTGTAACCTTACATTAAAAATCTCATAGATTTACATATATTTAAATGTGATTATATGACCATGTGTATGATTGTGATTTTGGATACCATTCAGTGGTATACGATATTCAGGTATGTTTACCCCAATATTTTGTTCATTTTGCTATATGCATAAATGTGAGATAAGTATGACTATATTATGATCTGTGGGGTAAATAGCATGAAAATTTATCGATATGTATGTGCATGGGCATATGGGTATTATTGATGAAGGGAAGTATTCGGTGGTTTTACCACATTTCCACATTTCCGACTTCGGTCACATATTTGAAATCGGTCACATATTTGAATCTGGTGACTTCGGTCACATATTTGAAATCCGGTGACTTCGGTCACATATGTGAATTGGAGACTTGGTCACATATTTGAAATCTGGTGACTTGGTCACATTTGTCCAGTGGCTTTGCCACAATATTATAAGGGCGATGTGCATGTTGACTGCAGCAACTGCCTTCGATGGTGTGTAACGGATGGAGGGTTGCTTTAGTAATCCCCACGGTATGTTGGTTGGTAAGGGTGGTGTGTAGCGGATGGATATTTAGGTGGGCGGGTTTGCATTTCATTATTTGTATCTAATCATGTAATCATAAATGATTATTATTTGATCTGTTATGAAAATGGGCTTTTGGCCAAATATGACTTAAATGGGCCTATGGCCATATGTGTAATTAATGGGCATAAAGGCATAATCAAATGGGCTTTTTAATGTATGTGTTATACATTGAGTTTATGACTCACCCTTTTGTGGGATAAACTTTTCAGATGATTCGTAGAGCGATGGATCGGGTCAGTAAGGATTTCGAGGTGGCCAATGCTCAAATAATGAAGTTTGGAAATTTTCCTACTTAAACTTATTAAGTTAATTTTATTATTTAGACTTTATTATGGGTTTGCCAATTTTATGTAATAAGGCCACTATAAACTATCTTTAATTTTGTGTTTGGAATTATTTTATTTTGCCATGAACAATAACTATTAAATAACTAAATAGTTTTCGATAAATAAAATTTAAAAATGTTTTTGTCGCTAACATATATATATATATATATATATATGTGTGTGTGTTTTTAAAGTAATTTCCTTAAATGTGGTTTTCTTTTGATTTATCAATTCCTCCTACAAGTAATGTTTTTAAAAGATATAAATTTTACTATACAAATTTATTTTTAACCTAAAATGTTAAGTTAATCTGTTTTCTACAAAATCATCAAGTTTTTCTTAAACAAAAATGAGAATTTGCTATAGATTTACTCGAGGAACATACCAAATCCGGTTAGGCTTTTTGGGCCGAGTTTGGGGTGTTTCAGAGGTAACAGGGACGTGTCAGGTTTGAAATAGATTAATCACACAAATCTAAAAACTATGCAGATAACAGAGCTTGGTCAGAGTTGTTATGCAACCTACAATTTAATCAGGTCAGGATCTAAATAGAGCATGCACATTTCAATTATGTGTCCATTAGCCATCGTCTGATCAGGATCACTCAGCTAATTCAGGTGCATTTCAATCACATATGAATGAAATACAGACTTGATTTTAATTGAAAACATGATCGATTGAGGCACAAACATTATAAGCATGAATCAAATAAATATTATTTAATCAAAGCAATCATCCTAGCTTAAATAAAATTAAGCTAACATTGTTGTAAACAAGAACAAAGAACACCTAGCAAACATCTTTAGATTAAATTAAAGAAAAGAAAGATTAAACCCAATTCAGAGTGGCTGTCACCCAAGACTCTGACTGACGAGGCTCCTTTGTTCCTTTGCTTTGCTCCTTTGGTAATGGCTCTTCGAGGTGGCCGACCAAGGGTTCTTTAAGAGGCTTAATTGCTAAAATATCTATGAAGAGATTATGTTAGGCGTTGGAATGGAAAAGGCTAGAATTTGGAGAGAAGAGAGAATGATGAATGATGAGAATGAATGAGGAATGATTGAGGGATGATGAATGAGGGAATGAGAGGGTCTTATTTATAGGTGAGGAGAGGGGGATAGTTTGCTAAAAATAGTGGATGTTAACCTCTTCAAATCTCCTAAAATTGTGGCTGGCCATGCTTTGTGGCTTTTGACTTGATTTTTTCTTTATTTTTAAGCAATTTTGGATGCCACACAACTCAGGACTGAGACTCGGTCAATCGTAAATCTTTGGGCAAATATCTAATTTCTTCAACATTGCAAGGACCTTGTGCAATTAAACCAAAGAATGGTTTAAATGGACAGCCATATGTAGTCGAATATTTGGTTGACTTGGTCTCCAATTTGGACGATTTTGTAATCCAGCAAAGCTATCAGACCTGTCCAGAATAAATCAACAAGTTAAAGGACCAAAGAAAAAAATTTATCCAATTTAATTAATTAATTAAAACCCAAATTATTAATGAAATATTTTAAAATTAATTATTAAATATTATTTTATATTTTATTATTTAATTTAATCATGCATGGCCCACTTTATGTCTTAAAATATAATATATTCAAATCAATATAAAATAAGTCATTTATTGCATGAAAATTATATAATAAAGCATAATATCACATTTTAATAATTTCTATGTCTTGATTTCATATTTTCACATATTTCATTAATTTATTAAACAATTACTTAGTTTTAACAATGATTTAAGTAAAAGGTGATAAATTACATAGGAAAAATCCTATATATTTTTCCGTTTACATACGTACGGAAATGAATTGAGTATTGAAAACTATGAAATTGATGAGCTTCTTGGTAAGTTATATAAATGATCATATGATAGCTTGAGATTTAATAGACTTTTTGTACATTGTTTTCCATTATATGAATGTTTAATGAATGATGATAGTTTCTCGTTGTTAACATACGAGCTTACTAAGCTATATAGCTTACTTTGTTGGTTTTTTAAGTTTTATAGTGATTACAAAGCTAGCTCGGATTCAGGGATCGTCGGAGACTTCACCACACTATCCACTGACTCTTTGGTACTTTTGAAACTATGTTTTAAGTATATGGCATGTATAGGTATTTGATTCATGTTGGTTATGTTTTGGTAATGATGTTAGCCAAATGAATTGGAATTGTAAATGTCTATTTTTAAGTTGTAAGTATAGCAATGAGAGTTGGCTTAATTTAGTGAATTTGGTTATGTGCTTATATATGCATGTTTGTTGATAGTTAATGTAACACCTCTTACCTATATTCAATGTCGGAATAGGGTACAAGGCATTATCGGACAATAACACTTGCAACTGAATAAATTCAAGGCATAAATTTTCGTTTAAATTTAAAACTTTTATCTTATATCATCAAGTCCCTAAAACGGGCCTACGAGGCCCAAAACTTGCTTTGGGAGCGATTCAGGACTAAACCAAGAAATTTTAAAACTATTGGAACATTTAGAAATTTTCCATGTTTTGGAGAGTCACACGCTCGTATAGGCAGGCCGTGTGCACATGGTTGAGACACAAAGCTGTGTCTCTACCTGTGTGGCCAAGGAGTTGGCTATTTTTCAAGTCAATTTCTACCCTATCATACCCATAATTGAGTATAACTTGAATGACACACTTCATGATATATTAAAGCTACCAAAACATCCACCACACACACGTAACAAGTCATAGCATACAATTTACTCAACCGTGGAATGCATCATCATGAGTTTATAGCATAACCAATTTATTGGCCACATTAAATGGCCTTATACAACAATAAACTCCGAATGTCATGTGTCATTATTGTAGGACAAATCATAGTAACATATACAGATGACCAAGTTCCCTATACATGTCATAGCCTTAAGTATAAAATCATCGATACCTAAATTGTAAGCTTGATAGTGTGATAGGTTCTCCGGAGACTTCCAACCCGAGCTAACCTGAGTACATTATAAACATGGAAAAAAACAGAGTAAGATATAGAGCTTAGTAAGTACATATGTAAATAATAATCAATTGATTACCATGCTTTTAACAATCCTCATTATAAGCTCTCAAGATAATACCATCATTATTGCATAAAATTTCACAATTCATTTATTTTCATCTTGAGCTATTTACTTGAGTTACAGTCACTAAATTATTTTTATCCAAAGTTACAAAACTCCAAATTAAGATCTAATAATTTTTCCTGAAACTAGACTCACATATCTTCTTACCATAAAATTTCCAGAATTTTTGGTTCAACCAATCAGTACATTTTACTCTTTAAAGTCTCCCCTATTTCGCTGTCTGATAGTTCCCACCCTTCTTCACTAAAAATTAGTTATCTCATTGTACAGAACTCGAATGATGTTCCTATTTATTTTTTCTTGAAAATATACTCTTTAATAAATTCAATCATATAAATTTTATCCCATTATTATTTTTTTACAATTCTTAATGAATTTCCCAAGTCAGAACAGAGAACACCGAAATCATTTTGCTCTGTCTCACTAAAATCCAAATATCTTACCATATGAAATTATTTTGCTCATTCTATTTCTTTAATGTATAAATAGACTCAATAAGCTTTAATTTTATATCTCATTCAACCTCTAGTTCAATTTCCACCATTTTTTGGTTATTTTTCAAAGTCACACAACTGCTGCTGTCCAAACTGTTTTATTGCTAATTTTACTCTTCCATGTTTCCTTTATATTAATGTTCATTTACACACATATATCACCAAATTATATCCATGGTTAGCCATTCCAATAACTAGTCATTATCAAATATTTACAAGCCATTCATTGGACAATTTAACCTATACATAAAGACTTGAACATATCATTACTCAATTTAATTTGGCCTAAAAGCCTCACAGATGATCATCAATCACATTTGCCACATATTCTTACATCATAAGCATGGACTTATAATCACAGGGTCATTCTCATAGGTATAACTTACTCGTTTACATTCTTACCAAAATTCGATCACATACCGAGCACATTGCTCATGAGCGTATACATACATATACCTGCACTTGATCGACACATATTCACATTCATTTACACTTTAGTCATTTTCCCTTTGAACACCGGAATATTAATGGATACTCTGAACGCTTGCACATACGTGCCACATATACGTAGCCGAAGCAACCTCTTATCACATTACACATATATGCTTGTTCTCGATCTATTCACATTTACATTCTCAGGTCTACTCACACAAGTTGTTAGGTATCCGTAATATATCGGAATACCTAGCCACTGGTGACGTACTAGACCAGCACCCGGATTCATTTAGTCGCAATTTCACATAGTTTTCACATTGTCACACTATGCCATGGTTCGTCCATTGTCTTTTCCGTCAAATTATCATTTAGCACTGAACAGAATAGTTCAACCCTGCGTTTACTTGTTCGAACATTAGTTTCAAATATTCAACAAATAATACGAGTAATTTCATAAATTATTTATCAATATAACAAATAAACATTAATGTTTACCATACGAACTTACCTCGACTTAAAATGGCGAAAGGGATTGAGTAGTCCAATATTTGTCTTTCCCCCGTTCTAAGTCCGAAACTCATTTTTCTTTATCTAAAATATCACATTTGACTTATTAAGTTATTATACTATTCAATTCAGTCTAAAAATCATATTATGCAAAATTACATTTTGCCCCTAAACTTTGTTATATTTACACTTTTGGCCCTAGGCTCGTAAAATGATTTGTATTCAATTTCCTTGTATTTTAAGCCTAGCAGAACCATTTTCATAACTAAAACAGCCCACAATTTCCACTAATTCACACTTTTATGACAAATTTCATAACTTTTACAAATTAGTCCTTTTAGGCATTTTTATCGAAAATCACTTAGTAAAAGTCATTTCTCTAACCATAAACATGCATTTTCTACCATTAAACACAAAAATACACACATATTCATCATGGTTCAAAACCTTATACTTTAACCATATCTCAAATTAGTCGTAGAAATAGATAGATCTTGTTACGATGATTTAAAAAACGTAAAAATCATTAAAAACGGGGCAAGAACGGACTTACAATCGAGTTTGGAAGCTTGAAAAACCCTAGCCATGGTTTCCCCTTGTGAAATTTGGCCATGGGTTTGAAGATGGACAAAAATTGGCTTTTAGATTTTTTTTAATTCATTTTAATTACTAAATGACCAAAATGCCCCTAACTTAAAAATATTCTATTTCACCTATTTCATGTCTATTTTTGTCCAAAAAATTAACAAATGGTATAATCACCATTTAAGAACCTCCAATTTAAAATTTCATAGCAATTTGACACCTCTAGCTTCTAGAACTCAAGTTTTGCACTTTTTAAAATTTAGTCCTTTTGACTAAATTGAGTGCCCAAACGTAAAAATTTTTGAACGAAATTTTCAAAAAATCATTTCGTAAAATTTAGACCATAAAAATATAATAAAAATAAATTTTCTTACGTCAAATTTGTGGTCCCGAAACCACTGTTCCGACTAGGCCCAAAATTAGGCTCTTACAGTTAAGTTTATGGATGGATATGAGAATGACTTATATTATGAGAATTGTGGTCATTGTTGCTAATTGGTATTATGTGTAACACCCCTAACCCATATCCATAGTCGAATGAAGGTGAAGAGGCATTATCGGACATATCGAAACATATTACATACATTCACTAACATTTATCAATCACAAACATTCCATAGTGAAATATACACATAAAGTCCTTTAAAAGGTCTTCGAGACCTAAAACATGCATTGGAAAGGGGTTGGGACTAAATCGAGCACATACAAAACTTTTCCAAAAATTAAACATTTTTCAAAGTTATAGAGGTCACAGGCCCGTATGGGCAAGCCGTGTGCCTCACACGGCATTCGATACACCTGTGTGTCTAGGCCGTGGCAAACAGGGCATACATACTAACTTGTCCACACGGCCACAAGACACGCCCATGTGCCAGGCCGTGTGAAATTTACGGAGGCTACTGACTTGCTCACACGGCCAATCACATGCCCGTGTGTCCAGTCCATGTGGCTTCTTGACTTATTTCGAAATGCAACCAAAAGAGACACGGTCGAGACACACGCCCGTGTGCTCAACTGTGTGGGAAAATATAGGCCAATTTGCAAGGCCAATTTGCCACCCAAAATTTGGGTCAAACCTACAGGCATCAAACAAAACTAAATTCATATCCCAAAGGTATCTAAAACATACCAAACATGCACAATTTAACTCTTAACAACATCATTCATTTCCATATACAAACCCTACTCAAACATACCAATTCAAAGCATAAATTTCACATCAAAACATATGATTGCTACTTCATTTAAAACCATTTCAATTCATAGCATTTCTCATCATATCAATTTCCCAAATCAACCATGAACTTACCAATATAGACCATTTCATTTGGCCATTCATAAGCACATCAAAACATTCCAACTTATGCATCATAAAGCATGTACAAAACAAAACTCATCCATAAACACATTCATTAACAAGTCATATCACATGGATATATTTACACACCTCAAAACAAAATCAAAGTTCTTTAGCCTATACATGCCATACTTTAATATGTACATTTTCATAAGGTACCAAAATATAGTTCGATAGTGTGGTGATGATTCTCAATGATTCTCGAACTTCACGTAGCTTTGATAATATATAAAACAATGAACAAACATACACATAGAGAGTAAGCTTTCATAGCTTAGTAAGTCATAAGAAAATAATGATCAAATAAACTTTAGCATTAAATCAACTAGCCAAATCAAACAAACCTTAACCATTTGTACATTTATTATGCTTGCAAACTTAAACATTATTATATATACAATAGCATTATAACATCAATGGCCGAATACACATATACTCAAAAGCACATATAATTTCTTACTTACTATGTCTAACTCATTTATTCATTTCAAACATATAATTACCTTACTTTCATAGTCACATAATATAGCATGTACCTGAACCTTTTAGTTCATTTTTACATTTGATCATAACTCGATAATGCCCGTTGAACCATTCGAAATCAATAAGGATACTTGATCGCTGAAATCAGAGCTTTAAAATTTATAAAGAATGTGATCGAACCCAGAAACTAACTCTAACAACGATTAAAGGCAAGTGTACCTATCGAACAGTAGTATAGCTTAGGCAAGACCGGATTGTCGAACCCAAAGGAACTAAAAGTACTAATACTTACTTTCTTTTTATTATTTAGCCTAAAATATGGAGTGATTGGTTGATTTAATTTAATTTATCAACTACTAAGCTAAAGATAGAAAGATAAAAAGAATGAATTGGGAAATAACTTGAAGAAAACTCAATTGATCCCAATGATACCCTCGGGAAGAATCCACCTAGACTTCACTTGTTATCTAACACTGAACCATACGATTTATTCACTTAGTTTGATCCGTAGGACTCCCTAACGTATATTAAACCCTCTCTCGAGGCGAAGAACGTCTAACCCTAGGTTAATTAGTGGAACTCTCGTTCTCTTATAATAACCCCTTAGAATAGCAGTAAATCGATCTATGGATTCCCATATTAGGTTTCACCCTAATCCGGCAAAATCTTGTCACCCTATCTCTAGGCGTGCGATCAACTCTGCTTAATTATGCTAGATCTACACTTAAGCAGGGTGTATTCCTCCTCCACCTATGCACATCAGATTGGATTAAGCATGCATAATTAAGAATAAACTAAGTATTTATCATATAATTCAGAAAAAAATAACAAGATTCATCTAGGTTTCATCCCCTTCAGGTATCTAAGGGGTTTAATTCATAACAAAGAAAGAAAACATCTCAAGAGAAAAGATAAAACAAAACATAAGAAATCCCTAAAACGCCCTGAAGGAATTGAAGGAGAAATTCGCCGTCTTGAGTAGAATTCCAGCTTCTTGGGATGGATCAACTGGCTATCTTCGAGTAATTCCCTCAATCTGACCTTCTCGGCTTGGCTCCTTGGCCTAGCTTTGACGCCTTTCTCTGGGATGCACTTAGGATATTTATATAGACTTTTAGAATGTTTTACTTTGTCCCTAAGTGTCCTAATTCGAGTATAGTTCCTACTAGGTGTTTGATTAAGCTTTGAAAAGTGTTTATTTGCCTCAAAGTATCCAAATTTGAGTGAAATTGCTCTCCCCCGCGATAGAGGCACAGCCAGGGCACACGCCCGTGTAAATCGTGGTTGGGCCGTGTTTTGATTCTGTTGTTTGAGGCACGGCCGTGTGATTCGGGGGTCAGGCCATGTGAAGTATTTTGATGATGCACGGTCATGTGGTTTAATGTCCAGGCCGTTTCGATTTCCTCTTTGGCCCAAATTGGCCCGTTTTAAGCCTATTTCTTGTTCTTTTCGTTCTCGGGTACTTTCCCGAGTATAAGACATGAAAAGAAAGGATTAAGAGCACCTTTTTACATAAATTGAGGGCTAAATCATCCAAAAGCATACTAAATGTGGGATTAAAATATGTTATAATTACGGTTTATCAAATACCCCTACACTTAAGCTTTTGCTTGTCCTCAAGCAAAATTCTCAATTTACAATTAAAATGAACTTTCCTCAATTCACAATTTCTATCAATAATTCCTCATCATAATTCATAGATAATTCATACATGGATAATTTAACTCAAAGACTCATAAAGATTCAAACAATTCTAAGTCATAAATTTGTAGTATGAAAAACATAAGTGTCTTCCCTCTTCTAAATAATTACCTTTGATTCAAAACTGACAAGGATTGACATCCTCACTAAAGATTCACTCAAAACACTCAAAGGTGTTTAAGGTTCATAATTAAGCACTCAATAGTCAAACCTAAAAAGTTAATCCCATAGGCTTTCCTAAAAATCAAATGTCCACCACTATAATATGAGATGATACACAAATCAAAAGGTCTTTAATCAGGGTTGTAACGGGGCTTGGGTTAAAGGTATGGATAAAGGCTGAATTAGAAGGGTTAGAACCGAGATCGAATTGTCAAGTCACCTAACTAAAAACAATAAACTAGAAAATAAATGATTACATCAATTGAAACTTTAAACTAATACGAGCTTTTTATTTGATAATTGGAATTTAAATGTTCAAGATCACTTTCTATACTACTAATACTTGAATATACTTTGGTTTTTTTTTAAGAACAAACTAAGTAAATACATAATAAAGAAAGAACTTTATCAATTGAAATAAACTAATTCTGTAACTGATCAAATCAATTATTGATAGAAGGGTAGTTAAAAAGAATGGTGATAACAAATACAAAGGGTTTTGGGTTAAAATTTAGCAGGTAAATCAATAAAAGGGTTGTTAGGATCAAATGGGTTCACTAAGGGTTAAGTTATGAAGGTAGGCTTTTTAGTGGAGTGAATGGGTTAAAACCTAGGTGCCTTTATCATCTCAGTATATCAAATCATTAATGTGGTCTCAATATGTATAATCTAGGCAAGTTCTAGAATAACAATTCAAAGTTGACACAATCATAATCAATAAACTGAGCATGAAAAAGAATATTGCTCTGTAAGGCTCAAAATCTCACAAAAATTATGGGTATTTGACATCAATCCCTGTAAATTTCAAACTCCAAGATAATATTCAAATTTAGTTCAACAACCTAGAAATTTTTTTATTCTGGAAAAATTGACTTATCATGCTTCATTCTCTAGTATTCTTCAAATTTAATCATCAATGCACAATTATAAATGATTTAATCAGAAACATATCAATAAAAATCATAAATTATCAGAAATTTCATCCTAATTAGTAATATGAGGAGCTTACTTGAAAACAGGATTAAATTCAGGATTTTTAGAATCATTCAATAAGTTAGGCACTTAATCCTCCCCACACTTAAGATGTACATTGCCTTCAATGTACAAAGATAGATAAATAATCATGTAATAGTGAAATAAAAAGAGAAGGGGAGAAGTGACACTTCCTAAATTTTAGATGATACCAGGAGTTGGCCGAGGTCGTGATGGTGGCGTTTTTTATGGGCCTGGTGGGGTGGCTGCCAATGCGCTCTGCACTAGATGAAGAAATTGGGTAGCCTGCAAAGATATAGCCAAAAATTCTAAAGAAACATTAATAATATACTAATAATATAATTAAAGACAAAGAAAATAAAGAGAAAGAGACTAATAAGAAAACTGAAATTAAGAGAAAAGACTAATAGACTAAGGAGTCCTTATTGTTGGATGGTTCGCGAGGTAGGTGTGACCTCTAAGGCTGTGGTGCATGATTCCCAAGCAGCCTTTGGAACCTGACACTAAGAAACTAAAAGAAATTAAGATATATTAAGCATAAGAGAAGTATAGATAAGTAGGATAAAGGGGAAAATAAATGTAAATAAAAATTTAAATGGTCTCAAAGACCCTTGGCTTGGCGAAGAGATGAAGCTGCCGGTATGAACTCATACAGATCGGTCTCCTTTGAGTAGACTATGGTTGGCCTCTTACGCTTCGTCGGCATTTTCTTGGTGTAGCTCAAGGGTCTGGACACTTTTTTCTAAGGAAAGAAGGGAAAAGAAGTAAGAAAGAATGAGAAAAGATGATGGGGGAAGGGGAAGAGCTGTGGGGTTTAAATAGAAATTCAAATCTGTTGTGTTCCCATGCCCGTGGTCCGAAGGCGTGTCGATTTACACGGCCGTATCGCACGGCCATATGTCTATGCGTGTTAAGTCACATGCCCATTTTTCAGTCAGCCACGCCTGGGGGGCATAAGTCAGCATTTTGGCATGGTTCAGAGGCACGAGCGTGTTCTGCCTGTGGTGTGCAAGTCAGTAGCTTCACACGTTCTAGGAGCACGGCCGTGCCACTTTTACGAAGCCCGTGGGGTAGTGGTTGGATCCGTGACGTTGTAGGGTGGTTGGAACTGATTCGCACAGCCTCTGTTGTGTTAGTACGATTATTCTAGTGGTCCACACGGTCACGTACACGGCCGTGTGGCCTTGAAATTATACACTTCCGGTTAGTTTAAAAGGAAAGAAAGAAGGAAGGGAAGAAACTGAAAATAAATTTGAATGTAAATAGTGTTAGTACTCGGGTTGCCTCCCAAGAAGCACTTGTTTATAGTCTTAAGCTGGACTTTCCTTGAATTAGAAAAATTAGGGAGGTTTAAAGGTTTGAATATCTTCCTTCTTACTTAAAGTTTTATTTTCTTGATAAGGTTCAAGTCGAGAAGCGTTTACCTTAAAAGTGCCGAATGTTGGATTGCTTACCTCGACTATTCCATGGGGAAAGATATTGTGTACCTTAAAAGGAATTTCCTTGCTTACGTTCAGGTCTGTTGTGATGATGTAATGATCGGCTTTGTCGAGCAGCACTTGGTCTCCTATTTTGAAGTGATTTGATGTTCCTACGAGTTCTTCTGTTGGTTATTCTTGTGTTACTTCGTGTGGGTCCGGTTGTTCTTTGTCATGTGTTTTTGCTCTTCTAGTTTGTCAACCCTTAGGCTTCGTTCCTTTTGTAATTCTCCTTTGTTGCGTTGGGGTCTAAGATTTGGCTCGGGGTTGTATCCTTGTGGTATTTCCTGCGATGAAAGTTGAACAAATTATTTATCAAATGAATTGTCTTTCTTACCTTCATCTATTGTTGTCCTGGCCGAGTCAAGAGCTTGAAGACTGATTGATTAGTTACCTACACAAAGTATGAGTTCACCTGTGGCAACATCAATTCTAGTCTTGAAAGTTGCTAGGAAAGGTCTTCCTAAAATTAAGGGAATAGAATTATCCTCATCCATGTCTAAGACAACGAAATCTACTGGGTAAACAAATTTGTCGATTTTTACAAGAACATCTTCGATAATGCCCCTAGGAATTCTAACAGTTTTATCAGCTAATTGAATGCTCATCCTAGTTTGTTTGGGCTTCCCTAGACCTAGTCGTTTAAACAATGTATAAGGCATGACATTTATGCTTTCCCCTCAATCAGCTAACGCATTATCAATAGTTAAACTACCAATTAAACATGGGTTTATAAAACTCCCTGGATCTTTTTGTTTCTGTAGTAGTTTATTCTGTAGCATTGCTGAGCATGCTGCGTTTAATTCCACATGGTGTTCTTCATCTATTTTATGTTTGTTCATCAAGAGCTACCTTAAAAATTTCCTCGAGTCTGGCATCTGAAAAAGAGCTTCAAGAAGAGGTAAGTTGATATGTAATTTCTTCAAGAGTTAAGAAACTTACCGAACTGTTATTCTGAATCATCTCTTTTTATTACTTCAGGATAAGGTATGCGAGGTTGGTACTCTTTGACTACCAGTTTTGGCTTTTCTTGTGTTACCTCTATTTTATCTTCGTCTACCTTGTTTTCTTGAATTGTATTTGGTTCATTTAACCCTTCACTGTCTTGAGCTGTGATGGCTTGAATTTTCTCATTAGGGTTAATCTCGGTGTTACTTGGTAGAAGTCCTTATGGTCGTTCAGACATTAGCCTTGCGAGTTGCTCGACTACATTAGTAACTTCCTTGACTGACTTAGTAATTTCCCCTATTCGGTTCTCGTTACCTTTAATTGTTCTCTCAGTTTCTTGGAAACATTTTTCTGTGTCTGCCGTGAATTTTGTCAGCATCTCTTCGAGGGTTGGTTTCTTCTCTTGTAGATAGGGATGATTTTGGAAGTTTTGAGGAGGTTGTTGCCTTTGATTTCCTTGGTTTCCTTGACCTCCCCACAAAAAATTTGGGTGGTTCCTCCAACCTAGATTGTAAATAAAACTATAAGGATTATTATTAGATCTGAAATTATTACCTATATAGTTCATCTGTTCGCTTTCTGCTTCCAGTTGGTAGGGTGGATACTCAGGATTCGCCACAGTTACACTTGTGTTGCACTACATGACTGGATGTACCTACGAAGATCACAAACTATCAATCTTTTTATTCATTAATTCTACCTGTTTTGATAGCATGGTTACTGCATCAATGTTGTAAACTCCGACTGATTTTGTCGGTTTCGTTCTTGTAACTTGCCACTGATAGTTATTCAGTGGCATCTCTTCAATGGATTCGTAGGTTGCTTCAGGAGTTTTGTTGTTTAGAGTTCCACCGGCGGCTGAATCAATTAATTGCCTCGTTGAGGGATTTACACCATTGTAGAAGGTTTGGACTTGTAGCCACAAGGGTAGACCATGGTGTGGAAACCTCCTCAAGAGATCCTTGTATCTCTCACATGCATCGTATAACGTCTCTAGATCCATCTGCACAAAAGAAGAGATATCATTCCATAATTTCACCGTTTTGGCTGGTGGAAAATATTTTAATAACAATTTTTCGGTCATCTGCTCCGGTGTAGTGATTGACCCTCGTGGTAACGAGTTTAACCACTGTTTGGCTTTATTTCTCAATGAAAAAGGGAATAACTGAAGACGTATGGCATCACCAGAAATGCCATTTATTCTAAAGGTATCAGAACTCCAAAAAATTAGCTATATGGGTATTTGGCCTCATCCTACAAACCATCAAATTGAACAAACTGTTGAATCATTTGTATTGTGTTAGGTTTTAATTCAAAATTATTAGTAGCTATAGCAGGCCTAACAATACTAGATTCTGCTCCTATTAAATGCGGTTTAGCGTAGTCAAACATGGTGCGTGGCGCATTATTTTCTCTCACATCAGGTGGTGGTGGATTATTCTCGTCCATCCCTTCAGTAGAATGTCTTATTGGTCTTCTTCTGTGTAATTTAGGGCTCGCCCGATTTCTCTGCAATTTCTGCAAGCAGTAGCTTCAATATCACTATCGTATACTAGTGGTCCTTTCGGGTTCCTCCTAGTCATAAACTAGAGGTACCTGCTAGAAAAAGGAAAAAAGAAAATTTAGTAAGTGAAATAAAATAAATTGCAAAATTTAAAATAAAAATAATGGTTAAAGTAATAAAAATAGAGTTTTCTTAATATTTTAGTTCCCCGGTAGTGGCGCCAAAAACTTGATCGCTGAAATCAGAGCTTTAAAATTTATAAAGAATGTGATCGAACCTGGAAACTAACTCTGACAACAATTAAAGGCAAGTGTACCTATCGAACCGTAGTATAGGTTAGGCAAGACCGGATTGTCGAACCCAAAGGAACTAAAAGTACTAATACTTACTTTCTTTTTATTATTTAGCCTAAAATATGGAGTGATTGGTTGATTTAATTTAATTTCTCGACTATTAAGCTAAAAACACAAAGACAAAAAGAACGAATTGGGAAATAACTTGAAGAAAACTCAATTGATCACGACAATACCCTCGGGAGGAATCCACCTAGACTTCACTTGTTATCAAACACTGAACCAAACGATTTATTCACTTAGTTTGATCCGTAGGACTCCCTAATGTATATTAAACCCTCTCTCGAGGTGAATAACGTCTACCCCAAGGTTAATTAGTAGAACTCTCGTTCTCTTATAATAACCCCCTAGAATAGTAGTAAATCGATCTATGGATTCCCATATTAGGTTTCACTCTAATCCGGCAAAATCTCGTCACCCTATCTCTAGGCGTGCGATCAACTCCACTTAATTATGCTAGATCTACACTTAAGCAGGGTCTATTCCTCCTCCACCTAAGCACATCAGATTGGATTAAGCATGCATAATTAAGAACAAACTAAGTATTTATCATATAATTCAGAAATAATAACAAGATTCATCTAGGTTTCATCCCCTCCAGGTATCTGAGGGGTTTAGTTCATAACAAAGAAAGAAAACATCTCAAGAAAAAGATAAAACAAAGCATAAGAAATCCCTAAAACCCCTAAAGGAATTGAAGGAGAAATCTGCCGTCTTGAGTATAATTCTGGCTTCTTGGGATGGATCAACTAGCTATCTTCGAGTAATTCCCTCAATCTGACCTTCTCGACTTGGCTCCTTGGCCTAGCTTTGACGCCTTTCTTTAAGATGCACTTAGGATATTTATATAGACTTTTAGAATGCTTTACTTTGTCCCTAAGTGTCCTAATTCGAGTATAGTTCCTACTCGGTGTTTGATTAAGCTTTGGAAAGTGTTTCTTTGCCTCAAAGTATCCAAATCGAGTGAAATTGCTCTCTCTCGCGACAGAGGCATGGCCAGGCACACGCCCGTGTAAATCGCGGTTGGGCCGTGTTTCGATTCTGTTGTTTGAGGCACGGCTGTGTGATTGAGGGTCAGGCCGTGTGAAGTATTTTGACGATGCACGATCGTGTGGCTTAGTGGCCAGGCCGTGTCGATTTCCTCTTTGGCCCAAATTGGCCCGTTTTATGGCTGTTTCTTGTTCTTTTCTTTCTCGGGTGCTTTCCTGAGTATAAGACATGAAAAGAAAAGATTAAGAGCACTTTTTTACATAAATTGAGGGCTAAGTCAACCAAAAGCATACTAAATGTGGGATTAAAATATGTTATAATTACGATTTATCAATACTCGAATTGTCTAAAATCTTGTACAATGCCAACGTCCCAGACGTGGTCTTACATGTAATCACATATCAATGCCACTGTCCCACACAGGGTCTTACACGAATCAAATATGATGCCAATGTCCTAGACATGGTCTTACGCATAAACACAAGTCGATGCCAATGTCCTAGATGTGGTCTTACACAAAAACACATATTGGAATCCTATGTCATGACATATGTATCCTAACTATTCCTGAGGTTCGTACGGGACTTTTGGACGTCATAACTCAATCGATTCAAGCTTGTAGACAATTCTTCCACTCTTTTACCAATTCAGCATTACATTTGTATACAAGTAATATTTCAATTTGGTACAATTAAAATATATACAATCAAATTTAACGGCATTTATTTACTTATGAACTTACCTCAGACAAAAACGGGCGAACCGGAATGACTATTCGACAACCTTCGACTTTCCTTGATCCAAATCTGATTTCCACTTTTGTTATCTAAATAGATTCAAATTTAACTTATTTAATTACACATTCATTCAATTTCATCCAAAAACACATAATTTAGGCATTTTACACTTTAGCCCCTACCATTTCATATTTTCATAATTTAGTCCCTGTTTCAAAACAACATAAAATACTCAAAATCTTATCAAACTTATGTTAGGCCAAATTCTCCCTAGTTCCCTAGCAGCCCATTTATTTCATTTCTTTCACGTTTTATCCCTCAATTTGCAAATTTCACAATTTAATCCAAAATAAGCATTTTTATCAAAATTCACTTAACAAAATATGTTAATCTATCATCACATGCTTATTTTCTATCATAAAACTTCACAAAGATCAAACTATCATCAATGGCATCTCATGAAATCATCAACATTTTCAGAAATTCAAGCATGGGCTAGCTAAAGCACGAAGCAACGATCTCAAAAACGTAGAAATTATCAAAAATCGAACAAAACTCATACCTTAATTAAGCCAAAATCACAGCCGAACCCTAGAAAACTTTTATTCTTTATTTTTCTTTCGATATTCGATAAACAATGATGATAATGCATGAATTTGGCTTTTGTTTTATTTAATTAATCTTTTATTTGACAAATTACCAATTTAGCCTTATTAATATCATTTAAAATCCACTATCATATGTCCATATATGTCCATTCAAGCCATTAATGGTCTAATTCCATTATGAGTGTCGACACCATTTTTATTTTAGGTTTGAAAAAATTGGGTTGACTTAAAAATGTGATGTGGAGTCACCACCAACCTTTTTTGTTTAGGTGTGAGTGGATCACCTTGTAAAAATTTGGTCTATGCAATTAAATAATGAAAAAGGGTTCGGGAGTCGATTACACATGAGGAAGGGTTAGCACCCTCGTACGCCCCAAATCAGGTACCAAATTGATTAGCTAGTGTCCTTGAGTTGAAAACTTGAAAATGTTTAAGGTGTGATACTTTTTAAAGAATGTTAATTAATGTTGAATTGAATCTCAAGATTCACTCGTTCCAAAGGAATAAAAACATCACATCCAGCACGTTAGGATATAACACATTTATACCCTGACACCGAGATCATCTTTGATTTTCAAAACATGCAATTAAAAGGATATTTGGTTATTTGGTCGAACGAAAAATCGACACCCAGCACGTTAAGGTGTAATTCCTCGAACTTCCAAACATCAAATATTGCTTTGTTTTAAAAACTTTTAAATAAGTGATTTTAAAATCGACTAAAAATGTATTTGTTTGGTTTGTTTGGATAAAAATGAACAATGTTTCATAAATAAGTTGGAAATCTTAATCACAATACAATAATAAAAACAAAAGTGTAATTGCAAACATAAAATAACAATATATGGCAATAATAAAAACACAAATAAGCAAATTACGGTTCATACAATGGCAACATATCATTTTTATTCACATATATTAACATTCAAGACCAATAAATTAAAAGATAGTTTAGAAAAATATTTAAGCAACTTAGCATAAATAAAATGCAACAAATTTTAAGACAAATAAAGAAAATGAATAATGTATAAAAATAAAGAAAGTATTTGAAATCATTAATATACAAACAACAAATTACATAGAAAACAAAAATTAAAACAATGTATATAAAAGTTTTAAAAAAGGGTTATATTTAATAGTGATATACATATATGAATTTTGAAATTATACATATAATAACGATGTTATATAATACGATTTGAAACAAAATTTATAAACAATAAAGATTTAATAAAAATTATGTACATAATATAATAATGCATGTAAAATATTTAAGATCCATATAAAATTCTAAACAAACAATGTATATATAATAAAATGATAGTAATTTAAAAGAATATAAGTAACCTAAATTATAATATCCAAAAGAATGCCTAAGTGTATAAAATGATTTAAAGAATATACCAAAAAATAAAAATAAAAATATATATATACATATGAATAACAAAATCTATATGGCATGAGATTAATAATATACAAAATAATTTAAAACATAATATATGGGTTTAAAGATAATAATATATAAAATAAAAATACATACAAGTATTTATAAAAATATTTGAAATAATAATAAATTATAAGAGTATTTAAATTTAAAATTATACAAATCTTTAAAACAAAGAAATGTACAAAAGAGAATTTAAAATAAACAAATTATAAAATAAATAATCTAAAAAAATTATACTAATGAAAGTAAAAATAACAAACTAAAATAATGTAAAATTAGTGTAATAGTTCAAAATAAGATATTGAAACAATTTCAAAGAATAAAAAATGGAAACTATACTCAATTGAAATAAAAAGAAAATTAAAAGGATGATTTAAAAATAAACAAAATTATTGAAATAAGGTTAGGGATCAAAATAAAATACACACAAACTAGTAAGGACTAAAAGCGAAATTAGACCAGATTCCAAATTGAAGTGTTTATACTAGAACTAATTTGAAATAGAAAGTAAATCCCAGGACAAAATTAAAATGTAAAAAAAAAAAAATTGAAATAGGGCTTAATCGAATCACAACATGAGATGGAGGGACTTAATGTGAAAATAATCCTTTTAAGGCAGAAAGGCCCGGATCCGGGTCACAAATTGGGTCGATGCACGGATCCTACACCCTCCTAAATGGCGCCGTTTTTATTTGTTATTAAACCCTAAAAAAATGAATGACAATATACCAATTCTTTCACTAAAAAATAAAACAAAACTCTAACTCCCCATCTTTTATTCTCCATTCGGCCGACTCCCAAAATTCCCAATCAAACTTTCAAGACGACTCCATGGACAGTGACCGAAGAAGTCCCTTAAAACCTCGAATGTCAACTACAGCTTCATAGTCCCCTCACTTCGATGGCAACGAAGAAGGCGGATCGAATCCAGTAACCTATCTCTTCTTATTTACTTCCGCATGTGAAAATTAGAAAAGAAAAGAAAAGAAATCGGAAACTGACAGAATAGAATCAAAAAATTTAAAGGAATTAGAATCGAAAATCACCTTCAAAAGATTCAAATTTTTATTGATTTCAATTTTGTTTCTAGGTATATAACCAAAAGAATTGGAATCCCCCTACCCACATAGATATTGGCCCCCTTTTATAGCCTAAATCACAGAAAAGTAAATACAAATTTCTTATTTCTTTTCTTTTTTTCTCTTATTATTTTTTGTCAAATTGCTGCTTTCTGTTAGTTTTCTTGTTGCCGCCGTTCTGTTATTCTATTTCTTCTCGCAGGTTCAAAGAGGCTGTGGACGTGGCGAGGCCGTTCGTGGGAGCTGCTTCTAGAATCTTCCCTACTCGGGCCCTATTCTGGAATGGCACTACTTGGAGCTTGCAGGCTATTGTGGCGCGAAGAAATTTCAGAAACCCTTGGGATTTCTGAAAAATTTAGTTTGTAACACCCTGAAATTGGGCCTAGGAGGATTGGGCCTATTGGGCTTTGAGCATAGGTGCATTTTAAAAATTTTTAAGATTTTGTGAATGGAATTATTACAAGTTGGACCTATTAGGTGAGTGATTTTGGAAGATTATGGGGCTTCTATGAAGTCCCGGGATCAAACTTGGGCTTTAAGAAAATTTTGGTTTTAGGTGAATAAAACCCTAGGAGTTAGTAGGTAGGCTTTAAGAGTTAAATGTGAAAATAAATGACACAAAAAGAGCTTGTGGTGTAGTGGCTAAGTTACGCCACTTAGGGAGCGAGGCAGTGATGCCACAGGGAAGTAAGGAGATTCAAGGTTCAAGTCTTGGCACCTACATTTCTTTTAAAGTATTTTTATTTAAAGTAAATTAGACTTTAGTTGTAGGCTTAACTTTTGTTGTGCATGGTTTAAGACACAAATGGCCAAGTGGTAGAGTGGTGGTGGCGTCAGTATGATAGCAAGGAGGAGAAGGGTTTGAATCTTACAGGTGGCAAAATGAAAGGCTTTTATTTTGCTCAGGAGAAGATAGGAGGTTGGGTTGGAGTGGAACTCTACAAAGTGGATGGAGACTTGGTCAATCAAGTTGAATGGAAGGTGGAGAGGAGATTGAGGAGTTGGAATTGGTCAAGGTTGTTGGGTGAGTTTGAATGAGTGGTGGAGAGCAATTTATGGAGCAAAAAGGGGAGAAAATCGTGGGAGTCAAGTGGAAGGAGGTGTTGGCCGAATGTGGAGGTCTCTAAGGGGGAATTTCGGCTAAAGTGGGGGAATTGGGTAGCATATCCAGCTTTGGTTTTAGGTGTCCCGAAATTGCTCTAGTAGTCTTAGCATTTTTGGCATTTCTTTTTGAGCATTTTGGGTTACTTTCTCTTGGCAATTCCCTGTTTACCGAAACCACTCTCTCTTTTCTTCTTTTTATCTTTTTGGGAATCTGACCACTCGTGCACTTTGGTTCAACCTCTCATCTTTTCCACTTGTTCTTTTCTACTCTTTATCCAAAAACTATATCCCCTTTTCTTCTAGTTTCAATTGGCTTACTCCGTTCCTTCTCATTTTGGGACCTTCATTTCAGTTCATCTCATAGCCGAAACTTGGTTATTGCGATTGCTGAAGCTTCTTTACCTACACGATTTTTCAGTGGTTGAAAGGTCTACCTCTTCTTTTATTTCCTTCCTGTTTCTCTTTTACTCCCTCTTCTAAAACCGATCATTCACCCTGTTCTTTTCACTAAGGCCGAATCGATCTATTCCTTGTTACCTCAATCTTCTTGATTCTTTTGGTGTGGGCTGAATCAGTAGAGTGTTAGCATACACTCTCATCACTCTTCTTGTAACATCCTGAATTAGGGGTTGTTTGTAATTTAATTATTTTCCCATGTGTGTGCTTGAAGAAATGAATTCTATGTTTGCTAGACATGTTTTAGAGTCTAGTCATAACCCCGAACTAGGACGGACTTAGAACTAAAAATTTCTTTTTAAGGGTTAAAAGGAGGGAGCTAGGAGATAGGGGTTAAGAAAAATTTTAGAAGGAACATGACACAAAGAATAGCTTGGCTAAGTGGCTTTCATGCGCCACTTAGGTGCTATGAAGGTGGCGTCAAAGGGAGCTTCAAGGGAGGAGGTTCGAGTCGTGGAAGTTACAAGGGGGAGGCATTTTGTTTTTGGGCTTTTTGGGCGGTTAAGAAAGGGGCTAAAGTAAGAAGGCTTTAAAAGATTTTTACGGTGGAGTTTGGACATGAAAGTCGTTTGGTGGAGTGGCTTGGGGCGCCACTTAGAGGTCTTGGAAAATAGACTCAAGTTCGAGTCACGGCATTGGCATAGGGGTTTCTTTATTTTTTTGCAAAATGGCGCCATAGAGAGGAAGGTGTTGGACGGCAAATGGGGACTCTGGAGGGATAGGGATAAACATTTTTCTTATTATTTATTTCTATTTTATTTGATAAAGTGATAAAATTTATCACAAAAGGTGAGAGTTGGCCGAATGAAGGACTCATCAAGGCCATTTACAATCGGTTTTGAGGCATAGGTATAGCCGAATGCCTTTCTCCTAAATTCATTCAATGTCATCTTCTTTTCTCTCAAGTACCTAGCTGAATTCCCTATCTCCCTCATCTCTTTCTCTTTGTTTTTTTTCATTTGGTTGCTGGCCGAATCTCCCTCATCTCCCATCTACTTCCTTCCTTCTTTCTCAAAACCAAAACCACCATTAATTCCCTACTTCTCTTCCTTCTCTTTTTCTTCCTCTATTAGCCGAACCTCTACCACTCTTGTTGCCGAAATCCTGCCTCTTCCATTTAGACTCACTTGGTCGAATATAAAGGTTATTATACGTCTCTTCGGGGTTTCTTTTTCAATCGGTTTGAGAAGGTAAGTGGTTGCCGAAACTCTTCTTCCATAATCTCTTGTTCTATGTCGATTTAGATGAAGGGAAAAGCCGAGATCCGGCATTTATTGATAATTTGGCTAACCATTCTTAAAACAGATTTCACCTAGGAACTCCGGATTTTCAAAGCAGTAGATCTAATCCTCCATTCTCTGCTAATTGGTTTGGTAAGTCTACGGTAAGGGATTCTCGTTAGTCTTTCCATTAGATACTTGGAAAAGCCGAAAACTAATCAATTGTATGGATCTTAGGTTTGGCCGATTGTAAGGAATCCATTGTGTGGCTTCGGGATTTGGTTGGAAACCAAATCGGTTCAAGGTAGGTGCCACAAGTGAGTCTTCGGGTTTTTATTTATCATGGCCGAATAGGCCTATCATGGCCGAATAGGCCTAAGTCCCTAACCCTGTTATTGGTCAATTATAGGGTCAAGGATCTAGCATCGTAGATCGAAACTTCGGGATCTAGGATTCGCTTTAGTAACAGGTGTGTAAAACCTCACTACACACTTTATTAGTTAACATGACTATATTATTGCCAATTTATCATTTTGGTAGTGGTTTGCTTGTGGGCATAAGCATGGTTTCCGGGTAAGTCCCCTATTACTTTGTCTATGATATATGATTGAGTTTGCCATCATACGCTGTTAAATGATATGCTATACATAAATGCATGATGATGGTGGGATTGATGAGAGGAGGGGGATGATCTTTATGGACTGTCACCAGTGGTTTTGACTACAAGATGGGTTCGCCCCATCAGATTTATTGTGACTTCGGTCACCAGTGGTTTTGACCACATTGTTGTTAAATTGTGACTAAGTCCCAGTGGTTTGGTACCACCAGTGGTTTTGACCACATTATGATATTTTGTGACCTATGGTCATCAGTGGTTTTGACCACACGATGGGTTGGCCCTATCATTTACTTTGTGACACTAGTCACCAGTGGTTTTGACCACCAGTGGTTTTGACCACACGGGGTAGTAAAGGAGTATGGATGGTTAGTGGGGTTGCATGTTGCATGTTTATTAATAAATTATGTATAAGATGCATTTTTCTAGGTGAGGGATTTACACACTGAGTCTTGGTGACTCACCCCTTCCCATACTATTTTGCAGATGAGTAGATCGCGGAGATGGAGCCGGGGAGGACTCGAGGCGGCCATGCTTGTTTCTCGGATTTGGAACCTTATTTAAATCAGTTTTAGTTCATTTATTTTCTAAGTTTTTATTTTGGGTTGTAATAAGGCCGCTAATTATTATTTGGATGTTTATTTTATTGTTTAATTTTACTTATGTTATATTACAAAAGGAATTTATAAATGTTAAGTGAACCGGTTAAAAATAACTTTTTCAAACTTAATAATTTCTACGGGTTTTCAACGATGTTACCATCGGGTAACAAAATACACCAAGCCAACTATAACCTTGACAAATTTTAAAATAGTACATGATCAAACGTTTTAAAAGGGTTTATCAACCCAACCATGTTTATGGAAATAATCCCAACTGAGTTTTTATCAAACCCTATTTTTAATACCTTAGCCACATTTTAACAAAGTTTTCACCAGACACTCAAAATGATTCAAATTATTTTACTCCGTGACATACCATATCCGGTCAGGACTCATGGGCCGTGTTTGGGGTGTTACACTTCTAGCCTTAAGCTTTCAGAAGTGGGTTGGTAAGTAAGTTTAAGATCGAATTTAGGTGATGGGGTTGTACTATTTGGTTGATCATTACTCAAGCCGAAAAGGTGTTGCTAACATATGTTCTTGTGTCAATCACTGCTAGGGTCTCGAAGTGCTTTATTAGTGGGCCACCAACACCTATCCCTTGGAGTAAAAGTCTCAAATTGTTGGTGCCTCAGAGAGTATTGGGTTACGTGTTCCAAATCAGGTGTGTAATCTCACACCCTTCCGATAAATGCTTGCGATATTCTGCATAACGGCGAAAAGTCGAAAAGCTGACAACTATGACCATGCGAGCGTGCGAGCGCTCGTAGTGGTAAATCGAGACACAAATCATGGCACTAAGTCATTGAGAGTGTCACGAACACTCTCGCGATACCGAGGCTGTAACAGGCCTAACTGGGCCAAAACAGGCCAAATGGGCCCAACAGGCTAACCGACCCACTTGGGCAAAACTATCAAAAAACTAGCCAACGATAGGCTTGAATGCGAAATCTGTAAATCTGTGACCGAAAGCATGCGAAATGGCCACACGAGTGTGTGGGCCCGATTGGGCCTAAACGGATTTTAGGCCCCTTAATTTTGTGAGTGACTTAAAAGAGTTCTGTGTCGCTCGAGGCGACAGTAGGCCTTCAAAAAGGCCGTGGAATGCGAAATTACCGAAATACCCTTGAAGGGTAAAATTATCGAAATACCTCTGGGTTGCAAAATTACCGAAATACCCTCGAGTTGTGAAATTACTAAAATACCCTTGGCTTGCGAAATTACCAAAATACCCTCAATGGGTAAAATTATTGAAATACCCCAATGGGGCAAAAATGATTGATGTACCCTTAATTGTGATTGAATCTCATATGTATGATTTAATTTTTCACTATTATATGTTGAGACATGGCATTATATCATTTTGCATGGGGTAGGGTAATGATTGAAGAGCAATGTAGCCCGGTGGCTCTACCACATATTGTTTTAGTGTTTATGCCACATATACATATATATATATTATAACTCTGGTGGCTCAGCCACAAATATTGTGATTTACAGCTCGTCTGCATTATTGGTGCGATTGGCGGGGTGGGTTGACTTGATCCCCACAGGTGACGATTGGTTGGTACGAGGGTGTGATTGGTTGGATTGGTTTGGGTTATATTACATTACACTACATTATTTGCATTATCATGCTTATAGGGCTAAGGCCCAGATTGTTACTGAATTAGGCTTTGGCCAAGTCTACTTTGGTATGGGCTCGGGCCCAGTTAATGACTGACTAGGGGAATTGCACACTGAGTTCTCGTAGCTCACCCCTCTACTTTAACCTTGCAGGTGAGCATCAGCGTTAGAGAATTTGGTACGATGGAGGACTCTAGGGTGGCCATACATCGGGAATATTTCTCAAGACTTAGTAAATTTTTATTTTTGCTTTACTTTAAAGTTATTTTATTTTGGGTTAATATTTTTATAATAAGGCCGCTGGTTTAATTTCTTTTAAGTTTTCATTAATAACCGTTAAACTTTTAAATACATAGTTTTCCTAAAACCTTAATAATTATTTTCCAAAATATCACGATACCGTAAATATTCAAATTTTGATTTTCATAACAAAAGCGATTTGCTAAATAATAACAACTTTTTAAAAGAGACATTTAGTAAATCGGGGTTTTTATTAACAAACATATGAACTTGAAGTTTTAAAAAGAATACGAACATTTTAACGAACGCACATTTAGTTTTTAAACAACCTCTCTATGTAACATGTCAGATCCGGTTGTAACGTCTAGGCCGGGTTTTGGTGTTACATATTTATCGGGCCTTTTCAATTTGGGTCAAATTTGGGCTACTGGGTCGATTCCTGGAGCTGAACTGTTGGGTTTATATGGGTTTTGGGTTAGTATAATTTAGAAATAGGTATTGGGCCTAATTTGGGTTTTAAATTATTGGGTAAAGAAATGTTATTGGACTTTATAATTTTTTTGTTTGGCTTTAATGTATTATTATTATTTTTTGGGGTTTTTTAATTTGGTTAATATATGTTCAATTGGGCCCAGGCATAAATTGGGTCTTACAGCTGCCCCTCTTTGCTTATTGTCGTGTAACGAGAATAGAGCTAAAGACTTCAAAAGGGCCAATTTTGTCCAGTCGTGCCTCTTTCAATGCTTTTTTTTCTTCAAGTAGCTTCATTCCATCCTACTGCATCTTTAGGAGCATGAGAACTAGCACTTTGATCCAATTTAGACTTGTGGCTTCAATCTGCTCCGCTACTACTTTGGAAAGATATGTTTCACCATTTTCGATCTGCCTCATTGCTATCTCGAGGAGACAAGATCTACAATCTTATTTAGTCTGCTCCCTTGCTATATCAGGAAGATAAGACTATAATCTTCAGTCTGCTTCCTTGTTACCTCAGGAAGACTTCAATCTTCAGTCTGCTCCACTACCATCTCTAGGGAACAAAATCTGAACTTTCCAATTTGCTTTCTTATTATCTCAGGAAGACTTCAATCTTCAGTCTGCTCCACTACCATCTCGAGGGAACAAAATTTGAACTTTCCAGTCTGCTTCCTTACTAACTCAAAAAGACTTCAATCTTCAGTCTGCTCCACTACCATCTCTAGGGAACAAAATTTGAACTTTCCAATCTGCTTCCTTACTATCTCAGGAAGACTTTAATCTTCGGCCTGCTCCACTACCATCTCGAGGGAACAAAATCTGAATTTTTCAGTCTGCTTCCTTACTATCTCAGGAAGACTTCAATCTTCAGTCTGCTCCACTACCGTCTCTAGGGAACAAAATCTGAACTTTCCAATTTGCTTCCTTACTATCTCAAGAAGACTTCAATCTTCAGTCTGCTCCACTACCATCTCTAAGGAACAAAATCTGAATTTTCTAGTCTGCTTCCTTACTGTCTTAGAAAGACTTCAATCTTCAGTCTACTCCACTACCATCTCTAGGGAACAAAATCTGAACTTTCCAATTTGCTTCCTTACTATCTCAGGAAGACTTCAATCTTCAGTCTACTCCACTACCATCTCGAGGGAACAAAATCTGAATTCTCCAATCTACTTTCATACTATCTCAGGAAAACTTTAATCTTCAGCCTACTCCACTACCATCTCAATGGAAAAAAAATCTAAATTTTCCAGTCTGCTTTCTTACTATCTCGGGAAAACTTCAATCTTCAACCTGCTCCCTTGCTACATCAGGAAGATAAGGCTAGGTAACTTGAATCTGCTCCATTGCCAGTACATGGAGATAAGACTCGCCAAATTTGATCTGCCCCATTACTATCTCGAGAAGACAAGATCTACAATTTTATTTAGTCTGCTCCCTTGCTACATCAAGAAGATAAGACTAGTGGCTAAAATCTACTTCATTGCCGATACATGAAGATAAGATTTGCCAAATTCGATCTTCCCCACTGCCATATCGAGGAAACAAGATCTCTAATTTTTATTTAGTCTGCTCCCTAGCTACATCAAGAAGATAAGACTATAATCTTCAGCCTACTCTCTTGCTACCTCAGGAAGATAAGGCTAAGTAACTTGAATCTGCTCCATTGCCAATACATGGAGATAAGATTCGCCAAATTCGATCTGCCCCACTGCTATCTCAAGGAGACAAGATCTACAATTTTATTTAGTTTGCTCCCTTGCTACATCAGGAAGATAAGACTAGTGGCTAAAATCTACTCCATTGTCGATATATGGAGATAAGATTCGCCAAATTCGATCTGCTTGTAACAGCCCACACCCGGCCCAAATGTTTAGACCGGATTTGGTTTGTCAGGAGAAAACTTTTTGAAATCTATTTTAAAACCAATTTAAGATTTGTTGAAAACCGCCGTTTCAAGTTATCTTGTTTGAAATCATACTTAGTCCAAATTCAAAATTGAATTAAGTCAAGTTATTATACAAATTTCAGATGTGCCCGATGGCACGATAAAACATTTCTCGTGTTAATTTAGAAAAACGTGTGATTCAAATTTATAGTTAAAAAAAAAAATATCCAACAGATAAGAAAATAACCAAAGTAAAGTATATGGAGGCCTTATTACATCCAAAATAAAACAACCCAATAATAAAATTTATCATAACTAAATAAAAGTTCATTTAGTTCTAAATGAACCGCATGGCCACCTCAAGTCCCTCCTACCCATATCCGCGATCTATGCATCACCGAAAAAATAATGGAGAAGGTGAGTCACCAAGACTCAAGATGTAACCCTTCCCCGCTTTTAAAACATTTTCATACACAACACATAACCATTAATATGCAAAATATTAAATACCCATCCTAACCATCCAAACGCCATCGCTCACCCGCTTGTGGTACCAAACCACCGGTGGTGCCAAACCACTGGTGACATATAGTCACAATGTGTTACTAAAACACTAGTGTCCGTGAGACACAGATTATTTGATGGGGCCAACCCATCGTGTGATACCAAATCACCGCGGGACGATCCCATATCTCAAGTGGGGCCAACCCACGGTGGTGTTAACCACGGGACAAGTCGCTATGAGGTGCCAAACCTCCGAGGTACCAAACCTCCGTGACCGTAGTCACGGTGTGTTACCAAAACACTTGGTGCCCGTCGGCACAATAATATCGCCTCCACTCACTAATCCCACATCGCTGATATATACATATATGTTTCATGCCATCACATGCTTAAATCTCATGCATCAATACATTTTGCTTACCAAAAGCATCAAGTAACAAATACACATTTTCGTGGACTTACCCGAATTGCCAACTATATTGTTGTGGTACATTATCCAATGCTACATAAAACCAAGATAGCATTCACAACAATCAAGATATTAACAAATTATATGTGTGTATGTACACACTGTCACCACGATTAATCTAAATCTCGAATGGAGGAGTCGGCCACCCTAGATCTCTCTCGCCTTACATTCTACCAACCAGGATTAGTACTATGGCCTATTCTACCAACCCAAGTATTTTAAAGGGTAACCTTTTGTACCAATCCTTACCTAGTCACTTTGAATACTAGCCTCAAATACCAAATCACTTAACTGGTTCACAAACTACAATCGGTCAATATTAATAACCATAGCCTTTTGTTTTAAATGAATACCAATCTATATGTAAATCCTTACGAAAATTGATTGACTAACGTTGGCGAACTTACTTGCTTATCTTCAAATCCAAGATCCTACAAAGGATTGGTTTAATCTGTGATTAGTACCCTTAATTAACAGCTTGTCAAACCCACACCTACCTTGACCAAAGTCGACATAATGAGAGAAAAGAAAATATAAGCATTCGGCCTAAGACCCTTACCTTCCGAAATCGTCAAAAAGGGAAGCCTACTTCTCTTGCACAATATTCGGCCAAGTAAAGTTTAATATAAAGAAAAGGGATTTCGGCACTTTGATAGGAATTAGATTCTGCTGGTCGCTTAAATAAGGTTTGGACTTTTAGTGAGGAAAAGAAGAAAGGTAAAGGAGTAGATGATTCTGGCTAGTAGGAAATAAGAGAAAGAAGATTTGAGGATGGGAATTTGACAAGAAGAAATAGAGAATGTTGTTTTTCCGTTTTTAAGAGTTTGAGAAGAAAAAGGGACAATCAAGAATGGGAATTTGGCTACTAGTAATTTTGGAAGAAAGAAAACAAAAGATGGAGAATGTGCCTATAGGAAATTCGGCACTCCCCCCCTTCCACAAGTCCTTGCAGTCCACTCCTCCTCAACAAGGAGTCCAAGATTCATCCTACTTCCTTAATTCACTCTAGGCCACCCATTTAGTTTAATTCAAACTAATATGATTTAATTTCTAATAATAAATAATAATCTCTTAATAATCCATGTGATATCCCCTATTATCCTTAAAATAAAATCCCTTTTTTTCTTTTTTTTAAAAGCTCATATTATCCCTTAATAAAAGAGTTTAAAGGGAGGAAGACTCTCCCTCATGTGCCGTCCAACATAATGCCAAAATGGGAGAATTGTGACTCAACCATGGCTCTCCTTATTCTTGATGGCGTCAAGTGTGGCTCCCAAGTGGCCCTCCCTTTGCCACTTATTCTAGGCTCATTTTATGTCAAATATTCCCTTATTTATTCTTATAACCCCTAACCACTAAGGCTATCCACCTTTAAAGCAATTAATATATATTTTCCTACCATTCCGAGCCAACTCAAGGCCTTCAATTAAAGCTTAACATGCCATAAATATTATCTTAGTCATTCCACACAAGCAAAATGATACAAATACAAATAACCCCATTTTTAGGATGTTACAGTTCTACCCCCCTTAAAATAAATTTCGTCCCGAAATTACTTAACTAAAACAGATGAGGGTATTGCCGCCGTATCACATCCTCAGTTCCCACGTAGCTTCCTCAAGACCCATGGTCCGGCCATAGCACTTTCACCAAGGGCACTGACTTCCTACGCAGAACCTTCACATCCCTATCCAAGATCTCGAACGGTTCCTCCTCAAAAGATAAGTCTGCTTAACCTCGATTTACATCACGGGCACCACATGTGATGGATCCGACCGATACCGCCTCAGCATCGATACATGGAAGACATTATGAATTTGACTTAACTCAGTCGGCAGTTCGAGCTGATAAGCTACCGGTCCTATTCGCTTCAATACTGTATATGGGCCAATGAATCTTGGGCTCAGCTTCCCCTTTCATCCAAATCTTAACACCTTTTTCCAAGGCGACACCTTTAGAAAGACCTTGTCTCCCACAGCATACTCCATTTCCTTGCGTTTGAGATCGGCATAAGACTTCTGCCTATCTGATGCTTCCTTGAGACGAGACCGAATCACCTTGACTTTGTCCTCAGTTTCCGTTACCAACTCTGGACCCAACACTTGTCGTTCTCCCAACTCTGTCCAACACGTCGGAGTTCGGCATTTCGCCCATACAATTGCTTCAGATGGTGCCATCTCAATACTCACTTGGTAACTATTGTTGTAGGCGAACTCGGCTAAAGGTAAAATTCCTCCCAACTACCTCTAATTCCAAGACACAACCCTCAAAGATATCTTCCAAGATCTGATGACCTTTCGGATTGCCCGTCATTTGGGGATGGAAAGTCATCTTTGAAATCTAATCGCGTACCCAACGCTTGATGTAACGCTTTCAAAACCTCAAGTGAACCTTGGGTCCCTATCTCAAATAATTGATATGGGCACACCATGCAATCGACTATCTCGCCACATACAACTTTGCTAGCTTCGAGTGAGTAATCCATTCTCACCCAGATGAAGTGAGTGATTTAGTCAAACGGTCACGATTACCCAAATCGCATCTCTCTTCTTTGGCGTAAGGGGTAGACCATCGACGAAATCCATAGTGATCCTCTCCCATTTCCATTGAGGAATCTTTACCGGTTGAAGTAGCCTCGATGGTAATCGGTGTTCACTTAACTCACGACACGCCAAACACTTCCCTACGAATTCGTTATCTCACGCTTTAACCCGGCCACCGTAATTGTTTCCGAGATCTCCATACATCTTGTCGCCTCCCTGATGCATAGCGTATGGGTCGCTATGAGCATCATGGAGAATTTTTCGCCTCAACTCCATATCCTTTGGCATCTGAGGCCGTCCTAGAAAACATAACACACCATCACCAGTCACACTATACCCTTCTAATCCACCACCTTGAACTTGCATCCTCTTAGCATTTAACCCTTCATCCACTAACTATTTGTCCTTGATTTCCTTGATCCACGTTGGCTTAACTTGAAGTTCTGCCAAAAGGCTTCCATCATCATATAGGCTCAACCGAGCAAACATTGCTCTCAAGTTCCGCCACAACCTTCCTACTCAACGCGTCGCCCACCACGTTAGCCTTACCGGATGATATTCGATGGAATAGTCATAGTCCTTTAACAGCTCAATCCATCGGCCACTGTCTCGATTCAGTCCTTCGAGTCAAGATACCTCAAACTTTTGTGATCCGAGTAAATTACCGACTTCTCCCCATAAAGATAATGTCTCCATATTTTCAAGGCGAAGACGACACGCTAACTCTAAGTCATGAGTTGGGTAGTTAACCTCATGCGGTCTCACCGACGGGACGATAGGCTACTACCTTCCCATCCTCAGATCAACACACACCCCAAACCAAAGTGAGATGCATCACAATAGACCGTGAATAATTTCCTGCCTCGGGTTGTACTAAACCGGAGCTTCCGTAATCTTCCTCACTTATCAAAACTTTCTTGCGCTTCTCTAACCATACAAATGGAACACCTTTCCTTAGCAACTTAGTCAATCTACTGCGATCGGGGAGAACCCTTCCACAAACCTCCGATAATACCTCGCTAAACCCGTAAAACTTCAGATCTCGCCACCGACTTGGCGGTTTCCACCCCAACACCGCTTCAATCTTGCGGGATCCACTCTAATCCTTCCACCGACACTACGTGACCCAAGAAAGCCACCTCCCTTAGCCAAAATTCGCACTTCATCAATTTGGCATATAACCTATTTTTCCTCAACACTTGCGTAACTACCCGTAAATGCTTGTCGTGCTCCTCCTCCGTCTTAGAGTAAACCAATATGTCGTCGATGAACACCACGACGAATTGGTCTAGGTACTGTTGAAATACCCTATTCATTAAGTCCATGAACGCCGCCGGGGCATTGGTCAACCCGAATGGCATCACTAGGAACTCGTAATGCCCATACCGAGTTCAAAATGCCGTCTTGTGGACATCGGCCCCCTTCACCTTAAGTTGATGGTAACCCGACCTAAGGTCTATCTTCGAAAACACCGACGCCCCCTTCAACTGGTCAAACAAGTCATCGATCCGAGGCAATGGGTACTTGTTTTTGATCGTTAACTTGTTTAACTGACGGTAATCAATGCACATTCGCATAGAACCGTCCTTCTTCTTGACAAACAATACAGCGCTCCCACGGAGATATACTAGGTCAAATAAACCCTTTATCCAAGAGCTCACAATTTGAGCCTTCACTCCACCAATTCTTTTGGCGCCATTCGGTGGTGCTATAGACACGGTGTTGCTTCCGGGTAGCAAGTCTATACCAAATTTGACTTTTCGATCCGAGGCGGACCGAAAGTTCTTCCGGGAACACATCAAGAAATTCCCCAACCGTTTGGACCTTTCCAACTCTCGACTCCTTAGCTTCCAAAGCACAGATTTGAACCAAAAATGCCTTACAACCCTTCTTGACCATCTTCTCAACCTTCAAGGCAGACACCACATTGGATAGGTAATTCCTTCTATCACCTATCATAACCACTTCATCGTTTTCAGCCGTCTTAAGAACCATGCGCTTAGCCACGCAATCCAAATTCGCCTGATACTTAACCAGCCAATCCATTCCAAGGATCAAATCAAACTCCCCAAACGGTAGTTCCATTAGATCAGCCACAAATACTACCCCTTGGAGTTCTAGGGGTACGTCTCTATAAAGTTTGTCTACCACTACAGAGTGACCTAACGGACTAACTACAGTCATCTCCCTAGAAGCACTTTCAGAGTTTAGGTCCAAAGTCTCTACCACACTACTGGCTACGTACGAATGTGTAGACCCCACATCAATTAATGCATAATAAGGAAGACCAAAATTAGAAACGTATCGGTTATGACATCCGGTGCGTCACCCTCCTCGCGACGCCTCGCCGCATAGACTAAGCCAGGCTGCCTAGCCTCTGTGTTGCCTGAACCTCTGCCCTAAATTCCACGACCTCGGTTAGGACCATTGCTTCCTCTGCCATTACCACAACCCCTCTGCGGTCCCACATTTCTATCCTGAGTACGGTTCTGCCCCTCTGACTGATTCCGAGCTTGCTTTCGAGGACAATCTCTGACCCGGTGCTCCAAAGACCCACACTCAAAACATCCTCTATCGCCGGTCGAACAACTTCCCCAATGAGTCTTTCCACAGCGGTTACACTGAGTCGGCCTCTGATTAGCAGTCATGGGCCTTGCCGCCTGATTTGGCCCACTTGGCCTAGCCTTTTTCTGGACACTACCACTAGATCCAGCTGACCCAAATCCTCTCTTTTGATTATTCCTACTATAATTTTGTCTCACAGCCTCCTTGATCCCCTCGGCTACCTTAGCCTTTTCCACAAGAGATGAAAACTCACGAACTTGTCATGGGCAATCAAGAACCTCAAATCATCTTGAGTCCGTCCTCAAA
Source organism: Gossypium rotundifolium (assembly GCA_025506655.1). NCBI lineage: Eukaryota > Viridiplantae > Streptophyta > Magnoliopsida > Malvales > Malvaceae > Gossypium > Gossypium rotundifolium. The sequence continues at coordinate 37,589,745 of CP106734.1, forward strand.
GCGGACACAAAGACTCGTGTTCAAGAGCCACGATGCCTCTAGCATACCTACTCGGTCTTAAAACTCCGCCTCATATTCCGCTCTTCGATTTAGTTCCTTGCACTAACCCTGAAAGGCTTTCCTCCGAGCATCTCAGATAATCTGGTGCCCACATACTTCTTCCGATAGGCGATTTTGAAATAATCCCAAGTCAAATCATCTGCCAGTAGCGCCATCTCAAATCTGTCACCACCAGCGACACGCTTCATCCTTTAAAAGCGATATGGCCCCTTTCGCTTTTTCTCCTCAACAGTCAAGATCATCCATGATCCTTTCGATTGACTCTAGCCAAGATTCTGCTACACTGGTGCCACTCGACACACCTCGAACACCTCATCTCCGTTGGACCGAATTCACTCGGGAGCAGATATCGAGCTCCTAAATTTCCACCATTGACCACCAATTCGAGGACTCGCAACACGACTTGCGATCTGCCTCTCCTCCCTCGATCCTGCTCCTCCCGCTCCAAAAGTTGGAGGTGGTGGTGGTGGTGGTACATCATTTTCGAACCTTGTCCCGACTGACGGGTTCCGACACTGGTCATCCTACCCCTACCAAGTCCCACGGCGTCCACGCCCTCTAGAACTCATTCTATCTCTCGCTTTTAACTGATTAAGAGAAATTTTATGTATTAGCGTTTGTTCCACTTCATTACTCGCGAAGAAATTTTATGAAAAGTTGAATAAGGGTTCTTTCGATCAAACAATGTCTTAAGTATTCTATCCTAGTTCACACAAAAGGCCACATTCATTCCCTAACACTTTCCATACCTATTCGCTCTTCGGACATTTCTGTCCTGTTTCTAACCCAGGGGTATTTTCGTCTTTTTCCTACAGGGGTATTTTCGTATTAAAAGAAATTTGTAAAACTTTAGTAAAGTAGGTTGTTTTTGCAATTCCCAACACTGGAGGGTATTATTAAAAATTGATAAGGTTTGAAGTTATGGCATTATTTCGAAAACCAGGGGTATTTTGGTAATTTTGTCCATCAGGGGTAATTTTGTAATTTTTGTAAATCAAGGGTGTTTTAATAATTGTAAAACTCTGAGGGTCCCTTTTGAGAATTTTCCTTTCTTAAAACGGTGATGTTGCAAAAATTTTGTACTCAGGGTCGTTTTGGTAATTTTATAAGTTGAGGGCGTTTTCGTAATTTTTCCAAAACCAAAGTGTTTCATTGATGATTTCCAAAGCTGAGTTGAATATTTGAGAAGTAGTTAAAATTTTTGGACAAAATCATTGAGTTGATGTTTTATGAACCAAGGGTATTTTAGTAATTTTACCCCTAAGGGCATTTTCGTAATTTTCCACAAATAGAACTTTTCGGGGAAACATTGTAAAAAGAGTTGTTCTTACGTTTTGAAGGAGTGATCTTAAAAGTTTTAAAACCAAGTTTTGTTGTTTCATTCCTTTTTCGAAAATCAAGGCTAATTCCCTTTCGGGTTTTAATCATTATGTTTAGCCCATGACCGAGCCTTCTTGGTCAGGGTGAACCCAAGCTATGCACCAGGCAGGTTTCGTGTGGAGAGGAGGTGAGTCACACGGACTGCTTAAATACCAAGCTCCCACCGAACCTTTCTAGACATGCGCACAGAGGTTACCACACCACTGAGCCCTCTGGGTTAGGGTGAACCCAAGCTACGCACCAGGTAGGATACCTGCGAAGAGGTGGTGAGTCACCTGATCGCTTAAATACCGTGCTCTTCCTGCTCCAATCCTAGACATGCGTCAGGGGGTTACCACACCCTAGCTCGATGACTAAGTCATGGGTTGGGTTCGTTCTTTAAGTCTTATGTTCGGTTTGTGTGTTTGAGTAATCTAATCCTAGGGTTCAAATTCCTATAAGTCTATCTACGCTCCATGCTTCCTACCCTTCTACGTAATATAATTCACAAAGAAGTTTAGATGTACTTACAGGCGGATCGGTTTGAGACTCTAGCCATGCCGCTTTAAAACCCAAAATCAATTAATAAGGCCTACTAAAACATTTTTGGGCCTTGGGCCCCACAAAGAAGTTTTGAACTGGCTCGATACCAATTTGTAATATTTCACACCCTACCAAATGTTTCAATAGGATTTGGTTTGCTACGGAGGAAAACTTTTGAAATCTATTTTAAAACCAATTTAAGATTTGTTGAAAAACTGCTCGTTTCAAGTTATCTTGTTGAAATCATACTTAGTCCAAATTCGAAAATTGAATTAAGTCAAGTTATTATACAAATTTTAGATGTGCCCGATGGCATGATAAAACATTTCTCGTGTTAATTTAGAAAACGTGTGATTCAAATTTATAGTTAAAAAAACAAAATATCCAATGATAAGAAAATAACCAAAGTAAAGTATATGGAGGCCTTATTACATCCAAAATAAAACAACCCAATAATAAAATTTATCATAACTAAATAAAAGTTCATTTAGTTCTAAATGAATCGCATGGCCACCTCAAGTCCCTCCTACCCATATCCGCGATCTATGCATCACCAAAAAATAATGGAGAAGGTGAGTCACCAAGACTCAAGATGTAACCCTTCCCCATTTTAAAACATTTTCATACACAACACATAACCATTAATATGCAAAATATTAAATACCCATCCTAACCATCCAAACGCCATCGCTCACCCCGCTGTGGTACCAAACCACCGGTGGTGCCAAACCACCGTGACATATAGTCACAATGTGTTACCAAAACACTAGTGTCCAGAGAACCAGATTATTTGATGGGGCCAACCCATCGTGTGATACCAAATCACCGCGCACGATCCCATATCTCAAGTGGGGCCAACCCACGGTGGTGTTAACCACAGGGACAAGTCGCTATGAGGTGCCAAACCTCTGGAGGTACCAAACCTCTGGTGACCGTAGTCACGGTGTGTTACCAAAACACTGGTGCCCGTCGGCACAATAATACTGCCCCCTCCACTCACTAATCCCACATCAGTGATATATACATATATGTTTCATGCCATCACATGCTTAAATCTCATGCATCAATACATTTTGCTTACCAAAAGCATCAAGTAACAAATACACATTTTCGTGGACTTACCCGAATTGCCAACTATACCGCTAGGTACATTATCCAATGCTACATAAAACCAAGATAGCATTCACAACAATCAAGATATTAACAAATTATATGTGTGTATGTACACACCGTCACCACGATTAATCTAAATCCGAATGGAGGAGTCGGCCACCCTAGATCTCTCGCCTCTACATTCTACCAACCAGGATTAGTACTATGGCCTATTCGCCAACCCAAGTATTTTAAAGGGTAACCTTTTGTACCGAATCATTACCTAGTCACTTTGAATACTAGCCTCAATACCCAAATCACTTAATCTGGTTCACAAACTACAATTGGTCAATATTAATAACCATAGCCTTTTGTTTTAAATGAATACCAATCTATATGTAAATCCTCACCAAAATTGATTGACTAACGTTGGCGAACTTACTTGCTTATCTTCAAATCCAAAGATCCTGCAATGATTGGTTTAATCTGTGATTAGTACCCTTAATTAACAGTTGCCAAAACCCACACCTACCTTGACCAAAGTCGACATAATGAGAGAAAAAGAAAATATAAGCATTCGGCCTAAGACCCTTACCTTCCGAAATCGTCAAAAAGGGAAGCCTACTTCTCTTGCACAATATTCGGCCAAGTAAAGTTTAATATAAAGAAAAGGGATTTCGGCACTTTGATAGGAATTAGATTCGGCTATGGCTGCTTAAATAAGGCTGGACTTTTAGTGAGGAAAAAGAAGAAAGGTAAAGGGAGTAGATGATTCGGCTAGTAGGAAATAAGAGAAAGAAGGTTTGAGGATGGGAATTTCGGCAAGGAGAAATAGAGAATGTTGTTTTTCCGTTTTTAAGAGTTTGAGAAGAAAAAGGGACAATCAAGAATGGGAATTTGGCTACTAGTAATTTTGGAAGAAAGAAAACAAAAGATGGAGAATGTGCCTATAGGAAATTCGGCACTCCCCCCCTTCCACAAGTCCTTGCCGTCCACTCCTCCTCAACAAGGAGTCCAAGATTCATCCTACTTCCTTAATTCACTCTAGGCCACCCATTTAGTTTAATTCAAACTAATATGATTTAATTTCTAATAATAAATAATAATCTCTTAATAATCCATGTGATATCCCCTATTATCCTTAAAATAAAATCCCTTTTTTTTTCTTTTTTTTTAAAAGCTCATATTATCCCTTAATAAAAGAGTTTAAAGGGAGGAAGACTCTCCCTCATGTGCCGTCCAACATAATGCCAAAAAGGGGAGAATTGTGACTCGAACCAAGGCTCTCCCTTATTCTTGATGGCGTCAAGTGTAGCTCCCAAGTGGCCCTCCCTTTGCCACTTATTCTAGGCTCATTTTATGTCAAATATTCCCTTATTTATTCTTATAACCCCTAACCACTAAGGCTATCCACCTTTAAAGCAATTAATATATATTTTCCTACCATTCCGAGCCAACTCAAGGCTTTCAATTAAAGCTTAACATGCCATAAATATTATCTTAGTCATTCCACACAAGCAAAATGATACAAATACAAATAACCCCATTTTTAGGATGTTACACTGCTCCACTACTACTTAGGGAGATAAGATCTATAAACTTCAGTCTGCTCCGCTGCTACCTCAGGGAGATAAGACTTGTAACTTTAACCTGCTTTACTGCAACTTCAGGGAGATAAGGTTAGTGGCTTGAATCTGCTCCATTGCCGATACATGAAGATAAGACTCACCAAATTTGATCTGCTCCACTACTGCTTAGGGAGATAAGATCTGTAAACTTCAATCTGCTTCGCTACTACTTTAGGGAGATAAGACTTGTATCTTCAACCTGCTCTACTGTAACTTCAGGGAGATAAGGTTGGTGGCTTGAATTTGCTCCATTGTCGATACATGAAGATAAGATTCACCAACTTTGATCTACTCCACTACTGCTTAAGGAGATAAGATCTGTGAATTCACCGATGTTGCTACACCATCCTCTAAGGGACCTGTCCTGTAGCCTCAATTCCACATGCATATGTTTATGCCAAATGATCAGGATGCTATGATCAGAATGAATCAAATGCTTTTAGCCACATGTGTTATGAATGATATGAATGTCATAATTCCTTTTTTTTTTAATGTACAATGATTAAGATGCAATGATTGGAATGAATCAAATACTCCTAACCAAATGATTTTATGGATGACATTTGCATGAATGTCGAATATCATGAGACTGATTTTTTGTTAAATGTACAATGATTAGGATGCAATGATCGGAATGAATCAAATGCTCATAACTAAATGATATTATGGATTAGATTTGCATGAACGCAGAATGTTATGAAAATGATTAGGGTGACATGATTGGAATGAATCAAATGACCCTAACAAAATGTGTTTTGCATGAATGCAGGCTTTTATGAGAATGATCCCTTTTTAATTGTTTATGTCATCACTCATTGTTTATCAAAGTCTTATCACTAACGATCTTGATCGTATTCTTGATGAAAACCCGAGAAAACAATTATATCATGCTCAGATTTGCCTTCATCGAACTTCGATCTCATTGTGACTTAGGGGTATAAAATATGAATCCTTTCCAATCCATCCTACTCGCAACTCGATTAGAATTTGTTTCATCTTCAATCCAACCAATTGTACATTAGGAATATAGGATTTGTAACTTGTTCAATTAACTGATCACTCCCCAGGTGACTTAACCAAATATGTATGCATGATATTTGCATGGATGCAAAATATCATTTTTTCTCGAGAATGATTCCCCTTTTACACTTGGATTGACAATGTCAATTTTTTGTCAAAATTGTATTACTGACACAATATCTTGTCCTTTTGTTCAATCATCATTTTTGACAAAAATTCGGGGAGATAGTCTCAGTTTAGACTCGTCCTCCACTAATATTTCCATCCCTTAAACTTGGTGGGTTTTAAACAATAGTCCTGTTTCAAGTTCTTTTATTATTCAGAAGCTTCCAGTGTAATATGCAAAACTCCTTTTATGAAAGTATTATTAGTCCACTAATTGTTATTTTAATGCAAAATGCTTGAAAAATATCATAAGAAGGAAACCAATTAGGAGCATAGCTCGAAACAAATAAGTTAAGCAAAAATAGCAAATGCGATCCATAAAGAAATTTATTGGTAGTGTATTTTGAAACGAATAAAATAATTAAAGATAACAATTTTAAAATGGGTAAGATGGAAACTAGGTGCCCCAGATATCGCAGCCTGAGCTTCTTTTGTTCAAACTTCTTGAGGATCATTTTAAGCTCAATATGTGCTTAGGGGATCCGAAGTACTTTGTCGATGCCCCAAGACGTCACATACTTCCTCATTGTTAATTCAAGTGTAGCGAGACTACTGTATGCCCCACTTTCGATCAAAATTTGAGCAGCCCTTTTCGGGTTTTCAACTTAAATCCCCTTTGGTTTCAAAGCATCCTTTGCGGGTTTTTGCCCTGGCCTCTCCTTTTTCTTTCTTCTTTTTTTTTTAGATTGAAAATTTTTTATTTCTTTTCTCTTTTTTTTTTTTGATTTTTTGATTTTTTGGTTTTTTTTTTATGATTTTTTTAAAAGGTCTCAAGGCGCCCTTTGTGGGTTTTCACCTTGGCCTCTCCTTTTAGATGAAATCTGAATTCACCAGCTTGAGCATGTCCTTGCCATCCTTCTTGGTCAAAGTTAATGATTTTCCAGAACAAGCCTTCTTCACTACATAAGGTTTTTCCAAATTTGGCATTTACTTTCCTCTGAAGTCCTTTTGTATGAGAAGAATCCTTCTTAATATCAGGTCCCCAACATGAAATTCTTTTGGGTAAACCTCTTTGTCATAAGTTCGTATCATCCATTTTGAATACTTTCAATCAAGCTTACTGGAAACATTCTGTTTCATCCAATTCTTAATTCAATTAAAGCTTGGAGAAAATGAATCTTAACTTCCAACAATTGCTTTCCTTTCATAAACCAATGAGAAAGATGTTGTCCCGGTGAAGGTCCTGGCCAACGTTCAAGAAACATAGAGGGTAAATGGTAACTTCTCTATGCCAACCTTTACAAGTCTCAGTCATTTTCAAAAATTTTGAATGATTTTTTAGCTGTCTTTGCTGCACTAATATGGTGTCTGATCTTTGAACAGACTATAAATTTTTGACATTGTGCAATAATGTTAAACATGTTTCTTTTGGCATTCTTTATTGCCACTTTTTTTTTTTTTTTTCAATTTGAATTTGAATTTTAATTCAATTTGAACTTGATTTGGATTTGGATTTGGATTTGGATTTGGATTTGGATTTGGATTTGGATTTGAATTTGATGACTACTGATTTTGAAATTTTGGCATATAAAGCTATCTTCACCCTCTTAATGAAGTAATTGATAGTCACGAAGATGAATTGGTGATCGTTGTCTTATAGAGTTTTAAAATTTATAAAGAATATGATCAAACCTGGAAACTAACTCTGACAACGATGATAGGCAAATGTACCTATCGAACAGTAGTATAACTTAGGCAAGACCGGATTGTCGAACCCAAAGGAACTAAAATTACTAATACTCACTTTCTTTTTATTATTTAGCCTAAAATATGGAGTGATTGGTTGATTTAATCTAATTTAACGACTACTAAGCTAAAGACATAAAGGCAAAAAGAACAAATTGGGAAATAACTTGATGAAAAACTCAGTTGATCACGACGATACCCTCAGGAAGAATCCACCTAGACTTCACTTGTTATTTAACACTGAACCATATGATTTATTCACTTAGTTTGATCCGTAAGACTCCCTAACGTATAATTAACCCACTCTCGAGGTGAATAACATCTAACCCTAGGTTAATTAGTGGAACTCTCGTTCTCTTATAATAACCCCCTAGAATAGCAGTAAATCAATTTATGGACTCCCATATTAGGTTTCACCCTAATCCGGCAAAATCTCGTCACCCTATCTCTAGGCGTGTGATCAACTCCGCTTAATTATGCTAGATCTACTCTCAAGCAGTAGGGTCTATTCCTCCTCCACCTAAGCACATCAGATTTGGATTAAGCATGCACAATTAAGAACAAACTAAGTATTTATCATATAATTCAGAAAACAATAACAAGATTCATCTGGGTTTCATCCCCTTCAGGTATTTGAAGGGTTTAGTTCATAATGAATAAAGAAAACATCTCAAGGGAAAAGATAAAACAAAACATAAGAAATCCCTAAAACCCCCTGAAGGAATTGAAGGAGAAATCTGCCGTCTTGAGTAGAATTCCAGCTTCTTGAGATGGGTCAGCTGGCTATCTTCGAGTAATTCCCTGAACTGAACTACTCTGGCTTCGGCTCTTTGGCCTCGCTCAGCGCCCCCTTCAAGATACACTTAGGGTGTTTATATAGACTTTTAGAATGCTTTACTTGGTCCCTAAGTGTCCCAATTTAAGTATACTTCTTACTCGGTGTTTGAATAAGCTTTAAAAAGTGTTTCTTTGCATCAAAGAATCTAAATCTGAGTGAAATTGATCTCTTCTGCGGCAGAGGCACTGCCAGGGCACACGTCCGTGTAAATCGTAGTTGGGTCATGTTTTGATTCTATTGTTTGAGGCACTGTAACATCCTGAATTAATGGGCCTTTGCATTTGATGTGTATTACGTTAATTAGAGTATTTAAGGGGCTCAGATTTGGCCGAGGCCTTGGTTAAATTTTTTGTTTGGACACTAGAGGGTTTAAAAGATGTTATCTGTGTTTTAAACACAAGTGGACTTGTGGCCCAGTGGCAAAATGGCGCCACTTAGAGAGCAAGGAGGTGGCATCAACTGAAGAGGCCCAAACTCAAGGGGCATGAAGCCCAATTCCTTTAATTTTAATTAGCTAAATTTTGGCATATAGGTGGGTAAATTTGGATAGCAACAAGGGTTAAAAATAGGGAGATTTATCTGTTGAATAATATAGATAATTGTGCTGATATTAGTTATGAGTAGATTAAGGAGAAAAGATGGAAGTTATCTGCTATAAGCAGAGTTGGCTGAAATTCCAACTCTGAGGGGAGGAAGAATCGATTTTGATGTGGCATAAGGGGTACCAAAATTCCCCATGTTTGTCAATTAGTCTCGGTTTTCAGAAGAGGGCAATTCTAGCATTTGATAGGTAAGTGCCGAAATTCCCTATAAATAGAAGTGTATCTCTTCAAATTTCGGCATCTGAACCCTATTCTTTATGCCAAAATTCTCAGTCCTTCTCTACACTCTCTATTCTCTTTTCTTTTTCAAAAGTCAAACCTCTCAACTTTCTTCTCATCTCCATAACCGAATACCTTTATCAATTCCTTTTTCTCTCTGTCGATTTCTCTACTAAAAGTCGAAACCTCTTAATTCACTTTCTTTTTCCATTCTTTTCCTCTTGTGCTGATTTTTCCATAAATCGGGATTTTCTTAAAGTGCCGATTTCTCTGTAAAGGTAAGAACTTCAATTTTGAGGCTATAACCGAATGGCTAGTAGATTGATAGGCTATCTTTAGTTTGACTCTTTCGTTAATCGCATGTTCTTTTGGGCGGCACTCCGGGAAATCATAATAGATCGAATCATTCAGATATCAAAAATTGAAAACCATTAATCTCTAGTATCCTATCGATTTTGGGATCTCAAGGTAAGGGGTTTCTTTAGATTCCTATTAAGATTCACTATCATAATTGAGATATTAACTCATATGATATGGTTTAACCCTATTTCGCTATAGTAGTTCTGACAATGACTTTTTGGATGGAATCAAATATGGATCAGGCAAAGGAGAGGGTTGGGTCCATAAACCCAATCCCTAAGTTTAAGAAACGAGCAGTGTCCACTGTTCGAGATTGACTGTCGGGTTATGGACCGGCTTCTAAACAGCATCTTAGGCAGATAGCAGCCGTATCAACTTTTGATAGTGTCAACATAGAGGGTGTCGTCGTAACCATAATAAGGTGTATAGATTCTTAACACATAAGCATTGATATATTATATGTATGCTAAGGGCTAAAAGCGGAAAGAAAGGTCAGATGAACAACAGACCCTGAAGGGGTAGGCATGGGATGCCGAGCACGTAACTATAGAAACCTTTCTATGTGAATCGTAGCATATGAAAGTATGAGATCTGTTAGCTGGCTTGATGACTTTTTTCTTGTATGTATACATGCATGGGATGGGATTGATTGATGGATTTATGGTAAGGGAACAGGGTCGCGAGGCGGTCGTGGTTTTGCCACAGCAAAGATAGTCACAAATACTATAATGTATTTCGAGGTTCGCGTAAGCAATCGGTCTATATGATGAAAAAGATAGTATCGAATACTATAATGTATTTTGAGGTTTGCGTGGCGATCGGTCTATATGACAAAGACAAATTATCGATGTGGTGTGTAGCGGATGGAGGGTTGATTGTAGAAATCCCCACAGTGTAACGGTTGGTATGGGGGTGTGTAGAGGATGGACTCTTAGGTTTTGGGATGGGCCATGATGCATGACATATTTTGTTACCATTGCATACGGGCCAAGGCCCATAATGTGGTTGTGGGCCCTAGGCTTTTATGTGTTTTTAAGTTTTGCACACTGAGTCTTGGTGACTCACCCTTTTATTTTTCCCACTCTACAGGTGAGCGATAGACCGTGGACACGGGAGCCGAGGTAGACTCGAGGGGCCATCAAGACTTTCATTATCATTATGGATTATTATTGTTTTTCTTTGGTAATATTTTTGTAATAAGGCCCCATAACTTAGGTTTCCAATTTATTTGTTACTTGTTTTACTTTATTTTTACTTTAATATGTCACATGTTTATAAACCTATGTGTGCCCAAAGTCTTAATAATAGAATGGAGTGATAAATGGGCCTTTCAAATCCACTCAACATAAAAGTTTAAGTTTCTTTTATTTTTTTTTTCAATTAATGACTAAATAAACTGAAATTTTCAAAACCCATCAAGCAAAGTTTTCAAGAATTAAGCTCGTAGCATACCGGATCCGTAATGACGTATGGTAGAGTTTGGGGTGTTACATTTTGGTATCGAGCCCAGTTCAAAACTCGAGCCGTGAAATGGGTCCATGAGGAATTTATGAAAGTAATGTAAGTTGAGAAAGGTTTTGGAAGATATGGCCTTGAGTCTACTGGTGCATCGATCCACCTGTAAGTATTCTAAACTTTGGTATGATATGTATGTTGGGTTTTGATGGGCCTTATGGACGTAGATTAGTATGATAGTGTTAATGGACCTTAGGCCTAGATTAAAAAATTCTTCAAATCGCATAAGACTTAATTTTTCTTAATTAAGTAGGCCTGTGAACAAGTCACAAGGTTAGGGTGTGGAAATAGGCATACGCATGTCTAGGATTGGATCTAGGAAGTGCTTTGTATTTAAGCGGTCCTAGTGACTCACCTCCTCTTCTCTGGAATCCTACCTAGTGTGTAGTGGTTGTTCACTCTAACCGAGAGGGCTTGCTGACAGGCCAAAAATTTATAACTAAAACCCAAAGGGACCATCACCCTATTTTTATAAAATTACTTATATACCCCTGATTTTATAAATTATCCCAAATGCCCTAGGTTGAGGAAATTTATTGAGACACCCTTGATTCTACAAAATGACCAAAATACCCTCGTTTGAAAAATTTACTGAAATACCCCTGGTTTGTAAAATTACCAAAACACCCCTATTTTGTAAAATCACCAATATACCATATTTTGGAAAATTACCAAAATACCCTTGTAGGTTAAAATTACGAAACTACCTCAGGTAGTGAAATGACAAAAATACCCCTAGGTAATGAATGTGAGTTCCTGGATGTTGTTTTCGTGTTTGATGCGTGTATATGGTGCTCTGCTTGATGTTGATTGATTGTGAACTCTAGAAATTAGAAAATATAGACTTGAGAACTGAACTTGTAGATAGAATTCGAATTCGAAAGAACTAATGTTAAAACTACTTCCCATAAGACTGTCCATTATTAATCAATGGAATAAAAAATATTAATTCATAAAATTTCTAATCAGATAAATGCGAAGTGGTAGAATGAATACAAGGGGTCGAAGACGTCCGGCGCGTGGCCGTGGTAGGGGTAGGATGGCTATGTCAGAACCCGTGGGGTCTGGTCATGAGTCAGGGAATGAAGTTCCAGTGCCACCAGCTGTGGAGGTAGAGTTTCAAGATCAGACGGCTGGAGATGATGCTATATCTTAGGCAATGTTAAGGGTTTTGGAGAGAGTTGCTGGAGTAGGCGTGGGCACATGAGCCCGGAAGTCTGTGCCAGAGCGACTGAGAGCCAATGGGGTGGAAGTGTTTAAGAGAATTTTGGGTGTAGCTCCTAGTAGAGCTGAGTACTGGTTAGAAGCAATGGAGCGGATCATGGATGATCTCGACTTCACGGAGGAAGAGAAGCTGAAGGGAGTGGTGTCCCTTCTTCGGGACGAAGCTTATCAATGGTGGCTTACGGTTAAGGAAGGTACCGTAGCTGACCATATCACTTGGGATTACTTCAAGGAGGCAGGTATTCATAAGACGATTTTTAGGACTCGCTATGGTCACTACGAGTTCATGGTGATGCCATTTGGGTTGACTAACGCACCAGCAGCGTTTATGGATATGATGAACCGAGTGTTCCAACCCTACCTAGATCGGTTTGTCATGGTTTTTATTGATGACATCTTGGTCTATTCAAGATCAGAAGAGGAGCATGATACACATCTGTAAGTGGTTCTACAGATTCTAAGGGAGAAGCAGCTTTATGCCAAATTCAGCAAGTGTGAATTTTGGCTAAAGGAAGTTACTTTTCTAGGTCACGTGGTGTCAGCAGAGGAGATTAGAGTTGACCCTCAAAAAATTGAAGCAGTGTTGGATTGGAAGCCGCCTAAGTCGGTGGTAGAGATTCAGAGTTTCCTTGGTTTAGCCGGTACTCTGTAAGATTTGTGGAAGGATTTTCTCGATTGCGGACCGCTGACTAAGTTGCTCTGAAAAGGAGTTCCATTTGTTTGGCCTGATAAGCAGCAGGAATTCGTGATTTATTGTGATGCGTCACACACGGACTAAGATGCATATTGATGCAAGATCGAAAGGTGGTTGCGTATGCATCACGGCAGTTAAGACCACACGAAGCAAACTATCCCACCCATGATTTGGAGTTGGCGGCGGTGGTGTTTACCTTGAAGATTTGGAGGCATTATTTGTATGGGGAGAAATATGTCATTTACACGGATCATAAGAGTTTGAAGTATCTTTTGACACAGAAGGAGTTGAACCTAAGGCAAAGGAGGTGGACCGAGTTGTTAATGGATTATGACTGCTTGATCGAGTATCATCCAAGTAAGGCTAACGTGGTGGCAGATGCTCTAAGCCGTAAGGTGATCTCTAATTTGAGAGCAATGTTTGCTCACCTTAGCTTATATGATGATGGAAGTCTACTAGCTAAACTTCAAGTGAAACCCTCATGGGTTAGTCAAGTTAAGGAGAAACAGCAGATCGATGGATTGCTTAGGGGGAAGTTACAGTTGATTTCATAGGTAGTTGGGAGGAGTTTCTGCCATTGGCGGAGTTTGCTTACAACAACAGCTACCAGTCTAGTATTCAGATGGCGGCCTATGAAGCATTGTACGGCAGAATTGTCATACTCCTACCTATTGGACGAAATTAGGGGAACGTCAGATTCTGGGTCCGGAGTTGGTTACCGAGATAGAAGAGAAGGTTGAGTTAATTCGGGCTCGACTAAAGGAAGCGTCGGACAGACAAAAGTCCTATGCTGATCTGAAGCGTAGGGACATAGAGTTTGCAGTGGGTGACAACGTGTTCTTGAAAGTGTCGCCATGGAAGAAAGTATTAAGATTTGGACGGAAGGGTAAGTTAAGTCCCAGATTCATCGGACTTTATCAAGTGCTAAAACGAGTTGGATCAGTTGCGTATCAGCTAGAGCTACCTTCTCAGCTAAGCCAGATTCACGATGTATTTCATGTCCTATGTTACGACGATATCATTCGGATCCATCTCATATGGTACCTATGGAGGAAATCGAGGTAAGACCTGACCAATCCTTTGAAGAGGAGCCAGTGGAAATCTTTGATCGTGATGTCAATGTATTACGAAGGAAGAAGGTTCTGTTGGTTAAGGTTTTATGGCAGAATCATGGCTCTGAGGAGGCTACGTGGGAACCAAAGGAAACGATGCGACAGCAATACCCGCATCTATTCGAATTAGGAAATTTTGAGGACGAAATTTCTTTAAGGGGGTAGAACTGTAACATCCTGAATTAGTGGGCCTTTGTATTTGATGTGTATTACATTAATTAGAGTATTTAAGGGGCTCAGATTGGGCCGAGGCCTTGGTTAAATTTTTTGTTTGGACACTAGAGGGTTTAAAAGATGTTATCCCTGTTTTAAACACAAGTGGGCTTGTGGCCCAGCGACAAAATGGCACCACTTAGAGAGCAAGGAGGTGGCGTCAACTGAGGAGGCCCAAACTCAAGGGGCATGAAGCCCAATTCCTTTAATTTTAATTAGCTAAATTTTGGCATATAGGTGGGTAAGGTTGACTGACAACAAGGGTTAAAAATAGGAGATTTATCATTGAATAATATAGATAATTGTGTTGATATTAGTTATGAGTAGATTAAGGAGAAAAGATGGGAGTTATCTGCTGTAAGCAGAGTTGGCCGAAATTCCAACTCTGAGGGGAGGAAGAATCGGCTTTGAGGTGGCATAAGGGGTGCCAAAATTCCCCATGTTTGTCAATTAGTCTCGATTTTCAGAAGAGGGCAATTCTGACATTTGATAGGTAAGTGCCAAAATTCCCTATAAATAGGAGTGTATCTCTTCAAATTCTGGCATCTGAACCCTATTCTTTGTGTCGAAATTCTCAGTCCTTCTCTACACTCTCTATTCTCTTTTCTTTTCCAAAAGCCGAAACCTCTCAACTTTCTTCTCATCTCCATAACCGAATACCTTTGTCTATTCCTTTTCTCTCTGTCAATTTCTCTACTAAAAGTCGAAACCTTTTAATTCACTTTCTTTTTCAATTCTTTTCCTCTTGTGCCGATTTTTCCATAAACCGAGATTTTCTTGAAGTGTCGATTTCTCTGTAAAGGTAAGAACCGAATTCTTTTCTCTTTCGATTTTGAGACTATAGCCGAATGGCTAGTAGATTGATAGGCTATCTTTAGTTTGACTCTTTCATTAATCGCATGTTCTTTTGGGCAGCACTCCAGGAAATCGTAGTAGATCGAATCATCTAGATCTCAAAAAGCCGAAAACCATTAATCTCTAGTATCCTATCAATTTTGGGATCTCAAGGTAAGGGATTTCTTTAGATTCCTATTAAGATTCACTATCATAATTGAGATATTAACTCATATGATATGGTTTAACCCTATTTCGCTATAGTAGTTCTGACAAGGACTTTTTGGATGGAATCAAATATGGATCAGGCAAAGGAGAGGGTTGGGTCCGTAAACCCAATCCCTAAGTTTAAGAAATGAGCAGTGTTCGCTGTTCGAGATTGGCCGCCAGATTATGGACCGGCTTCTGAACAACATCTTAGGCAAATAGCAGCCGTATCGGCTTCTGACAGTGTCGACATAAAGGGTGTTGTCGTAACAATAATAAGGTGTGTAGATTCTTAACACATAAGCATTGATATATTATATGTATGCTAAGGGCTAAAAGTTGGAAAGAAAGGTCAGATGAGCATCATATTACCTGAAGGGTTAGGCATGGGATGCAGTGCGTAACCATAGAAACTTTTCTATGTGAATCGTAGCATGTGAAAGTATGAGATCTGTTAGATGGCTTGATGACTTGTTTCTTGTATGTATGCATGCATGGGATGGGATTGATTAATGGATTTATGGTAGGGGAGCAGGGTCGTGAGGTGATCATGGCTTTGCCACAGGCAGCATAGCTGTCGAATACTATAATGTATTTCTAAGGTTCACGTAAGCGGTCGATCTATATAACAAGCAGCACAGCTGCTGATGTGGTGTGTAGCGGATGGAGGGTTGATTGTAAAAATCCCCATGGTGTAACGGTTGGTACAGGGGTGTGTAGAGGATGGACTCTTAGGTTTTGGGATGGGCCATGATGCGTGACATATTTTATTACCATTGCATGCGGGCCAAGGCATATAATGAGTTTGTGGGCCCTAGGCTTTTATGTGTTTTCAAGTTTTGCACACTGAGTCTTGATGACTCACCCTTTTATTTTTCCCACTCTACAGATGAGCATTAGACTATGGACAAGGGAGCCGAGGCAGACTCGAGGGGCCATCAAGACTTTCATTATCATTATGGATTATTATTATTATTTTTCTTTGGGAATATTTTTGTAATAAGGCCCCATAAGTTAGGTTTCCAATTTATTTGTTACTTGTTTTACTTTATTTTTACTTTAATATGCCACATGTTATAAACCTATGTGTGCCCAAAGTCTTAATAATAGAATGGAGTGATAAATGGGCTTTTCAAATCCACTTAACATAAAAGTTTAAGTTTCTTTTTTTTTCAATTAATGACTAAATAAACTAAAATTTTCAAAACCCATCGGAGCAAAGTTTTCAAGAATTAAACCAAGAGCATACGGATCCCAGTAATGATGTATGGGCTGGGTTTGGGGTGTTCAGAACACGGCAAAGTAACCGAGGGTCAGGACATGTGAAGTATTTTGACGATGCACGGCCGTGTGTCTTGATGTCCAAGCTGTGTCGATTTCCTCTTTGGCCCAAATTGGCTCGTTTTAAGCCCATTTCTTGTTCTTTTCATTCTCGGGTGCTTTCCTGAGTATAAACATGAAAAGAAAGGATTAAAAGCACCTTTTTTACATAAATTAAGGGCTAAATCATCCTAAAGCATACTAAATGCAGGTCTAAAATATGTTACTTTTACGGTTTATCAAATACCCCGACACTTAAGCTTTTGCTTGTCCTCAAGCAAAATTCTCAACTTATAATTAAAACAAACTTTCCACAATTCATAATCCCTATCAATAATGCCTCATCATAATTCATAGATAATTTATACATGGAAATTTAACTCAAAGACTCATAAAGATTCAAACATAGGTGTCTCTCCTTATCTAAATAATTACCTTTGATTCAAAACCGACAAGGATTGACATCCTCACTAAAGATTCACTCAAATCACTCAAAGTGTTTAAGGTTCACAATTAAGCACTCCACAGTTGAACCTAAAAAGTTAATCCCATAGGCTTGCCTGAAAAGCAAATCTCCACCACTATGATATGAAATGATACACAAATCAAAAGGTCTTTAATCAGGGTTGTAACGGGGCTTGGGTTAAAAGGTATGGATAAAGGCTGATTTAGAAGGTTAAAATCGAGATCGAATTGACAAATTACCTAACTAAAAACAATGAACTAGAAAATAAATGATTACATCAATTTGAAACTTGTAACTAATAATAATACGAGCTTTTTCTTTGGTAATTGAAATTTAAATGCAGAAGCTCACTTTTTATGCTACCAATACTGAATATACTTCGATTTTTTGATTTTTTTTAAGAAAAACTAAAGCAAATACATAATAAAGAAAGACTTTATCAACTGAAATAAACTAATTAGGTAACTGATCAAATCAATTCTCGATAGAAGGGTAGTCAAAAGAATGATAACAAATTCAAAGGGCTTTTTGGGTTAATATTAGCGGGTAAATCAATAAAAAGGGTTGTTAGGATTAAAAAGGGTTCACTAGGGGTTAATTATGTGGGTAGGGTTTTAGTGGTGTGAATGGGTTAAAACCTAGGTGCCTTTATCATCTTAGTATATCAAATAATAGATATGGTCTCAACATGAATAATCGAGGTAAGTTCTAGAATAACAGTTCAAAGTTGACACACTCATAATCAATAAGGTGAGCATGAAAAAGAATATATGCTCTATAAGGCTCAAAATCTCACAAAAATTATGGGTATTTGACATCAATCCTATAAATTTCAAACTTCAAGGTAATATTCAAATTCAGTTCAACAACCTAGAAAATTTTTTATTCTTGAAAATAGACTTACCATGCTTGATTTTCTAGTATCTTAAATTTTAAATCATCAATGCACAATCATCAACGACTTAATCCAAAACATATCAATAAAAATCATAAATCATCAAAAATTTCATCCTAATCAATAATATGAGAAAAATACTTAAAAACAAGATTAAATTCAGGATTTTTAGAATCATGCAAAAAGTTAGGCACTTAATCCCCCCACACTTAAGATGTACATTATGTACAAAGATAGATAAATAATCATGTAATCAAAAGAGAAAGGGAGAAGTGACACTTTTTGAATTTTGGATGACTTCGGAGTTGGTCGAGGTCGTGGTGGAAGATGAGTTGGAGGAGGCGGTGGTGGTGTTTTTTATGGGCCTGGTGAGGTGGTTGCCGATGCGCTCTTCGCTAGATGAAGAATTGGGGAGCTTGTGACGAGTTAGTCAGAAATTATTGAAACATATTTAAAATAAATTACTTATATAATTAAGGACAAGAAAACTAAAGGGAAAAGAACTAAAGAGAAAAATAAAATTAAAATACAATACTAATGGACTTAGGAGTCCTTATTGAAAGATGGTTCGTGAGGTGGGTGTGACCTCTAAGGCTGTGGTGCATGATTCCCTAGTAGCCTTTAGAACCTAACACTGAGAAACTAAAAGAAATTAAGATATATTGAGCAGAAGAGAAGTATAGATAAGTAGGATAAATGGGAAAATAAATGTAAATAAAAATTTAAATGGTCTCAAAGACCCTTGGCTTGTTGTTTGGATGAAGCGGCCTGCATGAACTTATGTATAGGGTCTCCCTTGCGGAGACTATACGTGCCTTCTTACGCTTCTTCATCATGGCTTTGGTATGGCTCAAGGGCTGCAGAGACTTGTTGTGTGGATGTGGAGATCTGAGAGGAATGAGGAAGAGAAGAGGTGGGAGCTAGGATGAATGGGTAAGGGTGGTTGGGTTTAAATAGAGGCTTGCTTCTTGTACTTTCCCACGCCCGTGGACTGAGGGCGTGTCGAATCACAAGGCCGCATCGCATGGCTGTGTCTTTCCTGTGGTCGATAAGTCAGTGTCTTCACACAGTCGCATCGCACGGCCATGTGCTAGGCGTGTTGGTATGCCACGCCCGTTCCTCCATTGCCACACCAGTTCCTCCATTGCCACGCCCGTTCCTGAAATGGTAGTTTTGACCCATAGCCACCACGCACGGACGTGGTGGTGTAGGTAGGCCCGTCACTGTTGAAAGTTGGTTAGGGCAGAATTTGTATCGTCTCTATTATGTCAGTACGGCGATTCAGAGTACCCACATGATCACAAACACGGCCGTGTGCTAGGCCGTGTGGTCTGGGAATCTGCGCTTTCAATTTATTGAAATTCTAAAAGAGAGAGAATAAAAGTAAAAGAAAACATAAACCTCAAAAAAATTTAGTGTTTGGGTTGCCTCCCGAGAAGCGCTCATTTAAATTCTTAAGCTAGACTTTTCTTGACATTTGAAAAAGATCAGGGAGGTTTAAAGGTTTGAACATATTCCTTCATGCTTATAGTTTTATTTTCTTGACAAGGTTCAAGTCGAGAAGTTTTTACCTTAGAGGTGTCGAATGTTGGGTTGCTTACCTCGACTATTCCGTGTGGGAAGATATTGTGTGCCTTAAGAAGGATTTCTCCCTTTGGCTTCAGGTCTGTTGCGATGATGTACGGATCTACTTTGTCTAACAGTACCTGGTCTCCTATTTTGTAGTGATTGGATGTTCCTACGAGCTCGTCTAGATGCTCCTTCAGTTCTACTTCGTGTGGTTTTCCTTTGACGTGTGTTTTTTGTTCTTCTAGTCTGTCGACCTTAAGGTTTTAATCCTTCTCTTTGTCGGTTTGGGTTCTATGGGTTGGCTCAGGTTTGTCTTCATGTGGTGTTTCCTGCGATGAAGTTTGTACAAATTGATTATCGACTGAATTATCTTTCTTACCTTCATCGATTGTTGTCCTAGCCAAGTCAAGATCTTAAAGACTGATTGATTTGTCACCTACACAAAGTATGAGTTCTCCTGTGGCAACATCAATTTTAGTCTTGGCAATTGATAAGAAAGGTCTTCCCAAAATTATGGGGATTGTATTATCCTCATCCATATCTATGGCAACAAAATCTACTGGGAAAACAAATTTATCAATTTTGACAAGAACATCTTCAATAATGCCTCTAGGAATTCTAACATTTTTATCAGCTAATTGTATACTCATCCTAGTTTGTTTGGGATTCCCTAGACCTAGTCGTTTAAATAATGTATACGACATGACATTTATGCTTGCCCCTAAATTAGCTAACACATTATTAATAGTTAGACTACCAATTAAACATGGAATTGTAAAACTCCCTGGATCTTTTAGCTTTTGTGGTAGTCAATTCTGTAACATTGCTGAGCATGCTACGTTCAATTCCACGTGGTGCTCTTCGTCTAATTTGCATTTGTTAGTCAAGAGCTGTCTTAAAAATTTCCTCGAGTCTGGCATCTGAAAAAGAGCTTCAAGAAGAGGTAATTTAATATGTAATTTCTTTAATAGTTTAAGAAACTTACCAAACTATTTCTTTGAATCGTCTCTTTTCATTGCTTCGGATAAGGAATGCGAGGTTGGTACTCCTTGATTATCGATTTTGGCTCTTCTTATGTTATCTCTATCTTACCTTTGTCTCCCTCAATTTCTTGTACTGAGCTGGATTCATCTTCTCTTTTATTGTCATCAGCTGTGATGGCTTGGATTTGTTCTTTCAGGTTAATCTTAGTGTTACTTGGTATCCGTCCTTGCAGTCGTTCAGACATTAGCTTTGCGAGTTGTTCGACTACATTAGTGGTTGCCTTGACTGACTTAGTAAGTTCCCCAATTCGGCTCTCGTTGCTTTTAATTGTTTTCTCAGTTTCTTGGAAGCGTTTTTCTGTGTTTGCCATGAATTTTGTCAGCATCTCTTCGAGGTTTGGCTTCTTCTCTTGCGGGTATGGCTAATCTTGGAAATTTGGAGGAGGTTATTTTCTTTGATTTCCTTGAATTCCTTGGCCTCCCCATGAAAAATTTGGGTGGTTCCTCCAACCTGGATTATAGTTGTTACTATGAGGATTATTATTGGATCTGAAATTATTACTTATATAGTTCATCTGTTCGCTCTCTGCATCCGGTTGGTAAGGTGGGTACTCAGATTCGCTGAGCTTCCACCGTGTTGCCTTCGCATGACTGGATGTACTGCGAAGAACACAAACTATCAAGCTTTTTATTCATCATCTCTACCGTGTTGATAGCATGGTCAATTGCATCGAGGTTGTAAACTCGGCCGATTTAAATCGATTTTGTCCTTGTAACTTGCCACCGATAGTTATTCGGTGACATCTCTTCAATGAACTCATAGGCTACTTGTGAGTTTTTTGTTCATGTTTCCACCGTCAATTTGAATCGATTATTTGCCTCGTTGAGGGTTTACACCGTTATAGAAAGTTTGGACTTGTAGCCACAAAGGTAGACCATGGTGTGGACACCTCCTCAAGAGATCCTTGTATCTCTCCCATGCGTCGTATAATGTTTCTAAATCCATCTGCACAAAAGAAGAGATATCATTCTGTAATTTGGCCGTTTTGGCTGGTGGAAAATATTTTAATAAAAAATTTTCGGTCATCTACTCCCATGTAGTGATTGACCCTCGTGATAATGATTTTAACCACTGTTTGGCTTTATTCCTTAATAAAAAGGGAAATAACCGAAGATGTATGGCATCATTAGAAATTCCATTTATTTTGAAGGTATCACAGAACTCTAAGAAATTAGCTATATGAGTGTTTGGATCTTCATCCTGCAAACCATCAAATTGAACAAACTGTTGAATCATTTGTATTGTGTTAGGCTTTAATTCAAAATTATTAGCGGCTATAGTAGGCCTAACAATACTCGATTCCGCTCCTGTGAAATGCGGTTTAGCATAATCAAACATTGTGCGTGGAGCATTATTTTCTCACACATCAGGTGCTAGTGGGTTATTCTCGTCCATCCCTCAGTAGGACTGGATCTATCTTCTTAATCTTCCTACGTGCGTTAGTTTCGATATCACTATCGTATACTAGTGGTCCTCTCGGGTTCCTCCTAGTCATAAACTAGAGGTACCTACTAGGAAAAGAAAGAAAGAAAATTTAGTAAGTAAAATAAAATAAATTGCGAATTTTAAAATAAAAATAATGGTTAAAGTAATAAAAATAGAGTTTTCTTAATATTTTAGTTCCCCAACAACGGCACCAAAACTTGATTGTTGTTTTGTCGAGTTTTGAAATTTATAAAGAATATGATCAAACCTGGAAACTAACTCTGACAACGATTATAGGCAAGTGTACCTATCGAACAGTAGTATAGCGTAGGCAAGATCGGATTGTCGAACCCAAAGGAACTAAAAGTACTAACACTCACTTTCTTTTTATTATTTAGCCTAGAATATGGAGTGATTGGTTGATTTAATCTAATTTAACAACCACTAAGCTAAAGACACAAAGACAAAAAGAACAAATTTGGAAATAACTTGATGAAAAACTCAGTTGATCACGACGATACGCTCAGGAAGAATCCACCCAGACTTCTCTTGTTATTTAACACTGAACCATACGATTTATTCACTTAGTTTGATCCGTAAGACTCCCTAACGTATATTAAACCCTCTCTCAAGGCGAATAACGTCTAACCCTAGGTTAATTAGTGGAACTCTTGTTCTCTTATAATAACCCCCTAGAATAGCAGTAAATCGATCTATGGACTCCCATATTAGGTTTCACCCTAATCCGGCAAAATCTCGTCACCCTATCTCTAGGCGTGCGATCAACTCCGCTTAATTATGCTAGATCTACTCTCAAGCAGGGTCTATTCCTCCTCCACCTAAGCACATTAGATTTGGATTAAGCATGCACAATTAAGAAAAACTAAGTATTTATCATATAATTTAGAAAATAATAACAAGATTCATCTAGGTTTCATCCCCTTCAGGTATCTGAAGAGTTTAGTTCATAATGAATAAAGAAAACATCTCAAGAGAAAAGATAAAACAAAAAATAAGAAATCCCTAAAACCCCCCGAAGGAATTGAAGGAGAAATCTGCCATCTTGAGTAGACTTTCGGCTTCTTGAGATGGATCAGCTGGCTATCTTTGAGTAATTCCCTGAATTGAACTACTCTGGCTTCGGCTCTTTGGCCTCGCTTCAGGATACACTTAGGGTGTTTATATAGACTTATAGAATGCTTTACTTGGTCCCTAAGTGTCCTAATTTAAGTATACTTCTTACTTGGTGTTTGAATAAGCTTTGGAAACTATTTCTTTGCCTCAAAGTATCCAAATCCGAGTGAAATTACTCTTTCCCACAGCAGAGGCACGGCCAGGGCACACGCCATGTAAATCGTAGTTGGGCCATGTTTCGATTCTGTTGTTTGAGGCACGACAGTGTAAATTTGGGGTCAAGCCGTGTGAAGTATTTTGACGATGCACGGCTGTGTGGCTTGATGTCTAGGCCGTGTTGATTTCCTCTTTGGCCCAAATTGGCCCGTTTTAAGCCTGTTTCTTATTCTTTTCATTCTCGGGTGCTTTCCTGAGTATAAACATGAAAAGAAAGGATTAAAATCACCTTTTTACATAAATTAAGGCCTAAATCATCCAAAAGCATACTAAATATGGGTCTACAATATGTTACTTTTACGGTTTATCAATTAGTATCGGCTAGATGCTTTTGACAAGATCTGCCCCTTAACATCTATGTCCTACCTATAGAAAGAATGGAAGAGACACATGAGTCTTGTCTTCCCCAATTTGGCATTCATGGCGTAACTGATGCAATTTCCTTTTCTTGATAAACTAGTAGCCCGATCAGTAACACCCCAAACTCGGCCCATGCGGTATGACCAGATCTGGCATGTCTCACAAAGAAAACGAGTAAAGAACTTGTGATTTTTATTAAAGATTTTGTTATTTGGTTATAGTTTAAGAAAACAAGTTTGGTTATAAACATTCGATAAAATACTATTAATTTCGAAAGGTTGACTGATAAATCGAAAATCGAACTAGTGAACCTTAAAATCATGTCTTTTGAAAATAACATTGACAATTCAAAAGAAAATCCAAGTTAAAATATTTATATATATTGGTTATAAAATCCATTTGTTAATAAATTTTGGAAAATCATTATTTATGATTTTAGAAAATTCCCATTTAAAGCAATTCAAGAGAAAAAAAATATTAAGTATGTCTAAACATAAAACAAATAAAACTTATCCCAGAGGCCTTATTACAACTTAAAACCGAAAATAGTAAAAGTAACGTAATAAAACGGAAAAGAAGTTTACTATTATTCGAAAACATTATTCCAAAAGTATGGACTCCACCGAGTCATCCATGGCACCAAGTCTTCGTCACTGAGCATTACCTGCAAGGATTAAGAAAGAGGGGTGAGTTACTAGAACTCAGTGCATAATCCTCTTACCGTCATCCACTGGGCCTGAACCCATATAGCATCATCTTGGATTGAAGCCCATTTACATAGAAATATTTAAATGAATTAAATGCATGCAACCCAACCCATCCATCCATCACACCCCCGACCGGCCAATCACACCTGTGAGGATCAAGTCAACCCACCCCACCGCTCACTCCAATTTGCAGTCAAACTGCCATTTATAATATTTTTGTGGTCAAGCCACCGAAATCATAGTTAAGCATGATAATAAACTAATTGTGGCAATGCCACCAGGCTACACTGCTCTCCATACAATTTTTCGATTCCATGCAATATGTAAAGATGCGACATACATAGTAACATAAAATATCCACATATAAATAACAACCATTAATCTATTGAATAATTTTGGTGAATCGGCCCATTAAAGTAATTTAATAATCCGGCCCACTAAGGCATTTAAGCAAATCAGTCCATAGGGGCATTTTCGTAAATTGGCCCATAAGGGCATTTTCGTAAATCGGCCCATAAGGGCATTTTTGTCATTTAGCAATTTTAATACCGATTTTGACAGATCCTTAGAAATAATGAAATTTAAGCAAGTTACTCGATTTACACCATATTACGATTTCTTCTTGATCGTCGACATCTAAATTACCATTACACTCGATTAACCAACAAAAGAGATTTTATTAATCCAAATCTAAATTAGACGATCTAATGAAATGCTTACCCTTAGTATCGTGAACGACCACGATTTGTCTATTCTCACCGGATGATGGTCCACAACCCAGTGGGAAATCCCAAACCACCGATACCGCCCTACGCTTGAACTTAGAGGTAGGAATTGTAAATCCAGTCTCTTTTTGTCCTCCTATCGCCATTCTTTTAAAATCGCTACCACTTGCCTCCATTGGAAAAGTCTCGGTTAGAATAATACTACTATGAGAGAAAGTAGTTATCTAAGGAGAGGTTTTGGCTTACCACCACTTCCGAAGGATCAATGAATAGAGTAGAACGAGCGATTTAGTCCCTAAAATAACCGATTAGTCAAATCCATCGATCCATTTTAACGGTATAACCAAGTATTGAGAGATATCGAGATGAACCTTAAAGAAATCCCTTACCTTGACAATAATAGATCCAAATTCCATCGATTGGCTTATGACTAAGGATGAATCGATAATGATGTGGTATTTGGCAACCCACTAGAACACTACGAAAAAGATTGATCATAATATGAGAGTGTAGGGGAGAGTGATGTTTCGATTTAGAAACAAAGTGTAATAATCGTATAGTGATAGACATACATATTCGATTAGGAAGAAAAGAAAATGAAAATGAAAAGAGGGAGAAAGGTCACTTACCGATTCGGACAAGAAGAGAGTGCCCAACACAAAAGAAAAAAAATTAGTGAAGAGGTAAGGTGTTAATAGGTTCGGCTATCGAGAGAATTGAACAAAGAAAATTCGGTCACAAGGTAATGTCGATTTAAGAAAAGTGAGAATGGTTGAAGAAATGTCAAAAAGAAAGGATGGAGAAAAAGAATGCTAGATAGTTTCAGCTAACAACAACAAAAAGAAGGTGAACCAAAATAAATTGAGGGTTACGGCAAAACAAAAGAAAAGAAAGATAACAAATGGCTAGAGTGTTTCGTCCAAAACAAGAGAAAAAGAAGTTGGAAAAGAAAATACTAAATGTTAAAAAGAAACAATACCTTTCAAGCACAAACTTGCAAAAGGCTATAGGAAAAATTCGACTCTCACAATCCCTCTACCAAAACCGTGTATCCCTTTACCAAAAGGATCAAGATTGACCAAAAACTCTTTCCAAAACACCTTGCACAAAATCAGCCAACATGTCCCCCCACCTTATCCCTTTTCATTGATTTCTTTCTTTATACTCCTCCTTACCTTGTTTTCTTAGTCTTTTTTCCATCATTAGAAAGTCTTTCTTTCCTTCTTTAATGCCATGGCTGACACTTACCATTAACATAAAAAAATTAATCCAAAAATTTGCAATGGGTGGGATTCAAACCCACTCCCCTTCCATGCTCCCTTATGACGCCAACCACTCCACCATGTGCTCCACTTATGCTAGCAAAATACACTCTTATTTCCTTAAGCATTGATGCCACTTACCTTCTCTCCTTAAAGTGCATAAACACAAAAAATTTTACTAAAGTCCAACTTAACCCCAAGCCTTCTTAGGACCCTTAAACATACACAATTAACTTTTTAACTAGCCTATCGCATGATATAATGCAAAACATAAAATTCTGAATTTCAAGATGTTACAATTCTACCCCCTAAAGAAATTTCGGCCTCGAAATTTTACCTAATTAAAAGAGATGAGGGTACTGTTGTCGGATCGTGTCCTCTGGCTTCCATGTAGCTTCCTCTGACCCGTGGTTATGCCATAATATTTTTACTAACGGAACCAACTTCCTTCTCAGCACCTTAATATCCCGATCTAAAATCTGTACTGGCTTTTCCTCAAAAGACAAGTCAGGTCTTATCTCAACTTCCTCCACTGGCACAACATGAGACGGATCCAAGCGATAACGCCTTAACATTGAGACATGGAATACACTATGTATCTGACTTAACTTAGGAGGTAACTCAAGCTGATAAGCCACTGGCCCAACACGCTTCAATACACGGTAAGGTCCGATGAACCTAGGGCTCAACTTGCCCTTCCGTCCAAATCTAAAGATTTTTTTTCCAATTTGAGACCTTCAAAAAGACCTGATCACCCACAGAGAACTCTATCTCCTTCCGCTTTAGATCCGTGTACAATTTTTGTCTCTCAAAAGCTTCTTTTAACCAAGCCCGAATTACCTTAACTTTTTCTTCCGTTTTCGAGATCAACTCTGGACCCAATAACTGTCACTCCCCCAGCTCAGTCTAGTAAGTAGGAGTACGACATCTACGACCATACAACGCCTTGTAGGGTGCCATCTGGATACTGGATTGATAACTATTGTTGTATACAAACTCTGCCAACAGTAGAAAATCTTCCCAACTACCCCTGAAGTCGATCACATAGCCTCTTAACATGTCTTCTAAAATCTGTATTACTCTCTCCGACTGACCATCAGTCTGTGGGTGAAACGCCGTGCTGAAATTTAGGCTTGTACCCAAAGCTTCATGTAAAGCCTTCCAAAACCGTGACATAAACCTAGAATCCATGTCTGATATGATAGACATCGGTACCCCATGCAACCTCACGACTTCTGCTACATACAACTTGGCCAACTTTGCAATGAATAATCCATACGAATAGGTAGAAAATGAGCAGTCTTCATCAACCGATCCACTATCGCCCATACTAAATCTTTCTTAGTAGGCGTTAAAGGTAACCCACTAATAAAGTCCATCGTTATCCTTTCCCATTTCCATAGTGGGATTTTCACCGATTGTAGCAACCCTGAAAGTAGTTGATGTTTCGCCTTCACCTGCTGACATGTCAAGCACTTGCTCACGAAGTTGGTAACCTCCCTTTTCAACCTTGGCCACCAATACTGCTCACAGAGGTCTCGATACATCTTATTTCCTCCGGGGTGCATAGCATATGGGCTATTATATGCCTCACGCAGAATCATTTGTCTAAATTCTGAATCCCTGGGCATACAAACTCTTCCGTAGAAACACAATACTCCATCACTATTTAATCCAAAATCCCCTTGCTCACCACTTTCCACTTGCTGAAGTCGAGAACCCAACACTTCATCTAATAACTGCTTTTCCTTAATATGACTTACCTATGCAGGCTTCACTTGAATTTTAGCTAACAAGCTACCATCTTTATAAAGGCTAAGATGAGCGAACATCGCTCTCAAATCCGATATCACCTTACAACTCAACACATCTGCCACTACGTTAGCTTTTCCTGGATGATACTTAATTGAGCAGTCATAATCTTTCAACAATTCTATCCACCTCCGTTGTCTTAAGTTCAACTCCTTCTGGGTAAAGAGGTATTTTAGACTCTTATGGTTCGTGTCGATAATCGACTTCTCCCCGTATAGATAGTGTCTCCATATCTTCAGAGCAAACACCACTGCAGCTAACTCCAAATCATGAGTGGGATAGTTCACCTCATGCGGCCTTAATTGATGAGATACATAAGCCACCACTTTTCCCCCTTGCATCAACACACATCCCAAGCCCATGTGTGACGCGTCAGAATAAACAATAAACTCTTTACCATTTCAGTCAATCAATCTTGGTGCTTCGCATGTAATCTTCTTCAATTTCTCAAAGCTCTATTATCGCTTATCGGCGACAAAATGGTACTCCCTTACGCAATGACTTAGTTAAGGGTGCGAAGAATCAACAAAAACCCTCAACGAATCGCTTTGTAATACCCAAAGAAACCTAGAAAACTTGATTTGCGGTGACTTCGGTTCCTTCAAATCCAATACAGCCTCAATCTTCCAGGGATCAACTCTAATTCCCTCAGCAGACACAATATACCCCAAAAAGGTCACCTCCTTCAGCCAAAAAGGTCACACTTACTGAATTTGGCATACAGTTGCTTCTCCCTTAATATTTGCAATACTGTCCGTAGATGCGAATCGTGCTCCTCTTCTGTCTTTGAGTATACCAAGATGTCATCTATGAATACCACCACAAACCGATCTAGATAGGATTAAAAGACTCGGCTCATCATGTCCATAAATGTAGCTGGTGCATTTGTCAACCCAAACAGCATCACCAAGAACTCGTAATGCCCATAACGAGTTCGGAACGCAGTCTTGTGAATATCCGCCTCCTTGACTTTTAGCTAGTGATACCCCTATCTCAAATCTATCTTCGAGAAGACCGAAGCTCCCCGTAGCTAATCGAACAGATCATCGATCCTCGATAATGGGTACTTATTCTTAATCGTCAACTTATTCAATTGTCTATAATCGATGCACATACGCACCGACCCATCCTTTTTCTTAACGAATAAAACTGGCACTCCCCACGGTGACACACTTGGTCAAATAAATTCACCATCCAACAACTCTTGAATTTGAGCTTTAAGTTCCACTAGCTCCTTTGGTGCCATTCTATAAGGAGCAATGGACACTAGAGCCATTCTTGAAAATAGCTCAATGCCAAACTCCACTTCTCGATCTAGAGGCAATCCTGGAAGCTCCTCGAGAAAGACGTCAGAAAACTCTTTCACCGTTCTAACATTCCCTACCGATAACTCATTGGCATCCAAAACACTAATAAAGGCTAAGAATGATCCACACCCCTTTCGTACCAACTTTTCTGGCTTTAAAGAAGATACCACATTAGACAGATAGTTTCTAATTTCGCCTATCATCATCATTTCCTTATCCTCAGAAGTTCTTAGCACCATCTGCTTTGCAGCACAGTCTAAGTTCGCACGATGCTTAACCAGCCAGTCCATGGCCAAAATAAGATCGAACTCGCCGAATGGTAGTTCCATCAAATCTGCTACAAATACTACCCCTTGAACTTCTAAGGGCACATCCCTATGCAACTTATTTACTACAATCGACTGTCCTAAAGGGCTAATCACAGTTGTTTCTCTAGTAGTAATATCAGATCTAATATTCAGAGTTCCAGACACAGCACAAGCAACATATGAATTGGTGGATCCAATGTCAATTAAAGTGTTAAAAGGTACATCAGATATGAAGAACGTATCGGTTATGACGTCTGGTGCATCACCATCCTCTCGACGTCTGACCACATAGACCAATCCTAGCTGTCTTGCTTCCATGTTACCCTATTATCGGTACCTCTACCCAGTGCACCCTGACCTCGTCCTACACCATTACCACTTCGACCTAGCCCACGGCCTCTCGGCGGCTGCTGAGTGCCTCCTGCTGGCTATGCAAATCTATTACAAACTCCCTGAGTTTGAATAGGCTCTTGAGGGTAATCCCTAAACCGATGGTCTTTGGATCCACATCTAAAACAACCACCAGTTCTCTTCCAGTATTCCCCCGAGTGAAGTTTCCCACAATCCACACATGGCTGAATCTAATTAGTAGTAGCTGGAGCACCCACTCGAACTGGCCCCTCACTCTTGGGCCTTTTCTAAAAACCTCTAGCAGGGCCTGAATACCCAGAGTCTCTCTTGTTCTTGCCCCTATCCTTGTCTCGATTTTTCTGTTCCAAGTGTTTAACTTTTTCAGCAATCTTAGCCTTTTCCACTAGGGTAGCAAAATTCCTCTCCTTCTGTGGGGCTATCAGTAATCGTAATTCATCACGCAATCCATCCTCAAAATGCACACAGCATTCATAATCAGTCAGCACTATATCCCGGGCATACCTACTCAGACGTAGGAACCCCACCTCGTAAACTGCCACAGATCTACTTCTTTGAACTAGATTTAAGAATTCTTTTCTTCGGGCATCCACATAGCTAGCCCTGACATATTTTACCTGGAATGCTATCTTAAAGAAATCCCAGGTAATAATATCAGCCTGAGTGCCTTCCCGAACAGTGAGCCACCACTGATACACCTCGTCTCTCAACAATGACACAATCCCTTTCAGTTTTTACTCAGCTATGCAATCCAAATCGTCTATAATCCGCTCCACCGCCTCAAGCCAGTAATCCGCTACACTTGGGGCTACACCAAAATACCTTTAAAAACTTCAGGCCCATTCGATCTAAGTCACTCAGATATCGACCCATGAGCTGCCGACCCAGTTCTTGCCCAAGTAACCCTTTTTAGTACCCGTAACATCGCTTGGGATAGAGCATCGTCCTCTCTCATTCGATCATGTAACCTAGCTCCAGTCACTAGTAATGCAGGTGCGCCCATTTCAGGCATATGTCCCGATGCCTCAGATACAACTCTAGCACCTCGGCCTTTACCACGTCCACGTCTACTGCGTCCACATCCTTTAGCGCTCATGTTTACTAAGTCGATTTAATTTGATTAAAAGTCTTATGAATCAGTTTGCTATTCAATGTTTATTAAATAATGTTTTATGGAGTATAAAAAGTAAAGTTGTTTTTACAAAAGGTATCCTAAAGTCTCAATCTCTATAGTTTCAACTCCTAAAGCTAAAAGTTCTAGAGTACTTCTATTTTGTGGAGTTCTCTTACCACAGTCATATCACAATAATCATAAAATGAAAACAAAACTTACTGACTTGGTGCCGGATACCAGTGGTGCCATACTTCCTCTAAAACATGCATTTATAAATTAAAATTGAAAACAGCTTTGGAAAAATGCTTTTGAACCCAAACCATAGCCGATTTTTACAACATGGCTCTGATACAAAAAAATGTAACAACCCAAACCCGGCCCACGCGGTATGACCAGATCTGGCATGTCACACAAAGAAAACGAGTAAAGAACTTGTGATTTTTATTAAAGATGTTATTTGGTTATAGTTTAAGAAAATAAGTTTGGTTATAAACATTTGATAAAATACTATTAATTTCGATAGGTTGACTGATAAATCGAAAATCGAATTAGTGAACCTTAAAATCATATCTTTTGAAAATAGCATTGATAATTCAAAGAAAATCCAAGTTAAAATGTTTATATATATTGGTTATAAAATCCATTTGTTAATCAATTTTGGAAAATCATTATTTATGATTTTAGAAAATTCCCATTTAAAGCAATTCAAGAAAAAAATTAAATACGTCTAAACATAAAACAAAATAAAACTTATCCCAGAGGCCTTATTACAACTTTAAAATCGAAAATAGTAAAAGTAACGTAATAAAATGGAAAAGAAGTTTACTATTATTCAAAAACATTATTCCAAAAGTATGGCCTCCACCGAGTCATCCATGGCCCCAAGTCCTCATCACTAGCATTACCTGCAAGGATTAAGAAGGAGGGGTGAGTTACTAAAACTCAGTGCATAATCCTCTTACCGTCATCCACTGGGCTTGAACCCATATAGCATCATCTTGGATCGAAGCCCATTTACATAGCAATATTTAAATGAATAAAATGCATGCAACCAAACCCATCTATCTATCACACCCCCGACCAGCCAATGACACCTGTGGGGATCAAGTCAACCCACCCCGCCGCTTACATCAATTTGCAGTCAAACTGCCATTTATAATATTTTTGTGGTCAAGCCACCGAAATCATAGTTAAGCACGATAATAAACGAATTGTGGCAATGCCACCAGGCTACACTGCTCTCCATACAATTTTCCCATCCCATGCAATATGTAAAGATGCAACATACATAGTAACATAAAATATCCACATATAAATAACAACCATTAATCTATTGAACAATTTTGGTGAATCGGCCCATTAAAGTAATTTAGTAATTTGGCCCACTAAGGAATTTAAGCAAATTGGCCCATGGGGCATTTTCGTAAATTGGCCCATAGGGGCATTTTCGTCATTTAGCAATTTTAATACCGATTTTGACAGATCCTTAGAAATAATGCAATTTAAGCAAGTTACTCGATTTACACCATATTACGATTTTTAGCCTTGTAAATAATAACGATCTATTTTCTAACATGATATCGAGTCACTAATCTACGGGATTTCAGTGTGAGATTACACACCTAATTACGGTAAGGACTAATCCTTCTTGATCGTCGGCACCTAAATCACCATTACACTTGATTAACCAACAAACGAGATTTTTTTAATCCAAATCTAAATTAAACGATCTAATGAAATGCTAACCCTTAGTATCGTGAACGACCACGATTTGTCTATTCTCACTAGATGATGGTCCACAACCCAGTGGGAAATCCTGAACTGTCGATACTACCCTACGCTTGAACTTAGGAGTAGGAATTGTAAATCCACTCTCTTTTTGTCCTCCTATCACCTTTCTTTTAAAATCACTACTACTTGCCTCCATTGGAAAAGTCTCGGTTAGAATAATACTACTATGAGAGAAAGTAGTTATCTAAGGAGAGGTTTCGGCTTACCACTACTTCCGAAGGATCAATGAATAGAGAAGAACAAGGGATTTAGTCCCTAAAATAACTGATTAGTCAAATCCATCGATCCGTCTTAACGGTATAACCAAGTATTGAGAGATATCGAGATGAACCTTAAAGAAATCCCTTACCTTGACAATAATAGATCCAACTTTCACCAATTGGCTTATGACTACGGATGAATCGACAAGGATGTGGTATTCGGCCACCCACTAGAACACTACGAAAAAGAGTTGATCATAATATGAGAGTGTAGGGGAGTGCAACACCCTTATCTATATATGACGCTAGAAAAGAATTATGGAGCATTTCCAATTTAAAATCCAACTCAGGATAACTTTTAATACACACTTCCATTAACAAATTATTGAGTAATTTATTTCTAAGAAGATACATCTATTCCATTCTACTTGTATCCAAATATAAATATATGTCAATAGATTGATCACCAACATTTTTAGAGACCAATATGTGTATACTTCACTTGTTTTATCAATCCAATTAGTCTATGTTCCACACCAAATATGCGCATAAATTGAGGGTGTACAAATATCACATAATTTCTCAAACATATAAGTGACTATGGCTACTAGTTTCCCATTTCACTTTACTTAAACTATGATTCCCTTATTACATCACTAGATGCCATATAACAATTTGGATCAACATTTCATTCAATTTCCTTTAGCAAAAGTATAAGTCTTAATTCATTCAACCCAACTTTCTACAATTTACATATAAAACATAGACATGATACTTTTATTCAATTCAAACATAAAGGTGAATTCACCCAAAACATAACACCATAATTTAGCCAAAATCTTAAGGCACAAGTTTACATTTAATCCATCAAAACTCATTCCTATGGTATTTTAGCCTATACATGCCATATTAGTAAATTTGACATTTCATAAGTGTACCCAAAAGAAGTGATAATGTGATGAGCTTCCGAGAGGATCTTCGAGCACAGTAGAACTTCTTAGAGTGACAACTACAAGTACACAACAAACAAAAACAAGGTAAGCTCCCATGGCTTAGTATGATTTAGCAATTTCATACATATCTATATAATAAACCTATACCATCCATCCCATTTAACTTAACAAATATGATATCTATATTTTTCCTCATTATTAAAATAAGGAACTTGAAGCGACTTACCCGTCATGCGCATTCATTATAACTTCTCTATTATAGTTGATAAAATTTTCTATTGAATTTCTTACCTGTACGATTGTTAATACAATTTAGTAACGTATCGCTCACATAGAGCCACATTTAACTTTCCCGTAACGTATCGCTCACATAGAGCCGTTACTTAACTTTCCGTAATGTATCGCTCACATAGAGCCAAGCACTTAACTTTCCCAGTAACGTATCGCTCACATAGAGTCACATTTAACTTTCCCAGTAACGTATCGCTCACATAGAGTCACATTTAACTTTCCCGTAACGTATCGCTCACATAGAGCCGTTATTTAATCATTCACACAATTAGTACTTAACATAACTAATCATTCATTCCAACACGTAACTCAATACTCAAACCAATTTATCATATTTTCCGCCATGAAAATAGTCATAAATAATCGACATGCATACTTTAACAAT
Organism: Gossypium rotundifolium; assembly: GCA_025506655.1. Classification (NCBI taxonomy): domain Eukaryota; kingdom Viridiplantae; phylum Streptophyta; class Magnoliopsida; order Malvales; family Malvaceae; genus Gossypium; species Gossypium rotundifolium. The sequence continues at coordinate 37,624,769 of CP106734.1, forward strand.
TCAATTCCATACACATTCGGACTAAGCAATATTATATAACTTTCCAAACCTTCTTTAGGCATATTACATTCACCTAATTCATTATTGCATTTTCCAAAGGTGTCAACGTTACATGACTACACACTTATGCCCTTTCTTTAGCCAACAATAATCCACACATTCGCTAATCACACCAAAACCATAAAATCTTTCTTTACAATCATTTTATACCCCTACTAATATTCGAGCTAAGTACACAATAAGGTATAAAATTTCATTTAGGTCAATTGCTTAAATCATACCTCTAAAAGCGATTTATTCAAGGTTTTTCCCATTATTCGCTTAGTTTTGCTTTTCCCCATTCCTTTTCCAAATCTTTCTTCCTTGATCTAAATAAAGTTGAAGAGAGTTTATTCAATAATTTTTTCATTCATCTCAACTCAACCACATCATTGTATTATTCACTCATATACATAAAATTCATACACATTTTTAAGGTAATGCCAATACTCCTCAACAAGATAGCACTTAATTCAACCTAATTTGTCTTAAAATTTTTCATATTGGACAAGATGTATAACCTCAACAAGACAACACTTAATTCATATGCAATAGGCTAATTTAAGCTTTCATGAATAAACCCTTTTGTCATACCCTTGTCGAATAGCCATATATTCAAGAAATAAATAAATATAAACATATAGAAAAATATATGCATTTACAAATATATACTTATATCTATCTTCAAATATCACCATCACATGATAGTTAATTTGCAAGCATATTTTCAATTTTGTTCAATCTCATACTACCATTTCGAGTTACTAAAATTTCAATAATATATATATATATATATATATATAACCAAATATAACACTTCAATAAACATCCTATTTGCTCATCCAAATCTAGCCGAATATAGTGAACATATCTAGGCTCAAATCTAAAATAAATCCCATAATGTTCATACTATTTATAAACACAATTTAACCCATTATTTTTCCATTTCATCTAAATCTTCTACCCAAATCCTATTGTTTTTTTTTAAATCTATACTAACCCTTCTCCCATCAAGCACATCAAACAAACAAAAAAAATATATATACCCATCTATAGTCAATTTAAACATGCTAAACTCTCAAAATTTTAATATGGTTTTGATGGTATTCAAGGTAATCAACTCAATCATGTAATTATTTGCTAAAACAAAGTTCAATCACTTACCCTATTACCACATGCAACAAATTAACAATGGAGATTCAAAGTGCTTCTTTTCTTTCAAAGAAAATTCAATGGAGAAGATGAGTAAAGAGAGAGAATGAATTTCACTCATGTTTCTCTTATTTTATTAGTTTAATGTCTATTTTAATATACTTAAAATATAGTAATTAAATTATTAAACACTAAAAAATTGTTTCCCCATCATCATTGACGTCCACTAACATTAAAAGTGGGCAATTTGACATGCAAACCCCCTTCTTTTTATACCACACTTAAATTTGACCTTTCATTTATTGCATGTTATTTTATACCTTACCTATTAGGTCCTTTCTCTTAATTCAAGCATACCAAATAATCAAATTCACACTATTCAACACACATCACATAAATAAATAAATATAACAAGATTTCTAACTCGGATTCGTGGTCTCAAACCATCGCTTCGATTTGAGTCGTAATTGGGTCATTACAACTCCCCCTCCTTAAGAGAAATTTTCGTCCCAAAAATCTTACCGATTTAATAAGTGCGGTACTATTCTTTCATTGATTCCTCTGTCTCCCAGGTTACTTCCTCGACTCCATGCTTACACCATAACACTTTAACCAACGGTATCCTTTTATGTCGCAGTTTTTTCACTTCACGAGTCAAGATACGAATTGGTTCCTCCTCATATGTTAAATTTGGCTGGATTTCAATTTCTGAATGACTGATCACATGAGAAGGGTCGGATCGGTATCGTCGAAGCATCGATACGTGAAAGACATTATGAATCAGAAGGTAACCTAAGTTTATACGCTACCGGTCCAATCCGCTCAATAATTTCATACGGCCCAATGAATCGCGGACTCAACTTCCCCTTTCAACCAAATCTCATTAGCTTTTTCTACGACGATACTTTTAGGAACACTCGATCACCTATCTAAAACTCAATGTCCTTGCGTTTAAATCAAGATAAGACTTGACGATCCGATGCCGCTTTGAAACTATCACGAATTATTGCCACTTTCGCTTTCGGTTTCTTTAACCAAATCGACCCCATGGATCTTATTTTCCCCTAATTTGGTCCAATACAACGGAGTACGACACTTACGACCATACAAGGCTTCATAAGGTGCCATTTTGATGCTTGATTGGAAGCTGTTGTTATAAGCAAATTCGATTAGAGACAAATATCGATCCCACGTACCCTCAAATTCAAGAATGCAACATCTTAACATGTCCTCAAGTATTTGAATAATACGCCGATTGTCCATCCGATGAGGGTGAAAAGTCGTACTAAAGTGTAGTTTAGTACCCAAAGCATCTTGTAACTTCTTTCAAAACCACGATGTAAACCTTGGGTCTCTATCAGAAATAATAGAAATGGGTACCTCGTGCAACCGTACGATCTGAGATACATACAATTCGGCCAATTTATCAAGTGAAAAATCCATACGCACAGGGAAGAAATGAGCCGATTTTGTCAATCTATCCACAATAACCCAGATCGAATCTTTCTTGCTCGGCGTCAGAGGCAATCCCGACACAAAATCCATGGTGACTCGGTCTCATTTCCACTTAGGTATCAAAATCAGTTGAAGAAGTCCCGATTGTGCTTGATGCTCAACTTTCACCTGTTGACATATCAAACACTTCGATACATAATCCGAGATGTCTCGTTTCATACCGTGCCACCAATAATGTTGCTTCAAGTCGTTATACATCTTTGTGCTACCTGGGTGAACCGTCAATCTACCACTATGAGCCTCGTTGTAACATCCCAAAAATGGGGCTATTTGGAATTTAATTATTTTTCTTATGTATGAACTGCTGTGATATTATTTATGGAATAATAGAGCTTAATTAAGGCTTTGAGTTGGCATGGTTTGGTAGAAAATTTCTGTTGTTAACTTTAAAGGCAGGGAGCCTTAGCAGGAGGGGGTTATAAGAATAAATGTGGATAATTTGACACAAAGTGAGCCTTGGAAAAGTGGCAAAAGGAGGGCCACTTGGGAGCTTCATGTGACGCCATCAAGGAACAAGGGAGAACCTTGGTTCGAGTCACAATTCTCCCCTTTTTGGCATTTTGTTGGACGGCACATGTGGGAGAGAGTCTTCCTCCCTTTAAACTCTTTTTTTATTATTATTAAATGATAATATGAGCTTTTAAAAAGGGATTTTATTTATTCTGAGGATAATAGAAGGTAAAAGAGATATTGTATGGATTATTAAGAGATTATTAGGAATTAAATTCAAATTAGTTTGAATTAATTTGAGTGAATGGCTTGGAGTGATTCAAGGAAATTGATCAAAGTTGAACTCCTTGTTGGAGTGGAGTGGACGGCATGGAGTCTTGGTGATGAGGGAATGCCAAATTCTTCTAGCCATTTACTTGACAAATTCGGCTAGCCCTTTTTCCCTTTAGCACTTCTTTTTCTTCTCCTTTTTCAAGACCGATTACCCCTCCCTCTCATTCTTCCTTTAATTTCTTTCTTCATAAAAGTCTTTTGGCCGAAACCCCCCACTCCAAAATTCTTCCTTCTCTACTTTTACCCATATTAGCCGAATCATCTACTCCCTTTACCTTTCTTTTTCTTTTCTTACTAAAAGTCCAGCCTATTTAATCCATCATAGCCGAATTTGATCCCTACCAAGGTGCCGAATTTTGTTTCTTTTTTTTAGAACACCTAGGCCGAATATTGTACAAGGGGGAGGCTTTCTTTTAATCACTTTTGGTAAGTATGTTGGCCGAATGCCCATGTTCTCTCCCTCTCTTGTCGGCTTTGATGAAGGTTAGTGGTTGGTTCGGCAATTGACGATAAGGGTGCTAATCATTTGTTGAATTAAATCTGTCTAGGTGCTTCGGGATTTTGGAGATCGTCAAACTAGGTTTTCAATCGCGACCAATCAAGTGGTAAGTGGGGGTAAGAATCGATTTTCATGGACTTAAAAGCCGAAGGCTATTAACTTTGTTTACTAACCGATGGTAATTGGTGAAGCGATTCGGAAACGGTGTTGTGATTAGTGTCCAAAAGCAAATAGGTAAGGATTCGGTTCGTAAGATGACCCTTTAAATTACTTGGGTTGGCCGAATGGGCCATAGTGCTAATCCCATGGTTGGTCGAATGTAGGTACAGAGGGATCTAGGGTGGTCGACTCTTCTTTTCGAGATTTAGACTCCTCGTTGGTGACAGGTGTGTACATACACACATATAACTTGTTAAATATGCTGATTGTTGTGAATGCTATCTTGATTTTATGTAGCATTGGATAATATACCATATCGGTATAGATGGCGATTCAGGTAAGTACCTGTTAATATAAATTTGTTATTTGATGCTTTTGGGAAGCATGATGCATTGATACATGAGATTTATGCATGTGATGACATGAAACATATACATACGTGATTGATGTGGGATTGATGAGTGGAGGGGGCAGTGTTAATCGTGCCGACGGGCACCAGTGTTTTGGTAACACACCGTGACTACGGTCACCAGAGGTTTGGTACCTCCAGGTTTGGCACCTCATAGTGACTTATCCTCGTGGTTGACACCACCGTGGGTTGGCCCCACTTGAGATATGGGATCGCCCGCGCGTGATTTGGTATCACACGATGGGTTGGCCCCATCAATTGATCCGTGTCTCACGGACACCGGTGTTTTGGTAACACATCGTGACTATATGTCACCAAGGGTTTGGCACCACCAAAGGGTTTGGTACCACAACGGGTAGATAAAGGGCGCTTGGATGGCTAGGATGGGTATTTAATATTTTGCATATTAATGGTTATGTGTTGTGTATGAAAATGTTTTAAAACGGGGAAGGGTTACATACTGAGTCTTGGTGACTCACCTTCTCCATTATTTTTCAGGTGATGCATAGATCGCAGATAAGGAGCCGGAGGGACTCGAGGTGGCCATGTAGTGGACTTGAAATAAATGAACTTAAACTTAGTTGTTTTATTTTATTATTGGTTTGTTTTTATTTGGGTTGTAATAAGGCCTCCATAAACTTTATTTTTGTTACTATTCATATGTCGGATACTTGCTTTTAACTACACTATTAAAAATTAAATCAAAATCACATGTTTTCCTAAATCAACACGACAATATTTTATCGTGTCAGTGGACACATTCAAAATTGGTATAATAACTTGACTTCAAATAAATTTCCGAATTTAATCTAAGTATGATTTTAGCAAGATAACCAAAAAAAACGAGAAGTTTTCAACAAAATTTAAATTGAATTTTAAAATGGGTTTCAAAAAGTTTTTCTCAGTAACGACCCATATTCGGTCCTAACATTTGGGCCGGGTTTGGGCTGTTACAAATTGGTATCAGAGCCCAGTTCAAAGCTCGGCTGTGGGGGCCCAAGGCCCAAAAATGTTTTAGTAGGCCTTATTAATTGTTTTTGGGTTTTAAAGCAAAGATGGCTCGAGTCTCCCAAGACCGATCCGCCTGTAAGTACATCTAAACCTCTTTGTGAATTATATTCGTAGAAGGGTAGGAAGCATGGAACGTAGATAGACTTATAGGAATTTGAACCCTAGGATTAGATTACTCGACACACAAATGTAACATAAGACTTAAAGAACTGAACCAACCTATGACTTAGTCACCGAGCTAGGGTGTGGTAACCCCAGACGCATGTCTAGGATTGGATCCCAAGAGCTCGATATTTAAGCAATCAGGTGACTCACCACCTCTTCGCAGTATCCTACCCAGTGCGTAGCTTGGGTTCACCCTAACTCGAGGGCTCGATGGTGTGGTAACCTCTGTATGCATGTCTAGAAAGGTTCGATGGGAGCTTGGTATTTAAGCAATCCGCGTGACTCACCTCCTCTCCACACGAAACCTGCCTGGTGCATAGCTTGGGTTCACCCTGACCAAGAGGGCTCGGTCAAAGGCTAAACATAATGACTAAAACCCGAAAGGGAACTAGCCTTGATTTTCGGAAAAGAATGAAACAACAAAACTTGGTTTTAAAACTTTTAAAATCACTCTATCAAACATAAGAACAACTCTTTTTACAATGTTTTCCCCGAAAAGTTTGATTTGTGGAAAATTATGAAAATGCCCTTAGGGGTAAAATTACGGAAATGCCCTTGGTTCATAAAATATTAACTCAATGATTTTGTCCAAAATTTCAACTACTTCTCAAATATTCAACCCCGCTTTGAAAATCATCAATAAAATAATTTGGTTTTGGAAAATTACGGAAATACCTCAACTTGTAAAATTACCAAACGACCACGAGTACAAAATTTTTGCAACATCACCGCTTTAAGAAAGGAAAATTCTCAAAGGGACCCTCGAGTTTTACAATTATTAAAACACCCTTGATTTACAAAAATTACAAAATTACCCCCGATTGACAAAATTACCAAAATACCCTTGATTCCAAAATGATACCATAACTTCAAACCTTATCAATTTTCAGTAATACCCTCCAGTTTTGGGAATTTCAAGTGACCTGCTTTATCAAAGTTTGAAATCTCTCAAATTTTATTACAAAAATACCCCTATAGGGAAATGACGAAAATACCCCTGGGTTAGAAACAGGACAGAACTGTCGGGGAGTGAATAAGTATGGAAAGTATTAGGGAATGAATGTGGCCTTTTGTATGGACTAGGATAGAATACTTAAAACATTGTTTGATCGAAAGAATCCTTATTCAACTTTTCATAAAATTTTTCGCGGGTAATCAAGCGGAACAAATTACTAATTCATAAAATTTTTCTTAATCAGATTAAAGCGCGTTAGATAGAATGAGTTCTAGAGGACGTGGCCGACGTGGGCGTGGTAGGGAAGAATGACCATCTCGAACTGTTAGGTCGTGGCATGGTTACGAAAATGAGGTACCATCACACCACCACCTCCAAATTTTTAGAGCGGAGGAGCAAGATCGAGAGGAGAGGGCAAGTGTCGCAAGTCGTGTTATGCGAGTTCTCGAGTTGGTGGTCAGGCGTAGAAATCGAGAGCTCGAAATCTGCTCCCGAGCGAATTCATCCAACGGAGCCGAGGTGTTCCGGTGTGTCGGAGTGGCACCCAAAGGCAAGAGAATCTTGGCTAGAGTCAATGAAAGGATCATGGATGATCTTGACTGACCGAGGAAGAAAAAAGCGAAAGGGGCCGATCACTTCTAAAGGATGAAGCGTGTCGGTGGTGGTGACGATTCGAGATGGCGCTACTGGCAGATGATCCGACTTGGGATTATTTCAAAACCACCTATCGGAAGAAGTATGTGGGCACTAGTTATACAGATGCTCAAAGGAAAGCCTTTCTGGGGTTAGTGCAAGGAACTAAGTCAAGAGCGGAATATGAGGCGGAGTTTTTAAGACTGAGTAGGTATGCTAGAGGTATCGTGGCTCTCGAACACGAGCACCATGGTCCGCTTTGAGGATGGACTCAGAGATGATTTGAGGTTACCGATTGCCCCGCACAAGTTCGTGAGTTTTCATCTCTAGTGGAAAAGGCTAAGGTAGCCAAGGGATCAAGGAGGTCGTGAGACAAAATTATAGTAGGAATAATCAAAAGAGAGGATTTGGGTCACCGGATCCGATGGTAGTGTCCGAAAAAGGCTAGGCCAAGTGGGCCAAATCAAAGGCAAGGCCCATGATCGCTAATCGAGGCCGACTCAATTAATCATTGTGGAAAGACCCATTGGGGAAGTTGTTCGACCGACGATAGAGGATGTTTTGAGTGTGGGTCTTTGGAGCATCGGGTCGAGATTGTCCTCGAAACTAGCTAAGAACCAGCGGAGGGATGTAACCGTGCTCAAGATAGAAATGTGGGACCACGGAGGGTCGTGGTAATGGCAGAGGAAGCCGGTCCTAACCGAGGTCGTGGAGTTCGTGGCGAGGTTCAGCAACACAGAGGCTAGGCACTGGCTTAGTTTACGCAATGAGGCGTCACGAGGAGGGTGACGACCGGATGTCATAACCGAGACGCTTTCTAATTTTGGTTTTCCTTATGTTGCATTGATTGATGTGGGCTTGACGACTCGTACATTGCTAGTAGTGTGGTAGGAACTATGGACCTAAACTCTGAAACTGCTTCTAGGGAGATGACTGTAGTGAGTCCTTTAGGTCACTCTGTAGTGGTAGACAAACTTTATAGAGACGTACCCCTAGAACTCCAAGGGGTAGTATTTGTGGTCGATCCGATGGAACTACCGCTTGGAGAGTTCGATTTGATCCTTGGAATGGATTGGTGGTTAAGTATCAAAGTAATTTGGATTCTGCTACTAAGCGCATGGTTCTTAGGACGGCTGAAAATGATGAAGTGGTTATGATAGGTGATAGAAGGAATTACCTATCCAACGTGGTGTCTGCCTTGAAGGTTGAGAAGATGGTCAAGAAGGGTTGTAAGGCATTTTTGGTTCAAATCTGTGCTTTGGAAACTAAGGAGTCAGTAGTTGGAAAGGTCCGAACGGTTGGGGAATTTGCTGATGTGTTCCCAGAAGAACTTCCGGGTCTGCCTCCAGATCGGGAAGTCGAATTCGGCATAGACCTACTACCCGGAACGGCGCCTGTGTCTATAGCACCTTACCGAATGGCACCAAAGGAATTGGTGGAGCTGAAGGCTCAAATTCAGGATCTCTTGGATAAAGGATTTATTCGACCTAGTATATCTCCGTGGGGAGCGCCCGTATTGTTTGTCAAGAAGAAGGACGGTTCTATGCGGATGTGCATCGACTACCATCAGTTAAACAAGTTAACGATCAAAAACAAGTACCCATTGTCTTGGATCGATGACTTGTTTGACCAGTTGAAGGGGGCGTCGGTGTTTTCGAAGATAGACCTTAGGTCGGGTTACCATCAACTTAAGGTGAAGGAGGCCGATGTCCACAAGACGGCATTCCAAACTCGGTATGGGCATTACGAGTTTCTAGTGATGCCATTCGGTTGACCAATGCACGTGGCGTTCATGGATTTAATGAATAGAGTATTTCAAAGAAGATTGGACCAATTTGTCGTAGTGTTCATAAACGACATTTTGGTTTACTCAAAGACGGAGGAGGAGCATGATAAGCATTTGCGAATAGTTACGCAAGTACCGAGGAGAATAGCTTATATGCCAAATTCAAGAAGTGTGAATTTTGGCTAAGGAGGTGGCTTTCTTGGGTCACGTGGTGTCGTGGAAGGATTAGGGTGGATCCCGCAAGATTGAAGCGGTGTTGGGGTGGAAACCGCCTAAGTCGGTGGCGTAGATAATAAGTTTCTTAGGTTTAGCAGGTATTATCGGAGGTTTGTGGAAGGGTTCTCTCGATCGCAGTACCGCTGACTAAGTTGCTAAGGAAAGGTGTTCCATTTGTATGGTTAGAGAAGCGAAGAAAGTTTTGATAAGTCGAGGAAGATTCTCGACTAAGCTCCTGTTCTAGTACAACCCGAGGTAGAAAAATTATTCACGCCTATTGTGATGCATCTCACACCGGTTTGGGATGTGTGTTGATGCGAGAAGGGAAGGTAGTAGCCTATGCGTCCCGTTAGCTAAGACCGCATGAGGTTAACTACCCAACTCACGACACAGAGTTAGCAGCAATCGCCTTCGCTCAAGATATGGAGACATTATCTTTATGGGGAGAAGTCGGTAATTTACACGGATCACAAAAGTTTGAGGTATCTTCCGACTCGTAAGGATCTCGAATCGAGACAAATACGATGGATTAAATCTGTTAAGGACTACGATCGCTCCATCAAATATCATCCGGGTAAGGCTAACGTGGTGGTCGCCTACCGAGCCGGAAGGTTGTGGCGGACTTAAGAGCAATGTTTGCTCGCTTGAGCCTATATGACGATGGAAGCCTTTTGGCGAGCTTGAGTTAAGCCAACGTGGATCGAGGAGATTAAGGACAAACAGTTAGTGGATGAAGGGTTAAAGGCTAAGAGAATGCAAGTTCAGAATGGTGGGTTGAAAGGGTATGGTTTGACCGATGATGGTGTTTTGTGTTTTCAAGGGCGCCTCAGATGTCTCAAGGAGGTGGAATTGAGACAAAGAATTCTCCAAGATGCTCATAGCAGCCCATACGCTTATGCATCCCGGAGGCAAGAAAATGTACTGAGATTTGCGAAGACAATTACGTGGCCGGGTTGAAGCGTGAAGTGACCGAGTTCGTAGGAAGGTGTTTGACATGTCGGCAGTTAAGGTGAACATCGCTTGCCATCGTGGCTACTTCAACCGTAAAGATTCCTCAATGGAAATGGGAGAGGATCACTATGGATTTCGTCGCTGGTCTACCCTCACGCCCAAAGAAGAAAGATGCGCTTTGGGTAATCGAGACCGCTCGACTAAATCACTCACTTCACTGGGTGAGAATGGATTACTCACCCGTAAGCTAGTAAAGTTGTATGTGGCCGAGATAGTCAGATTGCATGGTGTGCCCGTATCAATTATTTCAGATAGGGACCCAAGGTTCACTTCGAGGTTTTGGAAAGCGTTACATCAAGCATTGGGTACGCGGTTGGATTTCAGCATAGCTTTCCATCCTCAGACGGACGGGCAGTCAGAAAGGGTCATACAAATCTTAGAGGATATGCTGAGGGGTTGCATCCTGGAATTCCGAGGTAGTTGGGAAGAATTTTTACCTTTAGCCGAGTTTGCCTACAACAATAGTTACCAAGCAAGTATTCAGATGGCACCATACGAAGCAATCAGATGGATTTAAATGTCGAACTCCGACGTGTTGGACAGAGTTGGGTGAACGACAAGTGTTGGGGCCAGAGTTGGTTGCAGAAACAGAGGACAAGGTTAAGGTGATTCAGGCTCGTCTTAAGGAAGTATCAGATAGACAGAAGTCCTATGCTGATCTTAAGCGCAAGGAAATGGAGTATGCCATAGGGGATAAGGTTTTCCTGAAGGTGTCGCCTTGGAAGAAGGTACTAAGATTTGGGCGGAAAGGAAGTTAAGCCCAAGATTCATTGGCCCATATACGATGTTTAGTTTAATAGGACCGGTAGCTTATCAGCTCGAACTACCGACTGAGTTAATGCAGATTCATAATGTCTTTCATGTGTCGATGCTGAGGCGGTATCGGTCGGATCCATCACACATGGTGCCTGTGACAGAAATTGAGGTCAACTCGAACTTATCTTTTGAGGAAGAACCGGTTCAGATCTTGGATAGAGACGTGAGGGTTCTACGTAGGAAGTCAGTGCCCTTAGTGAAAGTGCTATGGCGGAACCATGGTGCTGAGGAAGCTACGTGGGAACCTGAGGATGTGATACGGCGGCAATACCCTCATCTATTTTAGCTAGGTAATTTCGGGACGAAATTTATTTTAAGGGGGGTAGAACTGTAACATCCCAAAAATGGGGCTATTTGGAATTTAATTATTTTTCTTATGTATGAACTGCTGTGATATTATTTATGGAATAATAGAGCTTAATTAAGGCTTTGAGTTAGCATGGTTTGGTAGAAAATTTCTGTTGTTAACTTTAAAGGCAGGGAGCCTTAGCAGGAGGGGGTTATAAGAATAAATGTGGATAATTTGACACAAAGTGAGCCTTGGAAAAGTGGCAAAAGGAGGGCCACTTGGGAGCTTCATGTGACGCCATCAAGGAACAAGGGAGAACCTTGGTTCGAGTCACAATTCTCCCCTTTTTGGCATTTTGTTGGACGACACATGTGGGAGAGAGTCTTCCTCCCTTTAAACTCTTTTTTTTATTATTATTAAATGATAATATGAGCTTTTAAAAAGGGATTTTATTTATTCTGAGGATAATAGAAGGTAAAAGAGATATTGTATGGATTATTAAGAGATTATTAGGAATTAAATTCAAATTAGTTTGAATTAATTTGAGTGAATGGCTTGGAGTGATTCAAGGAAATTGATCAAAGTTGAACTCCTTGTTGGAGTGGAGTGGACGGCATGGAGTCTTGGTGATGAGGGAATGCCGAATTCTTCTAGCCATTTACTTGACAAATTCGGCTAGCCCTTTTTCCCTTTAGCACTTCTTTTTCTTCTCCTTTTTCAAGACCGATTACCCCTCCCTCTCATTCTTCCTTTAATTTCTTTCTTCATAAAAGTCTTTTGGCCGAAACCCCCCTACTCCAAAATTCTTCCTTCTCTACTTTTACCCATATTAGCTGAATCATCTACTCCCTTTACCTTTCTTTTTCTTTTCTTACTAAAAGTCCAGCCTATTTAATCCATCATAGCCGAATTTGATCCCTATCAAGGTGCCGAATTTTGTTTCTTTTTTTTAGAACACCTAGGCCGAATATTGTACAAGGGGGAGGCTTTCTTTTAATCACTTTTGGTAAGTATGTTGGCCGAATGCCCATGTTCTCTCCCTCTCTTGTCGGCTTTGATGAAGGTAAGTGGTTGGTTCGGCAATTGACGATAAGGATGCTAATCATTTGTTGAATTAAATCTGTCTAGGTGCTTCGGGATTTTGGAGATCGTCAAACTAGGTTTTCAATCGCGACCAATCAAGTGGTAAGTGGGGGTAAGAATCGATTTTCATGGACTTAAAAGCCGAAGGCTATTAACTTTGTTTACTAACCGATGGTAATTGGTGAAGCAGATTCGAGAAACGGGTGTTGTGATTAGTGTCCAAAAGCAAATAGGTAAGGATTCGGGTTCAGAAGATGACCCCTTTAAATTACTTGGGTTGGCCGAATGGGCCATAGTGCTAATCCCATGGTTGGCCGAATGTAGGTACAGAGGGATCTAGGGTGGTCGACTCTTCTTTTCGGGATTTAGACTCCTCGTTGGTGACAGGTGTGTACATACACACATATAACTTGTTAAATATGCTGATTGTTGTGAATGCTATCTTGATTTTATGTAGCATTGGATAATATACCATATCGGTATAGATGGCGATTCAGGTAAGTACCTGTTAATATGAATTTGTTATTTGATGCTTTTGGGAAGCATGATGCATTGATACATGAGATTTATGCATGTGATGACATGAAACATATACATACGTGATTGATGTGGGATTGATGAGTGGAGGGGGCAGTGTTAATCGTGCCGACGGGCACCAGTGTTTTGGTAACACACCGTGACTACGGTCACCAGAGGTTTGGTACCTCCAGAGGTTTGGCACCTCATAGCGACTTATCCCTGTGGTTAACACCACCGTGGGTTGGCCCCACTTGAGATATGGGATCGTCTACCAGTGATTTGGTATCACACGATGGGTTGGCCCCATCAATTGATCCGTGTCTATGGACACCAGTGTTTTGGTAACACATCGTGACTATATGTCACCAGTGGTTTGGCACCACCAGTGGTTTGGTACCACAACGGGGTAGACAGTGGCGTTTGGATGGCTAGGATGGGTATTTAATATTCTGCATATTAATGGTTATGTGTTGTGTATGAAAATGTTTTAAAACGGGGAAGGGTTACATACTGAGTCTTGGTGACTCACCTTCTCCATTATTTTTCAGGTGATGCATAGATCGCAGATAAGGAGCCGGAGGGACTCGAGGTGGCCATGCAGTGGACTTGAAATAAATGAACTTAAACTTAGTTGTTTTATTTTATTATTGGTTTGTTTTTATTTGGGTTGTAATAAGGCCTCCATAAACTTTATTTTTGTTACTATTCATATGTCGGATACTTGCTTTTAACTACACTATTAAAAATTAAATCAAAATCACATGTTTTCCTAAATCAACACGACAATGTTTTATCGTGTCAGCGGACACATTCAAAATTGGTATAATAACTTGACTTCAAATAAATTTTCGAATTTAATCTAAGTATGATTTTAGCAAGATAACCAAAAACGAGAAGTTTTCAACAAAATTTAAATTGAATTTTAAAATGGGTTTCAAAAAGTTTTTCTCCGTAACGACCCATATTCGGTCCTAACGTTTGGGCCGGGTTTGGGCTGTTACACTCGTCACAAATCATTCGAATTAAATTAGCTTTCTTAGGTATACACATTCGATTCTTGAACCGTAAACATCCTTCAAAGATCTATTCAAAATCAATTTGCCTCGAATTACTACGACCCTTTTTGCTTTTAAATCTTCATCAAGCTCCCGGCTTCTGGATCGTGACACAAATGATGGTCTCGCCTTTAATTCTGTAATGATCACCCCATCATCAGTTATAGCTAAATTATCGTTCATTGCACGAAGAGCAAATAATGATTTGCGACTAAGTGCATCGGCTACCACATTAGCCTTTCCCGGGTGATAATCGATCACGAGCTCGTAGTCTTTCAATAATTCTAACCATTACCGCTGTCTCAGATTTAGATCCTTTTGTGTCATTAAATACTTTAGACTTTTGTGATCCAAATAGATATGGCATCTTTCACCAAAAAGGTAGTGACACCATATCTTCAAAGCGAAGACTATGGCAGCTAATTCAAGGTCGTGTGTTGGATAGTTCCTCTCGTGCGGTTTTAATTGTCTCGAGGCATAAGCTACCACTTTGCCCTCTTGCATCAATACACATCCGAGCCCATTAAGTGAGGCATCACTATAGATAACGAATTCCTTTCCGACTACTGGCCGAACGAGTCTCGAGCTTAGTTAATATGGTCTTCAATTGATCAAAGCTCTTTTGACACCTATCACCCATTCAAATTTTACATCTTTACGTAGAAGTTTTATCATTGGAGTTGCTATCATCGAGAAGCCTTTCACAAAACGCGTCGTAATACCCAAAGAAGTCCCGTAAAGCTACGAACCTCGTAAACATTCCATGAGGTTTCCAATCAAGTATGGCTGAAATTTTATTTGGGTCAACCTGGATATCGGAGGCTAAAATGACATGCCCCAAAAGCTAACTTCTTTCATCCAAAACTCACATTTATTAAATTTTGTGTACAATTGCTTTTCCCGCAAAATCAGAACACTAGCTTCAAATGTTCAACGTGCTCAGTTTTGTTACGCGAATAGATCAATATATCATCTATAAATACGACCACAAACTGATCTAGATATGGTTTGAAGACACAATTCATCAAATCCATGAATACTGCCGGGGCATTAGTGAGCCCAAACGGCATCACCAAAAATTCATAATGACCGTATCTCGTCCGAAAGGCGCCTCTTGCACGTCCGCTTCCCTAACCCGTGAATCGATAATAACCCAACCTCAAGTCAATTTTTGAAAACACCGAGGCTCCTTTCACCGATCAAATAAATCATCTATAATGGTAACGGATATTTATTCTTAATCACACCTTATTGAGTTGTCGATAATCGATGCACATTCTTAATGTTCCGCTTTCTTCTTCACAAATAGAACGGCGCACCCTGGGAGAGAAACTCGGTCGAGCAAAACCTCTATCCGTCAATTCTGCAATCGAGCCTTCAATTCTTTTAATTTCATAAGTGCCATTCTATATGGAGCTATCGAGATCGGAGTGGTCCCTGGCACTAACTCAATGCCAAACTCTACCTCGCGGATAGGTGGCAATCCCAGTAATTCCTCCGAAACACATCTGAATATTCGCTAACAACTGGCACAGATTCGATATTCTTTTCAGTTATCTTGCTATCAATCACATAAGCAAGATAAGCTTCACCACCCTTTCTCAAAAACTTCTGAGCCAACATCGACGATATCACTTTAGGTAGTCCGATTAAATTCGCAGACTCAATTCGATTATATCGTTATTTCGGCATTTCAACTCAATAGTCTTTCGTCTACAATTTACCACTGCATCATACATTGTTAACCAATCCATGCCGAGAATAATGTCCAACTCGTTAAACGGTAACAACATCAGATCAGCCGAGAAACACATATCTCGAATCATCAATGGACAATTTTTACACACTTTATTAACTAACACACATTTACCCAGAGGGCTTGAAACCCGAATCACAACATCGGTAGACTCGATAGGCAAATTTTTACTAGATACCAATGTTTCACACACATACGAATGAGTTGAGCCGGGTCAATCAAAGCAATACATTAGTATCAAAGAGAAGGAAAGTACCAAGAATGACATCCGGGACGAGGCCTCCTCTCTAGTACGGATTGCCTAAGCCCTAGCCGGTACCACGCATCCGATCGAACAATCACGCTTGAAACTCCCTCCGAGTACCGCCTACCACCCCCAAAACGAGATGATCTACCTCGAGATATATTGCCACTCGGTCTTGCACTCAGACATCAGACACCTCTCAAAGATTCTCCGGACAATCTCGATAAAGTGGTCTTGAGAGCCGATTTATAACAAAAAGAGAAATAGATTTACCCCAACACTCCCCATGATGTCGTCTCACGATTGCGAACACTCAGTTTACCCGATCTCTCATTACCCACGCTTGTAATCGATGTAGCCCGAGAACTCATCGGCGGTCATTCTCTAATAGAAATCCTTAGCGTTAGGCTTGAATCGCCCATCGTCATTCTTAAACTTTTCATAGGCATCTGTGAAAGTTTGCTTGTCATCCTCTTTTGAATGTCTTTGGATTCGCATCACTTTCGCTTTTCCTTTCCCAATTCTTCACTTTACAAGCTCGCTCAACCAAAGACTACGAACTCATCAATTCCCAAAATACCGACCAAAAGTTTTATATTCTCATTTAAGCCATCTTCAAATCTCCGCACGTAATGACTTCCGATGAAACACACTCTCGAGCATAGCGACTAAGTCGCACAAATTTGCGCTCATACTCGACATGATCATTTGGCCTGTTTGAGCTCGAGGAACTCTTTGCGTTTAGAATCAATAAAGTTACCGGCTTATATATTTCTTGTGAATTCCACTTGAAAGAACTCCTGTAACTTTCTCTTTAGGGACAACCGACACTAGCGTGTTCCACCAAAGAGTACGCAGAATCCCACAAGAGTGATATAACACACTTCAAACACTCGTCGGGGTACAAGACAGCTCATCGAATACTCGAATAGTGTTATCGAGCCAAAATTCGACTTGCTCCGCATCGTCATCATCCTCAGCTCTAAACTCTTGAGCCCCATGCTTCTTAATACGATCAATCGGGGGTTTAGTTGTTCGATCAAAACTAGCCACTGGAGGTACCACTGGTGTTATCGGAGGTCCAGCCGGGGTGGTTCATAAGTAGTGGCTAAACCAATCATTCATCATATTTTGGAAAGCCTGTTTTACCCTTTCATCCGGGCCACTCGCGGCGGGTCAAGGTTCTTCCGACGCAGTTCCTTGGGTAGGAGCAGGCGACACACTCTCGACATCATCCGCCAATGCTTGCTCGGGATCCGGTTCCATTACTGAATGAAGGAAACAAGTAAGTTTCACTGTCAGAAGTCATCACATTATCTTATCACAGAACATGGCATGTATAGCTAGACTCTTACGTGCTACGTTAGTCCAAGAACCGACTAAACCGTAGCTCTGATACCAATAAAATGTAACACCCTTATCTATATATGACGCTAGAAAAGAATTATGGAGCATTTCCAATTTAAAATCCAACTCAGGATAACTTTTAATACACACTTCCATTAACAAATTATTGAGTAATTTATTTCTAAGAAGATACATCTATTCCATTCTACTTGTATCCAAATATAAATATAATTCAATAGATTGATCACCAACATTTTAGAGACCAATATGTGCATACTTTACTTGTTTTATCAATCCAATTAGTCTATGTTCCACACCAAATATGCGCATAAATTGAGGTTTGTATAAATATCACATAATTTCTCAAACATATATGTGACTATGGCTACTAGTTTGCCATTTCACTTTACTTAAACTATGCTTCCCTTATTGCATCACTAGATGCCATATAACAATTTGGATCAACATTTCATTCAATTTCCTTTAGCAAAAGTATAAGTCTTAATTCATTCAACCCAACTTTCTACAATTTACATATAAAACATAGACATGATACTTTCATTCAATTCAAACATAAAGGCTGAATTCACCCAAAAACATAACACCATAATTTAGCCAAAATCTTAAGGCACAAGTTTACATTTAATCCATCAAAACTCATTCCTATGGTATTTTAGCCTATACATGCCATATTAGTAAATTTGACATTTCATAAGTGTACCCAAAAGAAGTGATAATGTGATGAGCTTCCAGAGGATCTTCGAGCACAGTAGAACTTCTTAGAGTGACAACTACAAGTACACAACAAAGAAAAACAAGGTAAGCTCCCATGGCTTAGTATGATTTAGCAATTTCATACATATCTATATAATAAACCTATACCATCCATCCCATTTAACTTAACAAATATGATAACTATATTTTTCCTCATTATTAAAATAAGGAACTTGAAGCGACTTACCCATCATGCGAATTCATTATAACTTCTCTATTATAGTTGATAAAATTTTCTATTGAATTTCTTACCTGACGATTGTTAATACAATTTAGTAACATATCGCTCACATAGAGTCAAGTACTTAACTTTCCGTAACGTATCGCTCACATAAAGCCGTTATTTAACTTTCTCGTAACGTATCGCTCACATAGAGTCAAGTTATTTAACTTTCCGTAACGTATCACTCACATAGAGCCGCTACTTAATCATTCACACAATTAGTACTTAACATAACTAAGCATTCATTCCAACACGTAACTCAATACTCAAACCAATTTATCATATTTTCCCGCCATGAAAATAGTCATAAATAATCGACATGCATACTTTAACAATTCAATTCCATACACATTCGGACTAAGCAATATTATATAACTTTCCAAACCTTCTTTAGGCATATTACATTCACCTAATTCATTATTGCATTTTCCAAAGGTGTCAACGTTACATGACTACACACTTATGCCCTTTCTTTAGCCAACAATAATCCACACATTCGCTAATCACACCAAAACCATAAAATCTTTCTTACAATCATTTTATACCCTACTAATATTCGAGCTAAGTACACAATAAGGTATAAAATTTCATTTAGGTCAATTGCTTAAATCATACCTCTAAAAGCGACGATTTAAGGTTTTTCCGCTATTCGCTTAGTTTCGCTTTTCCTGCTCCTTTTCCAAATCTTTCTTCCTTGATCTAAATAAAGTTGAAGAGAGTTTATTCAATAATTTTTTCATTCATCTCAACTCAAACACATCATTGTATTATTCACTCATATACATAAAATTCATACACATTTTTAAGGTAATTCAATACTCCTCAACAAGATAGCACTTAATTCAACCTAATTTGTCTTAAAATTTTTCATATTGACAGCATGTATAACCTCAACAAGACAACACTTAATTCATATGCAATAGGCTAATTTAAGCTTTCATGAATAAACCCTTTTGTCATACCCTTGTCGAATAGTCATATATTCAAGAAATAAATAAATATTAACATATAGAAAAATATATGCATTTACAAATATATACTTATATCTATCTTCAAATATCACCATCACATGATAGTTAATTTGCAAGCACATTTTCAATTTTGTTCAATCTCATACTACCATTTCGAGTCACTAAAATTTCAATAATTTATATATATATATATATATATATAATATAACCAAATATAACAAATCAATAAACATCCTATTTGCTCATCCAAATCTAGCCGAATATAGTGAACATATCTAGGCTCAAATCTAAAATAAATCCCATGATGTTCATACTATTTATTAACACAATCTAACCCATTATTTTTCCATTTCATCTAAATCTCCTACCCAAATCCTATTGTTTTTTTTTTTTTAAATCTATACTAACCCTTCTCCCATCAAGCACATCAAACAAACAAAAAAAATATATATACCCATCTATGGCCGAATTTAAACATGCTAAACTCTCAAAATTTTAATATGGTTTTGATGGTATTCAAGGTAATCAACTCAATCATGTAATTATTTGCTAAAACAAAGTTCAATCACTTACCCTATTACCACATGCAACAAATTAACAATGGAGATTCAAAGTGCTTCTTTTCTTTCAAAGAAAATTCAAAGGAGAAGATGAGTAAAGAGAGAGATGAATTTCACTCATGTTTCTCTTATTTTATTAGTTTAATGTCTATTTTAATATACTTAAAATATAGTAATTAAATTATTAAACACTAAAAAATTGTTTCCCATCATCATTGACGTCCACTAACATTAAAAGTGGGCAATTTGACATGCAAACCCCTTCTTTTTATACCACACTTAAATTTGACCTTTCATTTATTGCATGTTATTTTTATACCTTACCTATTAGGTCCTTTCTCTTAATTCAAGCATACCAAATAATCAAATTCACTCCATTCAACACACATCACATAAATAAATAAATATCACAAGATTTCTAACTCGGATTCGTGGTCTCAAAAACATTGTTCCGATTTGAGTCGTAATTGGGCTGTTACAGGGGGAGTGATGTTTCAATTTAGAAACAAAGTGTAATGGCCGTATAGTGATGGACATACATATTCGGTTAGGAAGAAAAGAAAATAAAAATGAAAAGAGGGAAAAAGGTCACTTACCGATTCGGACAAGAAGAGAGTGCCCAATACTAAAGAAAAAGAAATAGTGAAGAGGTAAGGTGTTAATAGGTTCGTCTATGAAGAGAACTGAACAAAGAAAATTCGGTCACAAGGTAATGTCGATTTAAGAAAAGTGAGAATGGTTGAAGAAATGTCAAAAAGAAAAGAAGGGATGGAGAAAAAGAATGCTAGATAGTTTCGGCTAACAACAACAAAAAGAAGATGAACCAAATTGAATTGAGGGTTACAGCAAAACAAAGGAAAAGAAAGATGAACAAATGGCTAGAGTGTTTCGGCCAAAACAAGAGAAAAAGAAGTTGGAAAAGAAAATACCAAAATGTTAAAAAGAAACAATACCTTTCAAGCACAAACTTGCAAAAGACTATAGGAAAAATTCAGCTCTCACAATCCCTCTACCAAAACCGTGTATCCCTTTACCAAAAGGATCAAGATTGACCAAAAACTCTTTCCAAAACACCTTCCACAAAATCGGCCAACATGTCCCCCCTCTTTATTCCTTTTCCTTGATTCCTTTCCTTATACTCCTCCTTACCTTATTTTCTTAGTCTTATTTCCATCATTAGAAAGTCTTCCTTTCCTTCTTTGATGCCATAGTCGGCACTTACCATTAACATAAAAAAAATTAATCCAAAAATTTGCAATGGGTGGGATTCGAACCCACTCCCCCTTCTATGCTCCCTTATGACGCCAACCACTCCACCATCTGCTCCACTTATGCTAATAAAATACACTCTTATTTCCTTAAGCATTGATGCCACTTACCTTATCTCCTTAAAGTGCATAAACACAAAAAAATTTACTAAGGTCCAACTCAACCCTAAGCCTTCTTAGGCCCCTTAAACATACACAATTAACATTTTTAACTAGCCTATCGCATGATATATTGCAAAACATAAAATTCTGAATTTCAAGATGTTACACGATCCTTTTGACTAGCCTGACCATCGTAGAACCATTACCATGGGTTCTTTAAACAGCATACCCGTATTTCAAGCCTGGCGTTCCTCGATATAATTGTGCGAAAACATCTTGGAATTCTTGAAAATAGCTCAATGATGTCTCGCCTTATTTCTGTGGTGAGTTAGGATTCGATCTTTACCCCTTTCCAAGCTCACAACTTCCACTGATCCTTTGCAAAGTAGAGTATATTTTCACTTGTTCTACCATCCTTAACAAATCAAAAGATAGGCTACAATCTATGTCATCTTCAAAGTCCTTAGATCCCCTAGACCTATATCTCATTCAAAAAGGGAGTTTGTAACAACGTTGCTCATGTTGTTGATATCTAAGTACTTAAGTACGAAGGCAATCCTAAGAATAAATGATTCTAAGGATAATTATTTGTATGGTATTGTCATGAATAAAGAATGAAAGAATATTCTAAAAAACAAAAGAATGTATAGTATGAAATGGAAAGAATGAAAAAATATTTGCTTAAAAAAAATGTATTTTATTGAAATAAAAATTTTGGACACAAGCCCATTCCACAAAAATATTCTTATTGTCTCTGGGCTCAAAGCAACAAGCATGTTTTGAATATTACTCTAGATTAACTCTAAAAATACAGGGATCCCTTCCACAGTCCCATTGTCTATAATCTTCCCAAGTATGTAAGAGACTGGAAACTTTTATTCCCCGATTCTCTTTTCGGATATGTCATTAATGTTTAGATTCCATAATATATCCTTCGGGTCTTTGATCTCTTCAATTTATTATCCATCAGGCCTTGCATTAAGGCCCTAATCTCAGTTCAATAGACTTTCATCAATTCCCCAAGTTGCTGAAATTAAAGTATTTCTACAAATTTTAATGCATATGATGTGATGTAATGCAAATGCATGGAATGAATGCAAAAAGAAAGAGAGGCGTTGATTCTAAATTCAACTCCATTAGAAGAAATTTTCTAGAAAATAAATTTCTTTACATAAAACAGATTACATATGCGACTTTTTCCTCATAGTCCAGGTGAAAACATCAATCCTTTTCTTTGTATACGGATGTTATGGTTGTGTCCCATAAAATTTATCAATAGATGCCTCTTCTAGCTCCTTGTTACTTGATCCCAATTGTGACTCTTCACTCCCTTGTACTCCATGATGCCCATAAGCTTCTTTAAGAAAGTCGAGACGTGACGGCTCCTGAATAGTCTTTTTCGGCTTGAATCCTCGGGCAAAGTCTTGTATTCTTCTGCGGACCATCAACCTTCTCTCGTTGTTTATTTGGATTATATTCGAACGACCGTATTATAATCCGCTTTATCAAGCAATTTATTTCCTCATGACAAACTCTTCTATTTAGCAATCGAATATTAATCAACACCCCCTTTCTATGATAATGCAATGCAATGCAATCAAAACAAAAGAAAACACGTTAGTATCATATACAGATGGTAAAAAAATAAAACAGAAAATAGTCAATCACCTATCCAGGTGACTATTAAAGTTTGGCATAGCTCTACCTAAGGTAGGCTCTTAGGGTTGCTATATGCGGCTTGGTTCTAAGGAATGGGTACCTAAACCAACAGGTTCCTCAATCTTCACCTATTATAAGCTCATATGGATTGAGTTCAGTTCAGGGGAATACATTTCCCTATGGCCATGCAAAGATGAAAATCTCACGACGCACATAGGTACAAATGTATCCCAGAAGCAGTCCGCTAGCCCATGTAGAGGTGAAAACCTCACGAAGGCATAGTTTCTCACACCCACTTAAAGGTGTAACCATAACGGTCATGCAATACAGATGCAAGTATTCTACAAAAACTCAACATCATAGTACCAGCAAATGAATCAAAAGAAACATAATTTTTCAAAACAATTTTCCAAAATTTTAATCAAAAGGACAAAAATTATTCAATCTATGGCTTGACTCTCAATCAGACCCTAGTGGAGTCGCCAAGCTGTCGAAACCATTTTTATTTTAGGTTTAAAAAAATGGGGTCGACTTAAAAATGTGATGTGGAGTCACCATCAACCTTTTTTGTTTAGGTGTGATTGGATCACCTTGTAAAAATTTGGTCTACGCAATTAAATAACGAAAAAGGGTTCGGGAGTCGGTTACGCATGAGGAAGGGTTAGCACCCTCGTATGCCCCAGATTGGGTACCAAATTGATTAGCTAGTGTCCTTGAGTTGAAAACTTGAAAATGCTTAAGGTGTGATACTTTTTAAATAATGTTAATTAATGTTGAATTGAATCTCAAGATTCACTCGTTCCAAAGGAATAAAAACATCACATCCAGCACGTTAGGATATGACACATTTATACCTCGACACCGAGATCATCTTTGATTTTCAAAACATGCAATTAAAAGGATATTTGGTTATTTGGTCGAACGAAAAATCGACACCTAGTACATTAGGGCGTAATTCCTCGAACTTCCAAACATCAAATATTGCTTTGTTTTAAAAACTTTTAAATAAGCGATTTTAAAATTGATTAAAAATGTATTTGTTTGGTTTGTTTGGATAAAAAATGAACAATTTTTCATAAATAAGTTGGAAATCTTAATCACAATACAATAATAAAAATAAAAGTGTAATTGCAAACATAAAATAACAATATATGGCAATAATAAAAACACAAAAAAGCAAATTAGGGTTCATACAATGGCAACATATCATTTATTATTCAAATATATTAACATTCAAGACCAATGAATTAAAAGATAGTTAAGAAAAATATTTAAGCAACTTAACATAAATAAAATGCAACAAATTTTAAGACAAATAAAGAAGAATGAATAATATATAAAATAAAGAAAGTATTTGAAATCATTAATATACAAACAAAAATTACATAGAAAACAAAAATTAAAACAAAGTATATAAAAGTTTTAAAAAAGGGTTATATTTAATAGTGATATACATTTATGAATTTTGAAATTATACATATAATAACGGTGTTATATAATACGATTTGAAACAAAATTTATAAACAATAAAGATTTAATAAAAATTATGTACATAATATAATAATGCATGCAAAGTATTTAAGATCCATATAAAATTCTAAATAAACAATGTATGTAACACCCCGCACCCAAGACCGATACTGGGTCTGGATACGAGACATTACTATGCTTGAACTCACTGAAACATGTACTTACGGGCTATAAAATTTCGTTCCAACTTAAAAACTTCACTTTCTTAGTCAACATATATAACAAGGGCCTACGAGGCCTTTAACTCATGTCAGAAAACTTTCGGAATTAAAATCAAATAACTCATTTTTGAAACAGGGTTCACACGTCCATGTGACTTGGAACATGCTCGTGCCCTTAAGCATGCCTATTCCCTCAAACCGTGTAGGGCTATTGACTATTTCTACACGGCTTAGACACGCCTGTGTCTACCAACCATGGGAGGTTACTGACTAATTTCACACGGTCATGACACACCCGTGGGCTTAGACCGTGTGCTAAACCTTGATATACTGACTAAATCAACACAGTCTGGAAACACGCCCATGTCCAAACTGTGTGTCTTACACGGCATACACACAAGATCGTGGGATTTGCCCGTGGTCTATTCTGATTAATAATACTAAGGTGCAGGGTTAACATGGTCTTGACACACGCCCATGTGTCAAACTGTGTGGGCACTTACAGGCTATTTACCAAGCCGTTAGCCACCCTGAAATGAAGATCATAACCATACACAATTCAACGATGCAATAACAACCCAATTTTATGAATAATACTACATGTTTCATTGATCTCAATAAACATACATGCTTAATCAAATTTGGCCAATCACTTAGCCATATACAAAAGAATAATAAACTTGATAGCCTTTACAAAGGCCCTTCTTAAAACATGTTCACAAAATGAATGTTTCCTATACATGCCATACTTAGTAAAGTAACTTGGCTATACCAAAATACGAGTTGATAGTGTGTTGCGAGCTCCGACTTTAATGATCCACGAGTTAGCTTGGTGGGACTGCATAGAAAGAAAGAATCATAACGTAAGCATATAGCTTAGTAAGTTTGCATGTAACAACTCTTAGCATCATCATTGCTTAATATAAACCATTTCACATAAACAATGGTATCATGAATTTTAGCTAAAGCTTACTTAGTCGTATAGATTCTTACATGTCTCATGACACTTACT
Organism: Gossypium rotundifolium; assembly: GCA_025506655.1. Classification (NCBI taxonomy): domain Eukaryota; kingdom Viridiplantae; phylum Streptophyta; class Magnoliopsida; order Malvales; family Malvaceae; genus Gossypium; species Gossypium rotundifolium. The sequence continues at coordinate 37,650,471 of CP106734.1, forward strand.
ATTATCATACTTGTAAGGTAACCATGATACCTGTATCACTTGATCACATTAATCAATATACTATGATAACAAAAATCCTGATATCAACTTTCTGTAACATCCTGAATTAATGGGTCTATGCGTTTAGTGTAAGGATATGTTTAATATGTTAATTTAAGTGATAGGGGTCCAAATTGGGCTCAGGACTAGGCAAAGGCTTTGGTTAAATTGTCTGATTGGGCATTATAGAGTTAAAAGGTGGTAATTCTATTTAAAATACCAACGTGGGCTTGTGGCCCAACAATAGGTGGCACTACAAGGGAGTTAGAAGGTGGCGTCACTAATAGTTAAAGAGGCCCAAGTTTTGGCCGCAAGGAGCCCATGTTTTTGGGCCATTTTTGGCACTTAAAAGGGAGCAAGGGGTGATGCCACAACAAGGGTGTAAGGGGCCCAAAATTTAAGTAAGCTAAATTTGACATTAGGGTTAGGTGAAGTGGATGGCAACAAGGCTCAAAAATAGGAAGATTTACATGGATTTTATAATTGATAATATAGAAGATAAAATGGAGAAAAGATAGGAGCTATCAAGGAAAGGTGATGGCCAAAAATCCACCACCTAGAGGAGTAAATAATTCGGCTACTTCATGAAAAAAAGGGTGCCGAATTTTCCCTTTTTATTAGCTTGATTTTTAGTTATCAGGAAGGGTACTTTCGGTTTTTTTAATGGGAATGCCGAAATTTCTATAAATAGGGGGGATATCTCATTAATTTTGGCATTTGAACCCTAATTTCTTCTTCTTCTATTATGCCAAAATTCTTAGTCTCTCCCTCTACAATTTCTTTTCTTTAATTTCTTCAAAAGCCGAAACCTCTCCCTTCACTCTCTTTTCCATTCTTTTCCTCTTGTGCCGATTTCTCTAAAAACCAAAATCTCCATAGTTTTTCTCTATTCATCCCATTTGTGAGTTGGTTCTATTTCTTCTGGCATTTAAATCTTCCTCATTGACATTTCGAATCCTCTCCAGTGCTAGCCGAATCCCTGTGTTAAGGTAAGTGTCGACTTCTGTTGGTTTCTCATGTTCTATTTTGGTTTTTGAAAGGCAAAAGCGAAAAAGCTAATAGTTTAATGGTTCTATGTTGGGCGGCATTCCGGGATTTGAAGGAAACTTGGTTGTCTATATCTAAAAGCCGAAAATAGCTAGTATCTAATTTTAGTATTTTAAGGTAAGGAGATTTTCCCTAAATTTTTACTAGATTTGTTCATTATATGCAAGATCTAAACTTTATGATGAGGATTAACGATCATGTATTGTGATAGTAGTTCTAAAAGGACTTGTGATGGAATTAAATATGGATCAGGCAAAGGAGAGAATCCCTAAGTTTAAGAAATGAGCGGTATCCAGCGATTCAAGATTGGCCACTTGGTTGTGGACCGGCTTCTGAACAACACCTTAGGCAGATAGCAGTTGTGTCAACTACGGATAGCGTCGACATAGAAAGTATCATTTTATCAATAATTAGGTGTATAGATCTCTAACACACATTCTCTAATTGTAATTTATGTGTAGTGGGCTAAAAAGCCGTAAAGTGGTCAGTAGACAATGATTAAAACCCAAAAGGGTTAGGCAAGGATGCTGTGCATAATCATAGAAATCTCTATGTATATTGAGACATATGAAAGCCTGTATGATGTTCTCTTTATGTATGTATGCATGGGGTGGGAATATAATATAAAAGGGGAAGTGCATGATGGGTCATATGGTGATCGGTGGTAGAAATCCCACGAATATAAACATGGGTCATATGGTGACCAGTGGTAGAAATCCCACAAATATAAACATGGGTCATATGGTGACCGGTGGTAGAAATCCCACAAATATAAATGTTAGGTCACACAGTGATTGGTGGCTATACCACGTGGTGTGTAGCTGATGGAGGGTTGATTGTAGAAATCCCCAAGGTGTGATGGTTGGTACGGGTTGGTGTGTAGTGGATGGAATTCTAGGATGGGTTGGGCCATTCATTATGTATTGTCTATCATGTATTATGATTGCTACCTCTATGTATGGGCCAAGGCCCATAATGTGTTTGTGGGCCTTAGGTCAGTATGTTCAGGATTTATACACTGAGTCTTGGTGACTCACCGCTTTCCTTTTTCTCTACTCTTTCAGATGAGCAGTAGATCGTGGACAGGGGAGCCGAGACGGACTCGAGGGGCCATCAAGTTTTTTTTCTATAGATTAAGTTTGGTTTTTTTTTTCATTATTTCTTTGGGACTATTTATGTAATAAGGCCTCCTTAACTTAGACTTTAATTTATTTTTGTTATGTCAGGATTTGCAAAACTTATGTTTTTTTTTTAGTCTCCAAAATATAATGAAATAATAAATGGGCTTTTCAACCCAATCAACGCAAGTAGTAAAGTTATTTATAAAATCTCACATTTAAGGGATTACTCAGCCAAAATAAACTAAGTTTTTTCCAAAACCTTTCAGAGAAAAGTTTTCAATGTTCAACTCAGTAGCATACCGATCCTACCGGAACTTATGGGCCAGTTTGGGGTGTTACATTTTATATCGAGCCAGTTCAAAACTCGGGCCGTGAAATGGGCCTAGGATGTTTCAGAAGTTGAGGAGAATTTGAACAAAACTTTGGAAGAAGATAGGCCTTCGAGTCTACCCAAGCACTCGATCTCGCAGTAAGTATTCTAACCCTTGATGTGATGTACTTGTTGGGTTGATGGGCTTGAGGGACGTAGACTAGTAGGATAGTAGCAATGGACTTTAGGCTTAGTTAAACAACTCTTCAAATCCATAAGACTTAATCCATCTAAACAAACCCGTGACCAAGTCGATGGGTTAGGGTGTGGCAATAGGCATACGCATGTCTAGGATTGGATCCAGAAAGAGCTTGGTATTTAAGCAGTCCTAGTGACTCACCTCCTTTTTTTTGGAATCCTACCTGGTGCGTAGTGACTGTTCACCTTAGCCATAAGGGCTTGTTGACGGGCCAAAATTTATAACTAAAACCCAAAAGGGACCAGTACCCTATTTCTTTTATAAAATTACTTATACGTCCCTGATTGTGTAAATTACCCAAAAGCCCTAGGTTGAGGAAATTTACCAAGATACCCCTGATTTTGTCGAATAACCAAAATACCCTTGATTAAAAAATTACCAAAATACCCTTGTTGAGGAATTTCTAAATTACCCCTGATTCACGAAAGTTACCAAAGTTGACAAAATTACCAAAATACCCTCAGATTGCAAAATTACCAAAATACCCTTATTTTGAAAAATCACCAAGAAACCCTATTATTTTGTTTTTTTAAAAAATTTATTACAAAAATATCCCTTTAGCATAAATTACAAAAATACCCCTGGGTAGTGAAATGATAAAATACTCTTTTATGATTAATGTGAGTTCATGGATGTTGGTTGTATGTTGATGGTTGATTGTGTGTGACTCCTTGGACTAGGAGATACAGACTTAAAATTGAATTCGTTGTAAATTCGAAAGAACTACTTTTAAACCTACTATTCATAAGACTATCCGTGGTTACTTAGTGGAAGAAAAATAATAAATCATAAAATTTCTAATCAGATAAATCACGAACAGTAGGATGAGCACTAGAGAACGTGGTGTGCGTGGCCAAGGTAGAGGCAAGATTGCTGTGTCAGAACCCGTAGGGTCTGGTCACGAATCTGGAAATGAGGTACCAGTGCCACCAGCTGTAGAGGCAGAATTTCAAGATCAGACTGCTGGAGATGATGCTGTATCTCAGGCTATGTTAAGGGTTTCGGAGAGAGTTGCTGGAGCAGGTATGGGCACAGGAGCCCGAAAATCTGTACTGGAGTGACTTAGGAGCAACGAGGTAGAAGTGTTTAGAGGAATCTCTAGTATAGCCCCGAGCTCAGCTGAGTATTGGTTAGAGGTAGTTGAACACATAATGGACGATCTGGACCTCACGGAGGAAGAAAAATTGAAAGGGGTTATATCTCTCTTAAGGGATGAAGCCTACCAATGGTGGCTCACGGTTAAGGATGGAACAGTAGCTGATCGCATCACATGGGAGTTCTTCAAAATAGCATTTCAAAACAAGTACGTTGGATCAAGCTATGTGGATGCGCAGCGCAGAGCATTCCTAAACCTGGTTCAAGGAAGTATGTAACATCTGGGATTAGGGGTCTCGCATTTTACTTCGTATCTATGTGCTAGTATGCTCTGTATGCTTGTTTGAGTGTGTTTGGGGGCTTCGGGGAACCTTGGGGTTAAGTCTTAGCTTTAGTGAAATTTCTGGTTTGAAGCCTTTAAGGGAGAGCTAGTGCGGCTAGGCCTTAAGGGATTAAAAGTGGTGATTAAGGGCATAACAAGTGAAGTGGTGGAGTGCCAAGGAGACGCCATCTGGTGTGCAGGGGAGTTGCGTCAAATGGAAGTTCCAAGAGGGAGGAGGTTCGAGCAACATGGACAGTATTTTGGGAGTTGTATTTTGAGTCAAGGGGTGAGGTGTTGGACGGCAACCAAACTCTAGAAGGATGAGGGAAGACTTGGTCATGATATTCAAGCAAGTGGTGGGGAGCTTTTGGGGGAGTTTGAATAATTCAAACTAAATCGAATGAGTGGAGAAGAGTGATTGTAGGAGAAAATTTAGGAGGAGGCATGTTGGGTGTTAGCCGAAATTTTGAGTGGAAAAGGGGAGTGGGTATATTCAGTTTTGGGAGTGGCTTAGTGTGCCAAATTTTTGTGTAGCTTGCATTTTCTTTCTTCTCCCTTCTTGAACCGAAACTATCTTATGTTCTCTTTTTCCTCATTTGCACATAAAGCCTAAATTGTTAGCCTACATTTTGGAGTTCCACATCCAACCAAAACTGAAACCTCTATTATGTTTCTTCTTTAATTTTATTTTTTTCTTTTGAAGTCGAATCATCTATTACTCATTCTTTCTTTTTCGTACACCTTATCTTTACTACTTGGTATTCATAGTCGAAAGTCACTTCTCATTTTCTTCCTAGAAATCTTTTGTTCTTGAAGCACTAAAAGCTGAAGTTCATACCTCATTTCTTTTCTCTTGGTCGAATCAGTAATCTTGGACACACTTTCTCTTTGATTTCTTTTCTGTCTTGGCCGAATTCTCTATACTCTCTTCTTTCGATTTTCACCTCTTCTCACCAAGACAGAGTCGACCTCCATTTTTATCCCTTAAGGTTCTCGATCGATTTCTAGTAATAGTGATTTCGTGTCTACTGTTGTAGCCAGCGTGAGGGGCATTAGGGATCAATAGGGTTTGACTATTCAAGGTAAGTTGGGGTACACTTTTGTTCGGCTGAAGGCCACTTTGTTTGGATTATAAGTGTAGGCCGAATCTAACATGGGATTTATGTAGGATCTTCGACAACTTCTAAACTTAAGTGTATAGCCTTCGGGATTCTGTCGACTTCGATAAGGTTGTTCTTTCAATCAAACTATTCTTTTAGTTCGTTATATTATTATTCCACGTTTTAACCGAGTTTCTGACCAAGATCTTATTGGATGGAACCTAGTACCAGTCAATTGAAGGAAGAGGTTGGACTTGTAGTCCCTACCCCCAAGTTTAAGTAGCGGTCAGTTTTAGTAGTTCGAGATTGGCCACCGGGCTATGGACTAGCGCCTGAAAAGGATAAGTAGATCGCTATAGTCTCTTCGAGTGAGGACGTTAGGGAGATCGATAGTCTAGTTCTACAAGTTTTCAGGTGTGTAATTATCACACTGTTTTCTTTAGTTGTCTTAATTAAATATATGTACCTTGTGTGGTAGCCGAAATAGTGGCTGTGGTGATGGTATTACCTATATGGGGTAATCGGGTAAACCAGGTTAGTATACTCCCTACATCAAAATTGAGGATAACTGGTTGTAGATGCATGTACGCATATTATATATCTCTGGATGTGTTTGTATTCTATCATTTTGCCATTCACCATTTTATGCTGCATGTGCATGGGGTTCGGGATATATTGATTAAAGGGGAAGTTATATTTATATGTGGGTAACTCTGTCACGATTGATGATAACCTTGAGTTTCATCATGGATATTCGTAGTTTAATCACGTGGATCAGTGGCTAGGCCACTAAGTGGACTTTGAGCAGTGTGTCCATCGGCATAGACTGCCAAAGAGGTGTGTAGCAGATGGAGGGTTGATTGTAGAAATCCCTAGGTGTGTATGAGGATGGATATACGGGTGGTGTGTAGTGGATGGATACTAGGCTGGGTTGGGTTAACATATTGCACCATTATGTGTGGTATATTGCGTTGATGTAGATTTGGGGCTAAGCCCATTTGTGGAATCATGTGGATTAATTGCACACTGAGTCTGGTGACTTACCCTGTTTTTCAAACCAATGCAGGTAATTCATAACTCACTGGATCAGGCTGGAGGGGATTCGAGGTGGCCATGCAGAAGCTGTTTTCACTAAGTTTACATATGCTTTAAACTGTTGGATATTAATTGGGTTATTTTCTATGATGTAATAAGGCCATTTTAACTATTTTGAGATATCATGGATTTAAGTTAGATTTGTTAACGGACAATTTATTAAAAAATGATTTCAAAACATTTGCAACCTGAAAATCAAATAGGAGTTTTCAAAATTCGGATTAATTATAAATAACTTGTTTTCCCAAAATTTTATTCTATTAGCAATTTGAACTTTATACAACCCAGAAGTTTTTATTCCTCGGCAAACTACTAATTTCAATCGACAAACCCCTTTTATCGAGTATTTATTTTTAGGGGAAGTAGGAGAATTATTATTATTTTCACCTTCTAAACAGTATCCCTTTCAACACTTTTTCTGTAGCATTTCGAATCCGGCGTGGTGTTTTGGGCTGGGTTTGGGGCATTACAATTTTCGTATCAGAGCCAGGTTCAAAAGCTCGGCCTTGGGTTTTGGGTTTAAAATGTATTTTTGAAACTGGTTTTAAAGTAAAGTGGAATGAAATACATGTTTTTCCTTTTGCATGGCACCTGCGACTCCTGCCCAAGTCTGCCAGGTAAGTATTCTGAACCATTGTGTGATCTATATGTGGGCCTGATGGGCTTTTAGGGACGCAGAGTAGTGTAGAATTTGATGGACTTTAGGCCTAGTTTACATTATACTTTAAACTTCATAAAACTTAACCCAATCAAACAAACTCGGGAATAAGTCGCTGAGCTAAGGTGTGGCAACAGGCATACGCATGTCTAGGATTGTATCTAGGAAGAGCTTGGTACTTAAGCAATCCTAGTGACTCACCTCCTCTTTTTCTGGAATCCTACCTGGTGCGTAGTGTCTGTTCACCTTAGCCATGAAGACTTGTTGACGGGCCAAAATTTATAATTAAAACCCAAAAGGGACCAGCCACCCTATTTTGTAAAATCACAAAAATACCCCTAATTTGTGGAAACTTCCCAAAATAGCCTTGATTTGACAATTCCCAAAACGCCTTGATTTGAAAAAGTACCAAAATACCCTTGGATTATAAAATTACCAAAGTACCCTTATTTCAAAAAATCATCGAAACCTTATCTTGGAAAATTACAAAAATACCCCTGTAGGATAAAATTATGAAAATACCCTTGGGTAGTGAAATGACGAAAATACCCCTAGGTGATGGATGTGAGTTCATGGATGTTTACTTGTGTTTGATGTATGTATGTGATGCTCGCTTGAGGTGGATTGAATGTGAACTCGTGAATTAGGAAATACGACTTGAGAATCGAATGTTGTAAATAGAATTAATTCAAAAGAACTCATCATAAAATTTTTTCCATAAAACTGTCCGTCGTTAAATAGTGGAAAGAGATGCTGATGCATAAAACTTTTAAATCAGATTAAACTATGAACGCTAGTCATGAGCACTCGAGGACGCGGGCGTAATATGCGTGGTCGTGGTAGGGGTAGGGTGATCGTGGTCTGAACCAGAGGGTCTCAAGTTAAGGTCGAGAATGAGGTTCCGCCATCGCTCACCGCAGTAAGTAGAGCTTCAGAGTCAAACGGATAGAGACGACGCAGTATCTCAAGCAATGCTGTAGGTTTTGGAGAGAGTTGCGGGGGCAAATATGGGTACTGGGGTCCGAAAGTCCATGTCTGAGCGACTCTGAGCAAATGGGGTTGAGATATTTAGGGGTGCCTCGGGGGTAGCTCCGAATGTGGCAGAGTATTGGTTAGAGACGGTCGAGAGAATCATGGATGACCTGGACTGCACAGCTAAAGAGAAACTGTGCGGTGCTATTTCTTTACTCCGAGATGAGGCCTACCAGTGGTGGCTCACTGTCAGAGAGGGTACTCCGGCAGACCTAGTGCATTGGAATTTCTTTAAAATAAAGTTCGAGGGGAAGTACGTTGGGGCTAGTTATGTGGATGCGTAGAGGAAGGCGTTCCTGAACCTAGTGCAAGGGGGTAAGTCAGTAGAAGAATATGATGCAGAATTTTTGCGACTGAGCCGATACGCTGAGGGATGGTTGCCACCGACTACGAGCGCTGTGTGAGATTTAAGGATGGGCTGCGAGATGAGCTGCAGGTGTTGATAGTTCCTCAGCGGGAGAGGGATTTTGCTATTTTGGTGGAAAAAGCTAGGATAGCTGAGGAGGTTAAACGATCTGAGAGGCAGAACAAAGGCAGGAATAAGAGGAGTTATGGACCATCAGCATCATCGGGAGGTTTTCGCCTAGGGTTGAGGGACCTGCTCGTGTTTCTGCGCCATCTTTTGGAAGTCAGTTTCGACAGTGTGCTTAGTGTGGGAGGTCTCATGTAGGAGAGTGCTGGGGAAGAAGTAAAGAGTGCTATAGGTGTGAGTCAAAGGAACATTTGATTAAGAACTGTCCTCAAGACATGGCTAGGGCTCGGACGGTAGGTCAGGGGTACGTGCAGCCAAGAAGGGGCGGTCAACAGATGTCAAGGGGTCGTGGTTCGAATCGAGGAGGGAATGGATTTGGCCGAGGTCGTGGAGCACTGGGCAGAGGTGCTGGGAGCTCCGATGCAAGACAGCCTGGGTTGGTTTACGCAGCCAGACGTCGTGAGGAGGAGGATGCACCAGACGTTATCACGGGTACGTTCTTCATCTTTGGGTTACCCTTTACTACTTTAATTGATGTTGGATCGACTAACTCCTATATTGCTAGTATGGTGTCTGGAACTTTGAAGGTGAATCCTAAATGACCTCTAGGAAGATGACAATACTTAGTCCTTTAGGGCAATCAGTAGTAGTAAATAAACTCTTTGGAGATGTGCCTCTAAAAGTCCAAGGGTCGATTTTTCCAGCTAACTTGATGGAGCTACCATTTGGGGAATTTGACTTGATCTTAGGCATAGACTGGTTGGTAAGGTATCGTGCAAATTTAGACTGTGCTGCTAAGCACATGACGTTGAGGACTTCGGGGACGATGAGGTTTTGGTGATAGGTGAGAGGAGAGACTACTTGTCAAATGTAGTGTCTGCTCTTAAGGCGGAGAGAATGGTGAAGAAGGGGTGCATGGCTTTTTTAATGTTTGTTAGTGCCTTGGATGTAAAGGAAATAGCTGGGGGGTTAGAACAGTAAAGGAATTTGTAGATGTTTTTTCGGAAGGACTTCCAAGGTTGCCTCCGGATCGTGAGGTAGAGTTTGGGATCGAGCTTCTGCCAGGTACAGTGCTGGTGTCCATCGCTCCTTATAGGATGGCACTGAAGGAGTTTGGATTAACAAACGCACCAGCTGCGTTCATGGATATGTTAAACTGGGTTTTTTAACCCTATTTGGACCAGCTTCGTCATGGTGTTCATAGACGACATTGTAGTATATTCCAAGTCAGAGGAGGAGCATGATGCGCATATTTGAGTATTGCTGCAGATTTTGAGGGAGAAAAAATTGTATGCCAAATTTAGTAAGTGCGAGTTTTGGTTAAGAGAAGCTACTTTTCTGGGTCATGTAGTATCTACAGAAGGGATAAGAGTGGATCCTCGAAAGATCGAGGCAGTACTAGATTGGAAACCACCTAAGTTGGTGGAAAAGATTCGTAGTTTCTTGGGGTTAACAGGTTATTATAGAAGATTTGTCGAAGGTTTTTCCTCTATAGCAGCACCTTTAACTAAGTTGCTAAGAAAGGAGGTACCTTTTGTGTGGACGGACAAGCAGCAGAAGAGTTTTGAGAAGCTCAAAAGGGTTTTGGCTGAGGCTCTAATTTTAATTCAGCCTGAAGCAGGGAAAGATTTTGTGGTGTATTGTGATGCTTCTCACACGGGGTTAGGTTGTGTATTGATGCAGGAAGGGAAGGTTGTAGCCTATGCGTCTCGACAGTTGAGACCACATGAAATTAACTATCCCACTCATGACCTGGAGTTGGCTGCATTGGTTTTTGCTTTGAAGGTGTGGAGGCATTATTTGTATGGGGAGAAGTCAGTGATCTACACTGACCACAAGAGCCTGAAGTATTTGCTGACTCAGAAGGAGCTGAACTTGAGACAGCGGAGGTGGGTAGAGCTGCTAAAGGATTACGACTGCTCGATTGAATACCATCCGGGTAAGGCAAATGTGGTGGCAGGCGCGCTAAGCTGGAAGGTAGTATCGAATCTGAGAGTGATGTTCGCTCATCTCAATTTATATGACGACGGGATCTTATTAGCTAAGCTACAGGTGAAGCCGACATAGGTAAGTCAGGTTAAGGAGAAGCAATTAGTGGATGATGTCCTGAGTGCTCAACTTTACAAGTTCGGGATGGTGGAATAGAGAATTACAGTTTGAACAGTGATAGGGTCTTGTGTTTTCGTGGAAAGATGTGCATGCCTAAGGATGGGGAGTTGAGACGGATGATTCTTCGGGAATCGCATAGTAGCCCTTATGCTATGCATCCGGGAGGAAGTAAAATGTATCGGGATCTGCGAGAATAGTTTTGGTGGCCTGGATTGAAGCGAGAAGTTACGGCATTTGTGGGGAAATGTTTGACGTGTCAACAGGTCAAAGCTAAACACCAAATGCCTTCGGGGTTGCTGCAACCGGTGAAGATTCCACAATGAAAGTGGGAGAGAATCACGATGGACTTTGTTAGTGGGCTTCCTCTTACGCCTACTAAGAAAGACTTGGTATGGGTGATCGTGGATTGGTTGACAAAATCTGCTTATTTCATACCTATTCGGGTCTATTACTCTTTGCAGAGGTTGGCGAAGCTATATGTTACAAAAATTGTGAGACTCCATAGGGTACCAGTATCAATCATTTCAGATAGGGACCCTAGATTCACGTCGTGGTTTTGGAGGGCGTTGCATCAGGCTTTGGGTACTAGATTGGATTTTAACACAGCATTCCATCCGCAGACGGATGAACAGTCTGTGCAGGTAATTCAGGTTCTGGAGGATATGTTGAGGGCTTGCGTCATTGATTTCAGGGGTAGCTAGGAAGAATACTTACCTCTGGCAGAGTTCGCGTACAATAACAGTTATCAAGCAAGTATTCGAATGGCACCGTACGAAGCATTGTATGGGCGGAAGTGTCGCACTCCTACGTGTTGGACAGAATTGGGTGAACGCCATATCGTTGGTCTAGAAATGGTTGTAGAGACAGAGGAAAAGGTTAAGGTAATCTGAACTCGATTGAAGGAGGCATCAAACAGATAGAAATCGTATACGGATCTTAAGCGAAAAGAGATAGATTTTGTAGTAGGTGATCGGGTATTCTTGAAAGTTTCGCTGTGGAAGAAGGTGATGAGATTTGGACGTAAGGGTAAGCTGATCCCCAGATTTATAGGACATTATCGAGTTTTGAAGTGGGTGGGGCCGGTAGTGTACCAGTTGGAATTACTTTCAGAGTTGAAGCAGATGCACGATATATTTCGCGTCTCGATGCTAAGGCATTGCCGTTCGGATCCATCGTACGTGGTGCCAATCGAGGAAGTTGAGTTGAGACCAGATTTATCCTACGAGGAGGAACCAATCCAGATTTTGGAGTGAGATGTGAAGGTATTGCGGAGGGAATCAGTTCCTTTAGTCAAAGTACTATGGCAGAACCATGGTTGGGAAGAAGCGTCGTGGGAACCGAAAGAGACGATGCGACAGCAATACCCTCACTTATTTTGACCAGGTAATTTAGAGGCCAAAATTTCTTTAAAGGGTAGAAGCAGAATATCCGGATTTAAGAGTCTCGATTTTACTCAGATCTATGTACTAGTATGCTCAGATGCTTGTTTGAGTGTGTTTGGGGCTTTGGGGAACCTTGGGGTTAAGTCTTAGCTTTAGTGAAATTTCTGGTTTGAAGCCTTTAAGGGAGAGCTAGTGGGGCTAGGCCTTAAGGGATTAAAAGTGGTGATTAAGGACACAACAAGTGAAGTGGTGGAGTGGCAAGGAGATGCCATCTAGTGTACAAGAGAGTTGCGTCAAAGGGGAGTTCCAAGGGGGAGGAGGTTTGAGCAACATGGACAGCATTTTGGGAGTTGTATTTTGCGTCAAGGGGAGAGGTGTTGGACGGCAATCAAACCCTGGAAGGATGAGGGAAGACTTGGTCATGATATTCAAACAAGTGGTGGGGAGCTTTTGGGGGAGTTTGAATAATTCAAACTAAATCGAATGAGTGGAGAAGAGTGATTGTAGGAGAAAATTTAGGAGGAGGCATGTTGGGTGTTAGCCAAAATTTTGAGTGGTATAGGGGAGTGGGGGTATATTCGGTTTTAGGAGTGGCTTAGTGTGCCTAATTTTTGTGTAGCTTGCATTTTCTTTCTTCTCCCTTCTTGAACCGAAATTATCTTGTGTTCTCTTTTTCCTCATTTGCACATAAAGCCGAAATTGTTAGCCTACATTTTGGAGTTCCACATCCAACCAAAACTGAAACCTCTATTATGTTTCTTCTTTAATTTTCTTTTTTTTTTTTGAAGCCGAATCATCTATTACTCATTCTTTCTTTTCCGTACATCTTATCTTTACTACTAGGTATTCATAGTCGAAAGTCACTTCTCATTTTCTCCCTAGGAATCATTTGTTCTTGAAGCACTAAAAGCCGAAGTTCATACCCCATTTCTTTTCTCTTGGCCAAATCACTAATCTTGGACACACCTTCTCTTTGATTTCTTTTCTGTCTTGGCCAAATTCTCTATCCTCTCTTCTTTTGATTTTCACCTCTTTTCACCAAGACAGAGTCGATCTCCATTTTCATCCCTTAAGGTTCTCGATCGGTTTCTAGTAATAGTGACTTTGTGCCTGCTGTTGTAGTCAGCGTGAGGGGCATTTGGGATCAGTAGGGTTTGACTATTCAAGGTAAGTTGGGGTACACTTTTGTTCGGCCGAAGGCCACTTTGTTTGGATTATAAGTGTCGGCCGAATCTAACATGGGATTTATGTAGGATCTTCGACAACTTCTAAACTTAAGTGTATAGCCTTCGGGATTCTGTCGACTTCGGTAAGGATTTCCTTTCAATCAAAGTATTCTTTTGGTTCATCATATTATTATTCCACATTTTAACCGAGTTTCTGACCAAGATCTTATTGGATGGAATCGAGTACCATTCAATTGAAGGAAGGGGTTGGACCTGTAGTCCCTACCCCCAAGTTTAAGCGGTCGGCCATAGCTTCGGGATTGGCCACCGGGCTGTGGACCAGCGTCTGAAAAGGATAAGCAGATCGCTGTAGTCTCTTCGAGTGAGGACGTTAGGGAGATCGATAGTCTAGTTCTACAGGTTTTCAGGTGTGTAATTATCACACTGTTTTCTTTAGTTGTCTTAATTAAATATATGTACCTTGTGTGGTAGCCGAAATAGTGGCTGTGATGATAGTATTACCTATATGGAGTAATCGGGTAAACCAGGTTAGTATACTACCTACATCAAAATTAAGGATAACTGGTTGTAGATGCATGTACGCATGTTATATATCCCTGGATGTGTTTGTATTCTATCATTTTGCCAGTCACCATTTTATGTTGCATGTGCGTGGTGTTCGGGATATATTGATTAAAAGGGAAGTGTATATTTATATGTGGGTAACTCTGTCACGATTGATGATGACCTTGAGTTTCATCGTGGATATTTGTGATTTAATCACGTGGATCAGTGGCTAGGCCACTAAGTGCACTTTGAGCAGTGTGTTCGTCGGCATAGACTGCCAAAGAGGTGTGTAGTGGATGGAGGGTCGATTGTAGAAATCCCCAGGTGTGTATGAGGATGGATATACGGGTGGTGTGTAGCGGATGGATACTAGGCTGGTTTGGGTTAACAGATTGCACCATTATGCGTGGTATATTACGTTGATGTGGATTTGGCGCTAAGCCCATTTGTGGAATCATGTGGATTAATTGCACACTGAGTCTGGTGACTCACCCTGTTTTCAAGCCAATGCAGGTAATTCATAACTCAATGGACCGGGCTGGAGGGGATTCGAGGTGGCCTTGCAGAAGTTGTTTTCATTAAGTTTACATATGCTTTAAACTATTGGATATTAATTGGGTTATTTTCTGTGTTGTAATAAGGCCATTTTAACTATTTTGAGATATCATGGGTTTAAGTCAGATTTGTTAACGGACAATTTATTAAAAAAATGATTTCAAAACATTTGTAACATGAAAATCAAATTGGAGTTTTCAAAATTGGATTACTTATAAATAACTTGTTTTCCCGAAATTTCATTCTATTAACGATTTGAACTCTATACAACCCGGACTTTTTATTCCTCGGCAAACTACTACTTTCAATCGACAAACCCCTTTTAGAGGAGTATTTATTTTTAGGGGAAGTAAAAGAATTATTATTATTTTCACCTTCTAAACAGAATCCTTTTCAACACTTTTCCAATAGCATTCCGGATTCGACCGTGGTGTTTTGGGCAGGGTTTGGGGCATTACAAAGTAGGTCCGTAGCGGCGTACGAAGCAGAATTCTTGTGCCTTAGCCGTTATGCTCGAGAATGCTGGCCACAGATCATGAACCCTGTGTTCGGTTTGAAGATGGTCTGAGAGATGATCTGCGTGTGTTGATAGCCCCACAGCGGGAGAGGGAGTTCGCTGTCCTGGTGGAAAAGGCTAGGTAAAGCGACAGAGAAGCTAAACAGGGATAGAAGTGGGAATAAGAGGAATTTTGGACCATCAGAGTCAGCTGGACGTACTCAGAAAAAGTCTAGGTCGGATGGACTGAGTTAGGTTGAGAGACCCGCTGACCAGCCGCACACGCAGTGTGCTCAAAGCAGTAAACCTCATTGGGGTGAGTGTTGGACGAGTAGCAGAAAGTGTTTCATGTGTGGATCTACGGACCATCAGATTAGAAATCGTCCGCAGCAATGGAACAGTGAAGGGCTCGCAGGCCAAAGGAATACCTAGACTGGTAGAGGAGGTCAGCAGCCACAAAGAGGTCGAGGTTCAGCCAGAGGTGGTAAACGTCCCGATCGGGGCTGTGGAGCACCAGGCCAAGGTGCAGGTTATGCTGAGGTGAGGCAGCCAGCTTTGGTCTATGCAGTACATCGCCAAGGGGACTGAGATGCTCCATCATGTAATAATGGTGCGTACTTATCATTGTATACTAAGTGTTTATTTTGGCTTTAGAATTAGACCAAGAAGTGAAAGTATAGTGGTGGGACTTAGGTAGTATGATTATTAGTTAGTTGGAAATTTCGAGGACAAAATTTCTTTAAGGGGGTAGAACTGTAACATCCTGAATTAATGGGTCTATCCGTTTAGTGTAAGGATATGTTTAATATGTTAATTTAAGTGATAGGGGTCCAAATTGGGCTCAGGACTAGGCAAAGGCTTTGGTTAAATTATCTGATTGGGCATTATAGAGTTAAAAGGTGGTAATTATGTTTAAAATACCAATGTGGGCTTGTGGCCCAACAATAGGTGGCGCTGCAAGGGAATTAGAAGGTGGTGTCACTTAAAGGTTAAAGAGGCCCAAGTTTTGGCCACAAGGAGCCCATGTTTTTGGGCCATTTTTGGCACTTAAAAGGGAGCAAGGGGTGACGCCACAACAAGGGTGTAATGGGCCCAAAATTTAAGTTCTATGAAGCCCAATTCTCTTAATTTAAGTAAGCTAAATTCGGCATTAGGGTTAGGTGAAGTCGACGGCAACAAGGCTCAAAAATAGGAGGATTTACATGGATTTTATAATTGATAATATAGAAGATAAAACGGAGAAATGATAGGAGCTATCAAGGAAAGGTGATGGCCGAAAATCCACCACCTAGGGGAGTAAATAATTCGGCTACTTCATGAAAAAGGGGGTGCTGAATTTTCCCTTTTTATTAGCTTGATTTTTAGTTATCAGGAAGGGTACTTTCAGTTTTTTTATGGGAGTGCCGAAATTTCTATAAATAGGGGGGATATCTCATTAATTCTGGCATTTGAACCCTAATTTCTTCTTCTTCTATTGTGTCGAAATTCTTAGTCTCTCCCTCTACAATTTCTTTTCTTTAATTTCTTCAAAAGCCGAAACCTCTCCCTTCACTCTCTTTTCCATTCTTTTCCTCTTGTGCCGATTTCTTTAAAAATCGAAATCTCCATAGTTTTTCTCTATTCATCCCACTTGTGAGTTGGTTCTATTTCTTTTGACATTTAAATCTTCCTCATTGACATTGTCAAATCCTCTCCAGTGCTAGCCGAATTCCTTGTGTTAAGGTAAGTGTCGACTTTTGTTGGTTTCTCATGTTCTATTTCAGTTTTTGAAAGGCAAAAGCCGAAAAGCTAATAGTTTAATGGTTCTATGTTGGGCGGCATTCCGGGATTTGAAGGAAACTTGGTCGTCTAGATCTAAAATCCGAAAATAGCTAGTCTCCAATTTCGAGATTTTAAGGTAAGGAGATTTTCCCTAGATTTTTACTAGATTCGTTCATTATATGCAAGATCTAAACTTTATGATGAGGATTAATGATCAAATGTTGTGATAGTAGTTCTGACAAGGACTTGTGATGGAATTAAATATGGATCAGGCAAACGAGAGAATCCCTAAGTTTAAGAAACGAGCGTATCCGCCATTCGAGATTGGCCACTTGGTTGTGGACCGGCTTCTGAACAACACCTTAGGCAGATAGCAGTTGTGTCGACTACGGATAACGTTGACATAGAAAGTATCATTTTATCGGTAATCAGGTGTGTAGATCTCTAACACACACTCTCTAATTGTAATTTATGTGTAGTGGGCTAAAAAGCCGGAAAGTGGCTGTGTAGGTAGTCGATTAAAACCCAAAAAGGGTTAGGCAAGGATGTCAGGTACGCGATCATAGAAATCTCTATGCATATTGAGACATATGAAAGCCTGTATGATGTTCTCTTTATGTATGTATGCATGGGGTGGGAATATAATATGAAAGGGAAGTGCATGATGGGTCATATGGTGACCGTGGTAGAAATCCCACTAATATAAACATGGGTCATATGGTGACCGGTGGTAGAAATCCCACAAATATAAATGTTAGGTCACACAGTGATTGGTGGCTATGCCACGTGGTGTGTAGCGGATGGAGGGTTGATTGTAGAAATCCCCAATGTGTGATGGTTGGTACATGTTGGTGTGTAGAGGATGGAATTCTAGGATGGGTTGGGCCATTCATTATGTATTGCCTATCATGTATTATGATTGTTGCCTCTATGTATGGGCCAAGGCCCATAATATGTTTGTTGGCCTTAGGTTAGTGTGTTCAGGATTTATGCACTGAGTCTTGGTGACTCACCGGAGTCGAGACGGACTCGAGGGGCCATCAAGTTTTTTTTCTATAGATTAAGTTTGGTTTTCTTTTTTTTTTTATTATTTCCTTGGGACTATTTATGTAATAAGGCCTCCTTAACTTAGACTTCGATTTATTTTTGTTATATTGGGATTTGCAAAACTTATGTGTAACATCCTGAATAGGGCCTATGCATTTCCAGTTTAATTGTATGAAATGACAAGTTTCAAGTACTATGAATAAATTTTTGATACTTTTGGAAACCTAGAAATGCATGGAAATGGAAATGAAAATGAAAATGGAAATGGAAATGGACATTTTGGAAACTTAGACATTTTGGAAACTTAGACATTTTGGAAACTTAGACATTTTGGGAAACCTAAACATTTTGGAAACTTAAACATTTTGGAAACCCGAACATTTTGGAAACCCGAACATTTTGGAAACTTGAACATTTTGGAAACCTAAAAATAACAGAAATACAGAGTCATGCTGAAAATTTTAGGAAACTTAAAATTGACCCTTAATGTCGAATTTAAGAGCCCAAAGGGGAACTTAGGGCCAAGTGACCCTAAAAATATAAAGTACATGAAATTTGACATACAATCAGGCTTGGAAAAGTGGCCTGAAGGTGTCACTTAGGGCTTAGGAAATGGCCCAAATACAAGAGGTTTTGGGCTGAGTTTGAGTCATCCAGAAGCAAATAATGAAGGCTTTATTTTGCTTCCTAGGCTAAGAGGTGGACGGCACAAGCTTCTTGAATTAGAGGAGTTTTACTTCGGTTAAAACTTGTTTAATTAAGTGTTAAGTAAAGGAATTTCTTTTAATAAAATAAATAAGGAGATAAAGGATGGATAAAATACTCCTAATTTAATTAAAGTGATAATTAAATGATAATATTATCACTTGTGGGGGGAGTGGTGGCCAAGTCAAGGACTCTTGGCATAGCAATTTCAGCTTAAAAGAGGAGAATTAAGGCCATTCTCTCATCTTTCCTATGTGTGTGCCGAAATTTTCATAGCTCTCTTCCCCCTTTTGTCAATTTTCTTTGAACAAAAACCATCCTCTTTTCTTCTCTTTTCTCCTCTGTTTCTACTATCAAAGCCGAATCCCTGTCAATTCTAAGTAAAGGAGCAAATCAATTACAACATCAAAAAGGTAAGATCTGTGGTCAATCAACTTCTATTCTTTCCTTTTACCAAAAATTCAGTACTAATTCCTAACTTTGTTCATGGTCAACCTACCATGATCTCTTAGGTTTCTACCATCATCAAATAGAAGGGTCAAGGATCCAAGGAAAGTGAGACACATTCGCCAAAGGCCAAATTATTACTTATTAAAGTTAGATCGATCTAACTTATAAATATTAGGATTTTCGATGATATTCAAGACAAAGGAAACTTTCGGATTTGAAGTCCATAAGGTAAGCCCTAAAAGTATTCGGCCAAGGCTTATGTGAGTATCTAGATCGCTTCTCTAATTATTAAAAAGCCAAAACTAACCCATATTGAGATTCAAGGTTGGTCGAATATCGTAAAGGAAAAATGAAGTTTTGGATTTGTGTAAACACCAAATCGGCAAAGGTGAGTCTCTACAAATCCTACTAGAATTTGGTTTTGTTTTAAGCCAAAAGGGTTTATTAATGTGTTTTATTTGGTGGGCCGAATATAGGAATTAATAGATCTAAAGTTAGATCGGGATTTTCGAGATCTCAAGGAACCTTAATAAGCAAATCAGGTGTGTACCCTTACTAACCTTCGATATTTTATGGCTATTATTTTAATATATAATATGAATAAGAATGTGAATGTGGCTATGTACAACAAATGTGGCAAAAAGTACCCAGGTACGTTTCCTACTTCTGATAGGATTGTGAAATATGTTATTTTATAACATGCGAATAAATGTATATGATCATGAAATTAAGTTATGCATAATATATAAATTTTTGGGGCATTCGGGATTTATGTGAAAGGGGGAGAATAGGTGTTGACTTCGGTCTCACCAACGAAGGTGTTGACTTCGGTCTCACCAACGAAATATGTTGACTACGATCACATTGCGAAATTTTGGTAACTTCGGTTACAATATTTGAATAGTGTCTAATGACACAACGTATAAATTTGATTATAGTGTCTAATGACACAACGTATATGGGCGAATGCCTTCGATGGTGTATAACGGATGGAGGGTTGACTTAGTAGTCCCCACGGTGTAAATGGCAGGTACGGGTGGTGTGTAGCGGATGGACCATTAGGATTGGGTTTGGGTTGCATCATAATTTCATTTTTATATGGATATGATGATTTGAACATGAATGCCTGAATTGTTGAATGTTAGTATTGTGTGCACATTGAGTCTTTGACTCACCCATTGTGGGAATTATTTTTCGTGATGAGCGTTGGATTTTGACCGGGTAGGTGGACCTTGAGGTGGCCATGCTACATTTGGAGATTTTATTTTATTTGGACTTTATTTCGCTTGGTACCCTTAATTATATTTCTTTTGGGTTTTATTTGATGTAATAAGGCCATAAGGCCCAGTGGATTATTCTTTATTTTTACTTTACTTTTAAATATTGTGCTAAGAACTATTTTGGACATAATACATCAAATTGGATTTACAAGTTTAATAAAATGGGTTTCAATCTAAGCCCAATCCATAACAACATTTTCTAAAAATTTTACTTAATTTTCTCTAAGTAACGAATGATTTTGAAATTGGTTCACTTTAGGAACATACCAGATCCGTTTCAGGCTCGTGGGCCGGGTGTGGGGTGTTTCAATTTGGTATCAGAGCCCAGTTTTAAACTCTCGGCCTGTGGGCTAAGGCCCAAAATGTTTTCAATTCGAGCCCAAATGAATTTCTTTGAAATAAGGTGTTTTATGGCATGGTACCTAAGTCTCCAATTCCATGATCCACCGTAAGTACCCCAACTATATGTGTGATTCTGATATATGAACTGTATAAGGGTAGAAAAGGCATGGAACGAGAATAGATGATAGGAACTTGAACCCTAGGATTAGACTACTCAAACACAAATACATAAGACTTAATGTCTTGAACAAACCTATGGCTAAGTCATCGAGCTAGTGGTGTGGTAACCCTTGTACGCATGTCTAGGATTGGATTTGGAAGAGCTTGGTATTTAAGCAGTCCTAGTGACTCACCTCCTCTTCGCAGAATCCTACCGTGCGTAGCTTCGGCTCACCATAACTCGTAGGCTCAGTGGTGTGGCAACCTCTCAAGCATGTCTAGGAAACGGTTTGGTGGGAGCTTGGTATTTAAGCAATCACGTGACTCACCTCCTCTCCACACAAATCCTCCCAGTGCGTAGCTTTGGTTCACCCCGACCAAGAGGGCTCGGTCATAGGCTAAACATAATGACTAAAACCCAAAAGGAACTAGCCATGTTTTTAAAAAAAAGAAGAGAACAAAACAACAAACCCTAGTTTTTTCAAACCTTTAAAACTTTCTTTTAAATCGAGAAAATTATTTTTACAACATTCTCTAAAAACTCCCGATTTGCGAAAATTACAAAATGCCCTTAGCGAAGAAATGACCAAAACGCATCGGTTTGTAAAATGTTCAACTACTCAACAACTTTACCAAAATTTCATGATTTCATAAACATTCAAAACCCTAATTTGTAAAATATCAAAATACCATGATTTTGGAAAAATTACAAAATTGCCCCTAACTTACAAAATTACCAAAATAACCCCGATTTCCAAAATTTTGCAACATCCCCATTTTGAAGGAACCATTTAAAAAAAAAAGAACCCTCAAAGTTTTAAAACTTTTGAAATACCCAAAATTTATTAAATTTTACAAATTTACCCTGATTTATGAAAATTACCAAAATACCCCTGAGGTCAAAAAATTATAGAAATACCCTCGGACTTCAAAAATTTTCCAAATTACCTCGAGATTTTGAATTTCCAAAATAATTTTGACAAAATCACCAAGGAACCCTATTTTGACAAATTACAAAAATACCCACATAGGACAAAATTACGAAAATACCTCGGGTAGTGGAAAACAACAACAACAACGATAAAAACTACAACATTTCTCTGAATGAACGGAAGTTCATACTTGTTTGATGGATGAATGAATGGAAAAGACTGTGTGTTTGTATGAATATGAAAGAACCACTCTTAAATCCCTTTTCATAAAACTCCTTCGCTGATAAATAAGTGGAACAATAACTAATCCATAAAATTTCTTAATCAGATCCCGACGCTAGAAAATGAGCTCTAGAGGACGTGGTCGTCGTGGTCGAGGCAGAGGAAGGATGACCGTGTCGGAACCCGTTAGGTCGGGTCAAAGGTCTAACAATGAAATGCCACCGCCACCACCACCCCCAGCTATTAATGTTGAGCAGCAGGCTCAGACGGGGGAAGATGCTATGTCGCAGGCTGTGCTGCGAGTTTTGGAATTGGTGGCGGGTGCAGGTGGAAATTCAGAAATAAAAATCGATACCCGAACGGCTCCGAGCTAATGGAGCAGAAATGTTTCGAGGAGTATCTAATGTGGCACCCAAGATCTGGAAATCGGGTGGAAGCAACGGAGCGTATCATGGATGAGCTTGACCGACTCAGAGGAAAAGTTGAAAGGGATGGTGGCGTTATTCTGCGATGAAGCGATCGATGGTGGTTAACTGCTCGTGATGGTACTACAAATTGAAAATTTGACCCGGGAGTATGTTAAAGAGGCCTTTCAAAAGAAGAATGTGGGAACCGTATACAGATGAACAAAGGAAGGCTTTTCTAGGGTTGGTACAAGGGAGTAAGTCCGCGCAGAATATGAGGCGAATTCTTGAGATTGAGCCGCTATGCTCGAGGGTAGTGGCGATCGAGCATGAACGCCGTGTTCGCTTTGGATCGGATCGAGAGATGACTGAGGCTATTGATAGCACCGCATCGTGAGCGAGAATTCTCGACTTTGGTGGAAAAGGCCAAGGTGGCCGAGGGATTAAGGATGCTACTAAGGCACTGTGGATAAGAATAAGGCCAAAGAGGGTTTGGGCCATCCGGAAAGGGTTACAAAAGGCCTAGGGTTGATGGGCCACGAAATCAACAAGTCGGGTACAGTCGCGATTCGCCCTTGTGAGTATTGTGGAAAGAAGCATTTAGGTGAGTGTTGGAAGAAGATAGGAGCATGTCTTAAGTGTGGGTCCAAGGACCATATGTTTAAGGATTGTCCCAAACAATCGATGAGAGCCGACCGGTTGTTCGAATGCTAGCTGCACCGGTAGAGGCGGACAGTAGCCTCAACGGGGTCGTGGTTCGAGTAACCGTGGTAGTGGTACAGGCAGAGGCCGTGGAACATAGGGCCGAGGTAATACTAATGCTGATGCAAGACAATCGGGTTTGGTTTATGCGGTTGTTGAAGGGAAGATGGAGACGCCGCGGACATAATAATCCAGACGTTTTTTTTTTGACAAACCCTACTTTGCTTTGATTGATGTGGGCTCGACCCATTCCTATGTTTCAAGTAGTGTAGTGAAAACACTAGGACTAGACTCTGAACTTTCTGATAGGCATATGACTGTAGTAAGCCCTTTAGGCCAAACTATAGTGGTAGACAAGATCTTTCGGAATGTACCCCTAGAGATTCAGGGAGTGAACTTTCGAGCGGACTTAATGGAGTTACCCTTCGGAGAGTTTGAGCTTATACTCGAATGGATTGGTTAGTAGAACACTGAGCCGTGTTGGATTGTACGGCTAAACGTATGGAACTAAGAACCCCGGAGGATGAAGTGGTAATAATGATCGGAGAAAGGAGGAACTATTTATCTAATGTAGTCTCGGCACTGAAAGCTGAGAAGATGGTTAAGAAGGGTTGCAAGGCGTTTTTAGCTTTCCTAAGTGTGATAGGTGGAAAGGAGGAAGGTATTAATGGAGTTAGGACGGTAAGGGACTTCGTGGATGTGTTTCGTAAGAGTTACGAATACCCCAGCATGGGGAGGTGGAATTTGGGATTGATTTGCTACGGGGACGCCTCCCGTGTCAATCGCTTCATATCGAATGGCACCAAAGGAGTTAGTGGAGCTCAAGGCTCGATACAAGAACTGTTGGATCGTGGGTTCATCCGACCCAGTGTGTCTCCGTGGGGCACCGGTCTTATTTGTGAAGAAGAATGACGGAACTATGCGTATGTGCATAGACTACCGCCGCTAAATAAGTGACCATTAAGAACAAGTATCCTTGCCAAGGATCGATGACTTGTTCGATCGACTTGAAGGGAGCCGCAGTGTTTTCAAGATCGATTTACGGTCGGGATACCATCGCTTGAAGGTGAAGGAGGCGATATCCATAAGACCACTTTTAGGACAAGATATGGTCACTTTGAGTTTGTGGTGATGCCATTTGGGTTGTGAACGCTCACCAGCGCTCATGGATATGATGAATCGGGTTTTTCAACCCTACTTGGATAGATTCGTCGTTGTGTTCATCGATGATATTTTGGTATATTCGAAGTCGGAGGAGGAGCATGATGAGCATCTCCGAGTCCTGTTGGAAGTGTTAAGGGAGAAGAAGCTCTATGCCAAATTCAGAAGTGCGAATTTTGGCTTAAGGAGGTGGCATTCCTAGGACATGTGGTATCCGCAGAAGGAATAAGAGTGGATCCTAGGAAGATCGAAGCAGTGTTGGATTGGAAACCACCTAAGTCCGTGGCTGAAATTCGAAGTTTCTTAGGCTTGGCAGGCTATTACAGAAGGTTTGTGGAAGGATTCTCGTCGATAGCCGCACCTTTAACCAAGTTACTAAGGAAGGAAGTACCCTTCGAATGGACTAATAAGCAGCAGGAGAGCTTTGAAAAGCTTAAGAAGGTGCTGACGGAAGCTCCAGTGTTAATTCAGTCGGAGGCAGGAAAATATTTTGTGGTGTACTGTGATGCTTCGCACACGGGGTTAGGATGTGTACTAATGCAAGATGGCAAAGTAGTCGCTTATGCGTCGCGGCAGCTAAGGCCTCATGAGATGAACTACCCAACACATGACTTAGAGCTAGCAGCAGTGGTTTTCGCCCTTAAGGTTTGGAGGCACTACCTTTATGGAGAAAGGTGGATTATCTACACAGATCACAAGAGCCTTAAGTATTTATTGACTCGTAGGAGTTAAACTTGAGGCAACGAAGGTGGGTGGAATTGTCAAGGACTCACGATCGCTCGATAGAATATCATTCGGGCAAGGCGAATGTGGTAGCCGATGCCCTAAGTCGGAAGGTTGTATCGGATCTACGGGCTTTGTTCACTCATCTAAGTCTATATGACGATGGAAGTCTGTTGGCAGAATTACAAGTCAGGCCCACATGGCTAAAGGAAGTGAAAGAGGGACAGTTGGCTGATAATGACTTAAGTACTAAGTTGCAGCAAGTACAGCAATGGGGATTAGAGGATTATGGTGTCAATAATGAAGGAGTATTGTGCTACAAGGGAAAAGTCTGTATGCCGATGAATAAAGAGTTGAGACAAAGGATTCTTCGGGAAGCACATGGTAGCCCTTGTGCTATGCATCCCGGAGGCATCAAGCTATATAGAGATCTAAGGGAACAATTTTGGTGGTCTGACCTGAAACGAGAGGTGACTGAATTTGTGGGGGAATGTTTGATGTGTCAGCAAGTTAAGGCTGAACACCAAGTCCCATCAGGATTGCTTCAACCAATCGAGATTCCCCAATGGAAGTGGGAGAGAATTACCATGGACTTCGTTAGTGGGCTTCCCCTTACGCCTACTAAGAAGGACTCGGTATGGGTGATAGTGGACCGTTTAACCAAGTCCGCACACTTTATCCAAGTTAGAATGGATTATTCTCTTCAGAAGTTGGCTAAGTTGTATGTGGCGGAAATTGTGAGATTACATGGAGTACCAATGTCGATCATCTCTGATAGAGACCCAAGGTTTACGTCTCGATTTTGGAAGGCACTTCATCAAGCTTTAGGCACTAAGCTAGACTTCACTACGACTTTTCATCCACAATCGGACGGGCAGTCTGAACGGGTTATACAAGTGTTGGAGGATATGTTGAGAGGTTGTGTAATGGATTTCGAGAAAGTTGGGAAGATTACTTGCCTTTAGTGAATTCGCCTATAACAACAACTATCAAGCCAAAGATTCGGATGGCACCATACGAAGCATTGTATGGAAGGAAGTGTAGAACACCTACTTGTTGGACCGAGTTAGGAGAACGCCGAAGTTTTGGGTCCAGAGTTGGTGGCGTAAACCAAGAGAAGGTTGAGTTAATTCTGCACGGTTGAAGGAAGCCTCGATAGGCGTAAGTCGACGCGGACCTTAAACGAAAGGAAATAGAGTTTGAAGTGGAGACCAAGTATTCCTAAAAGTCTCGCCTTGGAAAAAGGTTATGAGGTTCTACACAAAGGAAGTTAAGCCCAAGGTTTGTAGGGCCTATCAAGTCTTTGAAGCGAGTTGGGCTAGTGGCATACCAATTAGAGTTGCCACCAGAGTTACAACGAGATGCACGACGATTTCATGTGTCCATGTTACGTCGCTATCGATCGGATCCGCTGCATGTGGTATTTGTTAAAGAAGTGGAGCTAAGGCCGACTTATCATACGAGGAAGAACCGATTCGGATCTTGGAACGTGATGTGAAAGTACTACGAAGGAAGACCGCTCCTCTAGTCAAAGTGCTATGGCGCAATCATGGAACCAAGAAGCTTCATGGGAGTCAAGAGACCATGAGACAAAGAATACCTCAACTATTTTAGTTAGGAAATTTTGGGGACGAAATTTTGTTTAAGGGGTAGAATCAGAACATCCCGAATAGGGCCTATGCATTTCAGCTTAATTGTATGAAATGACAAGTTTCAAGTACTATGAATAAATTTTGATACTTTTGGAAACCTAGAAATGCATGGAAATGGAAATGAAAATGGAAATGGAAATGGAAATGGACATTTTGGAAACTTAGACATTTTGGAAACTTAGACATTTTGGAAACTTAGACATTTTGGGAAACCCGAACATTTTGGAAACCCGAACATTTTGGAAACATGAACATTTTGGAAACCCGAACATTTTGGAAACTTGAACATTTTGGAAACTTGAACATATTGGAAACTTGAACATTTTGGAAACCTAAACATTTTGGAAACCTGGAAAATACAGAGCCGCGCAAAAATTTTAGGAAACTTAAAATTGACCCCGGAATGTCGAATTTAAGAGCCCAAAGGGGAACTTAGGGCCAAGTGACCCTAAAAATATAAAGTACATGAAATTTGACACACAATCAGGCTTGGAAAAGTGGCCTGAAGGTGTCACTTAGGGCTTAGGAAATGGCCCAAATACAAGAGGTTTTTGGGCCTGAGTTTGAGTCATCCAGGAAGCAAATAATGAAGGCTTTATTTTGCTTCCTAGGCTAAGAGGTGGGACGGCACAAGCTTTTTGAATTAGAGGAGTTTTACTTCGGTTAAAACTTGTTTAATTAAGTGTTAAGTAAAGGAATTTCTTTTAATAAAATAAATAAGGAGATAAAGGATGGATAAAATACTCCTAATTTAATTAAAGTGATAATTAAATGATAATATTATCACTTGTGGGGGGAGTGGTGGCCAAGTCAAGGACTCTTGGCATAGCAATTTCAGTTAAAAGAGGAGAATTAAGGCCATTCTCTCATCTTTCCTATGTGTGTGCCGAAATTTTCATAGCTCTCTTCCCCCTTGTCAATTTTCTTTGAACAAAACCATCCTCTTTTCTTCTCTTTTCTCCTCTGTTTCTACTATCAAAGCGAATCCTCACAATTCTAAGTAAAGGAGCAATAATTACAACATCAAAAAGGTAAGATCTGTGGTCAATCAACTTCTATTCTTTCCTTTTACCAAAAATTCAGTACTAATCACTAACTTTGTTCATGGCCGAACCTACCATGATCTCTTAGGTTTCTACCATCATCAAATAGAAGGGTCAAGGATCCAAGGAAAGTGAGACACATTCGCCAAAGGCCAAATTACTACTTATTAAAGTTAGATCGATCTAACTTATAAATATTAGGATTTTCGACGATATTCAAGACAAAGGAAACTTTCGGATTTGAAGTCCATAAGGTAAGCCCTAAAAGTATTCACCAAGGCTTATGTGAGTATCTAGATCGCTTCTTTAATTATTAAAAAGCCAAAACTAACCCATATTGAGATTCAAGGTTGGCCGAATATCAGGTAAAGGAAAAACTAAGTTTTCGGGATTTGTGTAAACACCAAATCGGCAAAGGTGAGTCTCTCTACAAATCCTACTAGGATTTGGTTTTGTTTTAAGCCAAAAGGGTTTATTAATGTGTTTTATTTGGTGGGCCGAATATAGAATTAATAGATCTAAAGTTAGATCGGGATTTTCGAGATCTCAAGGAACCTTAATAAGCAAATCAGGTGTGTACCCTTACTAACCTTCGATATTTTA
This sequence comes from Gossypium rotundifolium, assembly GCA_025506655.1. Lineage (NCBI taxonomy): Eukaryota > Viridiplantae > Streptophyta > Magnoliopsida > Malvales > Malvaceae > Gossypium > Gossypium rotundifolium. The sequence continues at coordinate 37,678,482 of CP106734.1, forward strand.
TGGCTATTATTTTAATATATAAATATGAATAAGAATGTGAATGTGGCTATGTACCACAAATGTGGCAAAAAGTACCTGTGCACGCTTCCTACTTCGATAGGATTGTGAAATATGTTATTTTATAACATGCGAATAAATGTATATGATCATGAAATTAAGTTATGCATAATATATAAATTTTGGGGCATTCGGATTTATGTGAAAGGGGAGAATAGGTGTTGACTTGGTCTCACCAACGAAGGTGTTGACTTGGTCTCACCAACTAAATATGTTGACTACGGTCACATTGCGTAAATTTTGGTAACTTCGGTTACAATATTTGAATAGTGTCTAATGACACAACGTATAAATTTGATTATAGTGTCTAATGACACAACGTATATGGGCGAATGCCTTCGATGGTGTGTAGCGGATGGAGGTTGACTTAGTAGTCCCTACTGTAAATGGCGTGTACGGTGGTGTGTAGCGGATGGACCATTAGGATTGGGTTTGGGTTGCAACATAATTTCATTTTATATGGATCTCGATGATTTGAACATGAATGCCTCTAATTGTTGAATGTTAGTATTGTGTGCACATTGAGTCTGCTTGACTCACCCCACTGTGGGAATTATTTTTCGTGATGAGCAAGGATTTGACCCAGTAGGTGGACCTTGAGGTGGCCATGCTACATTTGGAGATTTTATTTTATTTGGACTTTATTTCGCTTGGTACCCTTAATTATATTTCTTTTGGGTTTTATTTGATGTAATAAAGCCATAAGGCCCAAAGTGGATTATTCTTTATTTTTACTTTACTTTTAAATATTGTGCTAAGAACTATTTTGGACGTAATACATCAAATTGGATTTACAAGTTTAATAAAATGGGTTTCCAATCTAAGCCCAATCCACAACAACACTTTCTAAAAATTTTACGAATTTTCTCTAAGTAACGAATGTTTTTGAAATTGGTTCACTTTAGGAACATACCAGATCCGGTTCAGGCTCGTGGGCCGGGTGTGGGGTTTTTCATTATGTTTTTTTAGTCTCCAAAATAAAATGAAATAATAAATGGGCTTTTCAACCCAATCAACGCAAGTAGTAAAGTTATTTACAAAATCTCACATTTAAGGGATTACTCTACTAAAATAAACTAAGTTTTTCTAAAACCTTTCAGAGAAAAGTTTTCAATGTTCAACCCGTAGCATACCAGATCCGATTGGAACTTATGGGCCGGGTTTGGGGTGTTACACTTTCTCATTCACAACATGAATAATACTCAACTTCATCTAACTTCATCTTGATACTAACTTTACTTTCTTAGCTTTCTTGCTATCTTCTTTTAGCTTACTCATTTGCCCGATGAATTTCTGTGAATAATCGAGGATACTAAATCTCTCCCCACATAATATGATGCCAAAGCCATATCCTAGACATGGTCTTACATGGGTTATCTCATCTTGGTTTCAATGCCATGTCTTGACATGGACTTATATGAAGTCTTGCTCTTGATAACATACTCAATGCCAAGCTTGAGTCCTTGGACTTACATGATAACTTGCTTGCTAACTTGATCAATGCCAAGCTTGCCTTGGACTTACATGATATCTTGATCAATGCCAAGCTTGCCTTGGACTTACATGATAACTTGCATGGTAGATCGAGTATCCTGGGAAATTCATCTCCCATCGGGACTTGCTCGTACTTATCATCATGATTTCTTGCTTGAACATAGCATGATCATTTCATACAATTATTGTACATTATGTTAAGCAATTTAATGATAATAATCATAAAGCTTAGAAATCATACAAACTTACCTCAATATACAAAATGTATGTAGATGTGCAATTTAGTCCTCGACTTTGTTCTTGCCTCAGTTTTGATCCAGGCTTCGTTTTTCTTTATCTATAATCATAAATAGATCATTTAATAACCATATTGACTAAATTGACTCACAACTCATACTTTGGAAAAATTATTATTTTACCCCTATACTTTTTAATATTTGCACTTTTGCCCTAATTCTCGTAAAATGATTTTCATACAACTTTCTTAAACTTCATGCTCAACTAAATCATTTTCTCTTCTATAACAATCATCAATTCTCACTATTTCTAGTAGGTATGACCAATTTTATAACTGTTACAAAATGGTCCCTACTACCATTTTTCATAAAATTCATTAAGGAAAAGATGTTTATCTAACATCAAACACTCTTAAACTTCCATAAAACATAATTTAACAAGCATGTCATTCAAGGGTAGATTTTTGGACATGCGTCTTAGCTCATTTTATAGCTAAAATTAGCTAATTCATAATACGGGAACTTCAAAAATACGAAGAATATTAAAAACGGGGCTAAGATGAACTTACTATGAGTTTGAAAAAAAATGAAGAACCCTAGCTATGGTGCCTCCCAATTTTCTAAGAAGAACAAGGAAGAAGATGAGTGAATTTTCTCATCTTTATCCTATTTTAATCACTAATGAGGCCAAATGACCAAAATGTCATTCCTCTTAAAAATTTCCATAATAGTCTCTTAAGGCCAATTTTGTCCAAAAATTAAATTTTGGGCAAATTGCTATTTAAGGGCTCATAATTATAATTCTAAAGCTATTTCATGCAAAAAGCTTCTAGAAACTCATATATTGCAACTTTTGCAATTTAATCCTTTTTGGACCAATTGACCTCAACTTAATAAAATTGCTTTACAAAACTTTCATACTAACATGCAAACACGAAATAAACTTGAAAAACTCATAATTTCACCTACCACTATCCCAACTAGGCCCTAAATTGGGCTGTTACAATTCTCCCCTAGGGATTTTCGTCCTCGAAAATCTTACCAGCAAAAAGGTTTGGATATTGATTTCTCATACTCTCTTCTGATTCCCATGTAGCTTCTTCAATTCCGTGCCTTTGCCACAATACCTTTACTAAGGAAATACTCTTATTTCTTAGTTGCTTAACTTCCCGAGCCAAAATCTTGACTGGTTCTTCACCGTAAGTCATGTCGGGACAAATCTCTATTTCCGAAGGGGTAATTACATGCGAAGGGTCTGATCTGTAGCGTCGTAACATTGACACGTGAAACACATCATGTATCTTCTCTAATTCAGAGGGCAAAGCCAAATGGTAAGCTACCGGTCTAGCTCTCTCAGTAATCTCGTAGGGTCCAATAAAACGTGGACTTAATTTGCCTTTACTGCCAAATCTGAGAATTTTTCTCCATGGTGATACTTTCAAAAAGACTTTATCCCCAACTTGGTACTCGATCTCTTTTCTCTTTAAATCCGAATAGGATTTCTGTCTGTCTGAGGCAGCTTTTAAACATTCTCGAATCACTTCCACTTTCTCTTCAGCTTCTTTAACAAAATCAACCCTGTGAATTTGGTTCTCTTTAAGTTCAGTCCAAATCAAAGGAGTTCTACACTTATGCCCATATAGGGCCTCATAAGGCGCCATCTTTAAGCTCGACTAAAAGCTATTATTAGAGGCGAATTCCACCAATGGGAGAAACTTTTCCCAACTGCCTTGGAATTCCAAAACACAACATCTGAGCATGCCCTCGAGTACTTGAATTAACCTTTCTGACTGATCGTCAGTTTGAGGGTGAAAAGCTGTGCTAAAACTCAATTTTGTACCCAAAGCTTCTTGTAGCTTCTTCCAGAATCTCGTGTGAATCTTGGATCTCAATCCGATACGATCGATAAGGGAACTCCGTGAAGTCATACTATTTTTGAAACATACAAGTTTTCCAACTTGTCTAGGGAGTAATCCACTCGTACAGATATAAAGTGGGCTGACTTCGTGAGTCTATCAGCCACTACCCAAACAGTATCTTTCTTGCTCGGAGACAACGGTAAACCCGTTACAAAATCCATGGTAATACGGTCCCATTTCCACTTAGGGACCAAGATGGGCTGAAGCAAACCCGAAGGTACTTGGTCCTCAGCTTTTACTTGCTGACAAATCATGCACTTGGAAACAAATTCTGAAATGTCTTTCTTCATTTTTGGCCACCAATACTGTTGCTTTAGATCATTATACATCTTGGTGCTACCCGGATGTACATATAAACACCCGTTATACTCTTCATACAAAATTCTCTGTATAAGCTACTGTTTTCTTGGCACACAAACTCTATCTCTAAACATTAAATATCCATCAGAATTAATCCAAAAGTCAGATTCAGCACCTGACTCGCACTGAGCTCTCTTAACTTGCAACTCACTATCTTTTTTCTGAGCTTCAAAGATCTCTTGAAGAAACATTGGTCTAGCTCTTAACTCAGCTAAAATGGAGCCATTGTCGGATAAGGATATCCTTGAATTCAATGCTCTTAAAATAAACAGAGACTTCCTACTCAAAGCATCGGTGACTACATTCGCCTTTCCTAGATGGTAGTGGATGACCAACTCATAGTCTTTTATCAACTCTAACCATCTTCTTTGTCTTAAGTTCAACTCTTTCTGCGTCATCAAGTACTTCAAACTTTTGTAATCGGTGAAAATTTGACATCATTCACCGTATAAATGGTGTCTCCAGATCTTCAATGCGAAGACTATGGTGGCCAATTCTAGGTCATGCGTCGGATAATTATTCTCATGAGGTTTTAACTATCTTGAGGCATAAGCAATCACTTTTCCTTCTTGCATGAGTACACAGCCCAATCCATTTAAGGATGCATTGCTGTAGACTACAAATTCTTTCCCTGATTCGGGTTGTACTATGACTAGAGCTTCTGTCAGCATTGCTTTCAACTTCTCAAAACTTTGTTGGCATCTTTTCGACCACTCAAACTTCATGTCCTTCTGTAACAATTTAGTTATTGGGGTTGCAATCATAGAAAACCCCTTGAAAAATCGTCTATAATAGCCGGTCAGGCTTAGAAAACTTCTAATCTCTATGATGTTCTTCGGTGGTTTCCAGTCTATTATAGCTGAGATCTTACTTGGATCTACTCGGACTCCATCTCTCGAGACAATATGTCCCAGAAATCCCACTTCCTTGAGCCAAAACTCACTTTTATTGAATTTGGCATACAACTAAATTTCTCAAAGAGTCTGTAAAACTATCCGTAGATGATCAGCATGTTCATTCTCGTCTCAGGAATAAATCAGTATGTCGTCAATAAAAACGACTACAAACTTGTCAAGGTATGGTCTAAAAATGCGGTTCATTAAGTCCATGAATACCGCAGGAGCATTGGTCAACCCAAAGGGCATGACTAAAAATTCATAATGCCCATATCTTGCTCGAAAGGCGCCTTGGATACATCTCAATCCTTCACTCTCAATTGGTAGTACCACGATCTCAAGTCTATTTTGAGAATACGATCGCTCCTCTCAATTGATCAAACAAATCATCGATCCTACGAATGGATACTTATTCTTTCTCGTCACTTTATTGTCGACGATAATCAATGCATAATCTCATGGTGCCATCTTTCTTTTCACAAACAAAACTGGAGCGCCCCATGGTGAACAACTTGATCTTGCAAAGCCTTTGTCCGTCAACTCTTGCAATCAGAATTTCAACTATTTCAACTCTGTTGGAGCCATTCTATAAGGAGTAATGGATATTGGTACAAGATCTGGGTTAGCTCAATGTTGAACTCAACTTCTAACCGGTGGTAATCCTGGTAATTCCTCAGGAAAAACATCCACATACTCACATACTATCGGCACTGATTCAATCTTTAACTCTGTCTCTTTATCATTCAATACAAAGGCCAAAAATACGTCATACCCTTTTCTTAGATATCTCTGCACCATCATTTGAGAAATTATTACCGACGATCTACCTTGCTCATCTAATTCTACATGAAGAGTATCCCCATTCTCACATCTCATCTCAATGTATTTCTTCCCACAATTTACAATTACATTATGAGTAGTCAACCAGTCCATACCAAGAATGAGGTCGAATTCATCAAATGGTAACAACATAAGATTTGCTTTAAAGCAATGACCTCTAATCATTAATGGACAATCTTTACAAACTTTATCAACTAACATACTCTTGCCTAAAGGATTAGACACCTTAATCACAAATTATGTGGTATCTATAGGCACACCCAAATCGGGTACTAATTTCATGCAAATGTAAGAGTGTGTGGATATGGGGTCTATTAAAGCAATAACTTTGGTATTGTAAAGAGAAAAGGTACCCGTAATAACATCAGGGGAAGATGCCTCTTTGCGAGTGGGAATGGCATAAGTCCTTGCAGGTGCTTTGCCCTCAGGTCTTGCGGCCTGCTCTCTAGGGTTACATCTTCCACTTGCCCCACTTCCCGGGTTCCTCTGCGGTCTCCCTCTGACCATACTCCTGGATCTCAGATTCTAAGTTCTCTCTTCTTTAGTCATCTCTGGACAATCCTTTATGAAATGGTCCTAGGAACCACATCTAAAACATGCATTTTCATGTGCTCGGCATTCTCCCAAATGGCATCTGCCACATTGTGGACATTCAGGTCTGTCGGTCTAAAATTCCCAACACTTGCAACTGAAGTCGTCTATGCTTTATTTCCCAAATATTGCTTACTCTTGTCTTTTCTTGAAAATCCAGTGGAAGTATCTGCTCGAGTAGAAAATCTCTTGACTTCTTGGATGACGATTGAACGACTTGTTCCAATCGTCTCTTTCTAGAATCGCGAGACTCCATTTCAAATTTCTTCTTCTCTTTTACTAGTTCTTCGGCTTTACAAGCCCTTTCCACTAGCACAACGAATTCTTTTAATTCGAGGACAGCAACAACCAGCTTAATGTCCTCATTTAAACCATCTTCAAACCTTTTACTCATAATGGCCTCGGTGGACACACATTCATGAGTGCTTTGCCGAGTCGTTTAACTCTCGCTCATAATCGCCATCGACATCTTGCCTTGCTTCAGCTCTAGAAATTCTTTCCTCTTCTGGTCTACAAACCTCTGGCTGATATACTTTTTCTTAAACTCTTCTTGGAAGAATTCCCATGAGATCCTTTCCCTTGGCACACCAACACACGGGTTTTGGTAAGCAGAATCTCTTAAGAGAGAGTCTACACACTTCATGTATTCATCAGGAGTGCAGGACAGTTCGTTAAATACTCTGATGGTATTTTCTAACTAGAACTCAGCTCTTTCTGGATCATCATCTTTTCTAGCTCGAAATTCTTCTGCCCTATGCTTCCTGATCCAATCAATTGGAGGTTTACCTCCTCTTACCGCCTCTACTACTTGAGGGGCTACTGGAGTAGGTTGTGGAAAAGGCGGGGGTGGAGGGGGTTGTGCATTCGGGTTCGCTCGAATGAACTCCGTGTACCAGGCATCCATCATATGGAAGAAGGCTTCTCTAGCCTCTTCTCCTCCTCCTTCTTGACTCACCATAGTGGGTCTATTCTCATTCCCATACGGCACCGTCCTTTTTGCTAGAGCTGGTGCGTTGCTTTCTACATCATCCGCCTCAGCTCTTTCGGGATCCATTTACTATATGTATAAACATAATTTAAGTCATCAAGAGTCGTCACACTATCATTATAAGAACATTCTTACGTATGGCATGTATAGCTAGACTCATGCTCGTGCTACGCTAGTCCTAGAACCGACTAAACTATAGCTCTGATACCACTAAATGTAACACCCCGCACCCAAGACCGATACTAGGTCTGGATACGAGACATTACTATGCTTGAACTCACTGAAACATGTACTTACGGGCTATAAAATTTCATTCCAACTTAAAAACTTTACTTTCTTAGTCAACACATATAACAAACGCCTACGAGGCCTTTAACTCATGTCAAAAAACTTTCAGAATTAAAATCAAATAACTCATTTTTGAAGCAGGGTTCACACGCCCGTGTGACTTGGAACACGCCCGTGCCCTTAAGCACACCTATGCCCTCAAACCATGTAGGGCTACTGACTATTTCCACACTGCTTAGACACACCCGTGTCTACCAACTGTGGGAGGTTACTGACTAATTTCACACGGTCATGACACACTCGTGGGCTTAGACCGTGTGCTAATCCTTGATATACTGATTAAATCAACACGGTCTGGGAACACGCCCATGTCCAAACCGTGTGTCTTATACGGCATACACACACGGCCGTGGGATTTGCCCGTGGCCTATTCTGATTAATAATACTAAGGTGCAGGGTTAACACGGTCTTGACACACTCCCGTGTGTCAAATCGTGTGGGCACTTACAGGCTATTTACCAAGCCATTAGCCACCCTGAAATGAAGATCATAACCATACACAATTCAACGATGCAATAACAGCCCAATTTTATGAATAATACTACATGATTCATTGATCTCGATAAACATACATGCTTAATCAGATTTGGCCAATCACTTAGTCATATACAAAAGAATAATAAACTGGATAGCCTTTACAAAGGCCCTTCTTAAAACATGTTCACAAAATGAATGTTTCCTATACATGCCATACTTAGTAAAGTAACTTGGCTATACCAAAATACGAGTTGATAGTGTCTTGCGAGCTCCGACTTTAATGATCCACGAGTTAGCTTGGCGGGACTGCATAGAAAGAAAGAATCATAACGTAAGAATATAGCCTAGTAAGTTTGCATGTAACAACTCTTAGCATCATCATTGCTTAATATAAACCATTTCACATAAACAATGGTATCATGAATTTCAGCTAAAGCTTACTTACTCGTATAGATTCTTACATGTCTCATGGCACCTACTATTATCATACTTGTAAGGTAACCATGATACCTGTATCACTTGATCACATTGATCAGTATACTATGAGAACAATAATCCTGATATCAACTTTCTCATTCACAACATGAATAATACTCAACTTCATCTAACTTCATCTTGATACTAACTTTACTTTCTTAGCTTTCTTGCTATCTTCTTTTAGCTTACTCATTTGCCTGATGAGTTTCTGTGAATAACCGAGGATACTAAATCTCTTCCAACATAATATGATGCCAAAGCCATATCCTAGACATGGTCTTGCATGGGATATCTCATCTTGGTTTCAAGGCCATGTCTTGACATGCACTTATATGAAGTCTTGCTCTTGATAACATACTCAATGCCAAGCTTGAGTCCTTGGACTTACATGATAACTTGCTTGCTAACTTGATCAATGCCAAGCTTGCCTTGGACTTGCATGATATCTTGATCAATGCCAAGCTTGCCTTGGACTTACATGATAACTTGCGTGGTAGATTGAGTATCCTGAGAAATTCATCTCCCATCGGGACTTGCTCGTACTTATCATCATGATTTCTTGCTTGAACATAACATGATCATTTCATACAATTATTATACATTATGTTACGCAATTTAATGATAATAATCATAAAGCTTAGAAAACATACAAACTTACCTCAATATACAAAATGTATGTAGATGTACAATTTAGTCCTCGATTTTGTTCTTGCCTCGGTTTCGATCCAGGCTTTATTTTTCTTGATCTATAATCATAAATAGATCATTTAATAACCATATTGACTAAATTGACTCACAACTCATACTTTGGCAAAATTATTATTTTACCCCTATACTTTTTAATATTTGCACTTTTGCCTCAATTCTCGTAAAATGATTTTCATGCAACTTTCTTAAACTTCATGCTCAACTGAATCATTTTCTCTTCTATAACAATCATCAATTCTCACTATTTCTAGTAGGTATGACCAATTTTATAACTATTACAAAATGATCCCTACTACTATTTTTCACGAAATTCATTAAGGAAAAGATGTTTATCTAACATCAAACTCTCTTAAACTTCCATAAAACATCATTTAACAAGCATGTCATTCAAGGGTAGATTTTTGGACATGCATCTTAGCTCATTTTATAGCTAAAATTAGCTAATTCACAATACGGGAACTTCAAAAATATGAAGAATATTAAAAACGGGGCTAAGATGAACTTACTATGAGCTTGAAAAAAAAATGAAGAACCCTAGCTATGGTGTCTCCCAATTTTTGGCAGCAACAAGGAAGAAGATGAGTGAATTTTTCTCATCTTTATCCTATTTTAATCACTAATGAGGCCAAATGACCAAAATGCCCTTCCTCTTAAAAATTCCCATAATAGTCTCTTAAGGCCAATTTTGTCCAAAAATTAAATTTTGGGCAAATTGCTATTTAAAGGCTCATAATTATAATTCTAAAGCTATTTCATGCAAAAAGCTTCTAGAAACTCATATATTGCAACTTTTGCAGTTTAGTCCTTTTCGGACCAATTGACCTCAACTTAATAAAATTGCTTTACAAAACTTTCATACTAACATGCAAACACGACATAAACTTGAAAAACTCATAATTTCACGTCGGGTTCGTGGCCTCGCACCACTATCCCGACTAGGCCCTAAATCGGTCTGTTACAATGTATATATAATAAAATGTTAGTAATTTAAAAGAATATAAGTAACCTAAATTATAATATCCAAAAGAATGCCTAAGCGTATAAAATGATTTAAAGAATATACCAAAAATAAAATAAAAATATATATACACATATGAATAACAAAATCTATATGGCATGAGATTAATAATATACAAAATAATTTAAAACATAATATATGGGTTTAAAGATAATAATATGTAAAATAAAAATACATACAAGTATTTATAAAAATATTCAAATAATAATAAATTATAAGAGTATTTAAATTTAAAATTATACAAATCTTTAAAACAAAGAAATGTACAAAAGAGAATTTAAAATAAACAAATTATAAAATAAATAATCTAAAAAAATATACTAATGAAAGTAAAAATAACAAACTAAAATAATGTAAAATTAGTGTAATAGTTCAAAATAAGATATTGAAACAATTTCAAAGAATAAAAACGAAACTATACTCAATTGAAATAAAAGAAAATTAAAATGATGATTTAAAAATAAACAAAATTATTGAAATAAGGTTAGGAATCAAAATAAAATACGCACAAACTAGTAAGGACTAAAAGCGAAATTAGACCAGATTCCAAATCAAAGTGTTTAAACCAGAACTAATTTAAACCAGAAAGTAAATCCCAGGACAAAATTAAAATGTAAAAAAAATTGAAATAGGGCTTAATCGAATCACAACATGAGATGGAGGGACTTAATGCGAAAATAATCCTTTTAAGGCAAAAAGGAGTGGATCCGGGTCACAAATCGGGTCGACGCACGGATCCTACACCCTCCTAAACGGTGTCGTTTTTATTTGTTATTAAACCCTAAAAAAATGAATGGCAATCTGCCAATTCTTTCACTAAAAAATAAAACAAAACTCTAACCCCCATCTTTTATTCTCCATTCGGCCGACTCCCAAAATTCCCGATCGGACTTTCAAAATGACTCCATGGACAGTGACCGAAGAAGTCCCTTAAAACCTCGAGTGTCAACTACGGCTTCGGAATCCCCCTTACTTCGATGGCGACGAAGAAGGCGGACTGAATCCAAGTAACCTCTCTCCTCTTATTTACTTCTGCATGTGAAAATTAGAAAAGAAAAGAAAAGAAATCAAATCGAAAACTTTAAAGGAATTAGAATCAGAAATCACCTTCAAAAGATTCAAATTTTTATTGATTTCAATTTTGTTTCTGTGTATATAACCAAAAGAATCAGAATCCCCCTACCCACATCGATATTGGCCCCATTTTATAGCGTAAATCACAGAAAACTAAATACAAATTTCTTATTTCTTTTCTTTTTTTCTCCTATTATTTGCTGTCAAATTGCTACTTTTTGTTAGTTTTCTTGTTGCTGTCGTTCTATTTTCTATTTCTTCTTGTAGGTTCGGAGAGGCTGCGGACGTGGCGAGGACGTTTGTGGGAGCTGCTTCCAGAATCTTCCCTGCTCGGGCCCTATTCTGGCATGGTGCTACTTGGAGCTTGCAGGCTATTGCGGCGCGAAGAAATTTCAGAAACCCTTAGGGTTTATAATTATTTTAGTTATCGAGCCCTTTTTAATTTGGGTCAAATTTGGGCTACTAGGTCAGTTCTTGGAGCTGAACTGTTGGGTTTATGTGGGTTTTGGGTTAGTATAATTTAGAAACGGGTATTGGGCCTAATTTGGGTTTTAAATTATTAGGTAAAGAAATGTTATTGGACTTTATAATTTTTTTGTTTGGCTTTAATTTATTTTTTTTGGGTTTTTTAATTTGGTTAATATATGTTCAATTGGGCCTGGGCATAAATTAGGTCTTACAATGAGGACTCACACATTTTAAAAACATAGCAATTCGGTACTTTACCAATTAGAACATAACTTTTACCTTTTATGCGATTAGGTCATTTTATCAAATTGGACACTCAAACGATAAAATTAAATCACGAAATTTTCACACTTATCAATTCATATACTATAAATACGGAAAATAATATTAAAATATTTTTTTACTCGGATTTGTGGTCTCGAAACCACTATTCCAACTAGGGTCTAAACCGGACTGTTACAACTCTCCCCCTTAGGGATTTTCATCCTCGAAAATCTTAACGGCTAATAGGTTTGGGTAACATTCTCTCATAGCATCTTTGGGCTCCCACATAGCTTCTTCAATCCCATGTCGATGCCATAAGACTTTTACTAAAGAAATTTTCTTATTTCTCAATTCTTTCACTTTGCGATCTAAAATTCGAATCGGTTATTCGTCGTATGTCATATCGGATCGAATCTTAATCTTAAACAAGGAAATCACATGTGATAGGTTAGATCGATATCATCGAAGCATCGAAACGGGTGACCATGTAAAAAGTTTGGACTTGTAGCCACAAGGGTAGACCATGGTGTGGACACTTTCTCAAGAGATCATTGTATCTCTCCCATGCGTCGTATATCATTTTGTAATTTGGCCGTTTTGGCCGATGGGAAATATTTCAATAAAAAATTTTCGGTCATTTGGTCCCATGTAGTGATTGATCCTCGCGGTAACGAGTACAACCACTATTTGGCTTTATTTCTTAATGAAAAGGGGAATAACCGAAGACGAATGGCATCATCAGAAACGCCATTTTTTTGAAAGTATCACAGAACTCTAAAAAATTTGCTATATAAGTGTTTGGGTCTTCGTCCTGCAAACCATCATATTGAACAAATTGTTGAATCATTTGTATTGTGTTAGGCTTTAATTCAAAATTATTAGCAACTATAGCAGGCCTAATAATACTAGATTCAGCCTTGTTAAATAAAGTTTAGCATAATCATACATAGTACGCGGAACATTGTTTTCTTCCACATCTCGTGGTGGATTATTCTCGTCCATCCCTTCAGTAGGATTGGATCTATCTTCTCGCTCTTCTTCTGTGTAATTTAGGGTTTGCCTAATTTCTCTACGATTCCTTCAAGCAGTAGCTTCAATTTCACTATCGTAGTCTAAAGGTCCTGTCGGGTTCCTTCTAGTCATAAATTGGAGGTACTTGCTAGGAAAAAATAATGAAGAAATAAAATTAGCAAAAGATACTAAAATAATAAAAATAGTGGCTAAAGTAATAAAATAGAGCTTTCTTAATATTTCATTCCCGAATTCGGCCAAAAACTTGATCATGAAATCGAGCTTTAAAATTTATAATGAATGAGATCGAACCTTGAGACTAACTCTGACAACGATTAAAGGCAAGTGTACCTATCGAACAGTAGTATAGCTTAGGCAAGACCGGATTATCGAACCAAAAGGAACTAAAAGTACTACTACTTACTTTCTTTTTATTATTTAGCCTAAAATATGGAGTGATTGGTTGATTTAATCTAGTTTAACTATTTCTAAGCTAAAGACAAAGACAAAAAGAATGAATAGGGAAATAACTCAAAGAAAACTCAATTGATCACAACGATACCCTCAGGAAGAATCCACCTAGACTTCACTTGTTATTTAATACTGAACCATATGATTTATTTACTTAGTTTGATTCGTAAGACTCCCTAACGTATATTAAACCCTCTCTCGAGGCGAATAACGTCTAACCCTAGGTTAGTTAGTGGAACTCTCGTTCGCTTATAATAACCCCCTAGAATAGCAGTAAATCGATCTATGGATTCCCATATTAGGTTTCACCCTGATCTGACAAAATCTCGTCACCCTATCTCTAGGCGTGCGATCAACTCCGCTTAATTATACTCAATCTACTCTTAAGCAGGGTCTATTCCTCCTCCATCTAAGCACATCAGATTTGGATTAAGCATGCATAATTAAGAACAAACTAAGTATTTATCATATAATTCAGAAATCAATAACAAAATTCATCTAGGTTTCATCCCTTTCAGGTATCTGAAGGGTTTAGTTCATAACAAATAAAGAAAACATCTCAAGAGAAAAGATAAAATAAAACATAGAAAATCCCTAAAACCCCCTGAAGGAATTGACTGAGAAATTCTTCGTCTTGAGTAAAATTTTGGCTCTTCGATATGGATCCACTTGGCTATCTTCGAGTGATCCCACAAAACGTGATCTTCCTGGCTTGGCTCCTTGGCCTAGCTCACCGCCCCTTTCAGGATGCACTTAGGGTATTTATATAGACTTTTAGAATCCCTTACTTGGTCCTTAAGTGTCCTAATTTAAGTATGCTTCCTACTCGATGTTTGAATAAGCTTTGGAAAGTGTTTCTTTGGCTCTAAGTATCCAAATTTGAGTGAAATTGCTCTCGCCCGTAACAGGGGCACGGCCATGGCACACGCCCGTGTAAGTCGTGGTTAGGCCATGTTTCGATTTTGTTGTTTTAGGCACAGCCATGTAGATCAGGATTCAGGCCGTGTCTCGTAATTTGACGAGACACGGCCATGTGGCTTGAAGTCCAGGCCGTGTCGATTTCCTCTTTGGCCCAAATTGGCCCATTTTAAGCCCGTTTACTCGTTCTTTTTGTCCTCAGGTGCTTTCTTGAGTATGAACATGAAAAGAAAGGATTAAAAGTACCTTTTTACATAAATCAAGGGCTAAATCATCCAAAATCATACTAAATATAGGGTTAAAATATGTTACTTTTACGATTTATCAACAGGCATGTGTGGCCACTTCGAGAGCATATGGGATAGACACACAGGTATGTGGTTGGCCATGTGACCCAATTCCGTATGTACCCCCTATTTTCACACGGCCTGTGACACGGGCGTGTCTGGTGGCCGTGTGAGACACACGGGCGTGTGTCCCCTGATTTGAAGAAAATTTTACTAAGTATTGAAAATTTCCTGAGTTATCAGTTTAGTCCCGAACCACTCTTAAAGCATGTCTAAGGCATCATAGGCTCTTAATAGGGACAAATTGATTGACAATGAATGATGAATGATTGAATTGAGCAAATGTATGTTAAATAGTTGTTTAATTGTTTCGTAAGTCTGGTAATGCTCCGTAACCCTATTTTGGCGATGATACGGGTAAGGGGTGTTACAATACCGCTTAGTATTAGTTAAACATTAGACAACCATTGAGTAACATTTACTTCCGTTTTACTTTGAGCGCAAAAACCATATGAGGACATTATACAAAGTATTAATGTAATTCATAAATTATTTTATTAACAACTTTGTTCGAAAAAATTACAAGTGTACATTGAACGAAAATACTACACTTAGGGCACCAGATCCAACATCACAACCTAATCCATTAAGCGAAGAATCGCCATAAACAACGAATTCTTTCTCGGATCCAAGTGAGTCAACACTGAAGTTTTTGTTAACCTAAATTTCAACTTATTGAAACTCTATTGGCATTATTCTAATAAAAAAAAAACTAACATTTTTCTGTAATAGTTTCATTAATGATGAAGCAATAATCGAGAAACTTTTAACGAACCGTCTGTAATACCCAACTAGTTCCCAAAAAAATGCATACCATTGCAACATTTTTCGGAGGTTTCCAATTTACGATTGCTGAAATTTTGTTCGGATCAACCCGGATACCTTTTGTAGAAACCACGTGACCTAGAAATAAAACTTCTCGTAGCCAGAACTCGCATTTACTAAATCTTGCATTAACTATTTTTTCTCACAATGTTTGCAATACTTTTCTTAGATGCTGAGCATGTTCATTTCATTCTTTGAGTATATCAGATTGTCATCGATAATAACAACAAAAATTTGTCCAAATATGGCTAAAATATTTTATTCATCAAATCCAAAAATGCAACTGGGGCATTGGTAAATCCAAATGGCATTACTAGAAATTCGTAATGTTCGTATCAAATCTTGAAAGCAGTTTTTGGTACATCTAGTTCCTTGACTCGAGCTGATAGTAACCTGATCAGAGATCAATCACTACACCAAAATAGACTTTTAGTGGCATTTTTAGTAGCATTTGAAAGAAAACGCCGTAAAAAGTTGAGCAATAGTAGCGTTTATTTCCAAAACGCCGCTAAAAAGGAGAAATAACGACTTTTTTTCCCAAATGCCGCTAAAGATTTGAGCATTAGCGGTGCTTTTAGAAAAATGCTGCTGAATATCTAAGCATTAGCGGGGCTTCTAAAAAAAATGCCACTAAAGATCTGAGCATTAGCGGCACTTTTAAAAAAACACCGCTAAAGATCTTAGCATTAGCGGCGCTTTTGTAAAAACGCCACTAAAGATCTGAGCATTAGCGACGCATTTAGAAAAACGCCGCTAAATGAAGAGTATTAATGGCGCTTCGCCAAAAACTCCGCAAAGATGTTAATCAATACGACGATGTTTTGTAGTTGAGATATAGTTGCTAAATCAAGAATTAGTGGCCTTTTTTTGTAAACACCGCAAAAAGTATGCCATTAGCTGCGTTTTTTTAAAAACGCCACAAAAATAAATAATTTAAGGGTTATGATTTTAGGGGTTAGCTATTAGGCTTTAGGGGTTAGGGTTATGAATAAAAAATTTAACACCCAAAACTCGGCCTAGAAGTTAAGCCCAAATCTAGCGTGCCACACTGAAGAGTTTTTTGAAAACGTATAAAGACCTTATGACTAAAGATGACGATATTTTGTTATAGTTAAGAAAAACAAATCATTTTTAGAAATACTTGGTAAAACTACTACTAATCTCTTGAAAGGCCGATTGAAGAATCGATATTTGAACTAGTGATCTTTTAAAACTGTAACTTTTGAAAATATCATTGATAATTTAAGAGAACATCTCTAAGTTAAAATAATTGCAAAGGTTTGTTATGAAATCCATTTCTTAATCTATTTTGAAAAAAAAAACCTTTGTTTATGATTTAAGAAAAAACCCCTTTTTTAAAGTAATTTGAGCAAAATATAAATACGTCAGACATAAAGCAATATAAAATAAACCAGAGGCCTTATTACAACTTTAAAACCTGAAATAGTAACAAAATAATATGGAAAGTAGTTTACTAATGATTGCAATCATCATTCATGAAGTATGGCCTCCACCGAGTCATCCATGGCCCTAAGTCCTTGTCACTGAGCAATACCTACAGGGATTAAAAAGAAAGGGGGTGAGTTACAAGAACTCAGTGTGTAACCCACTTACCGTTGTCCACTGGCCAAAATCCATTAAACAATTATTTGGGCCTAAGCCCATTTACAATATCAATAATATAACAAAATATAACATGTATGTGAAATGCAATTCCCAAACCAAGCCTAATAATCCATCCGCTACACACCACCCGTACCAACCAACACACCTGTGGGGATCTTTAGTCAACCCACCCCGCCAACACACCAAAACGCAGGCAAATTGCCATTTATAAAATAATTCGCAGCCGGTGGCCATTTATAATCGCAGCATTTAGCCATTTATAATATCGTAATTTGTATGAAGCCACCGAATAACAGAATATCGTTGCATAGCCACTGATGATTGTGACAAAGTCACCAAAATATGTGGTAGAGCCACCAAATAGCTTCCTCCAATCATCAATATCCCAAACCCATGCAGAATTATGTGAATGCAACATTCATAGCAAATTATGATATTTACAATATAACAATTATAATTAATAACATCAGAGATTTATTACAAACAATTTGGCCCATTAACAGTTTGCAAAATCGGCCCATTATGCCATATATCAAATTCGGCCCATTTAGCCATATATCAAATTGGCCCATTAAGCAATATATCAAAATCGGCCCATTAAGGCAATCTATCAAATCGGCCCATTAAGGGTATTTTCGTAATTCGACCCATAAGGGTATTTTCGTAATTCGATAATTTTACCCACTAAGGGTAATTCAGTAATCTCACAATCTAGGGGTATTTTGGTAATTTAGCCTCCAAGGGTATTTTCATAATTTCGCAACCCCGGACTTAATTACTAATTTGGGACATAAAACTTGAAACTGTCCATCTGCGTCATACTGACTAAATTGACTATAACTTGGGTCAGGAAACTCGAAATCTAAATCCGTAAATTTTACTTGAAACTAAACTCATATATGTTCTTACTAAAAGTTTTCTATAATTTTTGTCTTAACCATTTAGTACAATTTATTCCTTAAAATTTCCCTTGTTACACTGTCCAATGATTCTGACCTCTCTTGCCTTAATTTCAAATATCTCACTGTACAATTTTCATATATTGCTCCCACTTGTTTCTAATGAAAATAGGCTCACTAGGAATCCATACATATAAATTATAACCCATAATTCACTTTGTACAATTTTATACGATTTTCCAAAACAGATCAGGGAACCACAAAGTTAATCAGAACCAGTCTCACTAAAATTAAGATATCTCAAAATATAAAATTCAGTTTCCTTCTCCGTTTCTTCCATATCAAAATAGACACAGTAAGATTTTATTCAATATCTTATTAGCTTTCTAATTTTCTTTATCCTATTTTTCATGATTTTTCAAAGTCACGTCACTGCCACTGACCAAAACTTTTTTATTACAAAAACATGGTTACCACTATGAACCTACGCGCGCCCGAGTGATCCCGGATGCCGATTTCCGGCTTTCTTTGGTATTTCAACCAAATCACAGAACATTCTTGCAAAATTTCAGAGAAGTGTGAGATTACACACCATTTCAAGCATGTATTCAGAAAGTACGGGATTACACACCTTATTCGGTATCTGTAACACGATATTCTCCACGGCACCTAAAGATACAATCGGTCAACAATTAGTCCAAAACCCAATTTACAACTTCACCCAATTATTGTGATTGATTAACAATCTATATCACTTACCAACAATCCGAGTATCTTATTACGAGAGACAGATGTTCGACTTTACCACTATTTTTGAAAAATCCACAAGTAGAGAGTATCGAGTGATTTCGTGCCTAACAACATAATCGATTATCCATGTAACATCCTAAATATTCGAGTATCATTATGTTGTTAAATGTTAGTTCGGTTTACTTGGAGTTAGAATAAAAATATTAGTTAAGTGTAATTTAGAGTAAAGAAATTAAGTGATCTGGAGACTTAAATTAATTAAGTACTAAAAGATGGCATAAGATGAGTTAATGGCATAGTGGTGATGGCGCCATAAGTTGGACATGAGGGAAGGAGTTCGAATCACCTAGCATGCAATTAGGAATTTTTATTTTTTTTTTTTGCTTTAGTCTATGCATGTGTCGGCAAGAAGATAAGGTTAGGATGAGTTGTATTGTTTTTATTTTGGTAAGAAGATTAAGGTTTTGGAAAGCTAAAGATAAGGGCTTGAATTGGGGGATTATGTTTCATCAACTTAAGGAAAAAGGAGGGGAAAAAGGCTTAAGTGTAGGAAGATGTTTTGGAAACTTCCTAATGGCCATTTGACCATTGTATTTGGATGGCATTAAGGCTAAGGGGGGTGGCCGATTTTGGTTGAGAGGATGGTAAGCTTGGATGTTAGGAAAACCCTTTTCATTTTGGTCATTTTTGGCTTAGGCTTAGTGTATTTTTCTTTTCATCTATTTTTCTCTCTAGCCGAATTTTACCAAATACCTTGAGGAAACTATAGCCATTTCTTCTACCATTCTCTCTTTTTGATCATTTGATCACTTCTTTGTCAACTATTCCTCCTAGTGCCGAAACCATCATCACACAAAGAAGGCTAATCTTTTTTCTTTTTCCTTCACAAAACCGAATGCACCTTTCTTCTAAACTAAGTTCTCTTTTCTTCTCCTTTCTTTCTCTCTTTCTCTCTTAAAACCGAACCATACCATTCTATTTCTCTATTCTTTATTTTCTTCTTCATTACAATTTTCTTCAATTTTTCTTCATCCATGGCCGAATGTTAATTTATTCTTGTGCCAAAAAAATTTCTTTCATTTTCTTTGATCACAACCGATTTTCTTTAATCATAACCGAATTCTTCTTGCTCAATTATCTTTCCAATTGTGGACATTAGTGAGATTTTGGAGGGTAGAAACTCAAGGTGATCTTGAGTATTTTTTTTTGAAACTTTGGAATTGATTTCAAGAATCAAGGTAAGGTGATTTTCTTTTAAGGATTCTTATTCATTTTATTAGTATAGTTAGTTATTAATCGATTTCGTTTTTAGGGTCATAATCGCTCGATCGTTCTCGAGGAACGAAGAAAATCGTGGTAAGCCAAATCTCAAATCTTACAAATCGTTAGTCATATTTCAATACTTATAAATCGGACTGATGATCTTATGTCTTTAGAGACATTCAAGATAGGGCAGAAAAGGGCAGTCCATAGTCTTCGAAAGAGGGGCGGTTTCGTTAATCCCCCTAATTATAAACGAAGGGCTATTTCGAGAATTCAGGATTTTCCACCAGGTTGCGGACCTTCAACCGAGGAGAATCAATTGTTCGAGGTTATTCGTACTCCTGAGCCTTTGTACGTTCGTGGATTCTCATCAGGAAACGAATCAACAATCGAGGAGAAACCAAAAATAGAAGTGGTTCAAAATCAAAAGGGTAAAGATTTAGATCGTTTACCGATAGTATTTTTTTAATAAATGAAAGTATTCTAATGGTTCGTATTACGTTTAGGTGTTGACGAGCGGGAAGGTTTAGTACTCACGATATCAAGGTGTGTAACTTCACACTTATCTCGGGTTAGATGTCATACCGTAGTATTGAGCAAAATCATAAAAAAATGAGAAAATCGGTACAATACGAAATAATTGGTATTTTGGTGAAATTACATGAAAACGGTTAAAATTGTGAAAATTACGAAAATGCCCTCGATGAGTAGATGGTAAAATGTATATTAAATGTCTCATGTGTAAATGGGCCAAAGATGTGTTAGATCGTAAAATGGGCCGATAAGTATGCTAGTTAGTAAAATGGGTCGAAATCTTTGATAGATAGTTAAATGGGCCGAAATCTCTGCTAGATCGATAAATGGGCCAAAATCTCTACTAGATCGATAAATGGGCTAAAATCTCTGTTAGATCGTTAAATGGGCCGAAAACCTTGACAAATTGTTAAATGGGCCGAACTCTTTGCTAGATCGTTAATTGGGCCTAAGATGCTAATTTGCTAAATGGGCTAAATGTTATTTTGTAATTTTTGGGCCTTAATAAAAACTTGAAATATTGACTCATATGTAAATTGGGCCTTTTTGATAAAATCATCATATGTACATAAACTATTTTGCATACATGTTGCATGGGTTGGGATTAACGATGAAGAGAAGAAAGGCCTGTTGCCAAAATCTAGTTTGGTGGCTCTGCCACAAAATAATTAAATGGCTCATTGCCTCTAGTTCGGTGGCTCTGCCACAAATATTTTAATGGCTCAATGCCTCTAGTTCGGTGACTTTGTCACAATCTAGTTCGGTGGCTCTGCCATAAATATAAAATGGCTAAATGCCTACGATTGGTGTGTTGGCGGGGTGGGTTGACTTGATCCCCACAGGTGTGATGGTTGGTACGGGTGGTGTGTAGCGGATGGAAATTAGGTTTGGGTGGGAAATTTCATTATTTGCATGCATCTCATTATTTATATTGTTAAACCTGTTGATGGGCTCAAGCCCAAAATAATGATTTGATGATCTGGCCCAGTGGATAAAGTAAGTAAGTTATACACTGAGTTCTTAGTAACTCACTCCCTCAAATTTTTCATCCCAGGTAATGGAAATTGGCGTGGACTTGGGCCGAGGATGACTTCGTGGAGGCCATACTGCAAACATGAGTTTAATAAATTTTGAACTTTTAATAAGTACTTTCTTTAATTTGCTATTTTGGGCATGATGTAATAAGGCCTCTATTAATATTTTATGGATTTACATGTGTGGATGGATTTAAATTATGTTTTAGATATTTAATATGGGCTTATATTTATCTTATAATGTTTTCTTAAAATACTTTGGGTTTTTCTAACATATGAAATTCCTTTATCTATTTTTAAATTTTAAATATTTTGAACTCTTATAAAAAAATTACTTTAAGGTTTTGATAATTAAATATTAAATGATGAGATTTTCAACTTATGTTTCTCAAACACATTAAACTTAAAATTATTTCTCTTGGTTTTTATTAAACTCTATGTTCAAAAAGGGTTTTGATATACCGTTTCACCTAAATTATTGAGATAGTTCGATCTATGTAACAAATCAAATCTCGTCTTAACGCATAGGCCGTGTTTGGGGTGTTACAAGCCAAACTTTCAATCCAATTAATACCATAACCGAATAGCGATATCGAATGGACTATGAAAAGACTCCTTACCTTAATCGATGATAATCCCGATTCCCACCAATTGGCTTATGACTACGAATGAATCGACAAGGATTTGGTATTAGGCCACCCACTAGAACTCTACGAAAAAGAGTTGATCAAATATGAGAGTGATGGAGAGAGTGATATTTCCATAAGAAACAAAGTGGAATAACCGTAAAGTGATGAACATACATATTCGGTTAGAAAGAGAAGAAATGAAAGGATTAGAAATGAAGCCCTTACCCGATTCAACCAAGGAGAGATGTCCAACACACAAAAAATGGGGAAGATAGAAGATGATAGAAATTCGGCTATTGAAGATAAAATAACAAAGAAGATTTGTTCATATGGTAATGTCGATTTAGGAAAATGGAAGAAAGATTAGAGGAATGGTTAAAAGAAAAGATAGAAGGTTGGATGGATGATAGGTTGTTCGGCTATCCAAGAAAGATGAAAAAGGATGAAGGTTTTGACCAAACAAAAGAGGAGGAAATTGCACAATTGTGCTAGTAGGTTTCGGCAAAGAAAATAGCAAATTGGGAGAAGATGACACAAAAGTTGCAATAGGATTTTTGACCAAAACAAACACTTAGTCTCACTAAAGCACCAAGCAAAAATTTGGCTATCACCTTTTAGCCCCAAAACCATCCAAATTCATGCCCTTAATGGTCAAAAGTTTGGCCACCCAAACTTTCCAAAATAATCTCCATGAAATAGGCCACATGTTCCCCTTACTTTCCCTTTTTTTATAGATTCCTTTACCCAACCTCAACCTTTCCTTATTTCCTTTAGCCACCTTACCAAAAATAAAGAAGTCCACCTTGCCATATATACACCTTGTCCGACACTTAGGGAAGGAATGCAAAAATAATAGTCAAAATTTGCACACAATGGGATTTGAACCTCTTCCCTCAAAGCCTTTCATGTGGCGCCATTTCCCCTTTGCCATATATTCTCACTTATGCTAGCAATTTACTCACTTATTTCCATAAGCTTTGATGCCTCTTACTATCTCTCCTTAATAGGCTTAAACACAAAATTTCACTAAGGCCCAACTTGAACCCGGAACTTCATAGAAACCTTGTAACCTTCCAAATTCACTTAAGTAATAAGTCCAATTTGCAAAAATGCCATTCTCATATTCTCAATTATTTTAAACATTCCTACGCCCAAGGCCCATTCGGCCCAATCCTACTAGGCCCAATTTCGGGATGTTACAAAAATTAATTTATTTTAGGGTCTATGTAAGCATTAATATTCTACTTTAATTACTTTTATCCCTTATAAAATTTATATTTAGGGTTTAGCCACTATAAGAAAATAGACTTTATATATATATATATATAGTAGTTTAAATTATTTAATTTCTTATATATATATATATATATATATATAAAATTATAATTATAGTTTAAATTATTTTAGAGACAATAGATAAGCTTTATATATCTTAAAATTAAAAAATTGGTAACCCATGCATCTCAGAGAAAACAAAATTAATTAGTAAATTGAAAATGTTATTTAAATTTCCTAAAATATTGAAAGAAAATATAATATTCAAAATTTATCTAAAAAATTTAGGGTTTAAGGTTATAATTAAGGGTTTAATGGTTTGTATGGGCTAACTAGGGTTTCGAGTTCAGTATTTCAAGATTTAGTGTTCAGAGTTTATGGTTTACGGTTAGTCTTAGGACTAGGGTTATGGTTTGAGTTTATGAGTTCATGGGTTTGTGGGTGTATGGTTTAAGGTTTACGGATTTAGGGTTTAGGGTTTATCAAATGAAGACAGAATATCAAATATGATTTAATCATTAAAAAATTATAAAAATATATGCTATAAAAATGGTGAGATTGCATTTTTACTTACAAATTAATTTTATTTTGCTATTTGAAACTGACTTAATTATGAAAAGTTACAAATTGATAACTAAACTATTTAAAAGTTTTGCTTTATCGAAACCCCTAAACCCTAACTATTTATATTAATTAAAATACAATTATTTTTAATTGAATATTTATATTCTTCAAAAAATAATGACATGTAGAAAAAATTGAAAGTAAAAACATAGAAAAATATATGTTAAAAATTAAAAATTAAAATACTATTATTTAAAATAAATTTAACTTTAAGGTTAAAATGTTATGTAAGTTTAACTTTAAGGTTTGGTGTTAGATTATGTAGTTATGATAAGCGTTTAGGGTTTTAGAGTTTAATGATTTAAGGTTTAAGATTTATGATTTTAGGGGTTACGGGTTTGAGGTTTAGGGTTTGTATTTAGGACTTAGGATTTTAGGGTTTAAGGCTTTGATAAAAACGTTAAGGATTAATCTTATATTTTTAGAATATAAATCAAAGTAAGATAAATATAAATTATTGTTTTAAAAATATATATCAAAATGGGTTAAATCCCAAAAGTATACATGAACAATGGTTTAGTGTGCAATTGTATACATGAACTTTAATTTGATCCAGATCTTGTAAAATATTAACACAATTGTTGATATAATTAACATTATTTTTATTTATATATTGCATACATAAAATTTATATTTATTCAATATAAAAATATATTGATGTATTTATATTTTAAAATAATGTGTATGATTAAATCAAAATTCAAGTTTCAACTATACATTTAAACCACAATTAGAATTTCACATCTAGAATTACACATTAAACCAAATTTCATATATAATTACGAGATGTATCTATATCAAAATTTAGGTGTATATATATAATTAAATGTCATTTATATAAAATCTAAATAACTAATGCAGACCATACTTAAAAGAATAATATTGATGTAAAAAGAAAGAAAAAGAAATTTCTAAAAGAGTTGATAATGATAATTAAATTTTAAAATTTAATAATAAAATTTAAAATTTAAAAACTTAAAACTTAAAAATTTAATATTTAATATTTTAGTTAAAAGTTTAATTCTCAAAATATAATAAAATAAAAATTTAAAAAAATGATAATCTCAATACAAATATTTTAAAAGAAAAATATAAAAAAATATATATAGGTTAAAAATAAAAAAATGTATAATAGTGACATTTTTCTAAAAAACACCACAAACAATAAAACTATAATGGCGTTTTATTAAGAAATGCTGCAAAATATGTTACAAAAATAGGTGTCTTTTTTTCTCTGCTAACTAAATTCACTCTCTATAACCCTAATTTTTATTTTCCAAACCCTAAATTTCTTAAAGTCCCTCAAATTTCCCTATATCGATTTCCCAAAATCCCCAAATCGGTTTCCTCCACCGATCTTCGTCCATATGTTAGCACTGATTTTCGCCCTTCATTTCAATCCAGTTTTCCTCGTAAGTCACTATGCAGTTTGGACTTTAATGGCAATGGTGCTAACGATGGAAACAAACGTGTATGAAAAGAAGAAGAAAGGGATTCTGTCGACAATGAGAGACACGGCAAGATCGTCGTGATGCTCTGAGGTCCAAGTTTGACGGCGATGAAAGAGGAAAGATACGAGTGACGTTGATATTTCCCAAGGTTTTGGTGTTGCGATTGCTGTCAATGCTAACATTTTTGTGCATTGTTGCTTCATTGAAGCTTTAAATTTCTAATAAGTTGAACCTTTTAGCGTTTCTGGGTTACGCCATTTTGTCACCTATGTCGCATGCTTGTAACCTACTTAGCGTTTGATGCCCGGCCGCATAGATGGTATATATGATCGGTTTGTGGATACCCTTGCTATTCATGGATTTTTCTTTCGTGCAAGGTTTCGCTTTTTCTTTTCCTATTCATTCTATTCACGGCCTTTTCCCCAATACCTTTGTTTTAATGTTTCATCACTACGCTTCTTTTTAACAAAGCGAGAATCGGGTACCGTGAATGAGGTATTAAATGGATAGCAGATCAAAGTATGCTCTACCTTTGATAGCTAGTAAGTCAAAGGAATAGATCTTTCGCAAGTTTTGCAATATATCTGGTTTTAGTTTCATTTTATTTTATCTTTATTTAGAAATTTTGTATACATTTTGATACTGCAATTGTGGCCGCTTTTTGTCCCCATCCATGACCCTTCAAGAAAAGCATTTATTGGAATACAAAATATGGGAACAATTTTTACAAGACAGGTTGAGGCAGATTGTATTGGTAGCCAGGTTCCTATAAAGTTCATGCATCTGGAAGGATTGTATGAGTTGTGTCGTAACCATTTTTTGGAAAAGAACAAAAAAGGGGTTCGACTTTGGTTTTGAAAATAAGAATAAAACGGGAGTCGCCACCGATCTTTATTTGGTCTGATCGGATCACCTTTATTTTAATAAAATGTTTTGTTTTACTAAAACAGTGTTTTTGGTCTGCGAAGTTTTGAAAATCGGGTTTGGGAGTCGGTTATGAAACACCCAAACCCGACCCACGAGCCTTGACCGGATCTGGTATGTTCCCCGGCGTAAACCGTTTCAAATTCTTTTGTTACTTAGAAAAAACTTGTGTGATTTGGAAGAAAGATCGTTTTGGGTTGGGCTTGAGTTGAAAACGAGTTTAATTCATTGTTAAAAATCCTTTACTTTAGGTGACAAAACATTTGGGCTTTATTTTTAAAAAAATTGATTTACTTAATCTTTTAATAAAATGAGGTTTGTAAGCTTAATAAATAAAAATAGAATAAAATATTCCTACTAAGGCCTTATTACATCAAATAATTCCCAAAATTTAAATAAATCATAAATACTTAAAGTAAAATAGTCCAAATAAAAGAACTCTAAACTTCACATGGCCTCCACTAAGCATATGCCGAACCCGGTCCATCACTGATCGTCACCTGAAACATGTTCCCACAACGGGGTGAGTCAAACAGACTCAATGTGTACACAAACACTAAGTCTTAACAAATTCAGGCATAACAAATCATATTCATACGCATCATAATTTCACATTTAATGATTCAAGATAATGATGCAACCCAAACCCAAACCTAGATGCCATCCGCTACACTCCACCCGTACCATCCTGCACACTGTGGGGACTACTAAGTCAACCCTCCATCCGCTACACACCATCGAAGGCGTCATTGCAATGACGTGCTCATCGCCTATATAAAATTCGTGGCATAGCCACTCGATAATTGTGTCATGAGACACCACATTCAGATAATGTAACCGGTTACCACATTCGGATAATGTGACCAAGTCACCACATTCGATAATGTGACCAAGTCACCACATTCGGATAGTGAGACCAAGTCATCACATTCACTTCCCCTTTCTCAAATAACCCGAATGCCCCATATTATTCATATCATGCATATCATACTTAAATTCACATTCATGTCAATATTCACATGTTAAGTATAACATATTTCGTAATCCTAGTAGGAGTAGGAAAACGTACCTAAGTACTTTGTACCATAACATGGTACTTTAGCCACATTCTTACACTTTCATATTAACACATATATCAAGTTAAAGCCATAAATCTATTAAGATTAGGGTGGGGTACACACGGTACCTTAGCCATATTCTTACAATTTCATATTAACACATTTAATTTAAAACATAGCCATGAACATATTAAAACTTAGAGTAGGGTACACACCTGATTCGCTTAACAATTTCACTTGAAATCCCGAAATCCGATCTACTACCTTAGATTTTTAATGCCTACATTCAGCCAACATGGTAATATTTAGCAAAGGCCTATTCGGCCATAAAACCAAATCCTAGTAGGATTTGTGTACTTACCTTAATGCCGATTGAATAAAAAAATCAAATCCCGAAAACTTGTATTCTTCCCCCTTTGAAATCGGCTACTCACTAGATCTCTTGAATCGGTTAGTTTTCAGCTTAAAACACATAATAATAGATCTACTACAAAAATAGGGTCTTGGCTGAATATTCATAGTCACTTACCTTAAGGATCTTAAATCCCAAAATTCACCGAATAACTAGGGAACACGCTGCCTATGGTATACCTTCGGAAAAGAACTTCTCCTTCCATGATTCAAATTAAGATTAATAATCGAAATTAGTCCCTAAATTTCAATAAGTCTAAAATATAAAAGAATGGAAACTACACTTGGATCTTACCCTTATTTGAAGGAATCGATTGCACCTTCACTTCAACCTTCGAGATTCGGCTATGGCTAAATGATGCTCTCACAACTTTCGCTTTTGGAGGATTAGAAAGAAAAGAGAAGGAAGAATAAAAGCGTAAGAATTTCGACAGAGAGAGAGAATCGCTTAAGAAATTCGCAAAGGAAGAGTGAATGAATGAATGAATGGCCTTCTTTCCTTTTATAGCCGAAATTACTAGGCTAGAGTCCCTACTTGGCCACCACTCTTCCTATGTGATAATTATCACTTTATCAAAAGAATTAATCCAACAATTATCTCCTAATTAGCCGAAATTCTAAAGGAAATAAAACTCCTCTTTTAAGAGCCCACATGACGTCCACCTCTCTGCTCTTTGTAGCAAAATAAAACTTCTTTTATTTGCTTCCTAAGTGACTCGATCCCTGGCCCAAATACACTTGCATGTGGCGCCATTTCCAGAGGTTCTAAGTGGCATCTTCAGGCCACTTTTCCAAGCCTGTTTGTGTGTCAAATTTCACATACTTTTTCTCTTAAGGCCACCTTGCCTTAATTTCCTCTTTTAAACTTTAAAACTCGACATTTCTAAGTCATTTCTAAGTTTCCAAAAATTTTCGTTTGGCTCTTTAAACTTGACATTTCCTTACATTTCCAAGTTTCCAAATGTTTACTTTCCTCTTTGAATCATTTCTAAATCATTTTCCTAGTTTCCATAAATGTTCACTTTCCTCTTTTTAGCATTTCCAAAATGTTCACTTTCCTCTTTTAACTTAACATTTCCAAGTTTCCAAAATGTTCACTTTCCTCTTTTTGAAACTTAACATTTCTAAATCATTTCTTACATTTCCAGGACATTTCCCTACATTTCCTTACATTTCCCTACATTTCCTTACATTTCCATACATTTCCATACATTTCCATACATTTCCATGGTTCTAAAAATGCACACCACATATCACAGTAAACATGCTGTTAAGCAAAGATGCACACAATGGGATTCGAACCTCTTCCCTCAAAGTACTTCACTTGTTGTGATAACCCTTGCACCTTAGGTGGCGTCCCTTGCCACTTTTCCACATCACTTCTTGTTTTTAACTTAAAAACCAATAATTGTCCAAAGCTTTCTTTTCCATCCTAGGATTTTAAAAACCCTTAATTCACTTCCAAACACTGCCAAAACCTACTACTCATGAATTATGCGCAAACGCATAACCCCTAATCTAGGATGTTACGCTTCTACCTTCCTTAAAAGTAATTTCGTCCTCGAAATTACTTACTAACAAATCGTACAATCCTTCTCACCGCACTTATGCTTACGCAAGACTCGATCTTAATAGAACCATCATACTTTCCGGCACAATCTCTAAGTTCACGTCCTCGAACTCATTTCTAACGTCATGATTTAATCGATTAAGAAGTTTTATGTATTAAAAATTTTTGTTTCACCGATTAACCGCAAAGAAGTTTTATGGAAAGAATTTTTAGAAGTGGTTCTTTCGTATTCATACATGCACACGCCTTTACATTCATACATCCATCAATCAATTATGAACTTTCGCTCATTCGAGAAATGTTGTAGTTTTCATTGTTGTTATTTTTCCACTACCGGGGTATTTTCGTAATTTATCCTACTGAGGGTATTTTTCGCAATTTATAGAAACAAGGTTCCTTGGTGTTTTTGTCAATGAGGTATCTTGGAAATTTTGCATTCCGGGGTATTTTGGAAAATTTTAAAATTGAGGTATTTTGGTAATTAACTCGGTGAATTTGTAAATCTTAATAAATCACGGATATTTTGGAATTTACAAAACTTGAGGGTTGTTTTGAGAATTTGTTTTCCAAATCAGTGTTGTTGCAAAATTTTTGAAGATCGGGGGTCGTTCTGGTAATTTTGTAACCTAGGGGTATTTCAGTAATTTGTAGGGTAGGGGTAATTTCGTAATAATTTTTTTAAAATCAGGGTATTTTGTCATTTTGCAAATTAGGGATTTTGAACATTTTATAAAGTAATGAAATTTTGATAGGAACTGTGGGTATTTTGAAATTTTCATAAACCAAGGGCATTTTGTAATTTTACCATTAGGGGTATTTTGTAATTTTATAAATCTGAAATATTTCAAGAAAATTTTATAAAATAATCTTTTCAAATCAAGAAAATAATTTAGAAATTTTAAAACTAGGGTTCCGTAAAATACTGGCTAGTCCCTTTCGGGTTTTAGTTAGGGTTTAGCAGTGTATAAGTCCTCTTGGTTAGAGTGAACCATAGCTACGCACTGTAGGATTCGAGTGGAGAGGAGGTGAGTCACACGGACTGCTTAAATACCAAGCTCCCACCAAACCAATCCTGACATGCGTACCATGGTTGCCACACCCTAATTCGGCGACTTAATCATGGGTTTGTTTAGTTAGGCATTTAAGTCTTATGTAATTGTTGGGGTAACTAGTCCTAGGGCTCAAGTACTTATCATACTAATCTATGTTGCCATAAAAGCCCATGCATTTCACATATTCAAATCACTTTAGAAGTCAGAAGTACTTACCTGGTGGACTGCGGGTCGGAGACTTAGTGGGCCATGCTAGAAAAACCTGAAAATTTTTCAGAAAATTCCTTTTTGGGCTTACTTTGGAAAACATTTTGGGCCTTCAACCCAAGGCCGAGAGTTTAAAATTGGGCTCTGATACCAAATTGAAACACCCCAAACCTGACCCACGAGCCTTGACCGGATCTGGTATGTTCCCGGTGTAAACCGTTTCAAATTCTTTTGTTACTTAGGAAAAACTTGTGTGATTTGGAAGAAAGATCGTTTTGGGTTGGGCTTGAGTTGAAAACGAGTTTAATTCATTGTTAAAAATCCTTTACTTTAGGTGACAAAACATTTGGGCTTTATTTTTAAAAAAAATGATTTACTTAATCTTTTAATAAAATGAGGTTTGTAAGCTTAACAAATAAAAACAGAATAAAATATTCCTATTAAGGCCTTATTACATCAAATAATTCCCAAAATTTAAATAAATCATAAATACTTAAAGTAAAATAGTCCAAATAAAAGAAATATGAACTTCACATGGCCTCCACTAAGCATCTGCCGAACCCGGTCCATCACTGATCGTCACCTGAAACATGTTCCCACAACGGGGTGAGTCAAACAGACTCAATGTGTACACAAACACTAAGTCTTAACAAATTCAGGCATAACAAATCATATTCATACGTATCATAATTTCACATTTAATGATTCAAGATAATGATGCAACCCAAACCCAAACCTAGATGCCATCCGCTACACTCCACCCGTACCATCCTGCACACCGTGGGGACTACTAAGTCAACCCTCCATCCGCTACACACCATCGAAGGTAGTCATTGCAATGACGTGCTCATCGCCTATATAAAATTTGTGGCATAGACACGATAATTGTGTCATGAGACACCACATTCAGATAATGTAATCAAAGTTACCACATTCGGATAATGTGACCAAGTCACCACATTCGATAATGTGACCAAGTCACCACATTCGGATAGTGA
The DNA here is from genome assembly GCA_025506655.1 of Gossypium rotundifolium. Classification (NCBI taxonomy): domain Eukaryota; kingdom Viridiplantae; phylum Streptophyta; class Magnoliopsida; order Malvales; family Malvaceae; genus Gossypium; species Gossypium rotundifolium. Next base: position 37,710,574 of record CP106734.1, read on the forward strand.
GACCAAGTCATCACATTCACTTCCCTTTCTCAAATAACCCGAATGCCCCATATTATTCATATCATGCATATCATACTTAAATTCACATTCATGTCACTTTTCACATGTTAAGTATAACATATTTCGTAATCCTAGTAGGAGTAGGAAAACGTGCACAGTACTTTGTACCATAACATGGTACTTTAGCCACATTCTTACACTTTCATATTAACACATATATCAAGTTAAAGCCATAAATCTATTAAGATTAGTGTGGGGTACACACGGTACTTTAGCCATATTCTTACACTTTCATATTAACACATTTAATTTAAAACATAGCCATGAACATATTAAAACTTAGAGTAGGGTACACACCTGATCCGCATAACAATTTCACTTGAAATCCCGAAATCCAATCTACTACCTTAGATTTTTAATGCCTACATTCGGCCAACATGGTAATATTTAGCAAAGGCCTATTCGGCCATAAAACCAAATCCTAGTAGGATTTGTGTACTTACCTTAATGCCGATTGAATAAAAAAAATCAAATCCCAGAAACTTGTATTCTTCCCCCTTTGAAATCGGCTACTCACTAGATCCCTTGAATCGATTAGTTTTCAGCTTAAAACACATAATAATAGATCTACTACAAAAATAGGGTCTTGGCCGAATATTCATAGTCACTTACCTTAAGGATCTTAAATCCCAAAATTCACCGAATAACTAGGGAACACGCGGCCTATGGTGTACCTTTGGGAAAAGAACTTCTCCTTCCATGATTCGGCCAAGATTAATAATCGAAATTAGTCCCTAAATTTTGATAAGTCTAAAATATAAAAGAATGGAAACTAAACTTGGATCTTACCCTTATTTGAAGGAATCGATTGCACCTTCACTTCAACCTTCGTAGATTCGCTATGGCTAAATGATGCTCTCACAACTTTCGGCTTTTGGAGGATTAGAAAGAAAAGAGAAGGAAGAATAAAATCAGAGGAATTTCGAGAGAGAGGAGAATCTGCTTAAGAAATTCGCAAAGGAAGAGTGAATGAATGAATGAATGGCCTTCTTTCCCTTTTATAGCCGAAATTACTAGGCTAGAGTCCCTACTTGGCCACCACTCTTCCTATGTGATAATTATCACTTTATCAAAAGAATTAATCCAACAATTATCTCCTAATTAGCGAAATTCTAAAGGAAATAAAACTCCTCTTTTAAGAGCCCACATGCCGTCCACCTCTCTGCTCTTTGTAGCAAAATAAAACTTCTTTTATTTGCTTCCTAAGTGACTTGATCCTTGGCCCAAATACACTTGCATGTGGCGCCATTTCTAGAGGCTCTAAGTGGCATCTTCAGGCCACTTTTCCAAGCCTGTTTGTGTGTCAAATTTCACATACTTTTTCTCTTAAGGTCACCTTGCCTTAATTTCCTCTTTTAAACTTTAAAACTCGACATTTCTAAGTCATTTCTAAGTTTCCAAAAATTTTTGTTTGGCTCTTTAAACTTGACATTTCCTTACATTTCCAAGTCTCCCGAAATGTTTACTTTCCTCTTTTGAATCATTTCTAAATCATTTTCCTAGTTTCCATAAATGTTCACTTTCCTCTTTTTAGCATTTCCAGAATGTTCACTTTTCTCTTTTAACTTAACATTTCCAAGTTTCCAAAATGTTCACTGTCCTCTTTTTGAAACTTAACATTTCTAAATCATTTCTTACATTTCCAGGACTGTAACACCCTGAATTAGGGGTTATTTATAATTTAAATAAATTCCATGTGGGCTTCAAGAAATAAATAGATATGATTTTATTTGGCATAATTTAGGGTCTAAAAATAACCCCGATTTAGGTCAAAATTTGAAACTTAAAAATATTTTTTTTGGGTTTAAAAGGAAGGAAGCTGGGGGATAGGGGTTAAAATAAAATTTAGGAGGAACATGGCAGAAGAATGGGCTTGGTACAAGTGGCGTGGAGCGCCTAAGAGGTTGCTAGGGGCCTTGGGTTCGATCCGCAGAAGCAGCAAGGAGAATTGTTTTTGGGCGCTAAAGGAAGGGCCCAGGTAAGAAAGGTTTTAAATAAATTTTGAGTAAGGAACGGACAAGGAAGTCAGGTTGGCGGAGTGGCTGAGGCGCTACTTAAGAGGGGCTTTGGCAAAGGGACATGGGTTCTGTGACACCCCTTACCCGAAACCTTTGCCGGAGTCGAGTATGTGGCATTACTAGACTTGACTACTAATTTGGGGCATAAAAATTTAAAGCTGTCCAACTGCATCATGCTGACTAAATTGACCATAACTCGAGTTACAAAACTCAAAATTTAGATCCGTAAATTTTCCTTGAAACTAGACTCATATAACTTTTTACCATAATTTTTCCAGAATTTTTCATGTGGCCAATTAGTACAGTTTATTCATCAAAGTTACCCTTATTTCACTGTTTAATAATTCTGACCTATCTATACAAAAATTCAGTTATCTCATTGTACAAAATTTCAATAATGTTCTTGTTTATTCCAATAAAAATATACTCATTAAGGATTCTAAACATATAAACTATGATCCATAATTATTTTTGTACAATTTTAACAATTTTTCCAAGACAGAACAGGGACTCACGAATTCATTCAGGACAAGTCTCACTAAAACTTAAATATCTTATAATATATAATTCCTTTGCCTAACTTGTTTCTTTCATATCAAAATAGACACAATAAAATTTAATTCTATGTCTTATTCACTTTCTAAATCAATTTCTCCTATTTTTGGTGATTTTTCAAAATCACATCACTGCTGCAACTAAAACTGTTTCATAACAAAAATATGATTAACTAGTTTATAACTTCCTTACTCAATTTATTTAAACTCTATACCTTAGCCATACATATATATATATATATATATATATATATATATATACCAGAAACAAATCCCATATATAATTTAGGCCATGATCAAATTTAAAACATCCATTTACATACAAGCAAGTTATAAAATTCAAACATAGAAACGATACCTAACTAAAGGAAATAGCCATTTTCGAATGGCTTATTTATACAATTCAAATTATCATTCAAGCATTAAAATAGCCTATACATGCCTTATGTTTTTACGTCCAAACTTTAAAAGTACCAATATGAGTCGATAGTGTGGTTGACTTTGCTGACGATTTCCGAGCCCGTAGCGAGACCAAAATCTATAAAATGTAACATTGAACCACACGAATAAGCTTACTAGCTTAGTAAGTCTCAAGCAAATAATAATGTAACACTCAAACCCTTAAACATTTTATTCTTTAAACTTATGACATTGAATATAAATATTTCCATAAATGAATTTATGCGGGGCGAATACTAACAGTTCATTAACCCAAGCATTTACACTTCATTACCATAATTACAGAACTCATCGAACCATAGTATAAACATATATTACATGAATCACATGCTCCAAGTCACATAGGTACAACATTCATATCAACTATATTATCACATTCACAGTCTTTTCACTCTTAGCATTTCTACTTGTAACCGAACCTCCCAAAATAGTACATTTAAGCTCAAATTCTATCTTATACCATTCATACACATCGATCAATAAGCTCAATCACACATAACACCGTTCTTAACATAATATTTCAACCCAAGTAACATTAATCACAACTTACCTTATTTCTGATTGATTCAATGAGACTTAAGCTTACCTGAGTTAAAGATATAGTCTATCATTGCCGAACTCCAATACCTCATTTAACTTAACATTTATCACTATTTTGCCTTTAACAAATAAATTACCATTTCGGCATAAGGTTCAAATGGAAAATATCAACTTTCAACCATCTACTCATTACATATGCATATCATTCAATAAGGCCACATAAATGAATATATATACACTTGTCCATTCAACATTTCATATATCCAAGTATTCAATATCAATGTAATAACAATATGACCACATAACCAAAAGTCCGAATATATATATATGGTCTTTAGTCACATTCTTGCCCAACGAAATTCACATATATGCTTATCTATTTGATCGAACATGGGAACTCAATTAATTAACTCATAGGCACTTACTTGTATGGTTGAATATAAATAACTTGTATCATCAACTTACTTACTCAATAAACACCTCATGTAGTCTCATAAACCACAAGTTGATATTTCATCACTGGTATAAAACCTGCTAGACCAAAGGTCCGAAATTTAAACACCGCAGACGAAGCACGCTAGGCATTAAAGCCCAAAATAAATCACCGAAGACGAAGCACGCTAGGCATTAAAGCCCAAATAAATCACCACGCGAAGCACGCTATGCATTAAAGCTCGATATGTAACACCAAGACAAGGCACGCTAGGCATCAAAGCTCGATAATAACACCGAAGACGAGGCTCGCTAGGCTCAAAGCCCGAGTAATAACACCAAAGACGAGGCACGCTAGGCATTAAAGCCGAAATAAATCACCGCACGAAGCACGCTAGGCATTAAAGCTCGATATGTAACACCAAGACAAGGCACGCTAGGCATCAAAGCCCGATAATAACACCCAAGACGAGGCACTGCTAGGCTCAAAGCCCGAGTAATAACACCAAAGACGAGGCACTGCTAGGCTCAAAGCCCGATTATCAACCCAATCAACATACTCATACACATTACTTAATGCTAAAATCACATCCATCTCAGATACTTTATTTTACAATTTCATGTTAAACCGAACATAATTATTCACATCACATTCAACAAACAAATTCACTAGAATTTCATACCCCACATTCGGCCTACCTCTATTTTCTTGCCTTCAATACCAATTTTATCATATACTACTTTCGTAAATAATTTCTCGACATAAATTTGCTTAAGGACTTACCTCGGTTGTCGTTAGACCGTGTAAATCGACTATTCGAGAACCTTTGTCTTTCCCCGATCTAATTCCGTTTTTCTTTGTTCTTGATCTAAACACATTAAAATTTAGCTCATTCAAGCACATTTCATCTCAATTTGGTCCAAAAACACTTAAATAACAAATTACCATTTTGCCCCTAATGTTTTCCATTTTACAAATTGGTCCTATTTACACAAAACACAAAATATGCAAGATCTCCCAACACCATAGCTTGGCGAACCTTCCACATAGCCATATGAATCCTTGCATTTCATTTATTTTGCATTTTAAGTCTCTCACAAATTTATTTTCTCAATTTAGCCCTATTTACTCAAAATCACCAAAAACTTCAATACAAAACTTGTAAATCTTTAACATATTTTTAATCTAAAACCATCAAATATCAAAACCATCCAAGCATGTTAATGGTCAATCCTATATACATAATATTTTCAAAAATTTAGGCATGGGTCGGGTAATATACGAAGCAACGATCTCAAAAACGTAAAAATTATCAAAAACTAAAAACCGACCATACCTTAATCAAGCTCTCTAAGTTGCCGAAACTCAAAGCTCTACAATGGTGTTTTATTTTCTTACATTCGGCTATGAGAGGAGGAAGGTGATGATGGCTTTATTTTATGTTTTGTTTAATATATACACTAACTTTATTTCTTTATAAAATAATAACATAACCTTATATATATAAAAAAAATAATTAAACTAACATATATATATATTAACTTGGCCCATTGCCGTCCATCACTATGGTCAATGGGCTAATTGCCCTTTAGGACACCCACTTAAAAAGCCACAAGCAAATTAGTACATTACACCTTAGCATGCAACTTTTACGCTTTTAGCGATTAAATCCTTTTATCAAATTAAGCACTTAAAAGGTAAAATTTTTCTCTGAAACTTTCACACATTTTAATTCACACATAATAAGCACAAAATAAAATATTAAAATATTTCTCGACTTCGGATTCGTGGTCCCGAAACCACCATTCCGATTAGGGTCAAATTCGATTCATTACGTGTTCGAGTCAAGACGAGCGCAAAGGGATTTTATTTTTGGGCTTGGTAAAAAAATGGAAAAGGGCTCTGTAAGGTTTATAATTAAAAGGTGGGGCTTTATGTCATGAAAGTCCGAGAGGAAGAGTGGTAAGGCGTGAAGGAAAGGGGGGCCTCTTTGCTCAGTCACAGTGTTCAAACATGTGCCTTGCACCTTGATTTTATTTTTTTTCTTCCCCGCTTCGGCGTGAAGAGAGCGAATTGGCAGATTTAGGAATCTTAAATTGATAAGAGATAAGGCATATTTTTTGCTCATAACCACTGGAAGAGGGGAATTTTAGTGTTTTATTTGCTATTAAATTGTTGAGGGATTAGGAGATTAAAGTTAGATTTATTTTGTGATAATTCAAGGCTGAAAATTATCACAAAATAAAGAGAATTTGGCCAAGATTGGGACTCCTTAGGGCTGTCCATAATTGTTTTTTTTTTTTACAAAGAAGAAGGGCTAAAAGTTCTTCAATTTTTCTTCTTTTTCTCACTTGTTGTCTTCTAATTTCCTCTCGCTTATATTGCTAAAATTTCAGCTTCTTTTCTTCTTCTTTTACAAGTCAAATCCTCCTTGAACCCCTACTTCTTTTCTTTCTCCTTCTTCTTCCTCCATTAGCCAAACCCCTATCACCTTGTCATTGAAACTCCCTTATACAACAGCCAAAATTATTCAAAATTCAGCTTCTCTTCTCTTGTACAAGCTTTAATATACCCCTCTTTAATAGGAAAATTCCAGCCCTTTTCTACTTAGGATTAGCCGATTTTCTCTTAAGTGAGTCATTGTTAGGTTCTTTTCTTTTCATTGAAAATTGTCAAACCCCTCACAAGCCCAAGTGGTGCTGATTTGTGGAGTTTAAGGGTGAAACAATCATTAAGGGAAGCTTTCGGGAATTATTTTCCAAGGAAAGTTAGGGACTAATTAAGACTTCGGGATTTATTCTCCTAAGGTAAGTGGTGGTAAGCAATATTTGGTAAGATTCGTTGTTTAAATTTATGGCTTGGAGGATTAACCGTGTGACCGGATTAAGTGTGTTGATGGAGGCAAGTTCCAGTCAAGGAAGGCAAGGGAAAGTCCCTGTTCCGAAGTTCAAAAAGAGATCAGTCTCGGCGGTTCGAGATTGGCCTCTGGGTGTGGGCCAGCGTCAGAACGGCAGATTAGGCAGATAGCCGTAGTCTCGGTTAGCGATAGCGTTGGGATCGAGAGTGTAGAACTGCAAGTAATTAGGTGCGTAATTATCGCACTGTTTCTCCTGTTTTGTGTATTGATATATATGTACATATACTTGGTGTATGATGTGTGATAGCCGACAATAAAGGCTAAAATGGTGGATACCCACGTTTGGAGTATTCGGTTAACAGGTCAGTAATATGTGATATTAAATTATTTATGGTGCCTGTGTGATATGATAATGAGCATGTGATGTATATTCATTCTACATGTTGATTTGATAAGATACATTAACATATATGCTTGGGGCTTGGATTTGATCAAGGAAGGATGGGTGTACATATTTATGTACGTGGTCTAATGTTAGCCTCGTGCTACATTAGCGCTTGATGATTAGCTGTGTGCTTCATCAAGGGAGATGTTGGCTAGGTGCCCATCTCGGCGGTTGAGGGCTGTGTGCATCACCGTAGTCGGATTAATGTGAGGATCACTGATGTGATCGGTGGCTCAGCCACGGCCTTGTGCAGCAGGTCTGCCGAGGTAAGATATGTGGGATCACTCGGTTGTGATCGGTGGATTAGCCACGGCCTTGAGCAGGGAGTCTGCTAAGGTTGGTGTAACGGATGGACCTAGGTTGGGTTGGGTTTCGTAATTGCATATTTAATTGTATGATCTGTGTGGATATGGGCCAAGCCCATGTGTGGAGGCATGTGTGATGATTATGCACTGAGTCTGTGGACTCACCCAATTTTTCTCAACCATTTCAGGTGATGCGTAAACCTTGGACCGGGTTGGAGTGGATACAAGGTGGCCCATGCAGAAAGAAGATATTTTAATTATTTTAAGCATTTTTTTATTAAGTATTTTGGTTAAATAACGGTTGTAATAAGGGCCTTATTATTATTTTTGGTATTATTTAAATTGTGGTTAGATTAAAACTAAATTACTATATAAAGATGATTTTATTTTATTTTAGCAATCTATTTATTCAAGATATATATATATTTATATACTAAAGTTTTAATATGGGCATTTTAAAATAACAAAGTTTTACTTATAATTTTAAACGGACATGGTTTTCAAAAGTCTACCAAATTTCCATGTTTTATCCTAAAGTTAAAAAGATTTTTAACCGTCTTTCCGCAGTAACATAACTAGATCCGGTCAGGGCTCGTGGGCCGGGTTTGGGGGTGTTACAAGGACATTTCCCTACATTTCCTTACATTTCCCTACATTTCCTTACATTTCCATACATTTCCATACATTTCCATACATTTCCACATTTCCATACATTTCCATGGTTCTAAAATGCACACCACATATCACAAGAAACATGTCATAAGCAAAGATGCACACAATGGGATTCGAACCTCTTCCCTCAAAGTACTTCACTTGTTGCGATAACCCTTGCACCTTAGGTGGCGTCCCTTGCCTTCCACATCACTTTTTGTTTTTAACTTAAAAACCAACAATTGTCCAAAGCTTTCTTTTCCATCCTAGGATTTTAAAAACCCTTAATTCACTTCCAAACACTGCCAAAACCTACTACTCATGAATTATGCACAAACGCATAACCCCTAATCTAGGATGTTACAGGTTACGCACGAGGAAGGGTTAGCACCCTCGATACGCCCAAAATTGGTACCAAAATGATTAATTAGTGTCTTAATGTCGGAAGTTTGAAAAGGTTTTAAAGCACGGATCTTTTAGAAAATGTTTGGAATGTTTGGGCTAAGATTTCTTTGTTCCGAAAGGATACGAACATCACATCCAGCCCATTAGGACATGATATTCTAAACCTTCGTAATCAAAGCTATCTCATGACTTTACGAAGTTTATCAATATTTAGTCAAACGAAAAATCGCAACCCAGCACGTTAGGGCACTATTCCCCGAATTCCTAAATACAAAACATTGCCTTTATTTTAAAACCTTTAAATGGAGTGTAGCAATTTTATAAAACGCATCGTATCGTATTAATTTTTAAGAAAAGGCTCGAGTCAAAACTTGAGATTTCTTTGTCCCGAAAAGATATAAACATCACATCCAGTACGTTAGGATACGATGTTTTAATCTCTCGTAATCAAAGTCGTCTCGTGATTCTCGAAACCTTGTAAAAGGGATGCTAAGTCATTTAGTTAAACGAAAAATTGCAACCCAGCACGTTAGGGCACTATTTTCCGAATTCCTAAATACAAAACATCACATTTATTCTAAAACCTTTAAATGAAATTATGATGATTTTCAAAATACATTTTTGTGTAGTAATAATATGAGGTTAAGAAAAATAAACGTAGATATAAGTATGGCAAATGTAAGACAATTAATGATAATGATAATGATATAAAACAATGATAGTACTATACCTAATATGAATAAGGCATATATAATATTAGTGGTGAAATAGAATAATACAATTATAGCGATGAAAATTAAATAATAAAACAATAAAATATAAAATAGCGGTACCAATGTGAAAATAACAATATAAATGATAATCAAATGAAAGTGAAAAAATGCATGAATACTAACAAATAATGATAAGACAATAATAATAATGAAACGGTAATAATATTAGTGATAGTAAAAGGATATATAACAATAAATATAATAAACATATAAATAACAATACTAATAGCAAAACGATAAAAATAATAATAATAATGATAATAATAATAACAATAATAATAATAATAATAAATTTTAGCTAGGTAAAAAAAATGGTGAAAACATTAAAAAAGGGCTAAATTAAATTAAAACACAAAATTTCTGGGCCAATTTAAAATAAAAGAAAGGTTAGGGGGCCTATTTACACGCTGAAGGACCTGAGGGACCAAAGAGGCAATAAACCCCTTCGCCAAAACGCAGCAAAGATGAGGGAGGATTAAATTGCGAACCGGAATAATCATAGGGTTAAATTTGAAAATCAAAAAGATCTGATTGCAAATGTTTGAAAAAGCGTAAGGGCCAAAATGGAAAATAACCCATTGATTTAAAAACACGCGGATCCTGAGGCGGGTCGGGTCAACACGCGGATCCTAGGGGCAAAACGACGTCGTTTTGGGCATTAAGGGCCAGCCCCAAAACGACGTCGTTTTGAGGGGCTATTTAAAGGCCAAAAATCAGAAAAAAATCAGTTTTGCTGAGAGTTTTTAAAAAAAATTCTTTCTTCTCCCCTTTTTTTTCTCTGCAAGGGGGAAGCCTCCCATGAAGCTTTCGACAAGTCGTCATGCATGCGTCGTTGCCGTCCGTCATACTGCCGCATGCAGTGGCTAGAAATCGTAATGTATGTTTTTTTTCCTCTTTTTTACTTCTTAAGTTTTACTAGTTCATATATGCGTATTTTTGATATTTTTACATAAATAAAAGAACTTACAGTAGCAAAACAAAATAAAGTTTTAAAAGAAAAAAAGAATCACCTTTTCAGACTTTTATTTTGATGTTTGTGGATCTACTCTTTTTGCGTTTTTTTCTGTATTCTTTTATTATTTTTTTGAAAAAAAGGACCCCTAAATACAAAACATGAATCGGCTTTTATAGCCTTTTACAACTTGTTTGCTGTTCATTTTTGCTTCTCTGCTCTGTTGCATGTTCTCTCGTTCTTGCAGGGCATGGGGAGCAAGTGGCGATGGGACGGTGGCCGGTGGTGCGAGGCGCGAGATGGTGGATGCGAGGCGGTGGGGTTGGTTCTGTTCATGCGCTAGGGTTTTCAGAAACCCTAGCGTTCAAAAATTTTTTTATTTTTTGGGCCTTCTGGGCCACTTGTAAATTGGGTTTATTTTAAGTCTATTTTTTTTTTGGTTTTTTTGTTTTCTTTTGATTTGGCATTGGGCTAATTGGGCCATGTTGGGTTAGGGCTAATTTGGGTTTTATTTTGGGTATGTAAATGGGTGTTAATTTTTGTTGGGCTATTGGGTTTTGAAGGGCAAAATTGGGCTACAATAGCTGCCCCTCTTTGCTCATTGTCGTGTAACGAGAATAGAGCAAAGACTTCAAAAAGCCCAATGTTGCCCGGCCTTGCCGAGTAGCTTCGTTCTAGTCCATCGCATCTTGTTGCTTTAATCCACTCCACTGCTATGTGGCTTCAATTTGCTCTTGCTGCGACTTCAATGGGATGTGACTTGTTTTATTTTGGATTGCTCCGCTGCATCTCCAGAAAGATGAGGTCTTTGGTCTTCAGCCTATTCCACTGCTAGTTAAGGCAATAGGACTAAAGCTTAACCATGCTCCCTACTGGTTAGGGACAGGAATTACAATTTTTGACCTATTCCACTGCTGGTCAGGGACATAGGACAGTGGCCTAAATCATGTTCCCTACTGGTTAGGGAGCCAAGATTTGCTTTCAATCTTGCCCCACTACTGGTTAGGGCGATAAAATCTATAATTTTTGACCCATTCCACTACTGGTTGGTGGCAATAGGACGGTGGCCTAAATCATGTTCCCTACTGGTTAGGGAGCCAAGATTCGCCTTCGATCTTGCCCCACCACTGGTTAGGGCGATAAGATCTACAATTTTTGACCTATTCCAATGTTGGTCAGTGGTAATAGGATGGTGGCTTAAATCATGTTCCCTACTGGTTAGGGAGCCAAGATTTGCCTTCGATCTTGCCCCACTACTGGTTAGGGCGACAAGATCTACAATTTTTGACCTATTCCAATGTTGGTCAGTGGCAATAGGATGGTGGCTTAAATCATGTTCTCTACTAGCTAGGGAGCTAAGATTTGCCTTCGATCTTGCCCCACTATTGGTTAGGGCGACAAGATCTGCAATTTTTGACCTATTCCACTGCTGGTGTGTGGCAATAGGACGGTGGCCTAAATCATGTTCCCTACTGGTTAGGGAGCCAAGATTCGCCTTCGATCTTGCCCCACTACTGGTTAGGGTGACAAGATTTACAATTTTTGACCTATTCCACTGCTGGTCAGTGGCAATAGGACGGTCTTCAACCTATTCCACTGCTGGTCAGTGGTAATAGGACAATCTTCAACCTATTCCACTGCTGGTTAGTGGCAATAGGACAATCTTCAACCTATTCCACCGCTGGTCGATGGCAATAGGGCCACCCATTCCACCGCTGGTCGATGGTAATAGGATAATCTTCAATAGTGTTGCTACACCGTCCTCTAGGGACATATCCTGTAGACTTGATTTTATATGTTTGTGTTTATGCCAAAGGATGCGGATGCTATGGTCAAAATGACTCAAATGCTCCTAACTACGTGTGATGTGGATGACACTTACATGAATGCAGAATGTCATGAGAATGATGATTTTTCATTAAGATGCAATGATTGTAATAAATCGAATGCTCCTAACTAAATGATATTATGGAGGACATTTGCATGAATGCAGGATGTCATGAGAATGATCTCTTTTTAAAAGCTTAGGGCTGTAATTGCTCGTTCGCTCGTCATGGTCACGGCACGGACGCAATATCTCGTCTGATATCTATGACAGCGAATCTGAAGAAATAGTCATAATTTTGGGATTCCTCTTCCTCGAACGTTTCTAACCCCTAAGTGTGGTGGTTCCTAAACAACAGTCTTGTTTTAGGTTCCTGCGCTGTTTAGAGGCTTCCAGAGTAATAAGCGGGACTCCTTTTATGGAAGCATTATGGGTCCATGGGTCATTATTTCAATTGCAAACAGCTTAAAGATTTAAAATAACAATGGAATTTATGAAGAGTGGAATTGGATTAATCAACAAAAGCAAATATTATTAGAATACAAAAAATGGGTAAAAAGTAAGCGCCCAGATATCGCAGTCTGAGCTTCACTATCAAATCCTTCCGAAGATCATTTTGAGCTGAATAGACGTTGGAAGATTTGCAGTGCTTTGTAGATGTTCTGAGGTGTAACATTCCTCCCTTTTTGCTAATTCTGGGAGAACAAAATCGTCACATACCTTATCTTTCGTGCAAATTTGAGCCACCCTTATCGGGTTTTCGACTCAAAGCCCCTTTGGTCTCAAAGCGCCCTTTACGGGTTTTTGCTTCGGCCTCTCCATTTTTTTTTTTTTTAGGTCTTAAAGCGCCCTTTACGGGTTTTCACTTTAGCCTTTTCCTTCTTTAAGCATAATACTTCTTAACTGAATCAGAATTTATGGGATTGGGTAGATTTTTCCCATCCATCTCGGCCAAGATTAGTGCCCCTCCAGAGAAAGCCTTTTTCACCACATAAGGTCCCTCCCAATTAGGCATCCATTTCCCTCTGAAATCCTTTTTTATGGGGAGGATCTTTTTCAAAACTAAGTCTCCCTCGTGGAATTTTCTTGGACGCACTTTTTTGTTGTATGCTCGCATCATTCGCTTTTGGTACATCTGACCATGACGGATAGCTTTCAGTCTCTTTTCTTCGATCAGATTCAACTGATCATATCGAACTTGGATCCATTCCGCTTCATCCAATTTCAATTCGGACAATACTCGAAAGGACGAAATTTCAACTTCGATGGGTAAAACCGCCTCCATTCCGTAAACCAATGAGAAAGAAGTTGCCCCGGTGGAGGTTCTGACCGACGTTCGATAGGCGAAAAGGGCAAATGGTAGCTTCGTGCCGGTCTTTGTAAGTCTCGACCATCTTCCTACTATCCTCTTGATGTTCTTATTAGTCGCTTCTCATCGCACCGCTCATCTTTGGGCGATACGGTGACGAATTGTGATGTCGATCTTGAATTGCCTCTGACTTACGCAATCATGTTTGTTGTTCAAGTTTAACGATTATCGATATGATGCTCTCAGGCATTCCATATCTACATATGATTTCCTTTTTTAAGAACTTGCTGACTGCTGATTTTGTCACATTAGCATATGAAGTGGCCTCCACCCATTTAGTGAAGTAATCAATTACCACGAAGATGAACCGATGTCCATTGGAGGCTTTTGGAGAGATTGGTCCAATGACGTCCATGCCCCACATAGAAAAAGGCCATGGGGAGGTCATAACATGTAAAGGTGAGGGTGGTACATGAATCTTGTTCCCATAAATTTGGCACTTATGACATTTCTTAGCATAGTCAATACAATCACTTTCCATGGTAGACCAATAATACCCGAATCTCATGATTTGTCTGGCCATTGCGAACCCATTGGCATGTGTTCCACAGACACCCTCATGAACTTCTTCTAGGATCTGCTTAGCCTCGGCGCCATCCACACATCTCAATAGCACTTGATCCTTTCTTCTTTTGTATAGGATCTCTCCGTCTAAGACATAGTCACAAGCTAGTCTTCTCAACGTCCTTTTGTCATTTTCGGTTGCTTGATCGGGGTATTTATGATCTTTCACGTATTGTAGTATATCGTGATACCATGGGTGATCATTTCGCTCCTCTTCTTCCACGCTGTAGCAATGGGCTGGGGTCTCATAAATGCTCATTTGTATAGGCCTCATATCCTCTTTGTTGTTTGCTCGCACCATAGAAGCCAATGTGGCTAGAGCATCAGCCATCTGATTTTTGTCCCTTGGTAGATAACTGAAAGTGATGTCATTGAACTCTTTGATCAGTTCTTGGACCAATCTTTTGTATTCGACCAATTTGGGATCTCTCGTCTCCCATTCTCCTTTAAGTTGATAAATCACCAATGCAGAGTCTTCGTAAACTTCCAGCGCCTTAATTTTGCATTCTATAGCGGCACAGATACCCATGATGCAAGCTTCATACTCTGCCATATTGTTTGTACAATCAAAATCCAATTTACAAGTGAATGGGCAATGATCTCCATTTGGGGACACCAGAACTGCCCCAATTCCATTGCCCATAGCATTCGATGCCCCGTCGAAGTTTAATTTCCAAGGACGACTTTTCGGGGTACCTTCTTCTGTGGTTGCTACATACATTAGGTCTTCATTAGGGAAATCGAAGTCCAAAGGCTCATAATCTGCCAGAGCTCTACTGGCTAGAAAATTCGCTATCGCACTTCCTTTTACCACCTTCTGGTTTACATAAACTATGTCAAACTCAGAAAGTAAAATTTGCCATCGGGCCATCTGTCCATTCAAAGTAGTGGACTCCATTAGATATTTCAGTGGGTCTAGCTTCGAGATGAGCCAAGTCGTATGATACAACATGTACTGCCTCAGTCTCCGAGTTGTCCAGACCAAGGCATAACATAATTTCTCAATTGGTGAGTACCTTGTTTCACACTCAGTGAACTTTTTACTAAGGTAGTATATTGCCTTTTCTTTCTTTCCTGGCTCATAGGGCTGGCCGAGCACATATCCCATTGAATTATCAAGTACCGTTAAATAGAGGATTAAAGGCTTCTCTGGATTAGACGGTGTCAATACCGGAGGATTGGACAGGTATTGCTTTACTTTGTCGAAGGTCTTCTGACATTCCTCGTCCCACACACCTGGATTGTGTTTTTTAAGAAGATGAAATATGGGGTCACATTTCTCAGTCAGTTGTGAAATGAACCGAGTAATGTAATTTAATCTTCCTAACAAACCTCGAACTTCTTTTTGCGTGCGAGGCGGAGGCAATTCTTGTATAGCCTTGACTTTGTCTGGGTCGACCTCAATCCCTTTTTCGCTGACTATGAATCCTAGCAGTTTCCTTGACCTGGTTCTAAAGGTATACTTTGCCGGGTTAAGCTTTAGCTGGAATTTCCTCAACCTCAAAAATAATTTCCTTAAGACTTGGACATGCTCCTTTTCAGTTCGAGACTTGGCGATCATATCATCAACGTAAACCTCAATTTCTTTGTGCATCATGTCATGGAATAGGGTTACCATGGCTCTCTGATATGTTGCTCCTGCATTCTTCAACCCAAATGGAATTACCTTATAGCAAAAGGTTCCCCACATGGTTATGAACGTGGTTTTATTCATGTCTTCAAGAAGCATCTTTATCTGGTTGTATCCTGAGAAGCCATCCATGAATGAGAATAATGAATAACCCGCCGTATTATCCACTAAGGTGTCGATATGAGGTAACGAAAATTGTCCTTCGGGCTAGCCTTGTTTAGATCCCTGTAGTCTACACACATTTGTACTTTCCCATCTTTCTTAGGGATGGGGATGATATTGGCTACCCATTCCGAGTACTTAACCACTTGCAAGAAACCTGCGTCAAATTGCTTCTTGACCTCTTCTTTTATTTTCAGTAAAACGTCTGGCCCCATCCTCTGAAGTTTCTGTTGGACTGGCTTGTCTTCTTCTTTTATGGGCAAACGGTGTACCACGATATCAGTGCTTAACCCGAGCATGTCTTGATATGACCATGCGAAGACATCCTTGAATTCTTAGAGTAACTCAATGAGGTCTTGTTTTGTCTCTGCGGCGATACTGGCTCCAATCTTCACTTCTTTCTTTCTTGTCCATCTCCTAGGTTCACTATTTCCACTGATTCTTTGTGAGGTACAATTTGTTTCTCCTCTTGTTCTACCATCCTTAACAGTTCAGGAGCTAAGTCACATCCTTGGTCATCTCCAAAATCCTGAAAATCTTCTGCACCCATATCTTGCTCAAAAGGACATTCTGAGTCATCGGTAACATTACTCAAATCATTGATATTTGAGGACCTGTTATGGAGATGAATAAAGGCTCATAGAATCACAGAATCTAGGTATGTTTATTGGTATGATAAATGAAGAATAGAAATGTTTAGAAGAATATCTAAAGAAAGAATAATGAATGAATGAAATGAACATAAAAGGAAATTTGCTCAAAAGATGGCGGAGATGTATTTTATTGAAAATAACGATGCCTTATACAAAATCATGTTTCACAAAAGGGACTCTTATTGCTTCTAGACTTAAAGCAATAAGTGTGTTCCGAGTATTACTCTGAATGAGTTCTAAAAGCTACAGGAATCTCCTCCGCAGTCCAGTTGTTTAGAACGCTGCCTGGCTCATAGGGGCGGATGCCATTCCAATTTTTTTCCTCAATTTTCCCCTTAGATATAGCGTTGACATACACGATTTCTTCATTTTACGTTCCTCGTCCCAGATGGATAACCCCTCCTGATATAAAGGTCTCACGAATATGAGGAATCATCATCGGTTCCCATTTAATCTCATCTTCACCCAAACGCGCTTTCCTTCTTTCTTGCTTCTTTTCTAACTCTTTCTTCCTTTGTTCTGCGTTCGGCTTAAATCCTAAGCCAAAGGGGTCTCTTTTTTCTTTCAATCTCGGGACTTCGATCCCTCCTTGGAGATACCTTCCTAGTCCCTTTCTGGGTACGCCCCTATTTTCAACCATTAATTACAAACCCATTTTTGTGGTTTTGGATAATTGAGGTACTAGGATCTTGTTTCCCTCGATGATGAATGTTGCATTGACGAATTCCAAAAAGCGAAAGGAGCATTCAGTCGCTTCTTCATTTACTTCTAAATATGGTGCACCGCTGGTCATGGTTGCGATGATGTCTTCTTCAGTATTTATTGTTACCAAACGGCTTTCTGTGACTAATTTCAATTTTTGGTGCAAGGATAAGGGGACTGCTCCAGCTGAGTGTATCCAAGGTCTCCCCAACAAACAGTTATACGACGGCTTGATATCCATCACTATGAAATCCACTTCATATGTACTTGGGCCGATTAAAAGAGGTACTTTGATCCTCCCCATGACTTTCCTTTCAGTTCCATCGAATGCCCTTACTACATTGTAGCAAGCCTTTATGTGAGAGCTATCAATGGGTAACCGATTCAACGTTGATAATGGCAGGACATTGAGTGCCGATCCGTTATCGACTAGTACCCCTGGTAGTGTGTATCCTTTGCACCGTGTAGTAATGTGGAGGGCCTTGATGGAACCCATACCTTCTGGTGGAATCTCGTCATCATTAAAGAAAATGAAGTTATCAGCACTTATATTGCTAATTAGACGATCCAGCTTGTTAACGGTCATATCATTAGCAACATAAGTTTCATTTAATACTTTCATCAGTGCATTGCGGTGTGCTTCTGAGCTTAATAACAAGTCAAGCATAGATATACGAGCCGACTATTTATGCAGCTGCTCCACGACACTGTATTCACTATGCTTTAAAAACTTCAAGAATTTCCTTGCCTCATCTTCCTTCACTGGCTCATTTATAGGAGCTCCCTATTTGGTCGCACTTTCTCTCTTTTGTTCATCCACTGAGGTTTTCTCTTTTGCAAGCTCGATTCGTGGGTTTGCCATGTCGTAACGCTTCCCGCTACGCGTATAGGAGCCTTCTTCCTGGTTTCCCTTTGCAGTGCTGGACAAGTCTCTTTTCCCAGGAATCGTCACATTACAATTGTAGTTCTAGGGAACCTTTTTGTTATCTTCATATGAAAAGGCCGCAGGTCTTCAGATTACAATCTTCGGAGGCTCCTGGTTTCCTTTCGTAGTGTGGGACGAGTCCCCTATTTCAGGAATCGTCAGGTTGTAGTTAGAGTTCTGGGGAACCTCTTTGTTGTCTTCACACGAAAGGACTGCCGATTTATGAATCACGATCTTGGAGTTGTCTTTATCCCGGTTCCATCATTCTTTGGCCGCGAAATGATGACCAAAGGATAGTTAGCTTTCGAAGCTTTTATTGCTGATTCATCTTCCAACATGCAAATGCTTCTTTCTTTTTGGCCTTCATTAATTTCAAAAAATTCCAACTCCTTATTGTCCATCAGCCTTTGTACCAGAATTCTGAACTCAATGCAGTCCTGGATTTCGTGCCCCTCCATGTTATGAAACTCACAGCCTCTTCTTGTTCATTCATGCTTTCCTACCGGACTTGATATAGCTAATCCCTTTTATCATTTCTTCCCAAACTTGTCTCATCGGAGTTTTTACTTTGTCAACTTCCTTTTTAACTCTCCTTCCTATGTTCTCACCTACCATATTGACCTCATTATTAGGCAGTGGGTGTCCCGTGCTGGGGGTATCGTCTACTTTTATAACGCCCATCTGGATGAGTCTTTCCACCAATTTTTTGAAAGCAAGACAGTTCTCTATTGAATGCCCCACAATCCCTGCGTGGTACTCACACTGTGCGTTTGCATCATACCACTTAGGGTATGGGGTTGCAGGGGTTTTAGGTAATGTGGGGAAACAATATGTGCATCGAATAAGTTCTGGTACATTTCCTTGTACGTGACCGGGATTGGCATGAATTGGATTTCTCCGTGTTCTACTTTGTACTGGATTCCTGCCTGGAGGAGCCCTGATGATCAGCGATTACGGCCTTGGGCTGATTTACAGTAATAGGCTTCGGATAACCTTTACTTAGGTTATTTACATCGTTTTCTCTTTTCTTTGGGATTGTCTTTCTGGCACTTTCTCCCACTTCTATCTTGCCACATCTGATTGCATTTTCTATCATCTCTCCCGACATCACGATGTCTGAAAAGCTTTTAGTGGCACTTCCCAGCATATGATTGATGAAAGGAGCTTTCAACGTATTTATAAAGAGCTTGGTTGTCTCCTTTTCCAAAAGTGGTGGCTAAACTTGTATTGCTACCTCTGTCCATCGCTGGGCATACTGTCTAAAACTTTCGCCCGGCTTTTTCTCCATATTTTGGAGCATGATTCTATCAGGAGCAATTTCAGTCACATGGCCATAATGTTTCATGAAGGTCTGTGCCAGGTCTTTCCACGTCTTGATTTGGGCACGACTAAGCTGGTTATACCATTTGGCAGCAGACCCAGCCAAACTATCTTGAAAACAGTGAATCAGCAACTGGTCATTATTAAGGTGCCCGCCATCCGCCGGTAGAACATTGTTATGTGTGCCTCAGGATAGCTAGTCCCATTGTATTTTTTGAACTCTAGTGTTTTAAACTTTGGCGGAAGGACTAAGTCCAGGACCAGACTTAAGTCTTCAGCGTCCATCCCGTAACGATGGTCAGCCGTTTCTATTTCTTTAAACTTTTCTTCTAGCCACTTGCAACGGTTCTCAAGTTGCTTTGACAAATCTATTTTTGCCTTGTCCATTTCTGCCAGTTCATCGAAATCAGGGACCACGGGGTTAGCCAAACTTTCTCCTGGGTTAGTACCCGAACCAGTCGGGAGGTGGGCGAGATCGCAGATTAACTCGATATTGTGATCTAATAATAACAGCGTCCTTTGGGGATGTACGTCCGGTGGCGCTTGGGTATTAGGTGGGGTAAAACCTGGAGGGTAAATAGGGTCGTCATTATCATTTCCCAAACTAGTAGCAATGCCCTTTCCTTTCTCACGTTCATTGGCCAACAACTGCGCCAATTGATTCATCATGCTATTTTGAGATTCTTGCATTCGTTCTATCATGTCTTGTTGCATCTTGATTAATCGTTCTTGCATCTGTTCCTGTATTTCCTTTTGCATTTGCTCTAGTCTTTCTATCCTTTGATCCATGATTTTTGTTTTGCCTCGTGTATTGTAGCAATGTTCCAGGGTAACTGTCATAATTTAAGGTTCCTTTGTGAGATTTAATGCACATGATGCAATGTAATGCTAATGCATGAAATGCATGCAAAAAGGCATTAATTCTGATTCACTTTCCATTGGAATAACTTTTCTAGAAAACAAGTTTCTTTACATAGAATGGATTACATATAAGGCCTCGCCCTAATACTTAAGGCCTTGACTTCCTCAAGGAGCCTATCTAACTCTTGTCCTTGCTCTGACTTTGATTCATAAAATTAACTTAGTACATCAGCTCGAACTCCTAAGGTTTGCAAGTGATCCGCGACCTCTCGCACTTGAGCCACGGCTTCCCCTATAATGTAATCCCGGTCTCTGACTTGGTTCTGAGAGTGATAAAGTTGTTGCTTCCAACGCTCCTCATTGACTTCAAGAAGCTCCACCCGTAGCTCACAACCATGTAAAGTAGATTCTAGCTCTTCGATTCTTGCTTTCATTTCTTCAATTTTACTCAGACTAGCCTTTAATTCAACTGCAGAGTTGCGGCTACGATACTGATACAAGGATCTTTCCAATTCTGCCACCCAAGCCTTTAATTTCTTTTTCTCATTTTGGGTTTTTACCAAACTTCTTTTCAGAGTATCTTCTCGAACTTGAGTATCTCGGAGTTCCCTTTCCCATTGACTAGCTCTATTTTTTTCCTCTCTAAGTTCTTGACTCCATTGCTCTGACGTTTTTCCTAATCCAGCAAGTTTCATTGACCTTCGCAGCTTCTTATAGTCTGTTTTCAAACTGTCTAAATCTTCTTCAGCCTTATTTTTCCCTTTCCTCAGCTTTTCGGCTTCCAGTTTCTGAATGTCAACATCCAACCCTAACTGCATTTTCTCTTCTTCTAATTGTTCTATCCTCTTCCCTAATTCCACATTCTTCTTCTCAAAATCCTGTTTGATAATTTCAAGCTCTGACGGGATTACTGCGCAGTACTCTTCCACCGACGGGCATTTTCTTGGCTTGTGGGGATATTGTCGTTGATTCGATGGTTATATTTAGGGGATATTGTCGTCAAGCACTGATTCTCTTTTCTTACAATTGTTGACTGAGTCCTCCATCGGTTATATTTAGGGTGTTGTCATCGGGTTAGTGGCAAACCTTTTCATTCATGTATCATTTTAAAATCATCAAAGTGAGTCTTAGTTTATTTTGTTACGACTCTTTTAAGCACTCGCTATTTCACATTTGTAACTCTTAAAGAAAATAACATCCACAAAATAAATAGCGGCCTTATTACATCCCAAATTAAAGATTGTAATCCCCACCCAGAAAGCAACTCATACACAAGTCATTAATAAACATGCACATGCAACCCAACCTAACCATCCATACTCCCTAACTACCCCTGTGGTCAAAACCACCGTGGTCAAAACCACTGATGACTTAGAGTCACAAATCAAATGATGGGGCCAACCCATCGTGTGGTCAAAACCAATCGATGACCATAGGTCACAAATAATCAAGTATGGTCAAAACCACTAGTGGTACCAAACCACTTTGGGACTTAGTCGCAAATATTCAATCGTTGTGGTCAAAACCATCGATGACCATAGGTCACAAATAATCGATGGGGCCAACCCATCTTGTGGTCAAAACCATGACGACGATCCATATTTTATCCCCTCCTCTCATCAATCCCACCATCACATGCTTTAGTAAAATTTTCATAAATCATATCATAGCATTTAATCATCATGTGATGGCATGCAAATCATATATCAAAAGTCATAAATTTAGGGACTTACCCAAATCCATGTTTAAGCCCACAAGCATATCATAGATCACTACCAAAATTTATACACAAGACAATAAATTCATGAAGTTTAATAATAAAGTGTGTAAGGAGTTTACACACTTTCTCTACCTAATTCCTAGATCCCAAGATCCGATCTACAACACTAGATTTTTGTCCTTGAATGGATTTGATTTCCAATCAAATCCAAGCCTAACTTAGTCCCAACTCACCTTGGAAAATAAATCCAAAGCTTCCTCATTTATAGAAAATTGGCAAGACCTCTTAATGTTGTGAGAGGGTTCGGCTACCTTTTAGAAGAGGAAAGAACCAAAAAACACCCTTTTTCCTTAAGGAGAATTGACTGAAGTAAACAACAATGCTGGAAATTTTTGAACAATTTTGGCTATGGTTTAAGGGAGATTTAGGCAACCTGAAGAAGAGAGGAAGAAGAGAAGGAGTTTGTTGGAAATTTTCTCTTAAAGAGGGAGTATATTTGGCTTGTAAAAGAGAAGAGAAGCTGGAATTTTGAATGGTTTTGGCTATGAAACAATGGAGATTTCAGCAGTGATAAATTTGGAGAGAAAAGAAGAATTTTGGTTCAACTTTTGGTACATCTTTCTTTGTACAAAATGTATATGTCTGACCCCAAGGTATCAATTTTCAAGAAACACTCTCTTAATTTATGATAATTCCCGACCTTGATTTATCCAAGATAAATCTAATTTTATCATCCTTTTAATTCCTTAATCCCTCAACAAATAAAACACTAAAATAAAAGAACCCATGTGCATATCAAACTCTTCCAAATGACTTTGGGGAGTCCAAATGCAACCAAAGTCCTTCACCCACGTTAGCAAATTGGGTTTATATTTAAAAAAAGAGGAAAAAAATAACCATGTTCTCTTTGCTTGGATTCAACACGAACCCCAAGCAAGCCCCCTTAACACGCCCAGCCACTCGGCCACATTGACTTTCATGTCAATTAACCACAACATTTATTCTTAAACCTTCCTACTCCAGCCCATAACCGCATATGGAAAAATTAAAATCCCAAATCGTTGCTTCAAGGTCTCGAACCAACGACCTCTTGCTTGCCCCTTTCTTAACACCCTTGCCATCTTTCCCGATTACACTTTCGGTCATAACTCGTCGCGACATTTTATAAGCCATCCTTCATCGCTCCTTATGC
Source organism: Gossypium rotundifolium (assembly GCA_025506655.1). NCBI lineage: Eukaryota > Viridiplantae > Streptophyta > Magnoliopsida > Malvales > Malvaceae > Gossypium > Gossypium rotundifolium. Next base: position 37,733,949 of record CP106734.1, read on the forward strand.
TTTGGCGCTAAAACAAAATAAACGCAGACATGTGCTACCCCGGACTCGAACACGAGTCCAAGCGCCATGATTCTTTTTCTTCTAGCGCCTTGCCACTTCTCCCAACCTAACTTTCATGTCACAAACCTCCTTTATTTAATTATAAGGCCTTCCTAGCCCTAACGCCTAAAAAGCCCACAAGGAAAAATATTTCCTCCTTGTATCTCCCATGGATCGAACCCAAGATCCCTTACCATCATAATGACGCCACAACCACCGCACCACAAGGCCTTCTTGTGTCATGCTTCTCCCAATTTTTTATTTAAACCCTATCTCCACCTAGCTCCCTTCTTTTAAGTACTTTAAAAGAAATTTTAATTCCAAATCTAACCTAATTCGGATTATTTCTAGACCCTAAATCATGCCAAATAAAATCATATTTATTTATTTCTTGAAGCCCACATGGAATTTATTTAAATTACAAATAACCCCTAATTCGTGGTGTTACGCTACCCCCTTAAAAATAATTTAGTCCTCGAAATTACTTACTAACGAATAACCGTACATCTTTACTCATCGTGACTATGCTACTATCACAGACTCTAATCTTAAAGAATTATCATGCTTCCTGAACCACAGTCTCTAAGTTCACAACCAAGATTTCGGCACTTCCTAGTAAAACAAGAAAACTCTACAATAATTAAAGCAATTAGGGTATTCCGAATTAAGGAACGCATCCGTTGTCACATCCGCACATCTTCCTCCTCGCGACGGCCAATTGCATAAACCAACCTTGGTTGCCTCGCCTCTGACCTTCAAAGACCTCGGTCACGCCCATTACCATTTCCATTACCCCTACCGTACCTCGACCCTCTCGTGGTTGTTGGTTATCCTTCTGTTCGGTGCATGGTCCCGACCTTCCGCTCTCGGCCTTAATTGCCTTCTTAGGACAGTCTCTAACTCGATGCTCCATAGACCCACATTCAAAGCATCCACGATTACCATTCCAACACTCCCCTTGTGAAACTTGCCACACTTATCACACCGTATACTATCGAGGATTAGCAAGAAGAGTGCCCAGCGCTTGATCCGACCCACCAAACTTTGACCTCTTTGTCGATTACGAGAGAACTCGATGGTTCCGAGCTCCTCTTATTCCATTTCGCATCTGGTTCCGCCTAACAGATCGTCTTACTCCTCAAAGAACTTTAGACTTCTCCACGAGGACAAATAACTCGTTCTGTTGTGGAGCTATCAAGATTCTCACTCATCTCTCGTGCCATCCTCAAACCCGACATAGCTTATGCTCGGTACCCACAATACCACGAGCATATCTACTTAATCGGAGGAACTCGGCCTCATATTACGCCAATCGACTTGTTTCCTTGAACCAGTTCAAGCTTTTATTGTGCATCTACGTAGCTAGTTCCAATGTACTTCTTTGGTAGGCTCCTGAAAAATTCCCAAGTAAGGTTTTACGCCACTGCTCCATCCTTTACGGTGAGCCACCACCGACACGCTTCATCCTTCGAGCGACACTTGCTTTTAACTTCTCCTCATTAGTCGGTCAAGATCGTCCATAATCCTTTCAATCGATTCTAACCAAGATTCCGCGCCTTTGGGTGCCACTCCGATACACCCCTAATACCTCTCTGCTTGATCGAAGTCGCTGCAGACTTTCGAGCTCCCATACCTCCATTCGCCCACCACCATCTCAAGGACTCGCAACACAAGATGCGCGGCCTCACCTCCCGTCCCGATCCTCGCTCCTCACTCTAAAAATTGGGGTGGTGGTGGCGGTGGTCCCATTCTCCGATTCCCGACCCGACCTCACGGGTTCAACACTCACATTACTCGCTTCTACCTCGGCCACGTGATTTGACGTCCACGACCTCTTGAACTCATTCTAACTATTGCGCTTTAACTGATTACGTAATTTTATGTATCAGTACCTTAGTTTCACTTGGTTATCCGCAAAGAAATTTTATGATAGGAGTTTTAGAAGTGGTTCTTTCGTAATCAACCAAACACACAGTCTTTCATTCATTCATTCAAAGAGAGTTGTTGATTTCATGGTAATTGTTCTTCCACTACCCGGGGGTATTTTTCGTAATTTGTCCTACAGGGGTATTTTCGTAATTTTTCAAAAATACAAGTTCTCGGATGATTTTGTCAAAAATTATTTTAAAACTCTTAATTTCCGGGTATTTTGAAAATTTTTGAAATTGGGGTCTTTCTTTGATTTTGGAACTTCGGGGCATTTTGGTAATTTTTACAAATCGAGGTGAATTTGTAAAATTTGATAAATCAGGATGTTTCAAAGAGTTGTACAACTTTAGGAGTTACTTTTAAGAATTTATCTTCCATTTTGATAGTGTTGCAAAAATTTTGGAAACCAAGGTTATTTTGGTAATTTTGTTTGTTAGGGGTAATTTTGTAATCATAACGCTTCCGAATTTTACGATTTTGGGCACTTTACATGTGATGAAATTTTGGACTAAAACCGTGGGTATTTTGGAAATTTCATAATTCAAGGGCTTTTTCGTAATTTTACCCCTAAGGGTATTTTAGTAATTTTTCCATAATTAGGTATTTTCACAAAATGACTTTTCAAAATTTGGGTTCTAAGTGATTTTACAAAGAAGGATATTTTGAAAATTTCTATTTGAAAATTTTCATACGGAGGGTATTTTACAAACCAGGTATTTTGGTCATTTTCATAATTGAGAGGTATTTTGGTCTCTTTTTTAAAAAAACTAAAATTTTAATTATTTCCCAAAACAAAGCGGCTAGTCCCTTTCGGTTTTAGTTATCGAATTTGGCTTCGTGAGTGTGTCGTCTCATTTAGGATGAACCGTTACTACGCACTGTAAGATTCAAGTGAGTAGGAGGTGAGTCACGAGGGTCGCTTAAATACCGTGCCCTCACCGAATCCAATCCTGAACATGTATAACAATTGCCACATCCTTTGCTCAAGGACAACTCATGTGGTTTGTTTAGGTAATTATTAAATTTTATGAAATTTTTTTTGTTGGGGTATGCTAGCCCTGTGGTTCAACAGCTTCTACTCTAGTAGTCTACGCTCCCATTTTACCCTTCTACCCTCATCCAAAGAATTCACGAAAATTGATAGAAGTACTTACAGGCGGATAGGTGCCGAGACTCGGTGCCATCTTGATCAAGCCAAAAACAATTTCTCAAACATTATAATAAGGCCTACTATCCAAAAACTAAACATTTTGGGCCTTGGGCCCCCACAACCGAAGTTTTGAACTGGCTCGATACCAATTTGTAACACCCCAAACCCGCCCATGAGTCCTGACCGGATCTGGTATGTTACTGGGTAAAATATTTTGGGCCATTTTGCAAAATTGGGTGAAAATTCGATGAAATCTGGCTAAGGTATTTAAAACGGGGTTTGAAAACTCAGTTGGGCCTTTTTATAAATACAGTTGGGCTTTATAAACCCTTTTGAAAACATTGATCATGTATCATTTTAAAATCATCAAAGTGATAGTTGACTTAGTTTATTTTTGTTACCCGATGGTAACATCTTTTAAAAACCCGTAGAAATTTATTAAGTTTGAAAAATTATTTTAATCGCCATTTATCAATTGAAAATTTCATTTGTAACATATCATAAGCAAAATAAAGAAAATAACATCCACAAAATAAATAGCGGCCTTATTACATCCCAAATTAAAGATACTTAGGAAATAAAATAATTAAACTTAACGAAAACATAATTTGATTCCAACATTAAGCATGGCCACCTCGAGTCCTCTCCTAGCCCATCTCTGCGATCTATTCATCGCAAAATGTTAAGGGAAAGGGGTGAGTCACCAAGACTCAAAGGTGTAATCCCCACCCTAGAAAGCAACTCATACACAAGTCATTAATAAACATGCACATGCAACCCAACCTAACCATCCATACTCCTAACTACCCCTGTGGTCAAAACCATCGTGGTCAAAACCATCGATGACTTAGAGTCACAAATCAAATGATGGGGCCAACCCATCGTGTGGTCAAAACCACCGATGACCATAGGTCACAAATAATCAAGTGTGGTCAAAACCACTGGTGGTACCAAACCACCGGGACTTAGTCGCAAATATTCAATCGTTGTGGTCAAAACCATCGATGACCATAGGTCACAAATAATCGATGGGGCCAACCCATCTTGTGGTCAAAACCATCGACGACGATATATTTCATCCCTCCTCTCATCAATCCCACCATCACATGCTTTAGTAAAAATTTTCATAAATCATATCATAGCATTTAATCATCATGTGATGGCATGCAAATCATATATCAAAAGTCATAAATTTAGGGACTTACCCAAATCCATGTTTAAGCCCACAAGCATATCATAGATCACTACCAAAATTTATACACAAGACAATAAATTAGCAGTTTAATAATAAAGTGTGTAAGGAGTTTACACACTGCTTCTACCGAATTCCTAGATCCCAAGATCCGATCTACAACACTAGATTTTGTCCTTGAATGGATTTGATTTCCAATCAAATCCGAAGCCTAACTTAGTCCCAACTCACCTTGGAAAATAAATCCAAAGCTTCCTCATTTATAGAAAATTGGCAGCACCTCTTAATGTTGTGAGAGGGTTCTGCTACCCTTTAGAAGAGGAAAGAACCAAAAAACACCCTTTTCCTTAAGGAGAATTCGGCTAAGAGTAAACAACAATGCTGGAAATTTTTGAACAATTTTGGCTATGGTTTAAGGAGATTTAGGCAGACAAGAAGAGAGGAAGAAGAGAAGGAGTTTGCTGAAATTTTCTCTTAAAGAGGGAGTATATTTGGCTTGTAAAAGAGAAGAGAAGCTGGAATTTTTGAATGGTTTTGGCTATGAAACAATGGAGATTTCAGCAAGATAAATTTGGAGAGAAAAGAAGAATTTTGGTTCAACTTTTGGTACATCTTTCTTTGTACAAAGCAGATATGTACTGACCCCAAGGTATCCAATTTTCAGCAAACACTCTCTTAATTTATGATAATTCCCGACCTTGATTTATCCAAGATAAATCTAATTTTATCATCCTTTAATTCCTTAATCCCTCAACAAATAAAACACTAAAATAAAAGAACCCATGTGCATATCAAACTCTTCCAAATTGACTTTGGGAGTCCAAAATGCAACCAAAGTCCTTCACCCACGTTAGCATCTGGGTTTATATTTAAAAAAAAGAGGGAAAAAAAATAACCATGTTGTCAGCTGCTTGATTCGAACACGAAACCCAAGCAAAGCCCTCTTAACACGCCTCAGCCCACTCGGCCACATTGACTTTCATGTCAATTAACCACAACATTTATTCTTAAACCTTCCTACTCCAGCCCATAACCGATATGGAAAAATTAAAATCCCAAATCGTTGCTTCAAGGTCTCGAACCAAATGACCTCACCGCTTGCCCCCTTTCTTAACACCCTTGCTATCTTTCCCGATTACACTTTCAGGTCATAACTCGTCGCGACATTTTTATAAGCCATCCTTCACTTTGCTCCTTATGCTTTGGCACTAAAACAAAAATAAATGCGACATGTACTACCCCAGACTCGAACACGAGTCCAAGCGCCTGATTCTTTCTTCTAGCCCCTTGCCACTTCTCCCAACCTAACTTTCATGTCACAAACCTCCTTTATTTAATTATAAGGCCTTCCTAGCCCTAACGCCCAAAAAGCCCACAAGGAAAAATATTTCCTCCTTGTATCTCCCATGGATCGAACCCAAGATCCCTTACCATCATAATGACGCCACAACCACTGCACCACAAGGCCTTCTTGTGTCATGCTTCTCCCAATTTTTTATTTAAACCCTATCTCCACCTAGCTCCCTTCTTTAAGTACTTTAAAAAGAAATTTTTAATTCCAAATCTAACCTAATTCGGATTATTTCTAGACCCTAAATCATGCCAAATAAAATCATATTTATTTATTTCTTGAAGCCCACATGGAATTTATTTAAATTACAAATAACCCTAATTCGGGGTGTTACAATTGTCTCCTTTGTATTCAAACTCGCACTGAATTAGACCTTGTGTTGCAGGTATAAACCGCCTCGATCTGTACTGTCTCAACACGAAGAGAGGAGCATATCCGACAGCTCACCATACTCCCAGTAGAGAAACCCAGTCAAAATCTCCACACTAGTATAAGATCTCATCAGGAATCATTAAAGGAGCTTTCCATTCTACATCTTCTTCTTGCAAGTTTTGCAGAATCATCATCCATTTTTCTTCTGTAAGATCGTCTCGTCTTGGCGTGGCTGCTAATTCTTTTAGCGGGGAATAGTCCTCGGAGAAGATTCGACACGATGCCTTTTCTGCTTTCCAAAAGTGACTGTTGAACCATACTAGTAACAGCTGTGCACAACCGGTAAATCTTCCTTCGCCCGTTCATCGGCACGCCCTTAGAGACCTAAAAGTTTCGGCCAGAATTGCATGAACGGGTGTGACTCTTCTATCCAATCTGTCGAATAAGTCTGAGACCGCCTCGTCCACATACCCTAGAGCCTTAGGGAAAATAATCAGTCCATAAATGCTCAAGGAAAAAATGTCAACCCTTTTCTTCACGTCAGGATGCGCTATGATCAAATCCCTTAAATTTCTCCAAGGGATGCATTTACAATCTCCCTTTTGTTTTATCCGAGCTGTAACCCACTGCTCGCTCATCCCCGTAATATTCATCATCTTTTTTTAAGAATGTGGGGACATTAACAGATCTTGCATAAACTTTGTCAGTTTGAATTTTTGGGCAACGGAGTAAAGTCGTATTCTTCTATAGTAGGCACCGTGTCCACTTTCCCGAAAGTAAAACAAATATAAGAGATTCCAAAATTGGGCTATAGCTCGGAATAGGTGCTTTGGTCTACCTTGATGTCGGCGATATAAGGCGATCACCGTAATGACAAGAGAATAGTTGCTTGATCTCATCGTCCCATTGACTCCATATCTCTTTCATCTCTTAAAGATTATTTTGAGTGACACTGATACGTGTGAAGCCCCATAATTCTGACATGTACCCTTCTGTAAGACTATCACCTTTTTTTTGCTGCACTGTCTCGACCCATATTTGGACGGCCGCATTGTCCTCCACTTTATCAAGAAACCCCCTTTCCATGTCAAGCTATCTATTTGGCAATTGAATGTGAATCAACACCTTTTTGATGAATATGCCATACAAAAATAAAAATAAAAATAAAGCAAATCAGTATTCCATACACAGTAAGCAAAGAATAAAAATACCTAATCTGTTAACCACTAGGGTTTGGCATGGATCTACCTAGAGTGGGTTCTTAAGGCTCACTATATGAGGTTCGGTTCTAAAGAAGGGTACCTGAACCAGCAGATTCCTCGATCCTCGCCCATTATAGGCTTATATGGACCGAGTTCAGTTCAGCGGAATACATTTCCCAATGGCTGCACGGAGATGAAAATCTCACGAAGACACAGGTACGGATGTATCCCGAAAGTGATCCACTATCCTGCACGGAGGTGAAAACCTCACGAAGGAGTAGCTTCTCACTCCAACTTAAAGGTGTGACCACAACGGTCATGCAATGCAATGCCGAAATTAAAACAACATCCAATAAAAAGATCGTAATTTTCAAATCAAACTTTCAAACTTCCGACAAAAGACAGAAAATAATCAATTTATGGCTTGACTCTCTAAATCGTCCCCAGTGGAGTCGCCAAGCTGTCGTAACCATTTTTTGGAAAAGAATAAAAAAGCGGTTCGACTTTGGTTTTGAAAATAAGAATAAAATGGAAGTCGCCACCGATCTTTATTTGGTGTGATCGGATCACCTTTATTTTAATAAAACATTTTGTTTTACTAAAATAGTGTTTTTGGTCTGCGAAGTTTTGAAAATCGGGTTCGGGAGTCGGTTACGCACGAGGAAAGGTTAGCACCCTCGATACGCCTAAAATTGGTACGAAAATGATTAATTAGTGTCTTAATGTCGGAAGTTTGAAAAGGTTTTAAAGCACGGATCTTTTAGAAAATGTTTGGAATGTTTGGGCTAAGATTTCTTTGTTCCAAAAGGATACGAACATCACATCCAGCCTGTTAGGACATGATATTCTAAACCTTCGTAATCAAAGCTATCTCATGACTTTACGAAGTTTATCAATATTTAGTCAAACGAAAAATCGCAACCCAGCACGTTAGGGCACTATTCCCCGAATTCCTAAATACAAAACATTGCCTTTATTTTAAAACCTTTAAATGGAGTGTAGCAATTTTATAAAATGCATCGTATCGTATTAATTTTTAAGAAAAGGCTCGAGTCAAAACTTGAGATTTCTTTGTCCCGAAAAGATATAAACATCACATCCAGCACGTTAGGATACGATGTTTTAATCTCTCGTAATCAAAGTCATCTCGTGATTCGTGAAACCTTGTAAAAGGGATGCTAAGTCATTTAGTTAAACGAAAAATCGCAACCCAGCACGTTAGGGCACTATTTTTCGAATTCCTAAATACAAAACATCACCTTTATTCTAAAACCTTTAAATGAAATTATGATGATTTTCAAAATACATTTTTGTGTAGTAATAATATGAGGTTAAGAAAAATAAACGTAGATATAAGTATGGCAAATGTAAGACAATTAATGATAATGATAATGATATAAAACAATGATAGTACTATACCTAATATGAATAAGGCATATATAATATTAGTGGTGAAATAGAATAATACAATTATAGCGATGAAAATTAAATAATAAAACAATAAAATATAAAATAACGGTACCAATGTGAAAATAACAATATAAATGATAATCAAATGAAAGTGAAAATAATGCATGAATACTAACAAATAATGATAAGACAATAATAATAATGAAACTAGTAATAATATTAGTGATAGTAAAATGATATATAATAATAAATATAATAAACATATAAATAACAATACTAATAGCAAAATGATAAAAATAATAATAATAATGGTAATAATAATAATAATAATAATAATAATAATAATAATAATAATAATAATGGTAATAAATTTTAGCTAGGTAAAAAAAATGGTGAAAACATTAAAAAAGGGCTAAATTAAATTAAAACACAAAATTTCTGGGCCAATTTAAAATAAAAGAAAGGTTAGGGGGCCTATTTACACGCGCGAAAGGACTGGAGGGACCAAAGAGGCAATAAACCCCTTCGGCCAAAACGCGCAGCAGTAGGGAGGATTAAATTGCGAACAGGAATAATCATAGGGTTAAATTTGAAAACCGAAAAAGATCTGATTGCAAATGTTTGAAAAAGCGGAAGGGCCAAAATGGAAAATAACCCATTGATTTAAAAACACGCGATCCCGAGGCGGGTCGAGTCAACACGCGATCCTAGGGGCAAAATGACGCTGTTTTGGGCATTAAAGGCCAGCCCCAAAACGACGTCGTTTGAGGGCTATTTAAAGGCCAAAAATCGAAAAAAATCAGTTTTGCTGAGAGTTTTAAAAAATTCTTTCTTCTCCCTTTTTTCTCTCGCAGGGGAAGCCTCCTAAAGCTTCCGACAAGTCGCCATTGCCATGGCCTGTCATTACCCATTGTCAATACACTGTGGCGAAAATCGTAATGTATGTTTTTTTCTCTTTTTACTTCTTAAGTTTTACCAGTTCATATATGCGTATTTTTGATATTTTTACATAAATAAAAGAACCTACAGTAGCAAAACAAAATAAAGTTTTAAAAGAAAAAAAGAATCACCTTTTCAGACTTTTATTTTGATGTTTGTGGATCTACTCTTTTTGCGTTTTTTTTCTGTATTCTTTTATTTTTTTTAAAAAAAAAAAGACCCCTAAATACAAAACATGAATCGGCTTTTATAGCCTTTTACAACTTGTTTGCTGCTCATTTTTGCTTCTCTGCTCTGTTGCGTGTTCTCTCGTTCTTGCAGGGCATGGGGAGCAAGTGGCGATGGGACGGTGGCCGGTGGTGCAGGGAGCAGATGGTCGACAGGCGGTGGGGTTGGTTGTCATGGCGCTAGGGTTTTCAGAAACCCTAGCGTTCTGAAATTTTTTTAATTTTTGGGCCTTCTGGGCCACTTGTAAATTGGGTTTATTTTAAGTCTTTTTTTTTTTTTTTGTTTTGTTTTGTTTTTGTTTTCTGATTTGGCATTGGGCTAATTGGGCCATGTTGGATTAAGGGCTAATTTGAGTTTTATTTTGGGTATGTAAATGGGTGTTAATTTTTGTTGGGCTATTGGGTTTTGAAGGGCAAAATTGGGCTACAACAAGTTGCTTGTTCCTAAGTTTGTAAGTTCATTTTTTTTATTAAAAGCCTGCAGATTCTTCTAAGCTTACGAACTATATGGTTTGTTTAGTTTTTAATATTTAACATGGGTTTATTATTATTACTTGACAGTAAGATGATATCAGATCTTCTAAACTAGCATTTTGCTAATTTTCTCAATTGATAAAGCTGAAATTTTGTTTAATGTTGGTCTTGATCATGAAGCTCAAAGTATCCTTTCCCATTGTTTGTGCAAGTTTTGATTCAGATTTGTAATATTTTTGCATTCACGTTGACTATACCCTTAGAGATAGTACTAATTGATCATCTATTTTTGAAGGCTTACTGCATGTCAAACCATTCAATGCATCTTTTCAGAGCACATCTTTTAATGAAACTCACCTATCAACACTTCCAAATGAGGAGGACAATTACGATGATATCCAAGAGGTCGATCTGAAAATGTGAATCAAACAAGTCGAGTGTGATAATCCCAATAGTAAGCATTGGGATGATGATTGCACTTGGGTAAGCTTATGTCATTATAACTTTTTTATTTGGAGGATTTGATATGGACATTTGCCTCCTAGAGGAATTGCAAATTTTCTAAGTGGTGCAAGCTCGAGGGTCCGCTTTTCTTTGTTCAATTGTCAAGGCAATGTTTGATGGATTCTATGCATGTAGGATTTGATTTAGTGGTCACTTGGTCGAAAAGGTGGTTGAAAGCTCCTTGGAAATGGCTGAAATGGAAAATGCTTCACCCCACGGTTTAGAAGTGGATCTTAGCTCCAAATTTGTACCCCAATCTGTAAGGAGTTTATGCGATGGATTCTCCTTTTATTCTAAACTATTAAGATTGATCCTTCGAAAATTCAACTACCTTTGTATGTTTATGGTCCCTTTGTTTCATTAATTTCTTTATATCTTTGTTACGTGATACATCCGATTACACCGATTTTTATATGGAGTGATAGTTCAAAAGGAGATGTAATTGGATTTGCTTCTCAGTTGCATCTTTTGGTTAATGCATTGGAGATGTCATTTGAAGCTCCATTTATAGAGGATTTTGTGTCAGGTCTCGATGGCTTTATCTGAATCTCTGCTTATATATTATGGAGACCATTGAGATATGGAAAATTTATTTTAAATTTTATAACTGCTGCATTTATTTCTTGTAGTTGAAAATCCTGGTTCAGAACGCCGTAAAATTTCATATAAAAAAAGAACTCATTTTTTCTCTTCTAAAATTAAGTTCACTATCCTCGATTCTTATTTTCCCAAACCCTAAATTTCCTAAGTCCCCAAAATTTCCTAAGTCTCCGGAGGCTCTCGTTGACTGGAACTCCTTCGCCATCGATCGCTAAGATATGCGCCAACCTTCTCTCTGGACCTCCTCCACAGGTGTATTGCTCTATATGAATTTTGATTTATTTAACATAGTCCCTGAATTGGTATCCTGATTATATATCCTTTATTCCAGTTTTTGTCATCTGTAAGTGAGATGGATACTAAAGTCCTATCAAGTGGACTAAGGGATGTGCAATTGTGTGCAGGTATGAGCTTCGGTTAAGGGTATCTCTAGTGTCATGGGTTGCGCATTGGATTTGGCAACCATGAAGGATTTCTGCGATCCATCTGATTTTAGGGAGGTCATGTGGCCCAAACGAATGAGTCCATTACTTGGAGAGATTGAAAGCCCATCTCCAAAATGTGGCAAAGATGGAAAGTAATCTTCGAGGATATGTTTTGCAAATATGGAAGGGAATCCTTAAAGATGGAAGGTGATCTTCGAGGATATGTTTGGCAAATATGGAAGGGAATCCTTGAAGATATGTAATTTTAGACATTTAATGTAATCTTTAGAGATATGATTGTGTAATCTTAGGGATTTGATTTGAGAAGGCTCTATTATAAATAGAGGCCTCTCCCCTCATTGTAAATTCATTCAGCAAGTAATAGAATTTTGAGAGCATTCACTCAAACTTTTCTCTCAAGTGTTCTTATTTTCTTGTGGCTTTTGTTTATCTTTCGAGATCGTTCTTACTTCGTTCTTCTGCTGTTCTTCGTGGATTCTTTAGATAAGTTCTATTGAATCTTTGATCTTTGAGGGTTAGGCTGACTTAGGCGTTTTTGTGCGGAGAAACTGCCTAAGGCCGCACGGATTATTTGTGGAAACTCTAAGTCCGTGACAGTTGGTATCCGAGCAAGGTTCGAAGGCACAAGTGAAAGATGTCGAAAGAAGCTGTTGAGAATGTTGATGGAATTGAGACCCGTGGGAGGGCTAGGAAAGCTAGCCGTTCGAGGGACATACTATCGGCTTTGGAAGATCGCGTCGTCACTCTCGAGGAATCCATGGGGGATACTAAGGAGAGGATCGATGATGTCGATGAAAGGCTGAACGATGGGTTGCAATCTATGCAAGAGCAACTCAAAGAGTATGTGTTGGATACTGTGGAAAAGTTGACTAAGAGGGATGATGCCGTTGAGGCCATGATGACTGGCAGGACTGATGGCATTGAGGCGATGATGACAGCCTTGAAAGAGGAGATTGCGGAGCTCAAGGGTGAACTCACAATCTACAAGGCTGCTTTGGGCAATGGAGGGTTGGCCGCGGTGGCACCCAAGCCTAGTGTGGATGTTCCCAAACCGAAGGAGTTTAAGGGAACAAGGTCCGCAAGAGAGGTGGATAATTTCCTGTGGGGAGTTGAGCAATACTTCCGCGCTAAGGGCATCACGGATGATGCTACTAAGGTAATTACCACTGCCATGTATCTTACGGATGTTGCTTTGTTGTGGTGGCGTCGTAGGTCCACCGATGTGAGACGTGGTGGGATTGAAATTGGAACTTGGGAGGAGTTTCAATGCGAGTTCAAGGCACAGTTTTATCCAGAGTATGCCGAGGATGAAGCTCGGGCAAAGTTGCGTCGACTTTCGCAACAAGGTACTGTGAGGGAGTATGTGCAGGAGTTTAGCGAACTAATACTGCAAATCTCAGATATGGGTGAGAAAGAGGCATTCTTTTCATTCATGGATGGGTTGAAACCATGGGCGAAGCAAGAATTGCAACGCCGAGGAGTCCAAGAGCTTACCAAGGCCATGTGTGTAGCAGAATCGTTGGCTGAATTTGGTGGGAAGAAAGACAGGCCTGAGTCCGTAAAGCCCAAATTCAATCAGAAGGGAAATAGTGGGGGAGACAAGGAAAGGCCCCCTAGGAATGGCAACGGTAAGAAGCCTTGGGAAAATAAGAAGAGTGGGCCAATAAGATGCTTCCATTGTGATGGCCCACATATGATTAAGGACTGTCCAAAGAAGGCCGCGCTCTCCGCTATGGAAACAAAAGGGGAGTTGGAAGAGGAGGATAACAATCTTGGTTCGATACTAGGGGGTGTCGAAGACAAGATGGGTCATGGGCTGATGTTTGCGGACATCTTGATCGCTGGACGGAAGTTTAATGCGCTGGTAGACACTGGCGCATCTGATTTGTTCATGTCGGAAGGGGCCGCTCACAAACTTGGCTTGAAGATTGAGAACGAACCGGGTCGGATTAAAACGGTGAACTCGGAAAGTGTTGCAATCAAGGGGGTTGCAAAGGGAGTAGATCTCCAGCTCGGTGAATGGATTGGCAAGGCATCCATCAAGGTAATACCTCTCGATGATTACGATTGTGTAGTTGGATTAAGTTTCCTTGATCGGGTTAAAGCGAACATTTTTCCTTCTGATAATTACATGGTGATATCGGATTCGAATGGTCAATACATGGTGAGATTGACAAGAAAGGGAAGCCTAGAAGTAAAGACCTTATCCGCAATCCAGTTTGCTAAGGGAGTACGTAGAGATGAAGTCTCCTACTTAGCTACTTTGAAGATGAAGGAAACCAATAAGCCCATTGGTGAGATCCCTAAGGAAGTGGGTCAAATATTACAATCGTTTCGAGATGTGATGCCTGCCAAGCTGCCAAAGAGCTTGCCGCCTAAGAGGGAGGTGGATCATAAGATCGAATTGGTGTCCAATATGGTGCCGCCAGCTAGGGCCCCATATCGTATGTCCCCGCCGGAATTGGAAGAATTACGGAAACAATTGAAGGAGCTTTTAGATGCGGGATTCATCAGGCCATCTAAATCTCCATATGGTGCACCAGTTCTGTTTCAAAAGAAGCATGATGGGTCGCTACGGATGTGCATCGATTATCGAGCTTTAAACAAGATCACTGTGAGAAATAGGTACCCTATTCCCCTTATTGCAGACTTGTTTGATCAGCTTGGTAGTGCGAGATGGTTTACCAAGTTGGACTTAAGATCGGGGTACCATCAAGTTCGGATAGCCGAGGGAGACGAGGCAAAGACGGCTTGTGTGACGCGGTATGGTTCCTATGAGTTCTTGGTGATGCCCTTCGGACTCACAAACGCCCCTGCCACATTCTGCACCTTGATGAATAAGGTACTTCAACCCTTCCTTGATCGCTTTGTGGTTGTTTACCTTGATGATATTGTGGTGTACAGTAAGTCACTTGATGAGCATGTGGGACATTTGAGGGAGGTGTTCCAAACCTTAAGGGAAAATGAGCTGTTCGTCAAAGAGGAGAAATGCTTATTTGCCCAACGAGAGGTGCCTTTTTTAGGCCACATTGTGGGAGGTGGCAAAATTCGGATGGACGATAACAAGATTCGGGCCATTGAGGAATGGGAGGCTCCCACTAAGGTGACCGAGTTGAGATCTTTTCTTGGGTTGGCAAACTACTACCGACGCTTTGTGGAGGGCTACTCTAAAATTACCGCCCCCTTAACAGACATGTTGAAGAAGGGTAAAGCATGGGATTGGAGCCCACAGTGTGAGAGGGCCTTCAATCAATTGAAGCAAGTAATGACAAGGGAGCCTGTACTTGCTTTGCCAGATTATTCAAAGCCTTACGAAGTACACACAGATGCATCAGATTATGCCATTGGGGGAGTTTTGATGCAAGAGGGACATCCAATTGCTTTCGAAAGTCGGAAGCTTAATGAGACGGAGCGGAGATATACGGTCCAAGAAAAGGAGATGACTGCCGTGGTGCATTGCTTGCGTGTATGGAGGCATTACTTATTGGGTTCCAGGTTTGTGGTCCTTACCGATAATGTTGCCAACAGTTATTTTCTAACCCAGAAAAAGTTGTCTCCCAAACAGGCTCGTTGGCAGGTTTTTCTAGCAGAGTTTGACTTCACAATGGAATATAAGCCTGGCAGTGCCAACAATGTGGCTGACGCACTTAGTCGGAAGATGGAATTTGTGGCCATTAGCCAACCTGATGGGTCCCTATTGGAGCGCATTCGAGAGGGATTGTCCCACGACCCCACAGCCAAAAGCTTAATTGATCTTGCGAAAGAGGGAAGAACGAGGAGATTTTGGCTTGACGGGGAATTGTTATACACTCATGGGCACCGACTTTATGTGCCCCACTATGGGAAGTTGCGCAAGGAAGTCATGAAGGAATGTCATGACTCAAAGTGGGCGGGCCATCCGGGAATGCACCGTACTATGACCTTATTGGAGGATCGCTATTATTGGCCTCACATGGGGGAGGATGTGGAGACCTATGTGAAGACTTGTCTAGTATGCCAACAAGACAAGGTTGAATTAAAGAGCCCAGCCGGCTTGCTACAACCCTTGGCCATTCCAGAAAGACCATGGGAGAGTGTATCCATGGATTTTATTATTGGTTTGCCTAAGTCTGACGGGTTTGGAAGTGTTCTTGTTGTGGTGGACAGGTTTTCTAAGTATGCGACGTTTATTCCAGCCACCAAGGAATGTCCTGCTGAGGAGGCAGCCCGTTTATTCCTTAGACACGTGGTGAAATATTGGGGGGTGCCACTGTCTATTATCAGCGATCGAGATGGACGATTTACGGGCCGATTTTGGACGGAGCTGTTCAAGTCAATGGGCTCGGACTTGAACTTTTCCACGAGTATGCACCCACAAACAGATGGGCAAACTGAACGAGTGAATGCGTTGTTGGAAACATATCTTCGGCACTACGTGAGTGCCACACAAAAGGATTGGCCAAAGTTGTTAGATGTGGCCCAATTCTCGTACAACTTGCAGCGAAGCGGGGCCACAAATCAAAGCCCGTTCGAGATTGTGACGGGTCAACAGCCACTCACACCCAACGCTGTTGCGACTCGCTATACAGGACCAAACCCCGCAGCTTATCGATTTGCGAAGGATTGGCAAGAGAAGAACGATTTGGCTCGAGCTTGTCTACACAAGGCAAGTAAGAGAAATAAGAAGTGGGCCGACCAAAATCGAAGAGATGTGCAATTTCAGGTGGGTGACTTAGTCCTTGCTAAACTACACTCGATGTTGCGATACACGGGTTTGCACAAGGGGCTTGTGCGACGATACGAGGGGCCATTTAAAGTTGTGAAGAAAGTGGGTAAGGTAGCCTACAAGCTTGAGTTGCCGGCTAAGTTGAAACTCCACCCAGTATTTCATGTGAGTATGCTTAAGCCATTTCATGGGGATCAAGGGGATCCAAATCGTGGCAAGTCGGGACGAGCACCAATGGGGGTAAAGGTCTCGTACGATCGTGAAGTTGAAAACATTGAGGCGGATCGGCTGATTAGGGAAAAGTATCATAGGCCGCGGCATGAGTACTTGGTTCGATGGAAGGGGCTTCCAGACAGCGAGGCAAGTTGGGAACCTGCCGAGGCATTATGGCAGTTCGAAGAAAAGATAAACCAGTTTCACGAGAGGGACGCGACGAGGGCGTCGCTAGAACAAGTGGGGGAGAATGTCATGGGTTGCGCATTGGATTTGGCAACCATGAAGGATTTCTGCGATCCATCTGATTTTAGGGAGGTCATGTGGCCCAAACGAATGAGTCCATTACTTGGAGAGATTGAAAGCCCATCTCCAAAATGTGGCAAAGATGGAAAGTAATCTTCGAGGATATGTTTTGCAAATATGGAAGGGAATCCTTAAAGATGGAAGGTGATCTTCGAGGATATGTTTGGCAAATATGGAAGGGAATCCTTGAAGATATGTAATTTTAGACATTTAATGTAATCTTTAGAGATATGATTGTGTAATCTTAGGGATTTGATTTGAGAAGGCTCTATTATAAATAGAGGCCTCTCCCCTCATTGTAAATTCATTCAGCAAGTAATAGAATTTTGAGAGCATTCACTCAAACTTTTCTCTCAAGTGTTCTTATTTTCTTGTGGCTTTTGTTTATCTTTCGAGATCGTTCTTACTTCGTTCTTCTGCTGTTCTTCGTGGATTCTTTAGATAAGTTCTATTGAATCTTTGA
This sequence comes from Gossypium rotundifolium, assembly GCA_025506655.1. Classification (NCBI taxonomy): domain Eukaryota; kingdom Viridiplantae; phylum Streptophyta; class Magnoliopsida; order Malvales; family Malvaceae; genus Gossypium; species Gossypium rotundifolium. Next base: position 37,751,471 of record CP106734.1, read on the forward strand.
TCTTTGAGGGTTAGGCTGACTTAGGCGTTTTTGTGCGGAGAAACTGCCTAAGGCCGCACGGATTATTTGTGGAAACTCTAAGTCCGTGACACTAGGACCAGCAGGTGATTTGATGCTGACTTCCCGCATTTGAAATAAAAACACTGATGGAAATTCATTTACATTTACATTTTCCTATCACACCTATTTTTTCGTCACTGATATCATGTATAAATATATTTATCTAGCAATCTAGTGGTTTTAGCAATGAGAATCTCGCATTTAAACACGATATCATGCATCTATAATTTTAGCGATTCTGATATTTTTCCCTTTTCGCTTAACAATGCTAGTGTTTTCTTAAGCCGTTGAAACAAAGATGATACGGTGAATACTTGATTAAATCGCCCTATAGCTTTGGCCCTTATTCACTACGTAATCGGGGAACTAGACCATCAAAAGCGGAGTATAAATATGAGATCAAAGTCGTATTTAGTCACTTTGAACATAAGTAGTTTTTAACGCAATTGATTTATATATTCTTGCTTTCTTGTCTTCTACATGCGAGGTAAGTGAATTTGCTATTTTGCGTAGATAAAGTAAACATCTTGCAACACATGATTGTTTTATCTTGAATTGAAGTTAAGTTATGATTAGAAGCAATTTTTATTTGTTTCACCACATTTAGATCATACATGGAAAGTAAAAGCTCGTTCTTATTTGTAAAAATATAATGAAAATTATAATGTCAAATCTCTTTTTCTTTTATGTGTATGTATTTTTCTAAATTTATCAAAATATAAAAAAGTATAAATATCCTTAAAATAATATTTATTGATTTGCAAAAAAAAGGTTTGGTGACTTTACAAATGATGGATGACACTAACATAGTTAAACTCTTGATAATACTAGAGCTATTCAAATAAAGGCAAAGCCGTAAAATTATTTTAAAGGGTCCAGATGAATAATAAATTTTAGGGGTGAAATGTAATTTTACTATTATATTAATTTGAAATTTTTTAAAGTTTAAAGGATCTAATAGAAAATTTATCATTTTAGGAAATCATCGTTTATAAATAGGAGGATAATTGCCTAGAGACATATAAGACCCAAATAGCTTCTTATATGTTTTATTTGTATTTTTTTTTTTTTTTTGTAAAGGTATATTCACTATTGATTTTGTTTTGTTCTGTTTATTTCCTAGGGTTGAATAGGGATCTAAAAAAGGCAATGAAAGATGGAAAACCAATTATAATCGAGGTGTGGCTTTTTTTATTGCTAATTACTTTCTTTTTTCCAACATCCTACTCATTCTCCATCCCTGTGACTTTGTGCATATGCTTCTTTCTTTCTTTTATCTTTTGTGGTCAATGCTGATGGCATTTCACCTTAATGTGCTCAAGAATTAACACTTTGATATGTTCATGCCTATAGAGTACGCTATATTTTGATTTTTTGTGGTTCATATTAATTATTTCTTTGCATTGATTCATCTACTTTAATTAGATACTTTGGTGCTATCTTGAAAATAAAACCAAATAGTTCCATAAAATACATTATCTGGAAGTATATCTTTGGTATTGTAGCAATTGGGCATGAAAGGGTGTCGACAAAGATGCACATTTAAATAAGCGTAGAGTCTAGCTAGCCATGATGTTACTATTAATGTTACTATTAATGTCCTTAATCACCGATGTTATTTTGTGATACTTTTAGTGTGCTATGTTTACTTGTACTCGTGTATCGTGTGGATACGATCTTGTCCGATATAGATATTTATATTTCTTTTTTTTTAAGTTTTTCATGTGTTTGGAGAGTTATTATATACTGTATAGGTATATATATATTGTCCTTAGTCTCTTTGATGTTTGGCATTTTATGTTTTAATTATGGGTATTGATTTTTATTTATTGTCTTTATAATTACTACTTAATTTTTGTGTGTTTTTAAATATATATATATATATATATATACATACATACTGATTGGAGACCACTTGTTTTACATTATGGTTGACTATGTTTAGCTAACAAGGAGGCAAAAGGTCTAAGCAGCCAGGGGAATGCCAGATTTGTGTAGATAGATTTGATCTTGGGGAACTTTCTTGTGAGTTTTCTTTAAACTCGTTTTGTTATTTTTATGCTAAAATAAAAAAAATTATTAAATTAGCATTGATGTTTCGGTTTCGATTTAATGGTTGAAGATGTTTATTGTCTAGTATTAGTTAGATTCGTTTATTGTTAGTCTAAATGTTTCTCGAAAATAGTGTAAAAACTAATGTTGTCCAATTTTGTGGCCCTTTTTATGCTGTCCAAAATTTGAACAAATTAATGGTTCCATTTTCATGCCAATTAAAATGTAAAGTCCCATTTGTTGCATTATCTTTGTCAGCTTTTAGGACCAATTAATTGAGTTATTACAGAGATTAAAAGCATGGAACTTTTATATGATGAGCTAATAAATTTTAATACTATTGAGTGTGTTCTTGCAGGATACAAATGCCCTGCATGTTTGCTGTCTTGTGCTGTCCAAAATAGGACAAATTGAATGTGTTTGTGAGTGAGTTTTTCAAAGGAAACTTTGTAAATTCTCATGTTACATTCTGATGTTTGCATGCAGGTAAGTTATGGTTATAGGGGTTGATAAATCGAGTTTAGTAGCTAAAATATTATGTTATTCTTACTAAGTTTCGGTTGTTAGTAGTGAAGTAAAAATTTAACAATTAAATGTTTAAATGATTGCCAGAAACTGCAGCTTGAAAACTCATTGTTTCAGCATGTAAATGCTTATTTGAATGTGTTGTAATATGTAGAGGACTTGGTCTGCTGCATGTTTGAAATAAAAGAAAACAATAGTTGTTAAATATTAATTTTTGTTGCTGATTGAATGAGTTAAAGTCACTGTTCAAGGGGCTATAAATACTAGTGAGTGATTCTATTACTTGCACCTTTTTCTATAAACATGGTGAAGTAATTCCTTTTAGCTAAGGCTTTGGGATGCATTTTTGATTCTTTGTACCCAATGGCTTATACCTACTTTTTCATGTCCTTTTCTTTTATGAACCTAAGATGTTGTTATGTATTCTTGTTTGTGTTAGTATTTGGTGGACTTGCAGTTTATTTTTTTTTATTCCACAAGCATTCTTAAAAAAATTACTTTTTTAATATTTTACTATATCCTTGTAAGACACTTATGAACCCTTTGATCTTGCTTCAGAGGTTAAAAACTCTCTGCATTGTACCAAATATTATTCATATTATTCCTTCTTGTTTATTGTTTTATTTTTGATGTATTGCGAAACAACATATTGAGTTTTTGCTTTACTTGATTTTTTTTTGACTTTTTAATATTTATGTGTTGCGATGTCCGTAGGCGATATCCATGTGTTGCATAAATGTTTATGCTTTGTGGTCTCATGAACTTTTGGTTTATTTTTTTGTTTGAGTTTCTTTTTAAAGCTAACTTATATTTTGGGTTGTATGTAAGGATGGTGGGTAATCAGGAGAATTGTTTAGTACTATAGAGATTTAAAGTATGACAATTTGAGAAGTGGGGAAGGAGATGCAAAACCAGAAAATTTACTTGGTAAATAGGTGAGCAGAAAAGAAGCCAGGACCCATTGAAGCAGTCAAATTTGCATTTTGTTTTAGGACTATGTTGTTGACATCCAAAGCTTCTTTTTTTTTTAAATTCTTGTTGAATATTGTTTGCTATCGGTTTTTTTGGGGGGGGGTTTAAATGTTATAGGCTGAAAAATGTTTAATTTTATTATTTTTCCCTTAAATTTTTTATAATATTTTAATCTTATTCTTTTTTATAATATTTTATTTTTTTAATTTTCATGACTTTTAGCGGCGTTTTTTTATAAAAGTGCCGTTAAAAAGTCGTGGTCTTTAGCAGCGTTTTTTATAAAAGCGCCGCTAAAAATCAAGGTTTTTAGCAGCTTTTTTTTACAAAAGCGCCGTTAAAAGTCGTGGTTTTTATCGTGGCTTTATTCAGTTGTCTGTAATCAAAGCACAATCTCGTAGTTTTATCTTTGTTTTTCACAAATTGAATTGGAGCACCCCAAGGTGACACACTCGATCGAATAAATCCTCGATATAATAACTCTTGCAACTTTATTTTTAACTCTCTTAACTTAGTCGAAGTCATTCTATACGAAGCAATTGAAATTGAAGATGTTCCGAGTGTCACTTCAATTACAAACTCAACTTCCCTCTTAGGTGGTAACTTTGGAAATTCTTCAGGAAACATGTCAGTAAATTCAATCAATCGGTACCTATTCAATTTTCAATTATATCACTCTGGTATCTAAGATGTAAGCCAGATACTCTTCACAACCTTTTCTGATCAAATGACGTCCTGATATCGCTGATAAAATATTGGTCGCACAATCAGTTCTCTCAGTCTCAACATTAATCGTTTCATCATTCTGGCATATCAGTACAATCCATTTATGTTTATAATTAACCATAGCATCATGTAAGGCCAACCAATTCCATGCCAAGTATAACATCAAACTCGTCGAATGGCAATAATGTAACACCCCTAACCCTTATCCATCGTCGAAATAGGGTTACGAAACATTATCGAACTTTACGAATCAAATAAAAACATTTCATAACATTTAATACACATATCATAACTCATTCATTTAACACCCATATTTTCCCTTAAATGGGCCCTCGAGACCAAATATACACCTTAGAAGTGAATTGGGACTAAACCAAACACTCAAGAAATTTTTCCTAAAAATCTCAAATTTTTTCTTAAAAGCAAAGGACACACGCCCGCGTGGCCAGTCGTATGGCTCACACGGCCAGGAGACACGCCCGTGTCTTAGACCGTGTGGGCATTCAAAGTAAGACACACAGTCGTGTCCCAGCCCGTTTCTTTACTAAGAACGGCCATGCACCACCACCCATAAAATCAAGAAAGACCTCTAGTCTGTCAATCCTTACTATGTCTGGACCTGGTAAGTTTCCCCGTGTTGAGTCAAATTAAGCCGCAGGCTCCACTCCTGGTGGTGGCCTTCCATCAATTCCTTTACGTTTCAGCCTTGCGACAATACTCCCCCCGGAACCCAAAGACTTTGATTTCTCATAAGGTGCCGGCGGAGTCCTAAAAGCAACATCCGCCAATCCCTGGTAGGCATCGTTTATGGTTGAGACTAGGATAGTATATGATCGTCTTCGAGCCCCCAACTTTCGTTCTTGATTAATGAAAACATACTTGGCAAATTCTTTCGCAGTTGTTCATCTTTCATAAAACCAAGAATGTCACCTCTGACTATGAAATACGAATGCCCCCGACTATCCTTGTTAATCATTACTCCGATCCCAAAGGCCAACACAATAGGATCGAAATCCTATGATGTTATCCCATGCTAATGTATACAAGCGTAGGCCTACTTTGAGCACTCTAATTTCTTCCCATGCAACTCTCTGACTTGTGCCACACGGCCAACCACACGCCCGTGTGCTAGGCCGTGTTCAAAGTGCAAGGGTCACACGGCCAAGTCACACGCTCATGTGCTAAGCCGTGTGTAAAAACCTGGGCATTCTATTTTGAAATTTCAAGGTGTAGGGGACACACGACTAGACCACATGCCCATGTTCCAGGCAGTGTGCCACACATGGCTGAGACACATGCCCATGTCTCTGCCCGTGTGGACGAAAATAGACCCTTTTAAGGCCACTTTTCTCACCCTTTATACAATCCACCTGTACACAACACTCTCATATACCAATATATCCCAACCAAGCAACCACTACAAGTAAAAAAATAATTTTTTACACAAAATATATCATCACAAGACTCATTTGCATAAAATTACCATAATAACTTCATTAATTGATTACTAAAAACTACTACTAAACACATGCATACAAACATTTACATATGTATCATTCACAACCATATTTCAAGTTTAACTCTTTTCCAATCCAACACTATAAACCATATGATGAAAAACAAAATATACCAGAGTAATCTGGATAGTGTAACCCGATGTGTTGATCTGATCCTCCGAACTCACGTCAATCTACATAGAATATTAAACACACAAGAGTAAGCTTATAGAAGCTTAATAAGTTCATAGGCTTTAAAAATAAATCTTACCGAACATACTATAATAAACCATTAAATAGAGCATTTCACTAACTTTTCTTTCCAATCACAACTTCAATTAATACAATTCACTTGGTTAAGCTCAATATCAATAATTTCTTAGATTCTTCCTCCATAAATCCATATGACACTTACCAATACTTGTCAAATTAGAGAAACGTCTTACGAATTTTGAGTACATCATTTTCTTGATGCCATAGTCCAACTATGGTCTTAGACGAATACTGCTTATCATCAGGATGCCATAGGCCAGCTATAGTCTTACACGTATATTTACTGCCATGGTCCAACCATGGTCTTACGTACACGATGCCATAACCCAGTTATGGTCTTTTTAAAAAAAGGCCATAGATCAGCTATGGTCTTACATTTAAACATTGCCATGGTCCAACCATGGTCTTATCTGTCAATTCATCTTTTATCGCGAAATAATCGTACTCAATCCTGCGTTCCACTTAAGTTGAACTTCCAATTCGATTTTCATATTATTACAATAATCATAATTAAATAACAAAGATATAAAATAATACATTATATAATTCTTAAATTACCAATTAATCATGAAAGTTCAACCATATGAACTTACCTGGGCTAATTTGCAGAATTTGTTGTAATTTAGGGACTATTCGGCTGATTTCCCTTTACCACGATTTTCCTTGGGCTCATGGTCTAAAATGTAAAATTATTCATTCATTAACATAAAATTCCATTCTAATTCACTTCACAATTTATTCCCATAAATTTTTTGAAATTACATATTTACCCTAACTTTTACTTTTTTACAATTTAGTCCCCGATCAATTAACCCATCAATTGAGTTAATTTTTCTCAATTAACACTTTATATAATTATTTTAGGCTACAATAGAGCCTTTTATATTCAAAATTTCAACACCAAACCCTAATTCTTAACTTTTTCACAATTAGGTCCTAAAATTAATTTCTATTGAAATTACTTGATAAAATCATCATATAATAAAATTTAAGCTTCAATTCCATGTTAATTCATAACAAATTTTCAAACTTTTCAATGGTAACTTTAAAAATTATTTATGAAATCAATAACTAATGAAATCAATAGTTGGACCTAGTTGTAGAAGTCTTAAAAACACAAAAATTATAAGAAAAAGGCAAGAATTGAACTCACTTGTAGCAAAACTATAATAAACCAGCTTAGAAGGACTCTTCAATGGCTATTTTTTGCTGGATAAATGTGAAGATTTGTCTAGAATTTCAATTTGGTCATTATTTTATTTAGCTAATTTGCAAATTTTCCAATTTTGCCCTTAGTTCACACTATATCCGTAATAATTTCTATATCTCTGCCGCCTAGCCTTTGAAATTTGGGCCAAATTGCTCTTTAAGTCCTTATTTATTATTTGAGCTATCTAATCACTTCAGCATATTTTGCACCTTTTTAATTTAATCCTTTTTAATTAATTAACTATCAAAACGTTAAAATTTCCTAACGAAATTTTAATACTAACTGAATAATACTTCGTAAATTTTTATAAAAATATTTACAGTTCGGTTTATGAAATTGAGGTCTCGATACCTCGTTTTCGAAATCACTTAACCTAATAATTCTTTCTAAAACACAAATCACTAATTCAAAAGTCTTCCTAAAGTCATACTTGACTCATAAATAGTAAATAAATAATAAAATTTTCAAATTCACTCGTCGGATTTAGTGGTCTCGAACCACTATTTCTGTCACCACTAAAAATTGGTCTATTGCAACTCTCCCCCTTTAAGAAATTTCATCCTCGAAATTTGTTACCTGAGAATAGATTCGAATATTATGATCTCATTGATTCCTCTATTTCCCAGGTTGCCTCCTTCAAACCATGACGATGCCACAATACTTTAACTAATGGTACTCATTTATTCCTTAATTGTTTAACCTCTCGAGCCAAAATCTTCACTGGTTATTTTGAATAAGTCATATCCGATCGTATCTCAATTTCATTATAAAAAATCACATGTGAAAGATCTGATCTGTACCGTCTGAGCATAGACACATGAACATGTTATGAATCTTTTCAAGTTCTGGACTCAATTTCATACGATCCAATAAATCTTGGACTCAATTTCCCTTTTCTGCCTGTAACACCCCAGATCCGGCCTAGAAGTTAGGCCTGAATCTGGCGTGTCACATTGGGGTGCTTTTTGAGAAACCATGGTTCCATTTGAAAACCTTTCTTGATATTAAAAACTAAAGTCCCAGTTTGCGTTTGTTCATTATTAATCAACATTTATTAAAAGGTTATTACCAAAAAAACTTTGTTGGTTGCGGAAACTTAATTAAAATGACTAACTTATGAAAACGTGATGTTTACGACCTATTCGCGAAAGTGTAGTATTTTGAAAGTAGATATTGTTTTGGAAAACCGTGATACAAAGTTTAGCAGATTTAGGACATAATAAACTAAAAATCCAAAACTAAAACCAGAATTTAAGAGAGGACTTATTACAAAATATTAACCCAAGTTAAAAATAAGTAAAATACTAGAGTCCAAAACTGCTCGTAGTGTGGCCACCTCCGAGTCCTCCAGCATTTCAAACCGCTTATTAAGGATTACCTGAGAAAAAAAATATTAAAAAGAGGGTGTGAGTTTACGAAAACTCAGTGTGCATAACCCTCATCAATAAGAACATGAATCACAACAGTTTGGGCCAAAGCCCATTTCAGTAATGGTGGCAATTGGGCCTTAGCCCATAAAAGCCTCTGTTGGGCCTTAACCCATAAATGTCACAAATCATATTTATCTAGGCCTGAGCCCATCTCAAATAAAACCACATATGCAATGCATTAATACCCATACCAACCACACTCAGTCTCTGTCCAACCTCGCACTCACTGGGGATTTAATCGACCCACCCATCCCTACACTCCTTATGTAGCACCGGCGGCACTTAATTATCGGTGCAAAGATAGTCGTTCGGTGGCTAAAGTTTTGGTGGATCCATAGTCGTCAGCGACCATGCGATCCTATCTGCACTTCCCCTTTCGAATAATCCCATCCCTATGCAACATAATAACACATGAATGCAACATATAATAATAATCATACGATAACAATCATAAATCACATACAAGAATAATCATATAACATGTAGGGGCATTTTCGATAATTTCACAAATTGTGGGTATTTTGGTAATTTTTCAAAACAGGGGTATTTTGGTACTTTACCAATATAAGGGTATTTTAGTAATTTAACAAATATAAGGGTATTTGGTCCCTCTTGGATTTTAGTTATGAACTTTGGCCCATCAACAAGTCCTCGCGGCTAAAGTGAACAGACACTACGCACCAGGTGGGATTCTAGAAAAGAGGAGGTGGGCCACTAGGGCCGCTTAAGTACCAAGCTCTCCCTAGATCCAATCCTAGACATGTGTATGCTCGTTGCCACACCCTAACCCAGCGACTTGTTCACAGACATGTTTAATTAGAAAAATTAAGTCTTATGGAATTTAAGAGTTGTTCAAACTAGACCTAAGGTCCATAAACCGTAAATACATGCCTACGTCCTTATAAGCTCAAATTACTCCCTCACGGCCCATTAGGCCCAAATCTCATCATATGGCCTACTAGGCCCAAAACAAATCCAATTCATGTATCATGCATGACTAATTCAATTTGTATAACTAACCAAACCATTTCATCAAACTTAGCCTCAAGGCCCACCGGGCCCATTTAACCACTTTCGGCTTTGCCGATTTCATGTGTGTAATGTTTGTACACACCTGGTAACCTCGCGTGCTGTAAACCCTTTAGTCACGAACCTACAATCGACATCACCTAATGATTAATCATAGCGTAATATACACTTATCGAAAACCAAAACCTCACCGTAACCTTACCGTGTACCTCACGTTCTAGTAGCCCTTCCTTCGCTACTATTGGCGATTATCCTCTAGGTCTGCATCCAAATGCCCACCAAGGTATATTAACTCTTCTCATAGAATGCTCTATATATAGCTAGCTTCTCACCTTCCTTCTTTGTATCTTACCGATGTGGGATCCTCCCGTTAGCAGAGTTTAAATCGAACTCAAACTATTCTTATCCAATCCGCAAAATAAATACTCCCTTGCTTGTCATGAGATTCAAACCCAAGCTCCCTTGCACCTTTAATGACACCTTGCCACTAGACCACTCACTTTCTTGTGTCTAAAATCATGCGCAACTAAATATAACCCTATGGCAAAATTCTAGAGTCCATTTAAAAAGAAATCCAAAATGCAAGCACCAAGACTTGAACCTTGGACCTCCTTCATTCCTTGTGGCGTCACCCTATTGTCTCATATGTGACGTTACTTGCCACTACACCACACACTCCGCTTGTGTCATTTCTCCACATTTTATTCTTAAAGCGTACTACTAACTCTCAGGGTTTTATTCACCTAACACCAAAATTTTCCTAAAGCCAAAGTTTGAACCTGGGACTTCATAAAAGCCTCCTAACCTTCCAAAATCACTCACCTAATAGGTCCAACTTGCCTTAGTACCATTCTCTTGTTCTAAAAAATTTTAAACGCTACTACCCCCAAAGCCCATTGAGCCCAATCCTACTAGGCCCAGTTCCAGGATGTTACAAATCTACCCTCCTTAGAGAAATTTTATCCCTGAAATTTCCAACTATCTCATAGCCAGCAATAATCTGGGATATACCACTACGCTTCGCTGCGCACTCTAGTCCTAATTATCTGAATTACAAATTTTATGAATTTAGCTCATAGTTCCAATAATTAAACAAATGTTTTATGGAAGTAGCAGTTAAGAGTTATTTTTGAAATTGCCAGCTCACTATAGTTTTTAGTCTCCTACGGCCTCAAGATAGTCTATCATCTAAAGTAAGCCCAAGATCTACCTACAAAGAATAACAATTTAAAATAGATAAGAGAACTTACTTGGTCCGACGCTGGAAACTCGGTGTGCCACACAAAAACATTTCAAAACTACTTCAAAATCATTTGTAAACATCTTTAAAATAAACACTAAAGCCCATCTCACAGCTCGAGTTTTACAACCTAGGCTCTGATACCACTAAATGTAACACCCAGGACCCGGCCTAAAAGTTAGGCCCGAATCAGCGTGTCACATTAAGTGCTTTTGAGAAACCATGGTTCCATTTGAAAACCTTTCTTGATATTAAAAACTAAAGTCCCAATTTGCGTTTGTTCATTATTAATCGATATTTATTAAAAGGTTATTACCAAAAAAACTTTGTTGGATGCGAAACTTAATTAAAATGACTGACTTATGAAAACGTGATGTTTAAGACCTATTCGCGAAAGCGTAGTATTTTGAAAGCAGATATTGTTTTGGAAAATCGTGATACAAAGTTTAGTAGATTTAGGACATAATAAACTAAAATCCAAAACTACAACGAATTTAAGAGAGGCCTTATTACAAAATATTAACCCAAGTTAAAAATAAGTAAAATACTAGAGTCCAAAATCGCTCGTAGTGTGGCCACCTCCGAGTCCTCCAAAGACGTCGAACCGCTTCATCGATGATTACCCGAGAAAAAATATTAAAAAGAGGGTGTGATTTTACTGGCCCGAGTGTGCATAACCCTCATCAATAAGAACATAAATCACAATAGTTTGGTAGAAGCCCATTTCAATGTGATGGCAATTGGGCCTTAGTCCATAAAAGCCTCGATTGGGCCTTAACCCATAAATGTCATAAATCATATTTATCGGGCCTGAGCCCATCTCAAATAAAACCACATATGCAATGCATTAATGCCCATACCAACCACACTCACTCTCCGTCTAACGCCGCACTCTTGTGGGGATTTAATCGACCCACCCATCCCTACACTCCTTATGTAGCACCGGTTGCGGCACTAACTTATCGGTCAAAGATAGTCGCTTTCGGTGGCTAAAGCCTTGGTGGATCCATAGTCGTCAGCGACCATGCGATCCTATCTCCACTTCCCCTTTCGAATAATCCCATCCCCATGCAACATAATAACACATGAATGCAACATACAATAATAATCATACGATAACAATCATAAATCACATACAAGAATAATCATATAACATGTAGGGGCATTTTCGTCATTTTTTTACCCTCTAAGGGCATATCAGTCATTTTACCCATCGAGGGTATTTTTGTAATTTACCTACCAAGGGTATTTTCGTAATTTACCCACCCAGGGTATTTTCGTAATTCTACCCTATAGGGTATTTTGGTAATTTTGCAAACCAGGGGTATTTTAGTAATTTCACAAATTGGGGGTATTTTGGTAATTTCACAAATCGAGGTATTTCAGTAATTTTTCAAATTGAGGGTACTTCAGTAATTTCACAAAACGGGGGTATTTTGGTAATTTTATAAATCGAGGGTATTTTGGTAATTTCACAAATTGAGGTATTTCGATAATTTTGTAAACAGTGAGTATTTTGGTAATTTTACAAATCGGGGGTATTTTGGTAATATCACAAATCGAGGTTATTTCGATAATTTCATAAACCGGGGGTATTTCGGTAATTTCACAAATTAGGGGTATTTTGGTAATTTTTCAAAATAGGGGTATTTTGGTACTTTACCAATATAAGGGTATTTTAGTAATTTAACAAATATAAGGGTATTTGGTCCCTCTCGAATTTTAGTTATGAACTTTGGCCCATCAACAAGTCCTTGCGGCTAAAGTGAACAGACACTACGCACCAGGTAGGATTTCAGAAAAGAGGAGGTGGGCCACTAGGGCCGCTTAAGTACCAAGCTCTCCCTAGATCCAATCCTAGACATGCGTATGCTCGTTGCCACACCCTAACCCAGCGACTTGTTCACAGACATGTTTAATTTGAAAAATTAAGTCTTATGGAATTTAAGAGTTGTTCAAACTAGACCTAAGGTCCATAAATCCTAACATACATGTCTACGTCCCCATAAGTCCAAATCACTCCCTCACGGCCCATTAGGCCCAAATCTTATCATATGGCCTACTAGGCCCAAAACAAATTCAATTCATGTATCATGCATGACTAATTCAATTCGTATAACCAACCAAATCATTTCATCAAACTTAGCCTCAGGGCCCACCGAGCCCATTTAGCCACTTTCGGCTTTGCCAATTTCGTGTGTGTAGTGTTTGTACACACCTGGTAACCTCGCGTGCTGTAAACCCCTTAGTCATGAACCTACAATCGACATCACCTAACAATTAATCATAACTTAATATACACTTATAGGAAACTGAAACCTCACCGTAACCTTACCGTGTACCTCACGTTCTAGTAGCCTTTCCTTCGCTACTATTGGCGATTATCCTCTAGGTCTGCACCCAAACGCCCACCAAGGTATATTAACTCTCCTTATAGAATGCTCTATATATAGATAGCTTCTCACCTTCCTTCTTTGTATCTTACCGATGTGGGATCCCTCCGTTAGCAGAGTTTAAATCCAACTCAAACTCTTCTCGTCCAATCCGCAAAATAAATACTCCATTGCTTGTCATGAGATCCGAACCCAAGCTCTCTTGCACCCTTAATGACGCCTTACCACTAGACCATTCACTTTCTTGTGTCTAAAATCATGCGCAACTAAATATAACCCTATGGCAAAATTCTAGAGTCCATTTAAAAAGAAATCCAAAATGTAAGCACCAAGACTTGAACCTTGGACCTCCTTCCTTCCTTGTGGCGTCACCCCATTGTCTCTTATGTGGCGTCACTTTGCCACTACACCACACACTCCACTTGTGTCATTTTTCTCCATATTTTATTCTTAAAGCGTACTACTAACTCTCAGGGTTTTATTCACCTAAAACCAAAATTTTCCTAAAGCCAAAGTTTGAACCCGGGACTTCATAAAAGCCCCCTAACCTTCCAAAATCACTCACCTAATAGGTCCAACTTGCCTTTGTACCATTCTCTTGTTCTCAAAAATTTTAAACGCTACTACCCCCAAGGCCCATTGAGCCCAATCCTACTAGGCCCAGTTCCAGGATGTTACAATGCCAAACCGTAATACTTTCTTCCACGGTGACACTTTTAAGAACACTCGATCGCCAACCGCAAATTCTATATCTCTTCTTTTCAAATCTGAATTTCTGACGGTCTGAAGCACCTTTCAAACTATCCCGAATGATTTGAACTTTTTCTTCGATTTTTTAGATCAAGTCGACTCCAACTAACTTGGATTCACTCAATTCAAACTAATACAATGGAGTCTTACATTTTCTGCCATAAAGAGCTTCAAACCCTATTGTCCAGCCTTTGAAATTTGGGCCAAATTGCTCTTTAAATCCTTCTTATTTATTATTTGAGCTATCTAATCACTTTAGCATAGCATATTTTGCACATTTTTTAATTTAGTCTTTTTTAATTAATTAACTATCAAAACGTTAAAACTTCCTAACAATATTTTAATACTAACTCAATAATACTCCGTAAATATTTATAAAAATATTTACAGCTCAGTTTATGAAATCGAGGTCTTGATACCTCATTTTCGAAATCACTTAACCTAATAATTCCTTCTAAAACACAAATCACTAATTCAAAAGTCTTCTAAAATCATACTTGACTCATAAATAGTAATTAAATATTAAAATTTTCAAATTCACTCGTCGGATTTAGTGGTCTCGAACCATTGTTTCCAGCACCACTGAAAATTGGGTTGTTACAAATAACATTAGATCGGTAGGAAATTTATAGCCTTGTATTCTTAGTGGACAGTTTTTACATATCTTGTTAACTATGACACTCTGACCCAAAGAATTCATTACTATGAAGTCATACTCAGTCGAGTCTACTAGTATGTTCTTTTCAGTTACTAAAGTAGTGCATATATAATAATGTGTTGACCCAGTGTTAATCAATGCATGTACGGTAACATCCAAAAAAGAAAAGTACTAGCTATGACATCAAGAGCAAAAGCTTCATCATGAGCTCGAATAACATAAGCCCTGGCAGGTGCCCTAGCTTTTAGTCTGATAGTCATATCTTTGGTCCCAATTCGAATAGATCTAGCGGTAGCGTTATTTCCCGATCGTCTATCTCTCTGAGGAGTGGTTACAAACTTCATACTTTGTTCTTTGTTTCGATCTGCCCAATTCGGCCAATCTCGTTTCCAATGATCTTTAGAACCACACGAGATACACTCTCCGCT
Organism: Gossypium rotundifolium; assembly: GCA_025506655.1. NCBI lineage: Eukaryota > Viridiplantae > Streptophyta > Magnoliopsida > Malvales > Malvaceae > Gossypium > Gossypium rotundifolium. The sequence goes on from CP106734.1 coordinate 37,766,710, forward strand.
TTTTATTGTGCACTCTCCTCTATGGTTTCTTCCAAGTGCTCACATACCGGTCTATCTATGTTTCAGACACTACTGACACTGGCTGAAACACCCCTAACCCGTATCTGTCACCAGAATAAAAAGCGGTATGTGAGCATTACTAGACAGATCGTAAACTTAATCAGACATTTTATAATACAAATCATCATTCACAACCAAGTGTCCTTTTTTATAGGTCAACGAGACCTTAATCATGCTTCAGAATAGGGTCGAGACTAAATTGAACGCATATGAAAGTTCTCAGAAATTTAAAACTTTTCTATATTACAGAGGTCACACGCCCATGTGGGCAGACCGTGTGCCTCCCACGGCTACTAGACACACCCATGTGTCCTGGCTGTGCCAAATCAAAGCAAGTATACTGACTAACCCACACGGCCACTAGACACGTCCGTGTACCATGGCCGTGTGCTCATAAGCTATATACTGACTAAATCACACGGCCACCGGGTACGTTCGTGTGCCAAGGCCGTGCACACTTAGGTTAGCTATTGACTTAATCCCACAGTCACCAGGCACGCCCGTGTGCCACGACCGTGTAGGCAAAACAGGCCATTTGCAAGGCCAAAGTGCCACCCTTACTTTGGTCATGCCTACAAGCAATGTACCAATCCATTTCATGTACAATTATCAACCAAAAACATATCAAATGATCAACAATTCTCCACATTCAATCTCATTTCTAATCATGTCAACTTGCACAATTAAATCACATATGTCTATAAGCATGATTTAACCATATTTACCCCTCATAGAACATTCTTTTGATCAAACATGCATACTCATAGTGTATTCATATACTTACCATAGTTTGACCATTTCATTTGTTATCAAACCATACCAAACTTGCATCATATGCCATATTCATTCATGCACATTATCAAAAATTACTTAGCCACATCACATGGCCATTTACACTTCAAAACATATACCAAAATATCCTATACATGCCATATTTAATTATATACACATTTTCAAAGTACCCAAATGAGCTTAGGTAGTGTGATGACGATCCTCAACGGTCCCGAGCCTTCAGTAGCTTTGACGATCTATAAAACAGAGCAAACACGCACACAAAGTAAGCTTTCAAAAGCTTAGTAAGCCATATACAAATAAACTTAGCATACAATACATATAACTAAATTATACAATGGTACTTATAGTTCTCATGGTTAATTCATTACAAAATATTTGGCTCATTTGCTTACACAAAGCTTGTCACTTACTTCTATTTCACATATCACATATGAACTTAGCTCATTCAAACATATTTCCTTTCTTGTATCTCATTCACATTCTCATATTCAAATACACATTTCATCATAGTAAATTCATATAGATACTTACCTTTTATACATACTTAGTATACATATCAAACGTACCTAAACCGATTTACAGATCACATAATCATTTGTATCTCAATTTGCCCGTTGAACCTTACCTGAATCTAATAGGATACTCAAAATGCTCGGAATAGCCTTACAATGCCAACGTCCCAGACAAGGTCTTACATGTACTCAAATATCGATACCACTGTCCCAGATAGGGTCTTACACGAATCAAATACGATGCCAGCATCCCAGATGTGGTCTTACACGTAAATTTCAAATCAACGACAACGTCCTAGATGTGGTTTTACATGATATCACATAACAGACACCTATGTCATGACATAGTTAATCCTATCTATTCCTAGATTCAAACGAGACTTCTCGGATATTGTCACTATATCAATTCTATATCAATTCTATCTCGATATTCATGTATACATCACCTCATGTGCATTCAACATTATCATTAGTCATATGAACACACATAATTCAACTCAAACACTTTTATTTGTATATTGACTTACCTCGGATTTGGATATTCGTTCGAACTTGGTTATTCAACTACTTTCGCTTTCCCGCAATCTAAGTCTGTTTTCTTCGGCTCTTGATCTATACATATTCAAATGCAATCCATTTATTCACTAATTCATTCAATCCAATCCATGAACACACATTTAGGGCAATTTGCAATTTAGCCCTCACATTTGCACATTTTATCAATTTAGTCCATTTTTCTCAAAACATCAAATATACAAAATCACCACATATCCATGCTTAGCCGAATGCCCGTGTATCTTATACAAGTCCAAACATTTCATCAAATTCACAATTTAATCATTCAAATAATAATTTTTCTCATTTGAGTCCAATATACTCAAATTCAACAAAACTCCAAAGACAAACTATGATAATCTTATACATATCTTTATATTTCACTATAAAGCATTACAAATCACATAAGTTCATCAAAGGCTCATCTCATAAACATCATCAATTCTTCAAATTACAACATGGGCTTGATAGTAGACTAAGTAACAATCTCAAAAACATAAAAATTATCAAAATTCAAAGTCAAAACATACCTTAATTTAGCTTGTATATGGCCAAAACCTAGCTTATGTTTTCTTTTCTTCTTCTTTTCTAATTTCGATCAAATATAGCCATTTTTCATAGTTTATCATATTATAACATACATATTAATCTATTTACCTTATTAACCTTTCAATTAATAGAAAAAACATACATAACACAAGGGTATATTTGACCTTTATCCATCCACTATCTAAATAGTGGTTTAATTGCCACATAAATCCTTCACATTTAAAAGCCACATCGATTTAATCATTAATCAAATAGAAAGCCACTTTTACCTATCATGCAATTTAATCCTTTTGTCAAATTAAACACACAGACGGGAAAATTAACTTACGAAACTTTAACACATGCTTAATCGCATATCAAAGGCACTGAAAATAATATTAAAATATTTTACTGGCTCGAATTTATGGTCTCGAAACCACTGTTCTGACTAGGGTCTAAACCGGACTATTACACTGGTTGTTAGTGTAGTTTGAGATATTAAGTTGCTCAATCTCGATCTATCTCTTCATGAAAACCTTGATGGAGAAGTGAAATGACTATGTAAATCCCTAGAGTTCTTCGGTGGAAGGGTCGAAATGATCTAGTCATACTCTATTTACTAATATCTCAGAGCTTCGGTTTGACCTGTTTCTTTTCGTTGCATATATCCTCTATCTTTTGTGCTCTTTAAAATAAAATCATGAACTATTTCTATTCCAAAACCCCACTAACATTTAGGCATTTTCATTCAATCCCCATTCTAAGCGAGTGTAAAACTTAGCCTCTATCGGTACAATCTCTTGAGCGTATTTACTGAGTTAGAAAATTTCTCGCTCGTACCCAACAACTGACATGCTTCCCTGCTTCAATTCTAAAAACTCTCTTTTTATTTTCTAAATACAGTCTACTGATATATTTCTTTCTAAATTCAAATTAGAAAAGTCCCAATTCACTCAATCTTTCAGTACAACCACTGTTAGAGTAGTCCACTACTGATAAGCTTCTTCTTTCAGTAGTGATACGACTCATCTTAAACTATCTTCGAGAAAGCATACCATTTCATCGAGAACTCACTAAGTATTTTCCAACCAGTATTCAGCTTTGGCCGAATCATCAATTTTACCCTGAATTCTTCAACCCTAAACTTTCAAATCTTATCAATTGGAGGCCGGTGAATAGTTAGTGTATTTCGATTGGGTGCTATAGGAGGCATGATTAGGGGTGAAGGTTATACCTGAGGTTGCAGAACTGGAGGGTTAGCTCCCAAAAAATGCGTAAACCAGTGGTTCATCATCTGAAAAAAAAGGCATCTCTCGCCTCATGTTTAAGCATTTGTTGAATTGGAAAACTATGATCGGCTCTTTGATCAAAAGTTGGAGCATTACTATCTACTTCATCAGATACTACATAATTTGTTTCAGTCAATATGGTTTTCTATAAGAAAAACAGGGTCAAATTGGATAAGAAGACATCACACTATCACAAGTTATTGTGGCATGTATTTCTAGACTCGTACGCACTATGTTTCAATCCTAAATCGACTAAATTGTAGTTCTGGTACCACTAAATGTAACACCCCTTACCCGACCTGATCATCGGGTTTGAGTTATAGGATGCTACAGTCATTGCCGAAGTAAATAAATCACTCAAACATTTCATGATGTCTTAAACACATTTACATTATGTTATACAAATAAATTCGAGCCTAAATTGAGCTTACAAAATCTCTTTTGTAGACCCGAGCACAAAATAATACCAAATTGTAAAATTTTAAAAATTCAAGGTCGGCATCATGATGTCACCTTCTCCACGTCGTGATGTCGTCAAACAGTTTATCATGTCATAACGTTAAGCCACTCGACATCACAACGTCACATATTGTCGACCAACGTTGTGACGAAAAAAATGTGGTTGCCGGGATGAGGACTCTATTTTTTGTACAAACTAGGCCTTTTAGTATTTATTTCAAGCCAACTACAGCATTAACCCATTTCGTGCATAATTGCACCTTTGTACCTGCACAAAACCAACCAAAAAGCATTCCATAATATCCATTTAACCATTTTCAAAACCAATCGAGCCAATATGCCTCAATTTGGCATTATTTCATATCAATTCAATATATCCAAACTTCACATTTACAATTATGCTTTTAAGACATCCAAACCAACATTTAACAGTGCCATATCAAGTTCCATTATGCTGTATAAAATGCTATACACAACATCATGCAAGTTACCAAGCATACAATTACATATTTGATTATTAACATTCCATAATTAAAACATTTACGAAGTTTAATCAACTATCAAATTCAAATTTAACACACTTAGTAACACCCATGCACATGCCATAAAACCAAACTAAAATGATCAAAAGACAATCGACTCTATAGTATTATAGTGTGGTCTTCGAGTTGATCCAATTGATAGGTTCAGCAAATCAACAATTTACAGGGAGAAGGAAAAGCAACGAGTAAGCATAATGAATGCTTAGTAAGTCCATATGAAACTTACTTAACTTACCTTAACATACCAACAATTAGGCAATTAAAATACATTGGAATTAAGCATGAAATCCCTTTGGCATCGTATACATTTATATGCAAATCAACAAATACCTTAACATACCAACAATTAGGCAATTAAAATACATTGGAATCAAGCATGAAATCCCTTTGGCATCTTATACATTTATATGCAAATCAACAAATACATCAAATAGGTTAAATCATCCGTATAACATGAATTTATATCACAATCATATAGATATCACATTTCATCTTATAACATATGCAATTTAATCATATTCAAATTTCAAACATGTGCAACTCCAATCACATACATTCATTTCAACCATTATAATACCATTAGTATATTTTCATTTCTCTTTTCACCCAGAGAACTATAGTAAATTGAATCCAGATACAGGGGAGTAATTTGCTCACACAAGCTAACATATTTTGGCTACTCACACAAGCTTCAAACCAAGGTTGCTTACACAAGTTACTATATTCGATGCTGCCCACACAAGCTTCAAAGAATCCGCACACATGCTGGATCTAAAACCATCATTAAATAAATCTCTCATTAAAAACCCTATTTTCTTTTGAACCCTAATGGCATGTCATTCGTATCCTAATCATTTACTAAGTTCACACGAGCACTATTACGCTTTAGATCATTTCAAATATTATAACATCAATCATATACATATCATTAAATAATATAACAATTTCACATCCATTCAATACATCGATATATTTACATAATAACTATATTTTCCATACTTTACAATTTAGTCCTTTAGACACCAACATTATGAAATTACAATTAACCTAAACTAATAGAAATTATAATATAATTCAAATATAACATAAATAACATAGTAAGTTCCATATGAGCTTACCTAGAAAAACAACAACAAACAAGACATTGAGGACCAATTTGCAATTTTATCTTTTCCTCGATTATCCTCCGATTGATTGAAATCCTAATCTATATGATAATTCATTTTAATTTATCATTTTCAAATACCTTATAACATCCTATTATGTGCATATGATGATTCAATTTTACTTTTTGAACATTCCCTAAGGTTTTTCATTTTATGCAATTTAGTCCGTAAAGCCAAAATTACCATAACTTTCAAATTTGAGCATTGATTTTTAAATCGATCTCAATTATATCCTTCTAAGGTTCTCTACTATCCATAATTTTAGAAATTTCATACCAATTTTGAAATATTTACATTTTAGTCCCTATATTCAAAAACTAACAATTAAATTAAATTTACAAACTAATCATTTTTTCATATCTAAGCTTAGAATCTAAGAAATTAACACCAATTTGTTCAAGCATTCATCAATAACAACTTTTAAAAACTTTAACAGTTTTACAAATTAATATACAGGTTAGCTAAATCAAGCTCCCAAAATCTCAAAAACATAAAAATTATAAGAAAATGACTAAATTGAACTTAAAATTTAAAATTGAAAGCTTGAATACACGAAAATGGCTTCTCTAGGTTTCTTTTATTTCAAACGGTGAATAAAAAAAGAAAAAGAAGAAGATGATAAAATAATTTAACTTATATACTTTACTTAACCTTTAATTAATTATAATTAAATTAGTTAACATTAGTATAATTAAACTTAAGCCTAATTAACAATCTTAGTTGATGTTAAATGTCATCCACCACCGTTTGACAAATTAGGAAGGATCAAATTGCTCAATTGGTCCTCCAATTAATTAAAAATTTATAGTGTTTAGTTTTGACCACTTTTACAATTTAGTCTTTATACCTTAATTAACTATCCAATTGATAAAATTAAAAGACCAAACTTTAATCAAACCTTATACTAACTTCGTAAATATTAAATAATAATATTCACAGACTCAAGTATCGGTAATTGGATTCCGAAATTGCCATTTTCGATGTCACTGAAAAAAATAACTATTACAGCTACACTAATTGTTGAAACAGGAAAAAGAAATAAGTATCCCAAGAAAAATTACTAGTGTCGTGTCTGATTTGATAAATTTGACTTGTGCTTAGTTGTTTGACCTTTTGTTCCTTATCTTAGTGACAACAACAATAGGACTTGCATGTAGTGTTCAAGATTTTTTGGTTTTATACTTTCCTTTGTTAAAGGATAGTGATTAAGAAGAATGGGAGACTAATATCGCGGAGTACGAGAAGAAATTTCAACAATCTGGTCTTATTTTAAGGAAGATTATTCTATCAAGATGCTAAAAGCAGAATCAAAGTTTATATAAGGGAGTATCATCCTCTGTTATTTGTACAAGTTGAGACAACACATTCCAATTCAACTAGTAACTTTGTGTTGGTGCGGTTGAGAGCTTATTAATTAACAAAGTTGAAATAGCTCATTAAAAGTGTGTGAGACTAAGGTTATAAAAATATTTGGATTGAGTTGTAATTGACGCTTGTATTGAGATCTATTAATGAATTCAAATTTGAACAAACTCTTACAAATACAGGCACTTCACCGAATTGCATACGCATCTTTTAAGTTCTATTTTTTTTCCCTGTTATTATACATTTCTTCCAGGGACGGTTGTACCACTCAAAACAACATTCCATTTAACATTAGTTGTACCAGATACTTTCACTTTTCAAATTAATAATTGGACAAATCCCATATCCCAAGGCATGTTTTTAGAATCCTCACCTAGATCAAATGTTTTCGATCTTAATTCTATAGCCTTGTGAGTTATAGTTCTTTTTTCCCTAAGGATGGCTCCAAAGAAACTCTATTTGGGTAACTTTTAGAAGTGGTAAAATAGGCAGATTTTATCTTTCCTAATTTTGGCAAGGTCAGAACTAGAGCTTGCTTGCACACCTATCTCTGATCTTACAACTCCTATCTCCTACCTCACTAGGTTTGGCTCTTCACTTTGGATAATAACTTTTTTTCAGCATGCATCATTTCTTTTATCCTATTTTGCCACATCCAAAGCAAAGTCTATCAATCCCAATTTATCTTTAACAACTCCACTAGCGATAATGGGTAGGGTATTTGCATTTGTTTAGAGAAAAAAAATCACATTCCGCAATCTTACTCTTGCTTCCGACATTGTGCAACAATCCGCTCCAAGGATAACCCCCAATGCTTCGCCCGATTTGTAATGAAATTATGATAAAATAGTACTCAATTGGCATCTCAAAAAACCTGACCCACACACCAACCGATTCAAAATATCTGCCTCAATAATAAATTGTCCTCTAATATGATCCATTCGTAGTCCAGAGTCAGTCTTCTGAAATTAGATAAAACAGCTATGGATATCCAACCTTTTCCGCTGTTTTGTGATTATGAGATGTCTTATCATCTAATTCAGAAGTAGACCACGTTTCTTCCCCATTCTTTTGTGAGGACGATTGATGTGCCCTCATCAGTGTTGCCCGCTGGATTGTGTCGTTGGAGTCTTCATCGAGGTCAGTTTCCAGTCTAATCCTTGTCTGCATCCAAAAGTCGATATCCGTATCTACCAAAATTCCTGACTCACGGCTGACTCAGCTTAACAAAGACCCTGTTTTGTTTTTTCATTCCAAATTTTGATGCCACCCAATTTTATGATTACTCCCCAACAAGCCCTGTCTAGAATTTTCCACCACCAATCAGTTCACCAATTTGATTGCCAGGGTTAGGCAAAACTTTATCGGGTTTCATAGAACTATGTGGGTCAAAAGGAAACCCACCAGATTGATAATAGTTCAAGCTCATCAGCCATAATGACAAGACAATTGCAAAATTATGAACCTTACAAGATAGCTTCCAACCAACATTTTACTTAAACATTGAAAATATCGCTGTCAAAGTAGATACCATCAGCACGACTTCTTCAACATTTAGTTGATGATTGTAAGATTGTTTTGAGAACATTCCGGAGTAGTCATCTGCAACATATTTTCCACTAAGATAACCATTGTACGGTGCTTCAACTCTGAAAGGAAAATGCCCAAAAACAAACACACTAAAAGGAAGCAACCAACCAGAATCAGCTTACCAGCTTCTCTCTATATAGTTCTACTAGAGACTGTGTTTCTTATTTGTCTTCACTTGTAAAAGCCAATGGTATGAAATGAACTTTTTATGAAGAAAAATCTACTTCCGAGTTGGGCTCCCAATTCAACAAACATTTAAAATCAAAATCGAGGATACATCTAAGATCTAATCAAACTAAGAGCCCACCATAACATTTTGGAATCCCATGACCCAAAGGTATCAAAATGATAAAATTTCAAATGAATTAATCTAATTCAAAAACCGTAGGGTCGAAATAAGAGATTCAAAACGAGACAAATATAATTTACCAAGTGAAACAAAAATTGTAAATTACCCTCTTACTTGTAATGTAAACTAATTTCGGTCACAATTATAAACTAAATCCAGAAAATCACAAGTGTAATGCTCATTCAAATTTGATTTCAATTTCATCATGTAAAATTTATCCACATCCGTTCCTATTTAATTCTACTGTACATCCCAAGTCAATAGCATAATTCGTTACACAAACTTTAACTGGAAAAACCTTATAACCTTGATTATAAGGTAATGGAAATCGAATAAACTATAGAAGAGATTCAATCGAGGTTTGAGTTGTCATTAAAAAATGAGAATTATATCAAACTGCATGTTCAGCACCGATTATCTAGAGAGAACTTAATCACTTGAAAATAATAAATTTGTCGAAATATCAAACCAAAAGAGAGTGAATGCTATAAAAATTATTTTGGAGAATAAATGAAGACGGATCAGAGTTCTGGCTTGGATCTCCAACTAATTGGAGAAAAAAATTCGCACAGTTTGTTCAGCTTCGATCATCTGGGGAAATAATCATCACTTCCATCTTCATTCTTTGTTTATTTTAAAAATTGAAAATAAAGATTTAGGGGCATCTGAATGCATAAAACTCGAGGATAAACAACAGTAAAATGCCAGAATCTCAGCCCCAAATCAGTATCGGCAACGTACAGCGCTGAAGTCGCTACTTCAATTAAAGCGCAACAGTGACTCTAATTTATTGCCTTCTTTGCACTTTTATTCATCTAATTTTCATTTAATTTTTTTAAAAAGAAAACACGATTAAATCAAGGAGATGGCGCTACTCACTATTTCTTGATACAATTTTCGCAATCACAGAACAAAAAGATCATAAAAACAATAATTACAAAAAATAGATAGAAAATAATATCAGATGGAAAGTTGCCTCAGAAAATAGAATTAGAATGAATGCATCAGAGAAAGTATTCTCAGATGGTACGGACAAATTTATTAACATCACAGGCAATCGATTCGAGAATATCAATCACTAACATATTTCAAATCCATCATAAAAATAAGATACTAAAACAAGAATGGATTAAAAGACGTTTTAAAGAAAAATATGCAAGAGGAGGCGACTGCCTCAGTTATATGGATGACTTAAGAGGGATGCTATTTATAGTAGAGGAGAATTTGAGAAACCCTAATTTGCTTGAGCTCTATCCAATTACCTCCATGTCCTTTGTGAGTAAATGAAACTACAAATTTATCATAATGGACTATATTTATTTCAAATTCAAACCTGCCACGAAGGGCCCTATTAAGCCCGTCAATTTCTTAAATACACGCAGACTAGTCTTAACCTTTTTACTATATCCTCCCTATGCTTCGTACTGAGTTGATTATTTATATGTGTCAAATTATAAAATAAAAAATTAAAAATTAAAATACACCCAAGCAAATTTTTTATAACCGGATCAATAGTTAAATCAATTAAGTTATTGATTATACGATTTGATTAAATAAATTATTATAAAATTATAAAAAATTGATTCAGTCGATTTTTAGCCTAATTCAATCAATTCATATCGATTCGCGGGTCAACTGGTTTGATGTCTCTCTTGGACCAATACCCAGCCAATTTGATATAATTTAATCAACATTACTCTAAGTCTCTATACATTTTGTACATTTAAAATTTAATTTTCCTACTTTTTATTTTCAAAATTTTAATCCTCAATTTTTGAAATTTATAAATCATTTTTCAAGTTATATTTAACCATATAATATTTTAATTGAAAAATTAACACTATTAAATATTTGAACTAATAAATATATTATAAAAATACATACAGCAAATTATTAAAACCTAAGGATTAAATGTCAAATTTAAAGATATTAGAGAGACCAAAATTAAAAATTAATCATTTTATAAAATGAAAAAATAAAAATAAAAATAATTTTGTGCCTCATGTCAATAAAAGGTAGGCCTGTAGACCATCCTTTAATACAATATATAAATAGGAATAAATTATATTAGGATAATTATAAAAGTATAATTCTTAGGCACTAATAAAATAGCGACACGTCATAAAATTTTAAAGATAATAAAGTATTATTATATACTCATTTATATCTAATATCTTCTCTAACTTAATTTAATTTTAATTAAATTACTTAAAATAATTAATTTTTAAATTATAAACAAACATCTTTTCTTCTTTTATGAATTTTAATCATTTCGTTTTTTTCAATAAGTCAATAATTTTTCTTTTGTGAAACCAATTTTTTAAAAAAATAGTAATTTTTGTGCAAACTTTATATGTCTTTTACACATAATTTTGATAATTATTTTATCCTAAACTTTAAATCTTGAACCCCAAACCTTAAACTCAAACATAACCTTGAATATTAAATTAAGAATCTCAAATCATAAACCCCATACTTAAAAGTCTAAACCCTAGACTCAAACACATTACACTAAACCTTAAACTCAAATACATAACTCTAAACTCAAACACATAACACTAAACCCTTAAACACTAAATACAAACCCTAAAATTAATAACCATAATGCTAAACCCTCAAATACATAACCTTAAATTCTAAACACAAATCATAAATCATAAACTCGAACACATGACCCTAAAATTAATAATCATAAACATTAAAACACTAAATTTATAACCACAAATTCTCAACCATAAACTATAAACATGAAACCATAAACCCTAAAATCTAAAACCTCAAAACCTAAACTGAATCCATAGCAATAAATCCTAAACCTTAAACATTAAACCTTAAACTCTAAACGTAAAATCTTAAACTTTGAACATTAAACCCTAAAATCAAACCCATAACCCTAAACCATAAATATAAAATATTGAACCTTAAACCAAAAACCTAGAAGCCCAAAACTATAAATCTAAAATCTCAAACTCTAAACATTAAACCCAAAACCATAAACTCAAACCCAAAACCATGAACACTTAAAATCATGAATCCAAACCTTAAATCCTAAACTCATAACCACAAACACTTAAATATTTAGACATAAACTCTGAACCCCAAACAACAAACCGTAAAATCTTAAACCTAAAGTTTAAACCTATAAACCCTAAATCTCAAATCTCAATGTTTGGGTTTGAGTTCAAGGTTCGAGATTTTGGGTTCAAGGTAAAATAATCACCAAAATTATATGTTAATGACATGGAAAAAAGTGTAAAAAAATTACTAATTTTTTTTTAAAAAAATGGTTGCACAAAAATAAAAATATTAACTTATGAAAAAAAAAGATTAAAATCAGTAAAGAAGAAAAGTTAATTATTTTAAGTAATTTAATGAAAGTTAAATTAAGTTGGAGAATATATTAGATATAGATAAGTGTATAATAATACTTTATTATCTTTAAAATTTTATGACGTGTCACTATTTTATTGGTGTTTAAAAACTATACTTTAAATTGCACAAGAGTATGTAATGGCATAATAGAATTGTGGGCAAGGGTCCTAGATAAATATGTCATGAGCAATAGGTACTGAAAAAGGTATATTCTTTTTAACCGAAAAATGTGCCACTTAAACTCAACCTTTTACTTTGGCATTCATCGTAGTATTTCAACTCAAAACCTATTGAATAGTAGAGGTTTTGGACACCAAAATTGTGCTCACTTTGCAATAACCACAAGTGTATAACACCCCTTGCCCGGGTTCTACATCGGAACCAGGCTCGAGGCGTTACCGTACTAAAGCCTCATGACGCCACTTAGGCTTATTGTGACTACTCACTTAAGCCACCTTTACAACTTCGTTTTCGACTTGCGAAGTCTCACCCATATTCCCGAGGACTCTCGAGACTATCACGGAGCTTTTTCTATTCTTAAATTTTTCTCTTTTATTCTAGGTTCACACACCCGTGCATGTTGAAACACGCCCGTGTGTAGACACACACGCCCATGTCCCTAAACCGTGCATAAAACTCGAGCATTTTACCAAATGCTCTATAACACCCCGCACCCAAGACCGATACTGGATCTGGATACGAGACATTACTATGCTTGAACATGTACTTACGAGCTATAAAATTTCGTTCCAACTTAAAAATTTCACTTTCTTAGTCAACACATATATTACAAAGGCCTACGGGGCCTTAACTCGTGTCTGAAAACTTTTGGAACTAAATCAAATAATTCATTTTTGAAGCAGGGTTCACACGCCCGTGTGACTTGGAACACGCCCGTGTACCCTTAAGCACGCCCATACCCTCAAACCGTGGGAAGCTACTGACTATTTCCGCACGGCTTAGACACACCCGTGTCTTCTAACCGTGGGAGGCTACTGACTAATTTCACACGGCCTTGACAAGCCCGTAGGCTTAGACCGTGTGCTAATTTTTGATATACTGACTAAATTAGCACGGTCTGGGTACACGCCCATGTCCAATCCGTGTGTATAACACGGCCTATACACATGGCCGTGGAATTTACCTGTGGCCTATTCTGATTCATAATACTAAGGTGCAAGGTTAACACGGCCTTGACACAAGCCTGTGTGTCCAACCATGTGGGCATTTATAGGCTATTTACCAAGCCGTTAGCCACCCTGAAATAAAGATCATATCCCTACACGATTCAACAATGCAATAACAACCCAATTTTATAAATAATACTACATGCTTCATTGATCTCAATAAACATAAATACTTAGTCAAATTTGGCCAATCACTTAGCCATATACAAAAGAATAATAAACTTAATAGCTTTTATAAAGGCCCTTCTAAAAACATGTCCACAAAATGAATGTTTCCTATACATGCCATACTTAGTAAATTAACTTGGCTATACCAAAATAAGAGTTGATAGTGTGCTACGAGCTTCGACTCGGATGATCTACAAATTAGCTTGGCGGGACTACATAGAAAGAAAGAATCAAATACGTAAGCATTTAGCTTAGTGAGTTTACATGTAAAGCACATGTCATTAAGCTTGTTTAATAAAAACCATTTAGCACAACAATAGTATCGTAATTTCAGCTCTAAAGCTTACTTACTCATACTTGGTTCTTACATGTCTCATAATGCTCACTATACTCATTTTTGTAAAGTAAACATGATACCTGTGTCACTTGATCACATTGATCAGCGTACTTAAACAATAATCATTATGATCTCTAATTCTTCATTCATAACATGAGTAATATTTAATTCATTTTGATGCTAGCTTTGCTTTCTTAGCCCTCTTGTTACCTCATTATTAACCTTACTTATTTGCCCGATGAACTTCTATGAATACCCGAGGATACTAGATCTCTTCCCACTTAACATGCCACACAAGCCATATCTTAGGCATGGTCCTACATGGAATTTCTCATCTTGGTTTCAAGGCCATGTCTTGTCATGGACTTACATGAAGTCTTGCCCTTGATAACTTATTCAATGCCAAGCTTGCCTTGGACTTATATGATATCTTGATCAATGCCAAGCTTGCCTTGGACTTACATGATATCTTGATCAATGCCAAGCTTGCCTTGGACTTACATGATATCTTAATCAATGCCAAGCTTGCCTTGGACTTACGTGATATCTTAATCAATGCCAAGCTTGCCTTAGACTTACATGATATCTTAATCAATGCCAAGCTTGCCTTGGACTTACATGATATCTTGTGTGGTATATCGGGTATTCGGGAATTCATATTCAATCGGGGCTTGTTCATGTTTAATTTCTTTATTCACAAAAACGATAGGCATTATAAAATAACAATGTATATTATACTAAACAATTCAATGATAGTGATCATAAAGCTTAGAAATCATACAAACTTACCTCGTTTTCAAAATGAGTTAGTTCTTCGGTTTAGTCCACGACTTTATCCTTTCCACGATTGAGGTGAATTCTCATCTCCTCTTACTCTATAATAGCAAATTAGCTCATTTTAATCATTTTATTAATATAAGCATCTCAATAGTCCTATTTAGATAAAATTACCATTTTACCCCTAGATTTTGGCAAAATGATCATTTTGCCCCTAGGCTCAAAATTAATTCTAATCACATTTTTATCTTCAACAAACCTAGGCAAACATTTAATGCTCTTAAAGCTATCATCAACAATCAATATTTCACATACTTACTACCAAGTTCATAACCTTTTTCATTAAGGTCCTATTTAGTGTCCTCATGCTAACACCCCTTTTAAAAGTTGTTCATCTAACAACTAAGACTCAAGTTCATCCTTAAAATGTAGCAAACAACTAAAGTAGCTCTCATGGTAAAACTCTAAACCTTTCACAACATTACACAATAGTCCCATCATTTGAAAGCTTAACCTTTAGGGATCTCAAAAGTACAATTATTTTCAAGAAAAGTTCACTAGAACACTTACTTGAATGGATGAGAGTTTGCTAAAATTTTTGAAGGTTTCTACCCCTTATTTGCTGCAAATTTTTGGTGGAGGATGATAGGAGTAAAAGATGATAACTTTTCTCTCCTTATTCTATTATTAAAAGTCAAATTAGTCCACCTACTACTACTAACTTTGACACTAATTGAAAGTTTTGTCTCCCATGCTCTCTTATGGCCGGCCAAGCCTCTTTCAAAGGCTACATTGCCTTTTAAATATCCCCATTTAACAATCCATAACCATTTGGTACTCCTAGCATATAGAATGGAACTTTCGCACTTTATGCGATTTAGTCTTTTTTCGCAAATTAAACACGAAAACGTTAAAATTAAAATACCAAAATTTTAATGCTCATATGCTATCAAGCTCTAACTCATAATATATCATGAAAATAATTTCTCCGATCTCGAAATAGTGATCTCGAGATCACTATTCTGACTAGCCCCTAAATCAGGCTGTTACATGCTCCACGGCCAAGGCACACGTCCGTGTTAGTTCAAGGGCACACCCGGTATCTCTAAGGCACCCTGTGTCCAACGCCCGTGGGGAGCTACTGACTTCGTCCACGCGGCTTGGGCACACGCCCATGCTCAAACCGTGTGTCATACACGGCTCATGCATACGGCCGTGGGATTCATCCGTGGTCTATTCTTTCTAATAATAATAAGGTGCAAGGTACGCACGGCCTAGACACACGCCCGTGTGTCTAGCCATGTGGGCACTTAAAAGCTATTTACCAAGCCTACTTACCACTCTCAAAGCATATATACATATACTAATCCAATAAAATCCCAATTCATCAACTAAAACACATGAATTTATACATTTGATTCATGAAAATAAGGCTTTCCTCCCATCTAATTACAACAACTCAAGCCATCATTAATAGCTATACACGTTTAAACTATGAATCCTCTTAGGCCGACACAATTAAGCATATTTAACCACAACTTAACCAACCTTAAATTCTAGCCCTATACATGCCATGGCTCAATAGGACTTAATACCTCATACCAAGAATCTGCACGATAGTGTGAAAACATCTCCAGCGATCTCCAACCCGAGCTAGCTAAAGAAACCTATAAGAGATGAGAAAAGAAGAGGAGTAAGCAATAACGCTTAGTAAGTTCATCTGCATAAACTGACAAACACTAATATTCATTGAATATCCATGACTACAAGTTATTATAATAAGCTTTTCTCATGAGCTCATGGTTACTTACTCAACCATTGTTGAAACTTACTCATTCAATATTTTACCACACTCTTACCCTGTTACCAGCCAACTGCTCGTACTGGATAGTATTCATTCCTGCACTGATCACCATTTAATCACATGAAACCATACATCAACCATCTAAATAAGTCACTCATACCACTAATCTCTCGGTGGTTTCGCTCTTAGCCCATGATCGAATCTCTAATGGGGTGGTATCGCACACAGCCCACCATTCATTAATACTCATGGTGATTTCGCACTTAGCTCACCAATCATTTCTAAGTGATGGTATCGCACACAGCCCATCGATTTCTAATATATCAGGTGGTAACGCACACAACCCACCGATAATGATATAGTTGATGGTAACGCATATAGCCCATCAATAGCCATCAATGAGGTGCATTTGCACAAGCTCACCGTTACTATACATTCACAAATTCAAATGTTCATCCGTGATCATCCTCACTTACTATCATTCTTACTTGACTTTCTACGATACTCATTCGCATTCACGCAGTACAACAATAAATCTATCTCATGCAACTAAGGTGCATTAATAACACATATCCCACTAGGGGTTCATCATATATTGAATTCATCTGAATTCAGTTTTAACACTAACTTGTACTTCTCGTGGTACAATCACCTACATTTAAATTGTTAAATAACTCTCTTAAGTCTCATACATATAATTCTCATCGACATCATACCCCCAATAGGGTCTTTCACTTATAAACTTATCGATGACATGTCCTTGTCATGATCTTATACGAACTCCTACACCAATACCATATTCCAATATGGTCTTACTCGAGACTTTAACCATCATCATATCATTCTATATACATTTTTTCGTTACTCTTAAATTCAATTCTCTTGACATCTCATCAAGGATGTTTCATACATTCACAGTGTAAATCTATTTTCCATACAACATTGGAATATTAACTTATCTCATACATAGTCGCAACAATCGCACATGAACTTACCTCGTTGTCGAAATAGCCGAAAAGGACTATTTGCCCACATTTCTCTTTTCATCCATTCTAGGTCCGAAACTCATTTTCTTTGATCTAGAACAATGAAATTTACAAATTTAGTCACTTATAAATCATAATATATCGTAATCTACACTCTAGACAAAAATGACTATTTTGCCCTTACACTTTGGCAAAATTACAATTTTGTATCTAGGCTCGTAAATAAATTTTATCACATTTTCTTGTTAAAAAAAGCCTACCAGAACATTTAATCCTCTTATAACTATCCACAATTCCAACTATTTCATGCCTTATTGAACAAATTACAACTTTTGTATTTTAGTTCCATTTAGGTGTTTTCATAACAACACCTTTCACAAAAGTTGTTTATCACCATCCAAACATTCATTTTCTTCCATAAAAACTCAGCCCGGCAACTTAAAATCTCTCATGGAAACTCTTTAAACTTTCTACCATAATGCAAAAAAGTCCCCTCTCCAGAAAGCTCAAGCCTTAGGGATCATAAAAGTACAATTTTCTTCAAGAGATACCATCAAAATCATTTACTTGAGGAGGAAATGAATTGCTGAAATTTTAAGCTTCAAACACCCCTTGTTTGCTGCAACTTTCGCTAGAGAAGAAAGAGAGAAAAAGATGATATCTTTTCCTTTCTTTATTTTATTATAAAATATCAACTTAACCCACCAACTTTTGACCAAAATTAAAAGCTCTTGTCCCTTCTTGTCTACATGGCCGGCCAACCCTTTATTATTGGCCTAATTGCGCTTTAAAGACCTCCAATTAATATTTCATGGCTATTTGGTACCTTTAGCCTATAGAATGAAACTTTTGCACTTTATACGATTTAGTCCTTTTTCACCATTTAGCTAGAAATTGCTAAAATTAAGGCACCAAAATTTTCGTACATCTTTATAAACATGTTATCACACATAAAATAAAATGAAAATAATTTTCTCAATCCTCAAATTAGCGATTCTGAGATCACTGTTCCGTCTAGCCCCTAAATCGGGTTGTTACAATTCTCCCCCCTTTAGGGATTTTCGTCCCCGAAAATCTTATTAGGAGGAGTTACTACCAACATTCTTAAAACGTTTCCATCTACTCTCCACAACTGCGAATCTACTAACCCTCAAGTTTCTCTTGCCAATAGTTCTTAAGCTGTGATACGCAAGGTCGAAATATAACTTGAGACCTAGGTTATTCTTCCTCTGAGTATATACTATATCTAGTAACCCACTAATTTAGAACTCTTTACAAATCCAAATGATCATTCGGATCCTTATAAGTCAATTTACTACAACTCGAATGTCATCCCCCTTCTCAGGAAAATTTGGTCAAACCAAATTTGAAATCTATAAGATTTTATCTCACTTTCTCATTAAAGCAATCCCCGACTTTAACACTCTTGACTTGTACGCTTTTAAAAAAATAGCCTTTAGTGGTTAACTACTTCTGACCACCAATCAAATCACATCGTGAAATGTATTCTAATGTCAAAACAATCATGAACATAACTGTACTTCCTTATGCTCATATTAGTAATTATGCTGCTACTAAATCTCATACCAGAGCTTCTATATAAATTCTGGATTCATCATCATTCAAAATCTATCTCGAAGAAGCATCCATGACGGAAATCTTATCCAATCTGGATTTTATTTTCTTAAATAAGCTCAGTTAGAGCTTATTTAAAATACCATTTACCCTTTTACTCCTGAACTCTTCTGTTCTAAAAAGGAAACTCGCTCTTGACATTAATCTCATTGAAGTATGATATCCCCGACTAGCTAACTCACACTGCTGAACATGGAACTTTCCTTTAAACACCTGTACTATGACTGCCATTTGTGAAGTATTATAATAACTATACCTACTATGGTAATAGCTCAAGTCGTCTTCACTATCTCAGTGTCATAAGATATTCTTACTCAAGAAAATTTCAGAAACTACTCATCAATTTTCCCATAGATCATCACAACACATCTAATTCTCATACAAATATGAAAGGGATCATCTCGGGATTACCAATCTGGCAACTATCTTTTTCAATATTGACTGACTCAGTACTAGAATTTTAAATCAATAATTCATTCTATAGCTTTCGACTGAACCATCGCGGTTTAAATGTTTCGACGAGCATATCCCTGTAATATGCTTCCTACTCATGAACACACAGAAATTATTCTCTTTACTGACTCATGCGTGAACATACATAGAACTTGAATCATATCTTAATACAATAATCTACTCTTTTCTCCACACAGAGAACACTTCCTAGCACACTCTCATCTGAGTTTCTTTTGCTGTGCTAATCTAAAACTTTTTTCGTGTCGTACAACATTAAGGACATCTCGATCTAATTCACTGACTCTATTTAGCTTACTAAAAAAAACCCATCATACAACGTGGAACTTGTGATTTCGTTCTTATACTAGAATCATATAACACCCCTAACCAGTATCCGTCGCCGGATTAGGGTTACGGGGCATTACTATTTAAATCACAACTTTTGATCAATCACTTAAGTCATATACAGCATAATCAGTTTTTAATTATGTAATAGTCATGACATTTAAATAAACCTCTCTCATACCAAAATCATATAGAACCAACACTCAATCGATCCAATGCAAACCTAAAATTGGTTAACATGCGCATAATTGAGCCACATAAATTTAAACAACTTATTCATTACTTTTGCATGCACTATTCATACTAAATTTGCATACAATTCAAACATGTACAATCTCTTTTGTCTAGATAAGCAGAATAAGATCAATTTCTAAAATCTTAATTTAGTAAATGTAATACATGGCATACTAGACCCAAAAATTAAGATATCTTTCATCACATACATACACATATTACCACTTTGAATTTATACAATATTAAAGCATATGGTCAATGCCATCAAAACCATATTTCCTCATTTGGCTATCTCATTACTGATTCACATAGGACACACTAAATACTCATATACCTATAACTTCCATACCCGGATTTGCCATTCAAGTACATGTTCATTAATATTCTCTATTACCGAATACAAAGTTTACAAGGCTAACTCATGCTTCCAAATTACACATCCAAAATAATATGCACCGAGTCCTAATCCAACTCACTAAACTACCACCCTATTCACATATAAAAGGTCTATCAAAATCTCATATAGGTGATCACATATCAAACATATCATATCTAAACATCATTCAATCTAACATTCAATAAACTAAACAAAAGTTTGAACCTAATATCCAACTATCCAAGAATAATATATGTATGTACTCACTTACACAAATTGAATCGAAATAGCCTAATACAATCATACATTATTGAACTTAATGCTTATCTAGTAAGTGACCAATTCAAATACACACACATGTCATAACATTATTTAACACATATATCTCACATACTATAACTTAAATATGCATCCATCATTTACTTTATTGACTAAACCGAATATTACACCAAGCTTACCATTATTCATTGTCAATCATGAATCCAAACATTATAAATGTATATACCATATATTAAGCTCATCAACATGAACTAATTTATAAGTCATTCATGTCATAACCTAACATGCATAAATAATAGTACCACTCTCACACATGATTAAACCATAATCAAGCATAAATAATAGTTCATGGCATGAGCAAACTATATCATCAAAACACGAAACAAGTTATTCAAAATAGATAGCCATTTTCGCATGGCTAGCATATTTACACTATTACAAAACATTAGTTATACGGTTTAGTCTAGCCTATACATGCCCTTTTAAATAACAAACTAAGTTTTCAATACCAAAAGAAAGTCGATAGTGTGGTTGACTTCACGGATGATCCTTCGAGCGTAGTTCAATCAAAATCTATAAAATGAGATAGACAAAGACACACACACAAGAAGCTTACTAGCTTAGTAAGTCTCAAGCAAATATAAATATAATAAGCATACATTTAAACATATTAAAATCCAAGCTTATAGTATGAAACATAATTATTTCATTATGTAAAATATAGATAGTGAATAATAGTAATGCTCTTTACTTAAATATCATTCCTATGACATCGTGAACCCATACATTATTATTTCATATGAACCAATCTAGGCATCGATCTTCTATTTCTACTTATACACAAGAACAAGCGCTTTTGTCACACTCATCACCGATCTTTAACTATACAATAAGAATTTTAGTTCACTTCATTCCTTACTAAAATGGTAGGTTAGTTCTTACCTGAACTTTTACCACATAACACTATATAAACATCTCACCTTGTTTGATGTTCAGAATCTCCACTTATAGCATATCACCGATAAAGCCTACTAGGCATTTAAAGCCGAAATAAATCACCTAAGACTAAGCTCGCTAGGCACTAAGCCCGAATATATCATCAAGACGAAGCTCGCTAGGCACTAAGCCCGAATATATATATCACCGGCACGAAGCCTGCTAGGCACTAAGCCCGAATATATCACCGGCACAAGGCCTGCTAGGCACTAAGCCTTAATACATACACAAACCAATCACATACTTCATATTTTTCCTAAATAATATATCAAAGATACACATTAATCTCGTATTGTCAATTTAGGCATTCAAGCCAATTTCATAATGTACATTCGGCTATTGCAATAATATACCTTTAAATTTATCGAACAATATCATTTAACAGTTTCATAAATAATTCCATGACTCATTTTAGCTTAAGGACTTACCTCGGTTGTCGATAGTCCGTGCGAATCGACTATTCGAGAACCTTCGTCTTTCCCCGATCTAATTCCGTTTTTCTTTGCTCTTGATCTAATACACATTAAAATTTAGCTCATTCAAATACATTTCATCTCAATTTAGTCCCAAAACACACAAACGGGCAAATTACCATTTTACCCTACTATTTCAATACTTTGCAATTTAGTCCTATTTGCATAAAACTCAAAATACATCAAATTTCCCCATACTCCTTAAGGGCCGAATATGTATAAGGACTATACAAGTCTATTTCTTTCATTTATTTTGCAATTAAGCCCCTCTAAAATTTTATTTTTACAAATTGGCCCTAAAAACACAAATTCACCAAAACTTCCAACACATAATATACTAATTTTTAACCTATCTTTCATCTAATTTCATCAAACATTAAAATCATATAAACCTATCAATAGCCGAATTTCAAGCATACTTAGATTCAAAAATTTCAACATGGGTCAGCTACGGTTTGAAGCAACGATCTCAAAAACATAAAAATTAACAAAAATCGAGTTCAAACTAACCTTGAAATCAAGCCTTCAATTGCCGAAAATCAAAGAACAAAGACTCTCTTTTTTTCTTTCAACATTCGGCCATCAACTAAAAAGATGAGAATGGCCATTTGTTTTTGTTTTATTTAACATATAATACTTTATTATTAAATTACCTAATCAACCTTAAGTTAAAAATAACCAAACAATATAATTTAAGGACAAACTTGTCCATGGTCGGCCACTAACCCTTAAAATGGGTTATTTACCCTTTTATACCTCATTTTATAAAGCCATGCTCAAATTAACACCTTTCACTTTAGTATGCTACTTTTACGCTTTACGCGATTAAGTCCTTTTTATCAAATTAAGCACTTAAACAATAAAATTTTTCTACGAAACTTTCACACACATTAATTCACATATAATAGACTCAAAATATAATATTAAAATATTTCTCGACTCAAATTCGTGGTCCCGAAACCACCGCTCGACTAGGGTCAAATTCAAATTACAACTCTCCCCTTTAGGATTTTCGTCCCCAAAATCTTACCGTTAAACAAGGTCGATATTGTTGCCTCATTGAATCCTCGGGCTCCCACGTAGCCTCTTCAACTCCGTGATTTATTCCATAGAACCTTCACTAATGGAATTCTTTTATTTCTTAACTCTTTTATTTCCGAGCTAAGATACGGATCGGTTCTTCATCATATGTTAAATCGATTGAGTTCAATCTCTGCCGGTGTGATCACATGAGATGGATCTCGATCAGACTTACGAAGCATCGAAACGTGAAAGACGTCATGTATCTTTTCTAACTCGGAGGGCAATCTCAATCTATAAGCAACCGCCCAATACGCTCAATGATTTCATACGGTCCGATAAATCTTGACTCAACTTGCCTTCCGACCAAATCGAGTACTTTCTTCCACGGAAACTTTTAAGAATACACGATCTCCTACCGAAATTCAATGTCTTTACGCTTCATATCAAGATAAGACTTTTGATGATCCGGCGCTTTCAAATTGTCTCTAATAATAGCTACTTTCTGCTCAGCTTTTTAATCAAATCAACCCCATGTATCTTATTCTCACGAGCTCACCCAAAGATAATGGTGTTCGACACTTTTGCCGCATAAGGCTTCATAGGGTGCCATTTTGATACTAGATTGAAAGCTATTATTATAAGCAAATTCAATCAAAGGTAGGTATCGCTCCCACGCACCTTCAAACTCGAGAACGCAACATCTCAACATGTCCTCAAGTATCTCGAATAGTTCGCTCGGATCGACTGCCATGTCTGCGGATGAAAGGTCAGTACTAAAATGTACCTAAAGCATCTTGCAACTTCTTCCAAAATTGTGATGTAAATCTCGGGTCTCTGTCTGACACAATGGAACTTGGTACACCATGCAATCTTACAATTTGCGATACATACAATTCAAAGAAGTTTATCGAGTGAAAAGTCCAGATGAACCAAGCACAAAATGAGCTGATTTAGTCACTATCAACTATAACCCATACGGCATCTTTCTTACTCGGTGTCATAGGAAGACCGGATACAAAATCCATTGTAATTCTATCTCATTTCTATTCGTATCGATTGGTCAAGTAGTCCAGATGGCACTTGATGTTCAAATTTTACTTGTCGACAAATTAAGCATTTCAAACAAATTCGGATATATCTCGCTTCATGCCGTGCCACCAATAGAACTGCTTCAAATCGTTATATATCTTCGTGCTACCCGGATGTATCGATAGTCGACCACTATGAGCCTCACTCAAAATCATCTCAGATCAAATCGAGTTCTTTGGAACACACATTCGGCTTTTAAAATTCAAACAATCATTTGCATCAATCAAAATCGATTCGCACTTTTCACAATCGAATTCGACTAGCAATCAAATCTTCATCAACTTTCTATGCATCACAAATTTGCTGAATAAACATCGGTCTTGCTCGTAACTCAGCTATGATAGAACCATCACTAGACATAGCCATCTGTGCATTCATTGCACGAAGAGCAAATAATGATTTTCGACTTAACGCATCCGCAACAACATTAGCTTTTCCCGGGTGATAGTCAATCACCAATTCATAGTCTTTCAACAGTTCTAGCCACCTGCATTGTCTCAAATTTAGGTCTTTCTGAGTCATTAGATACTTCAGACTTTTGTGATCCGAGTAAACATGGCATTTCTCGCCAAATAAGTAATGACGCCAAATCTTCAGTGCGAACACAATGGCTGCAAGCTCTAAATCATGCGTCGGGTAATTTCTTTCATGCGGCTTCAATTGTCTTGAAGCGTAGGCTACAACTTTACCTTCCTGCATCAAAACGCAGCCCAAACCATTTAAAGAAGCATCAGAATAAACAACAAATTCTTTACCCGATTCAGGCTAAACTAATACTGGAGCTTCTGTCAAAAGGGCTTTCAGCTGATCAAAACTTTTCTGACACTTTTCTAACCACTCGAACCTGACATCTTTCTGCAATAACTTTGTCAACAGGGTAGCTATCATAGAAAAATCTTTCACAAATCATCGATAGTAACCCGCAAGTCCCAGAAAACTTTAAATCTCGGAAACATTTTTCGGTGGCTTCCAATCAAGTATAGCCGATATTTTGTTCGGATCAACTCAAATGCCTGATGCTGAAACAACATGTCCCAAAAAGCTGACCTCTTTCATCCAGAACTCACACTTACTAAACTTCGCATACAACTACTGATTTCGCAAAGTTTGTAGTACTAATCTCAAATGCTCAGCATGTTCAATTTCATCTTTGGAGTAAATCAATATATCATCAATAAACACTACCACAAATCGATCCAAAAACTGTCTGAAAACCCGATTCATCAAATCCATAAAAATAACAGTGCATTAGTAAGCCCAAAAGGCATAACCAAAAACTCAAAATGTCCGTACCTCGTCCTAATGCGCTCTTTGGCACATCTCAGATCTCGACTCAGAATCGATAGTAACCCGATCTCAAATCTATCTTCGAAAATATCAAGCCGCTTTCAACCGATCAAACAAATCATCAATCCGAGATAACGGTACTTATTCTTTATAGTTACTTTATTCAGCTTGCCGATAATCAATACACATTCGCATCGCTCCATCTTTCTTTCTCACAAAAAAATCGGCGCACCCCAAGGAGAGAAACTTGGTCGCAAAAGCCCCTATCTGTTAACTCTTGCAACTGTGCTTTCAACTCTTTTAGCTCAGTCGGTGCCATCCGATATGGAGCTATTGAGATCGGAGTCGTTCCCGAGCTAATTCAATGCCAAACTCAATCTCTCGTACTGGGGGTAAACCCGGTAGTTCTTCAGGAAACACATCTAGGTATTCACATACAATCGATACGGATTCAATCTGTTTCTCAGACAATTTATTATCCACTACATAAGCCAAATAAGCTTCGCATCCTTTTCTCACATACTTCTAGGCTAACATCGAGGATATAACTGTAGGAAACCCACCTAAATCACTGGATTCAATTCTAACGATCTCACCATTCTGATGTCTCAAATCAATAAGCTTTCTTTTACAATTCACCACTGCATCATGCGAAGTTAACCAGTCCATTCCCAAAATTATATCAAACTCATCGAAAGGCAACAGCATTAAATCGACTGGGAAGCAAAAATCCCGAATCATCAATGGGCAACCTTTACACACTTTATTAACAAACACACATCTACCCAAAGGGTTGGATACGCGAATCACAAACTCAGTAGACTCAACTGGAAGAGTCTTACCGAATACCAGAGTGTCACATACATATGAATGGGTCGAACCAGGATCAATTAATGCAATCACAGTAGTATCATAAAGCGAAAGTACCAGAATGACATCCGGAGAAGCAAGATCCTCTAGCTAGAGTAACATAAGCTCTAGCCGGAGCTCTAGCCTCGATCGATCTGTTGTGTTCTTTGTCCCTCTCGACTACCACCTACATTGCCGTAATACCGGGTGGTCCGCCCAGATCGATGCACTACTCGGTCTAGAGTTCGTGGTCAGATTCGCTCACCTAACATCGGGCACTCTCGAATAAAATGGTCTGAGGATCCACATTTAAAGCAAGACCGGTCACGAACTCTACAACTCCCGTAATGCCATTTTCCACAATGTTTGCATTCAACTCGATTCTGGGACGTTACCAACACCGCCATCGAGGTAGCTCGGAGCCCACGGAGGTCGATCACGCCTAAACGAATCTGAAGTATCTTTGTGTCGATTGAAGTCATCTCTAAACTTCTTAGATGTGGAATGGAAATTCTTACCCGACGATATTTTACGGGTGTCTCTAGCTTCTGTCTCAGCCTTTCTTTTCTCCTTCCCAAGCTCTTCAAGCTCGCTTGACGAGTGTCACAAACTCTTTGATTTCAAGAATTCCAACAAGCAACTTTAATTCTTCATTCAAACCATCTTCAAACCTTTTGCACATAATGGCTTCAGTTGATACACACTCCCGAGCATATCGGCTCAATCTGACAAATTTTGGCTTATATTCAGTCACGGTCATTTGCCTCTATTTTAGTTCAAGAAATTCTTTACGTTTCTGGTCGATGAACCTCTGGCTGATATATTTCTTGCGAAATTCATTCTGGAAGAAATCCCACGTCACTTTTTCTTTTGGAACCACTGATACTAGTGTATTCCACCAGTGATAGGCAGTGTCCCGAAGCAAAGATATAGCACATTTCAAACATTCGTCTGGAGTGCAAGATAGCTCATCAAGTACCCGAATAGTGTTATCAAGCCACATTTCACCGCTCGCATCATCATCATCATTAGCCTTGAATTCTTCTACCCCAAATTTCCTAATTTTATCAATGAGAGGCCTACTAGATCTCATTGGATCTATCATCGAAGTCTTTGAAGGTGCCGAGTTGGATTATTCGGGGTGGAGGTTATTGTACAGCTTGGATTATTCTCAATAAACTGGGTAAACCATTCATTCATCATTTGGTAGAAGGCTTGTTTAGCCTCTCCTCGTGGTTACCCGTGAATCGGTTGAGAGTCTAGTGGCACCGATCCATGTGCGAGACCAGCGCGACACTCTCCACATCATCTGCCACGGCTCTATCTATCAGATCGTAATCCATTTACTATATAAAATACAATTGAAATTGTCAAGTCACCACACTATCATATATACAATTTAAAGGCATGTATAGCTAGACTCTTACATACTACGGTAGTCCTAGAATCGACTAAACCGTAGCTCGATACCAATAATGTAACACCCTAACCAAGATCCGTCACGGATTAGGTTACGGGCATTACTATTTAAATCACAACTTTTGATCAATCACTTAAGTCATATACAAGATAATCGGTTTTAATTATGTAATAGTCATGACATTTAAATAAACCTCTCTCATACCAAAATCAAATAGAACCAACACTCAATCGATCCAATGCAAACCTAAAATTGGTTAACATGCATAATTGAGCCACATAAATTTAAACAACTTATTCATTACTTTTGCATGCACTATTCATACTAAATTTGCATACAATTCAAACATGTACAATCTCTTTTGTCTAGATAAGCAGAATAAGATCAATTTCTAAAATCTTAATTTAGTAAATGTAATACATGGCATACTAGACCCAAAAATTAAGATATCTTTCATCACATACATACACATATTACCACTTTGAATTTATACAATATTAAAGCATATGGTCGAATGCCATCAAAACCATATTTCCCTCATTTGGCTATCTCATTACTGATTCACATAGGACACACTAAATACTCATATACCTATAACTTCCATACCCGGATTTTCCATTCAAGTACATGTTCATTAATATTCTCTATTACCGAATACAAAGTTTACAAGGCTAACTCATGCTTCCAAATTACACATCCAAAATAATATGCACTGAGTCCTAATCCAACTCACTAAACTACCACCCCTATTCACATATAAAAAGGTCTATCAAAATCTCATATAGGTGATCACATATCAAACATATCATATCTAAACATCATTCGATCTAACATTCAATAAACTAAACAAAAGTTCGAACCTAATATCCAACTATCCAAGAATAATATATGTATGTACTCACTTACACAAATTGAATCGAAATAGCCTAATACAATCATACATTATTGAACTTAATACTTATCTAGTAAGTGACCAATTCAAATACACACACATGTCATAACATTATTTAACACATATATCTCACATACTATAACTTAAATATGCATCCATCATTTACTTTATTGACTAAACCGAATATTACACCAAGCTTACCATTATTCATTGTCAATCATGAATCCAAACATTATAAATGTATATACCATATATTAAGCTCATCAACATGAACTAATTTATAAGTCATTCATGTCATAACCCAACATGCATAAATAATAGTACCACTCTCACACATGATTAAACCATAATCAAGCATAAATAATAGTTCATGGCATGAGCAAACTATATCATCAAAACACGAAACAAGTTATTCAAAATAGATAGCCATTTTCGCATGGCTAGCATATTTACACTATTACAAAACATTAGTTATACGGTTTAGTCTAGCCTATACATGCCCTTTTAAATAACAAACTAAGTTTTCAATACCAAAAGAAAGTCGATAGTGTGGTTGACTTCACGGATGATCCTTCGAGCCCGTAGTTCAATCAAAATCTATAAAATGAGATAGACAAAGACACACACACAGTAAGCTTACTAGCTTAGTAAGTCTCAAGCAAATATAAATATAATGAGCATACATTTAAACATATTAAAATCCAAGCTTATAGTATGAAACATAATTATTTCATTATGTAAAATATAGATATCTGAATAATAGTAATGCTCTTTACTTAAATATCATTCCTATGACATCGTGAACCTGTACATTATTATTTCATATGAACCAATCTAGGCATCGATCTTCTATTTCTACTTATACACAAGAACAAGCGCTTTTGTCACACTCATCACTGATCTTTAACTATACAATAAGAATTTTAGTTCACTTCATTCCTTACTAAAATGGTAGGTTAGTTCTTACCTGAACTTTTACCACATAACACTATATAAACATCTCACCTTGTTTGATGTTCAGAATCTCCACTTATAGCATATCACCGGCATAAAGCCTGCTAGGCATTTAAAGCCCAAAATAAATCACCGGCACTAAGCCTGCTAGGCACTAAGCCCGAATATATCACCGGCACGAAGCCTGCTAGGCACTAAGCCCGAATATATATATCACCGGCACGAAGCCTGCTAGGCACTAAGCCCGAATATATCACCGGCACAAGGCCTGCTAGGCACTAAGCCCTAATACATACACAAACCAATCACATACTTCACATTTTTCCTAAATAATATATCAAAGATACACATTAATCTCATATTGTCAATTTAGGCATTCAAGCCAATTTCACAATGTACATTCGGCTATTGCAATAATATACCTTTAAATTTATCGAACAATATCATTTAACAGTTTCATAAATAATTCCATGACTCATTTTAGCTTAAGGACTTACCTCGGTTGTCGATAGTCTGTGTGAATCGGCTATTCGAGAACCTTCGTCTTTCCCCGATCTAATTCCGTTTTTCTTTGCTCTTGATCTAATACACATTAAAATTTAGCTCATTCAAATACATTTCATCTCAATTTAGTCCCAAAACACACAAACAGGCAAATTACCATTTTACCCCTACTATTTCAATACTTTGCAATTTAGTCCTATTTGCATAAAACTCAAAATACATCAAATTTCCCCACACTCCTTAAGGGCCGAATATGTATAAGGACTATACAAGTCTATTTCTTTCATTTATTTTGCAATTAAGCCCCTCTAAAATTTTATTTTTACAAATTGGCCCTAAAAACACAAATTCACCAAAACTTCCAACACATAATATACTAATTTTAACCTATCTTTCATCTAATTTCATCAAACATTAAAATCATATAAACCTATCAATAGTCAATTTCAAGCATACTTAGATTCAAAAATTTCAACATGGGTCACCTACGGTTTGAAGCAACGATCTCAAAAACATAAAAATTAACAAAACCGAAGTTCAAACTAACCTTGAAATCAAGCCTTCAATTGCCGAAAATCAAAGAACAAAGACTCTCTTTTTTCTTTCAACATTCGCCATCAACTAAAAAGATGAGAATGGCCATTTGTTTTGTTTTATTTAACATATAATACTTTATTATTAAATTACCTAATCAACCTTAAGTTAAAAATAACCAAACAATATAATTTAAGGACAAACTTGTCCATGGTCGCCACTAACCCTTAAAATGGGTTATTTACCCTTTTATACCTCATTTTATAAAGCCATGCTCAAATTAACACCTTTCACTTTAGTATGCTACTTTTACGCTTTACACGATTAAGTCCTTTTTATCAAATTAAGCACTTAAACAATAAATTTTTTCTACGAAACTTTCACACACATTAATTCACATATAATAGACTCAAAATATAATATTAAAATATTTCTCAGACTCGAATTCGTGGTCCCAAAACCACCGTTCTGACTAGGGTCAAATTCATTCCGTTACAAATCATCACGGACTTCCTCCCCAAATTACCCAAATAAGGTTACGAGGAGACAAAGGGATATCAATTTGAGAAGATCTCGATAAACATGCACTTCAAGCTTCCTACTCACTTGAGTCAATAGCCTAGGCTAACTTTCTCTTGTTCATAACATTGTATAATCAATACAATCGTTAAAGCATTTGGACATTCTTTCTTACAATTGCCTTTATTAAGCAACTACCGTGCCACATCGTACTCCTCTCTTCATGACTCGTTCACGAATGCGTATTTCTACCCATTCACATGGCTTTAGTAAAATTTTCATTTCTACCTCTAGACTCATCTATGTGTCCCATTAATCACTAGGGATAATCAAAGATGCATATTCATCGTCATTCATGCAAGTGCGAAACTAATGCTACATCCCCGAGGTGGTCTTATATGGAGTCACCCTTAAATGCCAATGCCATACCCTGGATAAGGTCTTATTTGAGCTTCTGTATCAAGTATCGATGCCATATTCCAAATATGGTCTTATACGATCCTCATATCCATTTCTGAAGCCATTTTCTCGATATGGTCTTGTATGGAATCATAACTTGGTGCCGAGGCCATGCCTCGAACATGGTCTTATACGGGACTTTATCTATTTCATATCTTAATGATAGCCCCCCTTTTTTTTGTAATCCCCTAGGACTCCAGCCTCATGTTCAACAACAATTACTCTACCTAATAGAGCATCATGTATCAATGTGATACAAAGCATTTTCAAAATGCTAACACGAATATTGCATTAATCACATACAAAGTTACTCAATTTGACTCTCATAACATCTCATCATAATTCAGCGGTGGTAAGGAGGGTGAGGTCACAAAGCCTCTTAACTTGACTTTCGTGACTACATGCATATGATTTACTATTCATCATTAATAAAATATCCTCGTAGTCATATAACTCATCTCAAGTGAGTTTTCACATTTATCACGCTACATTGTTTCTATTGCAAATACATTAGAATAACGTCTTCAATTACTCAAGTTCTACATTACTATTTACTCCAGTACTCACATTAAACTCTAATTTCTCTTATCAATGCTTATCAATTTAGAGAATGTCTTACGGGTTTCAGTACGTAGTTTACTTGATTGCCATAGTCCAACTATGGTCTTACTTGTATCTATTCCTCATAGCCCAGCTATTACTTTACATGTCATCACAATGCCATAGCCTCGCTACGATCTTACACGAAATCTCATATCAGTACCAATGCCATATCCTTGATATGGTCTTATATGGAACTCATGTCAATGCTGATGCCATATCCCAGATATGGTCTTACACCAGCTCTTGTCTTAATGCCGATGCCATGTTCCAAACATGGTCTTATACTGGCACTCATAATACGGTCGATGCCATGTCCCAGACATGGTCTTACACTGACCCTCATAATATGGCCAATGCCATGTCCCAGGCATGGTCTTACACTAGCACACATATCAACGTCGATGCCATGTCCCAGACATGGTCTTACATGTCTCTCATTACCACGGTCCAACCATGGTCTTATTCATCTTTTTACCATTGAACGACCGTACTCATATCCTGCATCCTACTAAATCAAACTTTTCAATTTTTTTTTTAAACATATACAATGGCATCACAAATCACAAGTGCTTACTTACTCTTATTGCTTTTCACATGCATCATGACACTTACTAGCCTCATGCTTGTAAGGTAAACAAGGTACCTGTAACACTTGATCACATAGATCAGTATGCTTTACTATAATAAACATAATCTCAACATCATCATTCACAACATGAATTATACTTGTTAGGCAGCCTTAACTAGCATGACATAATATAAACTTTACTACTAACTTTCTTGCTATCTCATTTAAGCTTTACTCTTTTGCCCGATGAATTGACTATGAATAACCAAGGATACTGAATCTCGTTCCACATAACTCTATGCCAAAGCCATATCCTAAATATGGTCTTACATGGGATATCTCATCTTGGTTTCAAGGCCATGTCTTGACATGGACTTGCATAAAGTCTTGCCCTTGATAACTTACTCAATGCCAAGCTTGCCTTGGACTTATATGATATCTTGATCAATGCCAAGCTTGCCTTGGACTTACATGATATCTTGATCAATGCCAAGCTTGCCTTGGACTTACATGATATCTTGATCAATGCCAAGCTTGCCTTGGACTTACATGATATCTTGATCAATGACAAGCTGACCTTGGACTTACATGATATCTTGTGTGGTATATCGGGTATCCTGGGGAATTCATATTCAATCGGGGCTTGCTCATGTTTAATATCTTTTTTCACAAAAATGATAGGCATTACAAAATAGCAATGCATATTATACTAAGCAATTCAATGATAGTAATCATAAAGCTTAGAAATCATACAAACTTACTCATTCTTAATCTCATTGATTTCTTTGTTTATCAAATCATTGAACATTTTCATAGAAATAATGTGCATATAGCAACATCACATGCAGTTCAACAAAATGTTCATGAAACTTGAAAATCGTACAAACTTACTGAAATTAGCTCGGTTGGAATCATTACTGTCTTAACAAAATAATTTTGTTAGAGCCGTGAGGCATCACACTATCACGGTCCACATATGGCATGTATAGCTAGACTCTTACTCTCGCTAGGTTAGTCCTAGAACCGACTAAACCATAGCTCTGATACCACTAAATGTAACACCCCTTGCCCGGGTTCTACGTCGAACCAGGCCCGAGGCGTTACCGTACTAAAGCCTCATGACGCCACTTAGGCTTATTGTGACTACTCACTTAAACCACCTTTACAACTTCGTTTTCGACTTACGAAGTCTCACCCATATTCCCGAGGACTCTCGAGACTATCACGAAGCTTTTTCTATTCTTAAATTTTTCTCTTTTATTCTGGGTTCACACGCCCGTGTGTAGACACACATGCCCATGTCCCCAAACAGTGCATAAAACTCGAGTATTCTGCCAAATGCTCCATGGCCAAGGCACACGTCCGTGTTAGTTTAGGGGCACGCCCATGTATCTCTAAGGCACCCTGTGTCCAACGCCCGTGGGGAGCTACTGACTTCGTCCACACGGCTTGGGCACATGCCCATGCTCAAACCGTGTGTCATACACAGCTCATGCACACGGCCGTGGGATTTACCCGTGGTCTATTCTTTCTAATAATAATAAGGTGCAGGGTACGTACAGCCTAGACACACGCCCGTGTATCTAGCCGTGTGGGCACTTAGAGGCTATTTACCAAGCCTACTTACCACTCTCAAAGTATATATACATATACTAATCCAATAAAATCCCAATTCATCAACTAAAACACATGAATTTATACATTTGTTTCATGAAAATAAGGTTTTCCTCCCATACAATTACAACAACTCAAGCCATCATTAATGGCCATACAAGTTTAACTATGAATCCTCTTAGGCCGAAACAATTAAGCACATTTAACCACAACTTAACCAACCTTAAATTCTAGCCCTATACATGCCATGACTCAATAGGACTTAATATCTCATACCAAGGATCTGCACGATAGTGTGAAAACATCTCCGGTGATCTCCAACCCGAGCTAGCTAAAGAAACCTATAAAAGATGAGAAAAGAAGAGGAGTAAGCAATAACACTTAGTAAGTTCATCTGCATAAACTGACAAACACTAATATTCATTGAATATCCATGACTACAAGTTATTATAATAAGCTTTTCTCATGAGCTCATGGTTACTTACTCAACCATTGTTGAAACTTACTCATTCAATATTTTACCACACTCTTACCTGTTACCGATACCTGCTCGTCTTGGATAGTATTCATTCTTGCAATCGATCACCATTTAATCACATGAAACCATACATCAACCATCTAAATAAGTCGCTCATACCACTTATCTCTCAGTGGTTTCGCTCTTAGCCCACGATTGAATCTTTAATGGGGTGGTATCGCACACAGCCCACCATTCATTAATACTCATGGTGATTTCGCACTTAGCTCACCAATCATTTCTAAGCGATGGTATCGCACACAGCCCATTGATTTCTAATATATCAGGTGGTAACGCCACAACCCACCGATAATGATATAGTTGATGGTAACGCACATAGCCCATCAACAGCCATCCATGAGGTGCATTTACACAAGCTCACCGTTACTATACATTCACAAATTCAAATGTTCATCCGTGAACATCCTCACTTGCTATCATTCTTACTTGACTTTCTACGATACTCATTCGCATTCACGCAGTACAACAATAAATCTATCTCATGCAACTAAGGTGCATTAATAACACATATCCCACTAGGGGTTCATCATATATTGAATTCATCTCAATTCAGTTTTAACACTAACTTGTACTTCTCGTGGTACAACCACCTACATTCAAATTGTTAAATAACTCTCTTGAGTCTCATACACATAATTCTCATCGACATCATACCCTCAATAGGGTCTTTCATATATAAACTTATCGATGACATGTCCTTGTCATGATCTTATACGAACTCCTACACCAATACCATATTCCAATATGGTCTTACTCGAGACTTTAACCATCAACATATCATTCTATATACATTTTCCGTTACTCTTAAATTCAATTCTCTTGACATCTCATCAAGGATGTTTCATACATTCACAGTGTAAATCTACTTTCCATACAACGTTGGAATATTAACTTATCTCATACATAGTCGCAACAATCGTACATGAACTTACCTCGTTGTCGAAATAGCCGAAAAGGACTATTTGCCCACATTTCTCGTTTCATCCGTTCTAGGTTTGAAACTCATTTTCTTTGATCTAGAATAATGAAATTTACTGATTCAATCACTTATAAATCATAATATATCGTAATCTACACTCTAGGTAAAAATGACTATTTTGCCCCTACACTTTGACAAAATTATGATTTTTCCTCTAGACTCGTAAATAAATTTTTATCACATTTTCTTGTTAAAAAAAGCCTAGCTGAACATTTAATCCTCCTATAACTATCCACAATTCCAACTATTTCATGCCTTATTGAATAAATTACAACTTTAGCATTTTAGTTCCATTTAGGTGTTTTCATAACAACACCTTTCACAAAAGTTGTTTATCACTATCCTAACATTCATTTTCTTCCATAAAAACTCAGCTGACCACTTAAAATCTCTCATGGAAACTCTCTAAACTTTCTACCATAATGCATAGTAGTCCCCTCTCTAGAAAGCTCAAGCCTTAGGGATCATAAAAGTACAATTTTCTTCAAGAGATACCATCAAAATCACTTACTTGAGGAGGAATTGAGTTGCTGAAATTTTGAGCTTCAAACAAACCTTGTTTGCTGCAACTTTCGCTGGAGAAGAAAGAGAGAAAAAGATGATATCTTTTCCTTTCTTTATTTTATTATAAAATATCAACTTAACCCACCAACTTTTGACCAAAATTAAAAGCTCTTGTCCCCTCTTGTCTACATGGCCAACCAACCCTTTATTATTGGCCTAATTGCAATTTAAAGACCTCCAATTAATGTTTCATGGCTATTTGGTACCTTTAGCCTATAGAATGGAACTTTTGCACTTTATGCGATTTAGTCCTTTTTCACCATTTAGCTAGAAATTGCTAAAATTAAGGCCCCAAAATTTTCATACATCTTTATAAACATGTTATCACACATAAAATAACATGAAAATAATTTTCTCAATCCTCGAATTAGCGATTTTGAGATCACTGTTCCGTCTAGCCCCTAATCGGGTTGTTACAACAAGAAAACAATTGAATGCCTCTTGAGGGATTGTCCTGTTAGCCAATAAAGGTGGAAGTCTCTTAACCCGAATGGGGCCAACCCTACTCAAATGTATAGGGATTGGTTGGATTGCATTAGATCCAATGTCAAGTTCTGTGAGCATTAGATCCCTTTGGAGAGTTTTATTTTTTTCCCTTCATGTGACAAATATGGCTTACTAAGAATGCTAAGGTGTTTTGAAAGGACAAATTTACACCTGGACAAAGTAATCGAAAGTGGGGAATTTTATGCCCTTTCTAAACTACTGAAAATTTTATTAATTCCTACTATTATTTTAGTTTCATGGAAAGCTCCACCTGTGAAGTGGTTCAAGCTTAATATAGATGGCTCTTCCCTTAATACTTGGTGTGGTAGGGGCAGGTACCCTTATTAAACATCATGCAAAAAAATGGGTGATAGGTTTTTATAGACATATCCCTTTTGTCACAAGTGTTCAAGCAAAAATTCGGGCACTTCGAAACAAGCTGATGCTTTTGAGAAAGGCTAACAATAAGAATATTGAGATTGAACTGGATTTCACTATTGTTACTGTTGAATCGAATAGTTGCTAATTACTTAGTAAACAAAGTGTTGTTGAAGTACTTGACGGAAATGACCACTTTAATTTCCTTTGCAATGAATAAACAGAAAACAAAGTAAATAAGTGAGTAGTTCAATGAGTATATTTACTATCTTTAATCTCCCATATAATAAGTGATTCAAGTTCTATCACACTCCTAATATAGGAACCTCACATTTGTATTTAAAGACCTACATCACTCACTCTAACTTCTTCCCATAAGAACTAAGGTTGTAAACACAACTTGTTTACTCTCTTAAATGCACTCTCAAAATACGTTCCTCAATGAACGATTTAGTGCTCTCATTATTCAATACAAAAACTTATAAAAGTCTATCAAACATATAGCAGTCCGAGACTTACTAACATACTAAGAGATTAATTACAATCTAATTGCCTATTAACAAATAGTTAAAATAGAAAAATACAATATACTAATAAGACCAATATAAAAGTCAACTGTTTGAAGATATGTCTTCAATATTATCCCAATCTAATGTCCAATATCTGAGGGATCTAATTTCTTGATCCGATCCAATCTAATTTTCAAGATAGTTGCTTCAAATGGATTGGTCTTCAAAGTTGGGCTTGCATATTCAAATTATCAACATCATTCAAAGCCCAAAATTTTGTTTAAAAAATTATCAACATCAAATATGACAAGTAATCATGTGTTGTAACACCCCTCACTTGTCTCCATTACCAAATTAGGGTTATAGGATGCTACAACAATTATCAAAACACACAAAGGATATTTCTATACAAACTTCATTTCAAAACAATCATCAATAGACTTTCATTCAATAAACATTTTATTCATACAAAAAGCGAAACTTAAATCAAGCCTACGAATCTCGAAAATAAATTCAGAAACAAACAGGGACTATTTCGAAACATAACATAAATAAAAGTAGGGTAAAAATAGAAAACAAGGGCCACACAGCCGTGTGACAAGGCTAAGGCCATGTGGTGCAATAGCATAAAGTCATGTCCCCAAACTGTGTAACGAACTAATACCATGTATAATAGGGTCACACGAACATGTCACCAAGTCGTGTAATAGGTTGATGCCGTGTGTACCTAAAATCACAAAAATTAAGTAGAGCACATGGCCTTGTCATATACCCATGTGAGACATACAGCAGTGTGGTAGACCATTTATGCCATAAGGGACCTTGAAATAGAAGATATATATATATCAATAATTTATTTAAATCCCAAGCATACCAAAATCATTCATTCCACCTATTCAAAACATACTAAATTCATATTGAAACATGTCATTTGCCTAGTTCTAACCAATATGTCATAAGGAACCATCACAAACTACATTCAAATGTACAATCAAACCATCCACATAGAATATATATTCACCAATGTGCATTGTATCATAAGTGTAATTTAAGCCATGCCTTTTTTTCAAGCTAAAACTTTCCTATCTTAATCAAAGTAAACTTACACTAATCATACACACACCATCATTTTGGTACCTATCCAAACTTACCATCTATGTACATCTTTATATCACAATTTGCATTAACTACAAACAGCAACTAGCACATAAACCAAACATTTCATACAAGTTCAACCATTTCCAACCATTTCAAAATCTAAGATCAACATGCCATTTTCAAGATGCTTTTATCAATTTACTACATCAACATATCATAGTAAACATTATATTTATCCTATTACAAATTAACCATTAAAACATATTACAATTTCCATCCTACGACTTCAAATCCAACAACCCAAAATACCCGATATACATGCCACAAAACTGAATTAAACGAGTCAAAATCTACCAAGACAAAGGATTGATAGTGTGAGCCTTGAAGTTGATAGTTTGTCCAGTTTTACAAAACGTTAACTACAAAAATAGAGAATAAAAAAAGTACGTTTATATAACTTAGTAAGTTCTAATTAAAATCTAAACCAACTTACCTCATACAAACAATTGAAATTAAAAAACTTAGTTTATAACGACTTGTTATTCAATTTGCAAGAACATGAGAGACTTGCACAGAAATAAATCATCATATAATTCATATTCTTCAATAGTTTAATCAAAATCATTCGTATATTCATTCCATTGAATCAATATCGAAAACATTCTTGTATATCCATTCAATAGCATAATTATTTTTATAGTTAATCACATATCTTAACAAATCCTATAAGGAGCATCTACAAGTTTTAATAGCCTGATGAACTTTAGTAAAAAAACTTAGATACTTGGGTAACTACACCACATCAGAGAGCATCCAAATGCTAAACAAAGGCACTAAGTGCAATTAGAGACACTAAAGTGTAAATAGAGGCACCGAAGTGCAAACATAGGCACCAAAGTGCAATCCCGTACAAACATGCGCTCTAACCCTATTGGCATGTCAATTGTATCATAATCATTTACTATGTTCAAATCGGCATTTAACAGATTTCATAACATTTGTAAATTAGAGGCAATTCCAAAATATTCGTACACATGCTGTAAATCAATTATATTCTTTTCGAAATCATATAACTTATGTTTCATATATGCTCGTAAATTTTCAAATAAGTACTTACCTTATACTTAATTGTCAGCAATTAAACAATTTATATCTAGCATTAGTGATTTAACCACAATTAAATTAACAAATTTCATAAGAGCACAAATCATAAATATATACATATATCTATTCTATGAACTTACCTATTACATTCAACTAAAGAATTGATTCGTAGGGGCTATTATGCATTTTTTCCTGGGTTTTCTCTGTACAGTCCAATCATTGATCTATGTATTAGTTAAATTCAATTTATCACATTCAATTACATTATTACGCTCATTTTTATGCATTTGACCTATAAATTTTATTTTACAAATTTTCCTAAACTTTTACACTTCGTTCAATTTAATCCTTAAAATTAAAATTATTAAAATCTTCACATTTAAACCCTAATATATAAAACTGAATGTAACCTAATCCATAATAAGCCCATACATACTAAAATTTTATAGGATTTTCATGCTAAACTTTACATATTTTCATATTAGTTCTTAAACCCAAAACTAACCAAAATTCCTTTACAAAATAGTCAGATTTAACAACCAAGTTTACAATTTCATCATTTAACCTCATGAACACTTAAGATTCATTAACAGAAAGTCATACAATCTTTAACAGTTTTACGAAATAATCACCAGGTTAGCTAGATTAAGCTACAACGATCTCAAAAACATAAAATTTACAAAAAACAGATAGAATAATCACTTACATGCATGAATGTAGTGTTGGTCGAACCTTAAGCTAAAAAAATAGTGTTTCTTTGATTTCTAAATTCGGTGTAAAGATGAGTTAAGGAAGATGATATGTTTATTTTCTTTTTGTTTATGCTTTATTTAATCGATATCTCTTCTTTTTGTTTATGCTTTATTTAATCGATATCTTCTTTCTAAGCATAACCTTTTGCTACAAGTCTAGACTTATAAGTTTTCACTTTTCCATTTGCATTTCTTTTCCTCTTGTAGATCCACTTACACCTTTTTGGTTTTATCCCAATTGGTAAGTCTACAAGTTCCTATACTGAGTTAGAATCTATAGAATCCATCTCAACTTTCATAGCTATTTCTTAGAGTTTGGAATAATCACTCTGCAGCACTTCTTCATACGTGAGTGGGTCATTATCTTCCTATTTGGCAGACTTAATGTTAAAAACATTTTTGCCAAATTGGAAGAACTCAGGCCTACGAAAGACCCTCCTACTTCGACGAAACACCTTATGCTTCTGATCGTTTGCAGGTCTACTATTAGGAGTTGGTTTTGGAACCATTTCATTAAAGTTTTGTATATTTCCCGAAAGTTCCTTGAGTACCTTTTATGCTGAGGTTTGAAGTCATTCATGTAACTTTCTTCAGGGAAAGTAGCATGAGTTGACATTATAACAGTTTGCTCTTACGGGTTATAAAACAAACCACCAATTGTTCCCTTCAGATATCCTACAAACATGCAGACCTCGATCTAACCGAAGTGGCTTTATTGGTAAACCTAGTTGTTTCTCCACTTTCGCAAGAAACTCTTTGAATTTATCAAATGTTTCACTCTTGCGGTGCATTAGGTATACATACCCATGTCTGAAATAGTCATCAATAAATGTTACATAATACTCGTAACCACCGCTTGCACTAACACTTATGAGGCCACATACATTAGTGTGCACAAGTTCTAGGGGTTTTTCGACCCTCGTTCCTTTTGCATTAAAAGATCACTTAGTCCCTTACCTTCTAAGAAAGATTCACATTATGGAAGATCAACTTCTTTAAGCGAACTTCAGATGTCGTCTTTCACAATTCTAGTGATTTTTTTTTTGGTTAATATAACCAAGTTTTAAATGTCAAATGTACAACTCATTAGAGTGAGAAATTTTAAGTCTTATACGATATTTCAGTCTCAAGTAGTGTGTATATCTTTGGTTTGATAACATGGAGACTATTTGACATCCATATATTACAGAGAAGATTGCCATTTCTAAATATTGCAATTACATTATTAAAAGTCACGGTCAAGCTGTCTTTATATAAACATACAACATAAATTAAGTTTCTTTTCCAATTTTGTACATGGAAAATGTCTCTTAAAATAATTTTCCTAAAATTATCAAAATAAAGATGCATATCTCCCACTGCTTCAGTTGCCATACTTGTTCTGTTCTCGGTCTGTAACAATAAGCTATTATCTCTAAGATCTTTCGTCTCTTCAAACATCTGTAGAGAAAAAAACATGATTAGTGGCTCCCAACTCAATTACTTAGTGGTCTATCGAATCTTCCACTAAAAAAAATTCCATCATAAAGAGTTCCATACATTTTGCTTTGGTGGCTAGGTATTCCTTCCACTCTCTGCAATTTGCCTTGAAGTGTCCTTTCTTACTGCAGAAGAATCATTTAGACTTAGATAAGTCTTTAGGCTTCCTAGTTCTCTTTCTTTCCAATTGTGGTGGCCATGATACCTTAGTCTTGCCTTTCTTAGCGTGTTTACCTTCCCTTTTGAGAAAAAAATAACAACTATGTTTGTTTATGTTCTTTGGATAGGTTGACCATTATTCAACATCAACTCATTAGGATTGTAACTCCTTCATGAGTTGTGTAAGCATCAGGTTTTTTGTTACCAAGGTTATATGCGGCCTGAAAGCTATCAAAATCCTTGGACAAACTCTTGAGCACCATATCAATTTGAGTGTTCTATTCCAACTTGGCCTCATAGACAGTGGCATCGGCAAAGTATCCTGTAACACCCCAAACCCGGTCTATGCGTTGAGACTAGATTTGGTTTGTTACATGATTCGAACTATTCTTAAATCCTTAATGAGTTGAAAACTACAATATTGTTTACTGAGTTTAAAATTTGTAGAGTATTAGATTTTGATAAATATTTAAAACATTTAGTTGAAAATCATTGTGTTATCTAAAACCGTTAGGAAATTTGTTAAAGAGTTAAAAAAAAAAATTATTTATAAAAGAATTCCATATACTTTGAAAACCCAAGTTCATTTTAGTAAAGCATCATAAATCACACCCATGATTTAAAAGCCCAAATAAAGTTTAAATTCCAACACACATAAAATCCATAAGTTAT
The DNA here is from genome assembly GCA_025506655.1 of Gossypium rotundifolium. Taxonomy (NCBI): domain Eukaryota; kingdom Viridiplantae; phylum Streptophyta; class Magnoliopsida; order Malvales; family Malvaceae; genus Gossypium; species Gossypium rotundifolium. The sequence continues at coordinate 37,810,375 of CP106734.1, forward strand.
TTATAGAGGCCATTTATTACAACATCCCAAAATAGTAAAAATAATAATTAAAAGTTCGAATTTAAATAACCCTTATTTAGCAAGATGGCCTCCACGAAGTCATCCTCACCCAAGTCCACATCGGTTTCCATTACGAGATGGAAAGAAATTAAAGGGTGAGTTACTTAGAACTCGATGTGTAACTCACTTACCACCATTATTGGGCCAGTTGTCAAGATATTATCTTTGGGCTTGAGCCCAATTGAAATTCAATAATATATCATGAATTTAAAATAATTAAGAATGCATAAAAAATGTAATTCCCAACCCAAACCTAATATCCATCCGCTAACACCCGTACCAACCATCACACTGTGGGGATCAAGTCAACCCACCCCGCCATCACACCAATCGTAGGCATTAAGCCTTTTTATAATCGTGGCGTAGCCACCGATTTACTAGAGGCAATAAGTTTATATTGTGGCGAGCCACCGAACTAGAGGCAATAAGTCGATATTGTGGCGAAACCACCGAACTAGAGGCAATAAGCCGATATTGTGGCAGAAACCACCGAACTAGAGGCAATAAGCGATATTGTGGCGAAACCACGAACTAGAGCAATAAGCCGATATTGTGGCAATCGCCATTCTTCTCTTCATAAATCCCACCCATGCAATTATACATGTACTTTAAAAATATAAAATTTATTATCAATACATAACATGGTGGGTTTATCAATGACATTTCATTTGGCCCATAATTATAGCAATTTATCCATTTAGCAATTTAGTGGGCTTTGGCCCATTTACCAAACTAGAGCGTTTTGGCTAAATTTTAACGAACTAGAGTATTTATGGCCCAATTTATCGAACTAGAGTATTTACGGCCCATTTTCACGAACTAGAGTATTTACTGGCCCATTTTCACGAACTAGAGTATTTACGGCCCATTTTCACGAACTAGAGTATTTACGGCCCATTTTCACGAAACATCAAATTTTCATAATAACAATTAATTTCTTGAGGGCGTTTTCGTAATTTTCACGATTTAGTCGTTTTTACGTATTTCGTCAAAATATCAATTTTGTGCTTTTACCGATCTAGTCGTTTTACGATTTTTCTACCATACCGAAATTTGACATACAACCCAAAAATAATGAGGTGAAATTACACACTCGATACCGTGAGTATTATCCCTTCTCGCTCCTCGGCACCTAAAATATATTTCGATTCGTTAGACAACTAATTCGCAAAAATAATCTTATTTGTTAATGGATCCAAAATCTTACCCTCTTGATTTTGAATCACTTCGATTTTCGGTTTTCCTTCGTTTATCGATTCACTAGCCGTAGAAATCCACCAACGTATAACTGACTCGAGGTTCGTACTACTTGAATAATGGACTTCTTTCTGAAGATGGCCCACAACCCTGGAAAATCCTGATGCGAAACCGCTCTTCGTTTGAATGGGGATTCTGATCCACCCTCTTACGATAACTAAACACCGCCTTTTCTTCCCTATCTTGACGGTCTTCAAGATCCAAAAGAATTTAGTTAGATCTAAAATAATATCAATAATACTAGAGATTTAAAGAGATTTGATTTCCTTACCAAAATAAAACGTCTCCAACGTTTCTCCCGATCTCTTGAGTTCGATCTCGTTATTGCACTAAATAATAACGAAAGAAACGTTATTAATATGAATGCCATATCAATCCAAAAGACCTTCAATAATCTAATGACATTCGGCCATAATATCACTTATTAAAGCGAAAAATGGAAAAGAAAACCCTTACCTATGATCCACAATCGAAAAGAAAAGGATGGAGAATGGTGTCTAAATTGATGAAAGATTCGGCTATAAAAGATTAAGAATGGAAAAATAATTTTTGGCTTATAGGCACAATAACATTCGCCAAGAGAGTGAAGATGGAGAAAATTTTGATTGAAAAGAAATAGTATAAGAACGAAAGGATGATGGTGATGATGTTTTGATTTCAAGGAGATTAGAAGAAAAGAAAAGAAAAATATGAACTTAGGTGTTTGGTATATTCGGCCATGGCAAAGAAAAAGAAAGAGATTGATTTTGGTATAGGTGATTTAAGACAAGGAGAATACAAAAGAAAGTTAACAAAATGAATAAAAGTGACCAAATGGTCAAGAGATATTGGCTTAACCAAGTGCAAAATTCGCCAAAAAGGGATATTGAAAGGAGAGGAATAAAATTCGCACAAAGTGCAAAGGTTAACCAAAGAGAAAAGAATGAGATTTTTGCCAAACTAACAAAATTTTGGCTCTCCTCCCCTACCAATATTGCCGTCCACCTATGGTCAATTGGCCATTATTTCTTTCCAAATTTTCCCTTGATAAGTGCCTTATGTCCCCCTATCTTTCCTTAAACTTTTGATTTCATACCATATGTTAGTTGTTACCTTAATCCCTTGATACACTAACCAAAAATACATGGTCAACACCTTCCTTATATGTCCCTTGCCGACACTTCATAGCCATGAGCGAAAATTAAAACAAAAATTTTATCTAGGTGCTATACAAGGATTCAACCTCTTCCTCTTACTTGAACCCATGCGCCAATCTCCACCATGCCATATGCTCATTTTATGACACTTTTTAGCACTTAATTTAGCTTAAGTCTTAATCACCTTTGTTTCACTTCCATAAATCTCACTTTAATAAATTTTATTTCTTCTCCAAATTATGCTTTACCCTCTCAAGATTTCAATAAACACCAAATTAAAATAAAAGATTTTTCCTTTAAAATCTAAACACCAAAATTATGCAAATTTAAATACTCAAATTTTTAGGGTGTTACATATCCCATAAGGGTAATCATATCTTTGACCGGAATACAGGGTTTTTGTTGGGCATTCATCAAGTTGGTTATAGCAGACTGTCGAGCCAAGATAGCTTGGGCTTGGAACATGTCTTCTAGCTTATTTAGAATCGCTTTGGTAGCCTTACAGCTCTCTAATTTCTTATATAACGTGTTGCTCACACTTGCTAGCATATAGCAACAAACTATCTCATCAGACTCCTCCCAACATTCTCTAGCCTAAGGTTAAGTGGTCGATAGACACTTATTATCAAGAATTGTTTTAAGTTTCTCACAGCTCAGGACAATTATGAGATTCCTTTTCCATTCCTTTTAGTTATTTCCCTTCAATTTGTTTTTATTGAGTATGTTCAATAAAAGAGTTGGTGCCATTTTCAAACTGAAAATAAAACATTCATATATTAATATTTTTGTATTAAGCAAATGTTTAAAAATGTTTTGCAACATTATGATATGCATTAAGATGATGCATGCATCTTACATTAAACCTTGAAAATATTTGTAAGTCGTTGCAATAATAATTCCTACACCTATTGAATCAAGCCACCTTAGGGTGACCATGATCAACTAGTAAGAATATGATTTTTCACCAATTAGTAAGTGAACCTAATTCTTTAGGCATTCAAACGTACTAATAATCATGTAATGTTTGACCGTAATTGTAATTTAAGGATAACTCTTGGGGGTTACTCAACTTGATGGTCTTGAGTGTGTAACCATCAACTCAACACCTATTTCATCATGCACCACAAATGAGTCCTCTTTGAAGACAAAATTTCTTGATATATCACATGATAATACCTACCACAAAGATCGGTTCAATTATTATATGACCATAAGAAAATTTTGCTTATTTTTAAGAAATCTCCTCAGTGAGATCCACATAACAACACCTACCTTGGGGCAAGTCCATTTCATTCCATTACAAGAGACCATTGTTGGAGGTCGTAGGTCTTGTTTAGGGACCTTCTTCCACTCAAAATTTAAAAAAAAAAAAGTGAAAGGTTTTTAATTTTCAATTTCAATCATGAATGATAAATATATGCATGACAATTACATGTGGCATTATTTCCTAATCTATATGGCATGCTTATGTCATATATGCATGAATTTACAGTCGTAGTCATATAAATATCATCATGCTTATCTCATAAATATAAAAACATAAAATTTAAATGAATCTAACTAGCCAAAGTTTTTATGATTTTATCCTAGAAAAATAATAAAAGTATAGAATTACAAAATTTACCAAACATACTTTGGGTCTTCAGTTTTGTCACCACGATCTTCTACTGCGGCACTGATTCATGTTTCTATCGTCACCATCTTCTGTCACTATTTTTGTGTCAAAGCCACCATCGACCACCATTGGGCCATCGTTGTCGAACCACCGTTGACTTAGTTGGGTTGGGTTTTCATCATCTCGATTTTTTGGGTTTTGTCAGGAAAAATTATATGCAAATAAAATTAAAATCTTTCGTGGAGATTATAATCCATGCTCTAAAATATACATGCTCAAAAAATAAATTAAATTACAAATAAATTTCTAGTAATCACAACTTTAGAAAAATTACCCTATCATCCATAACAATAAAATGATTATATACATTCATTCACATACATTCCCCTAAACATGCAAGTAATTACAAGAATGTCATATCTTATCAAATATCATCATACATGAAGAAGATAGGGAATTTTCGTCTCAATTTACATTATAAATATAACACAACCTGGCTCTGATACCAATTATTAGAAAAAATACGATTTGAAAATGGATTTCTTGCATAGTAGAAAATTATAATTTTGAAAATTGACCCGGTTTGTGATATTTATAGCAATAAACCTTGAACCAAAATCATACCTTTGTTTTTAGATAAGCGGGTCCTTAACGTTTTCTGGCATTCAACCAAACGATCTTCTCCGCTATTCTTGTACTATGAATTGATTCAAGTATGAACTCAAACCAATTGAATCAAAACACAGATAAATTGGTTACCAATTTCTATTAAAGAATAGAGAATTTTTATTTTCACCCCAAAAGAAAAGAAAATCTTTTCTAGTTCTGTGTTTTGATTCAATTGGTTCAAACCCATACTCGAAGCAGTTCGTGATACGAGAATAAAAAAGAAGATTGCTTGGTCAAAAGCCGAAAAATATCAAGGAGCTACTTATCCAAAAATACATTTACGGTTTTGGTCTAAGATTTATTGCTATAAATATCACAAATCAAGTCGATTTTTCAAAATTTTAATTTTTCACTGTGCAAGAAAATTGTTTTCAAACTAGATTTTATCCAATAATTACATGGTTGATGAAAAGTAAATGTGACTACGGGTCATTTATCTTTGTGGTGAATGACTTGATTACTATTTTATAGTAATTTACTTTTCATGAAAGATGTAATAGTTACTATGAGATAAAATATGATTATATTGGGAGAATTCATATTATCCCAAAGAGATTAAGGATATCCTATGAGGGTAACACACTTATGACAAGGTCATTGGAAGAGCACTAATCGAGTTACTTTCGTAACGGTATGTCGTTGGGGAGTGCTTAGTCACAATACTATAGTAGAATGACTTCGTGATTAAATGAGTTTATAATTAATAGGCGAAAATCTGAAACTTAATTACAAATTGTTTGAGCCTCAATTGCATATGTCCAATCGGCCCCTCTGCTAGCTCATTGAAACCAGAAATGAATTGCGTGTTTGAATTGAAATAAAGGGAATGAATAGAAATAGAGAAATGAGAAACATTCAGGAATGATTATAGTTTTCTCTGAAGGAAAGAAATGAAATCATTTGGAAATGAATGTGATTTTCTCAAAATGGAAATGAAAATAGAAATGGAATTTAAAACGAGAAATGATTCATTTGCAAATGTAGATGAAGTAGTGAAGAATAATCGAGAGAATGAGTTTATGTTTTTAAGCTATTTTAAAATTTGAAAATGAAAATAAACTATTTCAATCATAATGAACAAGTAAGGTGTGAAATATTAAATATATTTTAAGAAATTTTATCAGGGTAAAATCGTTATAATTTTACCAGGGATAAAATTGGGATGAGAAAATTATTTAATATAAAATATTGAAGTTTATTTTGGGAAATAGAAAAATAGAATTGGGTTGGATCAAATTACAAAGTACTGGGTCAAAAGTTCGGGAAGTACTCGTAATTGGACCCAATGTGAGAGATACCCAAAAGCCCTTTATAGAATATGAAGGGGCGACAACCCTAGTAGGAATACTAGGTGATGCCATCCACCCTACTCCTACTCTAGTAGGAAGCTGTTTTTCTAGTTGAAATAAATTTCTATAATTAAACAAGTTTCTACCTTCTTTTCTTATAAATAGATGGCACCGATAGAACTATTAACACAACTTTGAGATATTGTTAATCTGCTGAAAAATAGAGAATTTATTCTCAACTATTAAATATATCTTTCCAAAATAACAATTCTACCAGTTTCTATTGAAGAAGAGAGAATTTTTGTTTTCACCTCAGAAGGAAAAGAAATTTTTTTCTAGCTATGTGTTTTGATTCAATTGGTTTGAGCCCAAACTTAAACGATCTAAGGTTTATTACTATAAATATCACAAATCGAGTCAATTTTCAAAATTTTAATTTTTCACTGTGCAAGAAAATCATTTTCAAATCAAATTTTTTCCAATAGTAGTAACTGTCCCACTTCCATCGGAATCTCACCAACAGGTTTAATGACTTCATCAACCTTTAAGGTGGTTAAACAAAAGCATTCATCTATATGTACTCCTTTAGAAAATTGGATTACATATAGTGTTTTTCCCTCCATACCTCATTTCCTTTTCATTCATACCATACATTGATGGTTCAAATTCGAGATCACTATGCAATTGCCAAAAGGAAAAATACTCGCATTAATCTAGTGAAGAAAACTCAGTCCAAGCACAAAGTCAAAGTCTTCGAGTGATATTACCTTAATGGTGTCCATATAGATCCAATCGCCAAGTTGGAGTTCCACTCCTTTTGCCACACAATTTATTTTAACACTTTTCGAATTGATCGTCTTGATCTAACCCGATTAATTTTCAACCTTGAGCCCAAGATCACGAGCAGTCTCTTTAAACAAGAACAAATTTGACACGCCTGTATCAATAAGCGCATTCAATCTTCTGCCAACCACAGTGATGTCTACAAACATCATCCCTCCACCCAACTTATCTTCGACACCACCCAATATTGAGCTAAGATTCTTACTCTCCTTGTCTACCCCATCGCCCCCCTTGATGGTAGAAAGTGCTATCTTTTTCGAATAATCCCTTACCATATGCGGACCATCACAATAGAAGTAGGATAAAGTTCTAATCTTCTTCTTTTCTCACGGCTTTTCAGACTTACCTTTTTGAAAATTTTGAGTCTTACCATAGTCATTCATTATTGGCTTATCTTTTTCTCCCCTACCATTGCTCCTCAATTTGAATTTGGGCTTGGAAGACTCAAGCTTGTCTTTCTTTAGACCAAGCTTGGTTAAAGATTCTACTATGGTCATGGCTTTAGTAAGCTTTTCAACGCATCGATGTTGCCACTCTTGCTTCGCTCATGGATTCAATCCATCCATGAAGGAAAAGAACACCTCCTTTTCGCCTATATAAAAAATTTGAAACATGAGTTCATTGAACTTCCACACATACTCCCTAACTGTGCCTTGTTACGTAACTTGGTGTAACTTTTCCCTAGCCTCATCCTTGGCATACTCCAGGTAAAACTATGCTTTGAACTCTCTTTGAAACTCCCCCTAAGTCCCAAATTTAGTTTCACCACGTCTTACATCTATGGACCTACGACGCCACCATAATAAAGCAACGTTAGTGAAATACATAGCAATAGTATTTTCCTTAGTAGCATCGTATGAAAGTATTTCTTCATTCCCTACAAGAAGTTGTCCACATCTCTCACGGACCTTGTCCCTCTGAATTCTTACAGCTTTGGAACATCCACATTGGGCTTAGGTGCTGCAAAAAACACCCCATTACCTAAAGCAGCCTTGTAGATTGTGAGTTCACCCTTGAGCTCTACAATCTCCTCTTTTGAGGCCATCATCATAGCCTCGAGGGCATCATCCCTTCTCGTCAACTTGTTCTCAACGGAATCGAGAGACTCCAACACATAGTCCATAACTTGCTCCTTCATTGATTCTATTCCATCGGTGTCCTCCCTCAACTTCCTTAAATGTTTCTTTCACGTCCTCTATAGACTCCGTAAGAGTGACCACTATCCCTTCCAAAGCCGACAACATGTCCCTCGATCGACTTGCTTTTTTGGCCCTCCCATAGGTCTCCATTGGCTCAACTTGCTCAATAAGTTCTTTCGACGTCTTTCAACGGTGCCTTTGAAACCTTAGCTTGAATACCAACTGTTATGGGCTAAATCTTTAGTCTCGCAATCCGTGCAACTTTAGGCAATTTCTTCGTTTCAAATACGCCTAAGTCAACCTAGCTCCCGAAATTAAGGATTCTCGCAGAATTCCTCTAAGGCACCAACACAAATCCAACGAATGGGTTCGTAAATATTATTATTTAATAATTACGAGCCAAATATATTATTATAATATATTTTTATTTGATAATTTATATTATTTGAATGAAATCCTAAAGTCAAGTGGTAAATCTTAAAGTCAAGTGGTTTTAGAAAAGAAGGTATCGGGACCTTGTTTCTATAAACCGAGCCCATAAATATTTTATTAAATATTTATGGAGTGTTGTTATTAAAGTCATATTACAGTTTGGTTAAGAAATTTTATCATTTAAATAGTTAATTAATTAAAAAGGACTAAATCGTAAATGTTACAAAAGTGAGTTTTATTAGTTAAAAGGTGTTAATTGGTAAATTATTAAAGTTATAAGAGTTTATGTGGCAATTAAGCCATATTTATTTGGTAAGTGCGGTTGGCTTTTGATTTTTAAATTTAAAATATGTTTATTTAATTAAAGTAAAAGGTAAAAGTTGCAAATTATAGATTTCTCTTAACTAAATAAATCAGATAATTAATTTTGGGGTTTTATGTTGCAATTAGAACATAATAATGAATTATGGCGAACACTGTTGAAGGAATTGAAAAGAAAAGAAGCATTTATAATTTAATATATGTTTATTAATTAAACAAAAGTTAAATTAATAAAATAAAACAACCAAAAGCATTCATCATCATCTTTCTTTTATTTCCTTAGGCGAACACTATTGTAGGAAGGAAGGAGCTTTAGTTTTTCTATTTTTCTTTGTATGTAAGTATTTCTTGACTTATTTTTCATGAATTTTATGTTTTTGTGATGGTTGTTTTGATATTTAGCTAAATTAAGGATTAATTTATGAAACTATCAAACATTTAGAAATTTACTATTGATGATTTTGAATGTCTTTGATGCTAATTGGTTTTGTTGGAAGCTTGATTGTTAGACATACTTATTTTGTTAAGTAATTTTAATGATTTTTATATTTAAGGATTAATTTGTCAAAATAGTAAAACTTCATGTAAATATTGGGAATTGATAATGGATATGGGTTGGTTATAAATTGTATAAAATTGGGCTAGTTGATATTTTGATTAAATGTGGATAATTCATGAATTTCAGGATTTAGGACTAAATTGTAAAAAAGGCCAAAACATTGGGGGTAATTTAGTAAATTCATAAAGATAAGAGTTATAGGCTTGAATTAATTATTTTAAATGCTGGAATGAGATTAATTGAATAAAGATATTTATCTAGACCAAGAAACAACTCGAACGAACACAAATTGCGAAAAAGCCAAAGTAGCGGAATAGTAGTCGATTCATGTTAAAAGTCATTTTTGAGTTCAGGTAAGTTCGTAGTCCTTAAACTAGAACTTTATTTATTTAGTTAGTTTGATTATTAGTTAATTTGATAGTCGATTATATGTATTCAAATGATTAATATTTTAAATGTAATGTTATGGATATATATATATATATATATATATATATATATATATGAAAATGGTTATGGAGTGGGTTATAGAAATTTAATATAGAAGATAAATGTAAAGGATTTAAAAGAATTGTGGAATGATGTAGTTACGTATGTATTTGTCAGTTTATCCGACTAGTGCTGGGCATAAATTATTGTCGGTTTATCCGACTAGTACTGGGTACACATTTGATATCGTCGGTTTACCCGACTAGTGCTGGGCGTAAAACATTATCAGTTTATCTGACTAGTGCTGGCACAAATTT